>JAUIZM010000017.1:0-1200000 GCA_030848705.1 Heracleum sosnowskyi | reverse complement strand
CTGTGCTTTACATTGCGAACGAGAGAAATGTAAACGAGGGAGAGTATTATTAAATTAATACAGGATGAGACCAAATAGTACGCAACCATCAATTTCTTTAATCTTTGTATATCTGCAGGATGGATGAACAATGAAGTCAGCTATCCAAAGTTCAAACATATAGCAACGAGCCAACGACTGCATTGCTATTCATTGATTCTCGTGCAACTGCTGTTTATCTGGATAGTTCTGTATGGTTGAACAAAGTTACCTTCGGGCTTATAGTTAAGTTGACGAGAGCATTAGTTATTGATCAAAGTTTAGGTGTACTCAGCTAATAAATTACATTTGGTGTATATTTTCAAAAGTTGGAAGCTTTGAAGGTAAAATGTTTGTTCAAGATCCCTTGAAATGATAATCGAAAACTCAAAAATCAATTATAAAGCTTCAAGCCTCAAACCGATGTTACTGTAACATGTTAGACTGTTAAAAAAAAGTCTCTGCAGACCTCAATATTTAAAAACAAAATATCTAGTTTGGAAACTTTTCGGGCTGTTATTACTCCGATATTTCATGATTTCGGACTGTTGAATACAAATACTCTTAGAATTGTTCATGGGCCCAAAATTCTATAGCCCTATAATTTAGTGAAGGCCCAGGGAGACAAACTGCTGTTTTTTCACTCCCGAGTCCTGACTTGATCAAAATTTAACTATGTTAAAATTGAGTTGTTGGCACTGTTCAAGTATGTTCTCGCAGTGGTAGACTGTAGTGCTCCGGTCCACATACCAGAAATAGGTCTGTGAATTTTTTTGTTCTCGTCAATTCTAGCCACTCAATTATTCGTTTCAAAATAGATTTATTACTTTCGAATGCTCTTCCTACCACACTATCCCAAGGATATATTTTTGAAAGAGACTCATCTAGCATTTTGTTAAAAACACCAGAAATATCCCTTTGACCTCGTCCGAGATCACTCAAGTAACTACTGAATTCATCAAAATTTAGGACAACCGATAATCCTCCTACGCCTTACATACATAGACGAATTCGTGAATTGAAGTATTAACACAAATTATCATTGGCAACCATCTATAGTTTACGATACACATACATATATAGAATCACGTTTCACGACAAACCTCTTGAATTAGTCAAACAGAATGCAGTGAATTCCAACAACGCCGATTAATTGGGTGTATGGAGTCGGTGTGGTTTCGGGTAAATCGGAGAGGTTTTAAAATTTTCAAAGAGTAAAGTGCACTTTGTGTACCTGCAATTTGTGTGTCAGAACATTTGGAATACTATATTTCAAAAACTACCACTTGCTATAGTGAAATTCCAGTTTCGTAATATTATGTGTATTTCAGTTAAAATAACATTAAAATGCAGGGGTAAAATAGTCTTTTTGTCATCATCTTCTTCATCAAACCCAAAATAACATTATGTGTATTTCAGTTAAAATAACATTAAAATGCAGGGGTAAATTCATATATTTTTATTATATTTAAAATATAAATATGAAAATTTCTTCAAGTTAATCTTTCATAACCAAAATTGATATCAATTTGTAGAGGAGAAAAAGATCATTATGTTGCAACTTAAATGACTCGATTTCATTAAGAAATGAATGAAATATTCAAGTTCTAATTTTCTCAAAAACTTCATCAATGGTAAAAATGGGTTTGATGATAAGATGATGACAGAAAGACTATTTTACCCTTGCGTTTTAATGTTATTTTAACTGAAATATATATAATGTTACGAAGCTGGAATTTCAGTATAGCAAGTGATAGTTTTTGAAGTAGAGTATCTCAAGTAGTTTGACACACAAATTAGGTACACAAAGTGCACTTTACTAATTTTCAAATTAGGGTGTTTTTGGTTTCTTCAGAGCCATGACAATGTTAATGTTAAAACAGGGCTAATTATTGTTATAATATGAAATTAAAAATTAATTTTTGATTTTAAAATAAAATTTATAGTTTAATGTATGCTTCTAATAAAATCCTAAATTTAAAATTTAAAATTATGCTTGTCACTATTATTTTAATTATTCATTTCTTTCTATATATGTGATAATTATAGTTATATCTATACTTACTTTTATATTTAGAATCAATTATAACATTTTTCTATTTTAGAATCAAGTATATCAATACATTTAAGTGCTTAATTTTATAATTGATATTATATTATAGAAATAACAGTTTTTTTAGTATTGTCTGGGCTTGCTCTTATGAGTTTGATTGAATGAATAAACAAATCTTGGCAGTTGGTTTCTCTCCACGCCCAAATCGCAATGAGCCATAACTTATCAGTGTTTTAAAAAATGTTTGAATTTCAAAAATTGTTGATAAATATTTAACGATAAAATTTGATTTTTTGCGATGTTAAAATTAACTGATGTTGATGTCTCATTGAAATTGAAAAATTGATATGTTTTTATTCTATACATCGATATAAATTAGTTTTCTCAGAAATTCATAGATTATCATCAACGAAATTTAATTATGTTGGTCTCTTAGATGTATTCCACCACAATTTTGATTTAATGGATTTTAAGTTTGATACTTTTAAGATTTTTTTGAAAGCCATTGTTACGGGGCTAATGTTTATGGCGGGGTCAATGTTTATAGTGTGTCATGTTTTTATCAAGTAGTGAGAAGTGTTTTTGTACTGGTTAGTTATGAATACATGTCGATGCTACGGAATGATTCTGGAAAGCAAAAGTACGCGAAAAGGGTGATCAAAAGAGGTCGAGGTCGATTGAGAAAATATTTACGATTGGAGGCGGATAGCCAGGAAAGAAAGATCGGAAAAGGGCTAACTACACTCTTAAAAAGATCCATTCGTGCAATATTAGGAAGAAAGATACAAGTACAAAAGAATTGGTAAGAGAGCAAAGAGTACTAGGAGAGGTATATCTTGGTGAGGGAGACCTATCACATTTCCGAGATTGAGTAAAAAACGATATTTACTGATGAAGGAATATGAACTACCAGAAAACAGAGAGCTCGCTACTGAAAGCTGGAAGATGCATGTGAAATAAAGAAAAATATGTCATTTCGATTTCACTATGCTATGTTTTTTTTTTTTTTGAAATAAAGGTGTTAATTCAATAATAAAAAGCCATACGACATCTACACCAATGATCGAGTCGAACAAACAGTAATTTGCAATCGCATGTTCTCATGAATAGACAGTTAAGCGATATTTTGAAGATAAAGTATATACAAATACAAGTACCCACTTTGTGCATCCTCGTTGGATTACTGGTACCCCCTTCATCATGCCCCGATGGAGCTATCGTCTGAGCTATCGACCAAAGCTGCAATCCCATACAAAACTTTATCACTAAATCAAGACCCCCGCTCACAATTAAGAAGCGAATAACAAAATCAAAACCATAAAAATCCATCAAAACCAAAAAAAATCCTGCAGATCTAAAATCCCGGATATTAAAACACACCAAACACACAAAGAACACACCAAACTCTCACAAGGAGAGATAAACTAGATCCAAATAAATTGGGAAAACTCTCACCAAGAAGGGAGATTATTGAAAAACAAGAACAAAAACAAAGGAAATTAAAAGATTTGGGGCTTTCCACCGGTGAAAACCGATGGAAACCCCGACGATTAGGCAAGAAAAAGAGGGGAAAAGTGAGGCGGCTGCGGAGAGAAAAAGAGAGAGAGGGTTTGCGATAGAAGTTGCTTATTAATCTGTTAAGTTGTTTGTTTAACAATGTTTTGGTTTATCTATTTCAACTCTTCTTCGTATTTTTTAACTTGAATTGCACTCTATTATTGGATACATAAAGTCGAAGTATATTTTTTATGACAGTTGGTCAAAAATAAACAATTGTTATAATAAATTGTAATGTCTATGTAAATGGCAACAATCGTTTTTTAATACCGTCCCATATACTTCATTTATTTATAAAACTAGCCGATTAAGCCGCGCTTCGCAGCGGCCCTATAACATTTTTGTAAAATATTAAATATTAATTATTTAAGAAAAATTAAGAAAAAAATATATCCGCACTATCTATTTATACTATTATATAATGGACGAATCATTAAAAGTTTGGGTCGTCGGTACCAAAGTATTTTTACTTAATTACCTTTACTTATTTATAAGGAAATATTATTAAATAATATTATTATTATTTATAACCAATTACCCTTTTCAGCTAAAACACATTATTTTTTTATTTTTTCTAACAAAATTCCCTTATTTTCCAAAAACATCACGGACAATTTACGTTTTCAACCAAAACATGTTACTTTTTCTATATTTTCATACTAAAATCCAATCGTCTCCAAAAATATAACAGATAAACTCCTTTTTATTTATTTTAAAAACTATTTTAATGCTTTTAATTATTTAATTTTTTTACCTATTTTAACATGCCTATTTTTTTTTAACAAATGCAATTAATAAGATATTAAAACGCAAATAAGAAAATAACAACTATTAAGTACCGATTTATAACCAAATTACATTTTTTAGCTAGAACACATTATTTTTTCTATTATTTCTAACAAAATTCCTTTTTTCCGAAAATATCACGGGTAATTACTTTTTAAAAAATAAAAATAAAACATGTTACCTTTTCTAATTTTTATAAATTAAACCACTAATTTTTCAAAAATATCACGGGCAAACCCTTATTTATTTATTTAAACATTTTTTCAGCTAAAACACATTAAATTCCTTTATTTTACAAAAATATCACGGACGATTAACTTTTTCAACTAAAACATGTTACCTTTTCTATATTTTCATACTAAAATCCCTTATTTTTCAAAAATATCACGGATAAACTCTTATTTATTTATTTTAAAACCTATTTTAATGTTTTTAATAATTTAATTTCTTTTACCTATTTTAACATGCCTGTTTTTTTAACAGATGCATTTAATAAAATATTAGAACGCAAATAATAAAATAACAACTATTAATTACCTATTTACAACCAAAATAACTTTTTTAACTAAAACACATTATTTTTTCTATTATTTCTATAAAAAAAAAATCATTTTTTCAAAAAATATCGCGGGTAATTATTATTTTTAAATAAAACATGTTACCTTTTCTAAATTATCTTACTAAAACCCCTACTTTTCAAAAAATATCATGGGAAAATCTTTATTTATTTATTTTAACACTTTTTCAGCTAAAACACATTAATTTTTCTATTATTTCTAACAAAATCCATTTTTTTCCAAAAATATCACTGACAATTACGAATAAAACATGTCACATTTTCTAATTTCTCTTACTAAAACCGCTACTTTTCCAAAAATATCATGGGCAAACCATTATTTATATATTTTAACACCTATTTTAATTCTTTTAATTATTTAAAAAAATTGACCTACTTTAACATGCATATTTATATTTTTTAACAAATACAATGTTAGGCTCAAGACATGTCTGAATACCACTATTAACAAGCCTACACTATGTGACTATGTCACACTACATGACCTAGTGATTTCTATCACTGGGATAGAGTATAGGTCTCTAAATGTACTTGTCTTGTTCTCATGAACAATAGCTTTATCATGTATGCTCAGGTTTATAATGAGCTTAGTAAAGTTTCTTGCATCTAGATTGTATATAGGCCATTGAATAATTATCCTGGTAGAAGTTCAGAAGTGTTCATGCAGCAGGATAGAGTTGAATAAGGCTATGAAGAAATAAGTTGCAGGAATTTGTCTAAGGCATTATATAGCAAAGTCAAAAGAAAGCTATGTCGTGAAGTCACCAATATCCATGTCGTGAAGTAGGGGTGTACACGGTTCGGGTTGGGCGGGTTACGGAATTTTAACAACCCAACCCAATTAAATCGGGTTTGCAAATTTTCAACCCAACCCACAAAAAATAAATTCGTAATCCAACCCGTTTAATGTACTTCGGTTTGGATCGGTTCGGGTTGGAGTGGTCGGGTTAATAAATATATAAAATATATTTTTATCGAGCAATAAGTACTAAATTAATAAACCAAAATTGAAAATCAACAAAATATTACATATCCATCTCAAATAAGTCTCAAATCTTTAAGTTAAAATACACCAAAAGACTGATAAAGTACTAAACATAGTCTTACAGTTTAAACGTCAAATTTGTGTTATTAGCGTAGTTAGTGTGCTAAATTTGCATTACAACCGTGAATGGACAAAGACAATAACAACATTTATCTCAAGTCTCAACACACAATTTTGTAGAAGTTTTGTAAAATATTGATGTACACATTTCTGCTGCTATATCCTTGATAACGAACAACTTAATGTATAACTGATACTTTTTAATGTAAACTGGCCTTAAAGTACTGATACAATATTAACAAACATAGATAATATCATGTATGAATAACCCTAGGCAATGCAAGCAATGAAGTTTTCTTCCAAGACCTCACAAGAGTTAAAATAATGTGTTTCAAAAACTAAAAGTGTACACTCCAAAACTGTTAACTATTTTAACTAAATGTGTTTCAGATATTTTAATTAAATCTATTATTTTTAATCGGGTTGGGTTGGTTCGGGTTAAAAAAATCGAAACCCATACCCAACCCATTTAAATCGGGTTTATATTTTTTCAAACCAAATATGTTTCGGTTTAAAAATATTCGGTTTGGATCGGGCGAAATGAGATCGGTTTGGATTGGATTGGTCGGTTTTATCAACCCGTGTACACCCCTATCGTGAAGTACTATATCGCATAGTCCATTTTGTACTATGTCGAGAAGTCCTCAAGACACATGTCGTGAAGTATTGAAGTCAGCAAAGTCAAAAGAGCCTAGATCGTGAAGTCCTCAGAAGCCTTATGTCGCATAGTCATCAAATGACCTATGTCGCATAGTCATCAAATGACCTATGTCGCATAGTCATCAAATGACCTATGTCGCAAAGTCTTCAAAGGCTATATCGCGTAGTCCTCACAAGGGAGATCGCGAAGTCAGGGATAAAGTGGAGTTCACGATATCAACACTTAGCCGTTTATAACAAGATAAATCAAGGTACAGAACCAAGAATCAAAGGAGACAAATACTGAAGCATTTGTTCTGGCAGGTGGTCCAAAGAACAGATGGCAAATCTACAGCTAAACTTGGAGAGAAAGATAAGAGACAAGCAGCTACAGAAACGGGAAAGACTCCGAAAAGCAGGTGGTCCTTCCTGACACAGTGAACTTCTTATGGCAGGACAAGTTGGACTTTCAGAAGGGGTAGCTGTGTAATATTGTGTGTGCCTAGTTTGTATAGGTGAATATATATATCGTGCACACACAACTGTAAGCAGTAAGAGAGATACACATAGTTATTTGCTAAGCTCTTTTCTCTGTAAGCAAGCAAGTTCAAACTGTTCTTGTTTAGAAGCCAGAAATTCTATTGTGAATTTCTTGGAAAGCTGTAGTATTTAATTTGCTTATACAAAGTAGATTAAAGTGATTGTGTGTGTTATTTACTTTCTGCATATTACATATCATAATCATATACAGTCTGTTACTTAGTTTTAAAGAATCGAAAAATATATCAAACTATCCATTCACCCCCCCTCTGTCTAGTTTCTAGTAGTATTCATTTCTAACAAGTGGTATCAAAGCATAGGCTGTTAACGTACAAACAGGAAAAGATCAAGAATGAGTTCACAGAAACTAAGCAGTATCAAGATTCCTCCCTTTAACAAGGAGCACTACAGTTTATGGAAGAAGAAGATGTTGCTTTTCATCAAAGCTTCTAACCCCATGTATTTAGATATTCTAAAGCATGGTCCCTTCATTCCAATGATCGAGATTGGTGAAACAACCATTGGCACTGAGATTGTACCAGCAAAACATGTGCCCAAAGATCCCTTAAAATACACTGATCCTGAAAAGGAAAAAGTAGCATTGGATGGACATCTTCAACTTATCATTTGTGAATCTATGGACTTCAACATGTATGGCACTGTTGCTCATTGTACTAGTGCCAAGAAGATGTGGGATCTTATAGAAGTGCTCTGTGAAGGAACTACTGAAGTAAGAAAGAACAAGAAGCAGATTCTTGTTTCACAATATGAAGCCTTCATGGCTCAGCCAAAAGAGGGGATCACAGAAGTGTTTGAAAGATTCAACAAGCTGATAAACGAGCTCAAACTCTATGACAAACACTATGAAACAGAAGAGCTCAATATGAAGTTTCTACTAACTCTGCCAGATCACTTGGAACCAAGAATCTCTTCCCTTAAAGAAAGAGATCTGACAAAGATTGGTTTTGATGTGTTGTATGGTGTTTTAAAGACATATGAGTTAGAGCTGTTTCAAAAGAGATCTATTCAAGCAAAACAAGGATTAGTGGCTAATACCTCCTGTGCACTTATTGCTGACAACCTAAGTCAAAGAATGGACTCTCTTAAAATCAGTCAGGTCAAGATTGAGGAACTGGAAGTTGAAGACACTGGTGATGAAACTCAGGTTGTGTATGATTTACCTGAAGAGGATGAGTTCTACAGTATAGATGAGCTGGACAAAATGGAAAACAAATCTTTTGCTTATATGGCTAGGAGGTATCCCAACATAAGGTTTAAAAGAAAGCAGCCATTTAGGTCCAAGTTCAATAATGGAAACACTGGTGGATCTAGTGGCTCAAACACCTTCAATAAAGGAAAAGGGATTGCTGGTGCTGCTAAAGGTGGATACAAGACAGGAAGTGTGGATAGGACCAAAATAAGGTGCTATAACTGCAATGAACTTGGGCATTTTGCCACTGAGTGCAAAAAGCCTAAACAAGTCAAGAAGGACAAAGCATACTTAGAGCTTGAAGCTAAGTATGAGGCTCTACTCAAGAAACAACAGGGCAAAGCTTTTATTGCTGAGGGAAAATGCTGGGATGACTCTGATGAAGAAGAAGAACAAGAGTACTCAAACTATGCCTTGATGGCATTTTCTGATGAAGGTGATTCAAGTCAGGTACCTATTCTTACTTCTCTTGATATGACTCCCCTTCAATATAAGCAAACTGTTGAAGATATGAGCACTGAGATGTTTAATATTCATACTAGCATGTTAGTAGCTAATGAAGAAATTGACAGACTAACTGCTAAGAATGTTGAGCTTACAGAAAAGAATGAGCAACTTGAGTTAATGGTTGTGAACCTGGATGGTTTGAAAAAGGAGGTTGAGTATCTTAAAAACAAAGTGATTTGTGCTAAGCAGATAGAGAATGCCCTTAGAGAACAAATTGCTGAAACTGAACTGAAACTAAGAAGCTTCAAAAACTCCTCTGAACTTATTCAAACCTACCACAAGGAACACACTGAAGACTGCAAGGTTGGAGTTGGTTTTGACTATGATAATGACAAGGGAAGGAAGAAGGTCAAGGGCAAAGGAAAGGAAACTTTTACAAACAAAAATGCCCCAACCATACTGTCAAGTGTTGAACTGCCCATCTTCAGAAAGAGTGTTGTTGAGTTTGATGAGGAACTACTGATAATCAAGCAACAGCTACTTGAAGAAGATGAGGCTGCTAAGAACACTTCTTCCTTTCCTGAACTTGTCAATCAGAAAGAGACCAAAGACAATCTTGTCAAGAGTCCTAAAGCAAAGAAAGAAGTTGTTAAGAAAAGGAAACAAAACAGAAACGGCAAAGTTGGTGTTAACAAAGGAAACAACTATGCTTATGTGCCAAATGCTCCCAGGAAACAATGTCAAAAATGCCTATCTGTTAATCATTTGACTCATAAGTGTAGTAAGCCTGAAATTGTTGAAGTTGACAACCTAAGTAACCTTTCTGCAAGCATAAATTCTAGTCATGATTCCTTCTGTGGTAAGCCAAACTGCATGACATGCTATGTGACTGTGATTGCTAACTGTTTATCTCTTAAACATAAACTTGACTCTGCACAATCTGGTGAATCACACACACACATACATTCTCATAGGACAGGGTCCCCAATCAGGGTTGAGAGGGTGAAAACTTCATGTGAGCCTAAGAGTGTAAACTCCAAAGCCACAGAAAAAGTGAAGTCTCCTACTATGAGAAATGCAATTTATGACAGAAGAATTATTAATCAAAATGTTTCTAAATCATCTGGACCCTACCAAGTGTGGGTACCAAAAACAACTTAGTCACTTTGTGAATGCAGGGCAACAGGAATAAAAGAGTCATATGGATCTTGGACAGTGGATGCTCAAGTCACATGACTGGTGATATGGCCCTGTTATCACATTTTGAGGAAAAGGCTGGCCCATCAGTAACCTTTGGAAATGACAACATTGGTTATACAATGGGATATGGCAGTGTTAAATCTGGAAATGTCATTATTGAAGATGTAGCATTTGTTGAAGGACTGAAGCATAATCTCTTGAGTATTGGACAGTTTACCAACAGAGGCTTCAAAGTGGAATTTGATGAAGACCTTTGTTCAATCTCAAAAAGGGAAAGTGGTGAAGTTGTTCTAACTGGTGTGAAGAAAGGAAGCTTGTTTGTAGCCAATCTCAAGGCTGCAGATAAGGGAGAAATTTGTTGTTTCTACACAAAAGCCACAAATGAGGAATTCTGGCTGTGGCACAAGAAACTGTCTCACTTGAATGTTCAGGCAATGAACTCTCTAACCAAGAGAGAACTCATCAGGGATTTGCCTGCCTTGGAGTTTGTGCAAGATGGAGCATGTGAAGCTTGTCAGAAAGGGAAGATTAAAAGATCAAGTCACAAGAACAAGTTGCTCAATACAAACTCAAAACCTCTGCAACTAATTCACATGGACTTATTTGGCCCTGTGAATGTAATGTCCCTCTCCAAAAAGAAATATGCTCTAGTGATGGTAGATGACTATTCAAGATATACTTGGGTAGAATTCCTATTCTCCAAGGATGAAGCACCCCAAGTCATAATAGAGCATATCAAGAGAGTTGATAAAGAAGCACAAAGCACTGGTTCCTCTGTAGTTGCTTTGAGAAGTGATAATGGGACTGAGTTCAGAAATTCAACATTGTATGAGTTTTGCAAAGATAAAGGAATTTCTCAACAATTCTCAGCTCCTAGAACACCTCAACAAAATGGAGTAGTTGAGAGAAAGAATAGAACTCTCATTGAAGCTGCAAGGACAATGCTGCTGGATGCAAAGCTACCCACTAGCTTTTGGGTTGATGCTGTTAACATAGCATGCTATGTGCAAAATAGAACATTAATCAATAAGAAGTCTGGCAAAACTCCTTACTCATTAATGACTGGAAAAAGAGCATCCTTCAAGCACCTGCATGTGTTTGGAAGCAAGTGCTTTGTGATGAAAGATACCTCTGAGCATGTTGGAAAATTTGATGCTAAGGCATTTGAAGGTATCTTCATTGGATACTCTCTGGAAAGGACAGCATACAGAGTGTTTGTACCTGAGCAACAC
This sequence comes from Heracleum sosnowskyi, assembly GCA_030848705.1. Classification (NCBI taxonomy): domain Eukaryota; kingdom Viridiplantae; phylum Streptophyta; class Magnoliopsida; order Apiales; family Apiaceae; genus Heracleum; species Heracleum sosnowskyi. The sequence goes on along the minus strand of JAUIZM010000017.1, from coordinate 1,188,636 downwards.
AAAGTCATGGAAAGCATGGATGTTACCTTTGATGACAAGAAAACTCCAGGACTGAAAACAAGTGATCAAGACAGTGTGCTATTGAGATTTGAGAATCAAGGTTATCTTGAGGATTCTGAAAGTGAAGATGAACCCCCTGTTCAAACTGTTCTAGAAAATGAAATTCTTGAAGTTGACAATCTTCTTCAAACACCTGTGCAAGGATTCACAAACACAGGGGGAGAAGAAGAGAATGCAACTGTCAACCAAAATGAGATTGGAACAGATCAAGGAAATGAACAGGGGCACACAAGGAAATGGGACAGAGCCCACACTAGGGATCAAATCATTGGAGATCCTAGTGAGGGAGTTAGAACAAGAAGGGCAACATTAAATACATGTCTGTATAGCTGCTTTCTGTCACAAGAGGAACCTAAATTAATTGAAGAAGCTTTGAAGAATTCTGATTGGATTGTTGCCATGCAAGAAGAGTTGAATCAATTTGAGAAAAACAAAGTATGGGAACTAGTGCCACCTCCAAAAGGAAAGAATGTTATTGACACCAAATGGGTGTTCAGAAACAAGATGGATGAAGAAGGAGTGGTAGTAAGAAACAAAGCAAGGCTGGTTGCCAAAGGATATAGTCAGCAAGAAGGCATTGACTATGATGAGACATTTGCACCTGTAGCTAGACTGGAAGCCATAAGAATCTTCCTGGCTTTTGCAGCTCACTCAGATTTTAAGGTGTATCAAATGGATGTGAAAAGTGCATTTCTCAATGGTGATCTTGCTGAAGAAGTCTATGTGTCTCAACCACCTGGCTTTGAAAGTGAAGACTTCCCAAACTTTGTGTATAGACTGCTCAAGGCGCTCTATGGACTCAAACAGGCACCAAGAGCCTGGTATGAAACTCTATCTCAATTCCTTCTTGAGCATCAATTTACCAGGGGTACAATTGACAAAACCCTATTCTTCAAGAAGCATGGAAATGATATCATTCTTGTTCAAATCTATGTGGATGATATCATCTTTGGCTCTTCAAATGAAAAACTCTGTGAAAGGTTCTCTAAGTTGATGCAAAGTAAATATGAGATGAGTATGATGGGAGAGTTAACCTACTTCCTAGGCCTGCAAGTACATCAAAGGGAGGATGACATCTTTATAAACCAATCTAAGTATGTCAAGGATCTTTTAAAGAAATATGGTTTAGAAGAGTCATCCCCAGCTAAAACTCCTATGTCTACTGCAATCAAGCTGGATGAAGACAAGAAAGGCAAGAGAGTTGATATCAAGGTCTATAGAGGAATGGTTGGATCCCTACTCTATCTCACAGCTAGCAGGCCAGACATCATGTTTGCCACATGCCTTTGTGCAAGGTTCCAGTCTGATCCCAAGGAATCTCACATGATGGCCATCAAAAGAATTTTCAAATATCTGAAGGGGACTCCTAATCTTGGGCTATGGTATCCAAAGGGCACTGGGTTCAACCTGGTTGGTTACACAGATTCTGATTATGCTGGATGCAGAATTGACAGGAAGAGCACTTCTGGAAGCTGTCAATTCCTAGGTCAAAGGTTAGTGTCTTGGTTTAGTAAGAAACAACAGTCCACAGCAACATCCACAGCTGAGGCTGAATATATTGCTGCTGGAAGTTGCTGTGCTCAATTGCTTTGGATTAGAAATCAACTCATGGATTATGGGCTAGTGTTAGAACACATTCCTCTAATGTGTGATAATACTAGTGCAATATCCATAGTTGCCAATCCTGTTAATCATTCTACTACAAAGCACATTGAGATCAGGTACCATTTCATTAGGGAACATGCTGCAAATGGTACCATAGAAGTCTCTTATGTTCCAACTGAGAAACAACTAGCTGACATATTTACTAAACCTCTGAATGAAGCAGTCTTCAACAGACTTGTGAGTGAAATTGGAATGCTCAATCCTTCATTCAGTTGTTCTAAGTAAATATGCTGGTTAATAGTTGTAGCAGTAAATTTTCACTGTATTTAAATGATCTATTTGTTTGGAGTGAAAATTAGCTGAGATATGATTTATAAATATTTCAGTATTTTACTGCATATTTTTCAAAATCATATTTGTTAGTGGAGTTGTGAGCTTTTGAGACATCTCGATATAGATGATTTTCAGAGTTCACGACATAGTTCAAATAAAACAGACTTATATCGCAAACTGTTGAGATTGTGAGACTTCGCGACATAGTTCATTTCATGAGTTTGCGACATAGTTAATTTTATGACTTCGCGACTTAGAATAACTATATCGACAAGTCTCCATAGTTGACAGAATTTTGATTTAAATTAATTTTATTTCAAAATTTGATAAAAGTCTGACAAATTGCTTAAAATTCCTAAATGAGAGCTTTAGACAGGGTATTTCTACTATATCGCAAAGTCTCCCCGATCCTTTCATTTTGAAGACTTTGCGACATAGTTCATTGTTAAGACTATGCGATATATTTTGCAAGACTTTGCGGTACAGGCTATCATTGACTTCGCGACATACATATAGACTGTACATATTCATAACTCCATATCGCAGTGTCTCTATCATATAAATACCTTTTTCTAACCGTTCACAATTTTTCATCTTGTCTATTGTTCTCAAACTCTCAAAACCAAGCACAAATTCTCTACTCTCTTTCTTACTCTCTCTCTTGAAATGGCACCCAAATCTCAAACAGTATCATCCTCTATTCCTCTAACCATCCCCAAAGAAACCAATCTTCTCACCATTCCCTCTGAGGCTGAGGCTAAACCAAGGTACAAGTGTTTTGTACGGTTCTTGAACACTTCCTACCTCAGCCAAGCCCTAACCTTGAACCCTACACTGTATGTCGATGTGTTGGAAGGATTTTGGCGAACGGCGTTGGTATCAACAATGGCAAGAGAAGATGGAACTTCATTCCAGGAGGTTACTTGTTCAATTGGAGGCAAACACTTCCAGTTTGGGGAAAAGGAAATAAATGAAGCATTGGGGTTCAAGGTGGCGGGTCATGACCAAGAAGCTACTGATGCTCAAATAGTAGACTTCATGACCCTCATTCGGTATGCAGATGAGATAGATACTGGAAAGCTGAACAAGAAATTTGTAAGAAGGGAGTGGTCATTTCTATTTGATGCACTCCAGAAGGTGTTTCTATGCAGGAAAACAGGATGGGACCATATCAGTCACATTGCTGTGAAGCTGGCCTATTCCCTAGCCTACAACCAAGAAATCAATGTTGGAGCAATCATCCTCAAGGAATTGGCTCAAAGGTTAGGGAGGACAGTTCGTGGGAGAGGTAATGACATCTTTTACCCTCGTTTCATTCAAGTTATTTTAAATTCTCTTGATGCAAATATCCATGAATTGGAGGGTATAGATAACACTAAAATGGCTTATTCCAAGTCCATGTCCAAAATACTATTTGGTTCATTGGACACAAGGAATCAAGTGGATGTGATTCTAAGTGTGACCAAGCATATGCAGGACACATTTGAGTCTTATCCACTTGATAAGCCCATATATCATGAACTTTCCTGGACAGGGAAGGCTAAGACTGAAGGAGCTGCACAGTCTATCCCCAGCCTTCCTATCCCATCCAGCAATCCTATTGAAAACACCACTGTAGAGGATAGGCAACCAAGTGCATCAATCTCTCAAAAGGTTGATGTTACTAAAAAGAAGTCAAAGAAGAGAGCCCTAGCAGTGATAAATGACTCTGTAGAGATAGGAAGTGAGAATCCTGAGTCACCCCTTACCAGACAAAGGAAGAAGTCAAAATCTAAACCTACCACTGAATCCTCCCAACAGGATTCAGATGTGGAAAAAGGGGTACACCTACTTCTGTCAATGGCCTCCCAACAGGTTATTGGCATTGAAAAGAGTAGTCTCCCCACTACAACCTGTACTAAGTCTGCACAGGATCAAGAACTCACTCTTGACCCTAGGAGTGATAAGGCTGATGACACACAGAGTGGAGAGCACATCACTGTTGAAACTCCTCCTATTTCTCAGGGGGGGTTGCCAAAATCTAGTCTAAACCCCACTTCTCTCTCAGATTCTTCCATAAAAATTTCTTCTGAACAAGAAAGTCATTCCAATGACAATCTTGCCTTTGATCAATCACAATTCTCTCCTGTGATTGAGCCAACTTCAAGTGACATGGTGCATGACACTGTGCTCACCACCCAGGAACCACATCTAGTTGGTCAGGGAATGCATGCTGGGGCATATCCTAATGACACCAACACAAACATGGAGGATTCACCAGTTTTCACTGGAGACTCTATGCCAAATTCTCCCATCCTTAGGGATGTGGAACTGTCTTCATAGACAAATAGGGCTAATGTTGTAACACATCCCATTTCAATGGAGACAACATTAGACCCTACAGCCATTCCAAGGCTGGAGGAGACTCAAACTCTTACATCTCATGAAGTGCCTAGCACTAGCTCTCACTTGGCTCAGGCCACTATGTCAGAATGGCTGAAGCCTGTGCACCATGACAGGCCTTCAGGATCATCATCTGTGCCTTCCAAAATGACAGAAGAAGCCATACAAGATCTCCATGTGGCACAGATTGATGAGTTCTCCAAAATAGCTCAACATCTCCTCACCTCAAATCTTCCCAATGCTGATTATGAAGCTATCTTACTTTGCCACAAGGAGGATGTTGAAGCTCAGCAGGAGAAGATTGTGGATGCAGCTGAACCAGAGGGAAATGTGGATGCCTGGTTGGATGCTAAGAGGACTCTCAAGCTCAAGGATGCCCTAGCTTTTCTAAGAGAAGAATTCCTAACTTCTCTGGGCTCCAATGCAAAGGATCTCTCTCCTGCTGCCATCTATGATGCTGTGAATGATGTGTACAAGAACCAGCTGAAGGCTCTGCACTATCTTGGGAAAGGGCTTCAATCAGAGATTTCTTCAATCCAGGAGGAGACAGACAGATCCCTCACTAAGCTCAGGAACTCTTATCTCTCTGATTTTCCCAAGGTGGATGGTATCCTCAAAGAAGTCCAGAAAACCTCCACAAATGTATCCATGATGGATGTGACTCTTGCCATGGTCACAGACAACATCAAGAAACTGGCTTCTTCACTGGAAACTCAAGCAAAAGCCACCATCACCTCAAATGCTATGATAAATGTAATGTGGAAAAATCAGTATGGTGACAAGTTGGTGGATGAAGTCCCTCTGTCCGACATCTCCAAATATGACTTTGCCAGGGTCAAAGATCAATCTCTCAACTCATTTAGGTCTCAACAATTATTCTCTAAGGTGGATGGCTTAGAAAAAGAAGTGGCCTCTCTCAAGGATGAAAACAGAATGCTATCTACATCCTTAAGCCAACTCAATGACAAGCTGGATGACCAAGGCAACAACACCTCTAACATCTTACTGGTGCAGCAACAAATGATGACTTCAATGATGCGATCCATGAACCTACCTATCCCTGGTGAAGCTCAAGACTTTTTGTCTGATCCCAAGCCTAAGGGGGAGAAAGTTAAGGAGGTCATTGTGAAAAAGAAAGGGGGAGTACCTGCCAAGCAGTCAAAACTTAAGGGCAAGCTCATTGAAGAGACAATAAAGCCAATCAATCTTCCCCCTGTAGAGGTCATAAATGCACAAGGCCAGAAAAGCACAGTCACCACTACCTACTATCCCTCCACAATGCCAAAAGAAATCTCCACTTCTCAACCTGCTCAACCTACTTCCAATGCTCAACCTGCCAAAGCAACAACAATCACAGAGGCCAAGCTACAGGAAGTTGCCAATTCTCACATCTATCATGATGAGGCCTTCCTGGAGTTTCTGAAAGCCACCTACAGAGATGCACAAGAAGATGCAAGCACTTACAGAATGAAGCTCAAGGAAAACATTAAGTACTTCACAGTTGCAGTAAGGAAAATCAAGGATGTCCATCTAAGAGAGATAATCATGGTGTGCAAGGACAACTGCTTGTGGCACCTAGCTTTTCAAACTCTAGAGAAACTGAGATTCACTAAGCTGTCAACAATAATGGACTTAATAGAAAAAGGTGGGGCTAACAACAAGAGACTGTTTGATGACTTGAAGATGGATCAAGATCAAAGACTGCCTGAGGTTATCTCAAAGCCAAAGACAATAATCTTCCAAAGTCTATCTCAAGACAGCAACATTGACCAGTTGGTGATCCCTTCAGATTTGACAAGAAAGAATAATGCAAAGATCAACCAGGTGCTGCAAATGCTAAGAGCCAAGAGGGGAGTCAGGACAGCTGAGGAACTAGAGATGATTCACACTCTACAATCTTTTCTGATTCATGGAGTCATTCCTGAATCTGTCAAAGAAAAGAACAAAAAGAAGGATGGAGATGATGATGATGATAAGGAGAAAACCTATGAAAGGAGATCTCAGTCAAGGAGAGATAAGGAAAGGAGCAAATATTCAAAGAAATCAAAGGATGCTGATGATAGCAAGAGGGATGACAAGGGGGCAAAGGAATCAGTTAAGAAAACAAGAAGTGGAATTCAGCAAGTCAAGGACATTGCTAGTAGTACTTTAACCACAACACAAGACTCTAAGTCTAGGGTGGGTACTGTTAGCAATGATCCTCCAAAATCATTATCCATGACTTCTGAACCTGAATTGCCACAGATGAAAGATGAAGCCACTAAAGTAATTTCAAGAAAACACTTCCACAAAGTCACAGCTAGTGGAGTGTTACAGTGGATGAAGGGGAAAGGAATGAAGCTACTTCCAAGTGATGTGGCACTGAAGACTAATTCTCCTTGTTCCAGAAAGGTATCTCTTGTGAAGCATTTGAAGATCAAGAGTGTACCCAAAAGGATAAGGATAACAAAGAAGACTGGAAAACTCACAAATGTTATTGGCATCAATGTGCTTCCACTAGATGAGGACTATGATGAAGATGCCCTAGCATTTTTGAGGGCTCAAAGGATCTTTGAAGTCAAAGTGAAGTTGGATCATCTAGAGATCAAGTACACTGATGGAAGAGAAAGGATAATGAAGCAAGGAAGCTGGCAATATTTCTATAAGTATGAGCTTGAAAGGATAAATGCCTTACTGAATTTTGAAGAAAAAGATGAAAGGACATGGAAGATAGATATTGCCAGGTACTTGAAGATGCATGCTGATTATGAAGAAAACATGAGGAAAGAAAATGAAGAGAAAAACATACAGAGAGAGAAAGAAATGGCTGAGATGGAGGAGAGGGCTAAGGAGCTAAGGCAGAAAGGGATGTGCAGGGTCAAACAAAATCCTTACATTGTGGAGTACAAAAACTCACATGGAGGCCAAAGCAAAATAAGGATGGAGTTTCTGGACTCATATGTAGAAAGTGCACTCAAAGCTGCAATTGATGACTTGGAAGGCTCACCTCTCATTGAAGAACTAATTGCAAGAGAAGAAATTCAAGAAGCCATCATAGACATGAAGAGAAAAGAAGAGATAAGGAAAAAGAAGATATATGATGATTTGCTAGAGAAGCAATTGGAAGCTGAAGCTGCTGAGCAACAAAAGTAATCTGTAAGCTTTCAATTTTTCTATGTAATCAAATTTCTGATCTCAATGTTCATGAATTGTCCTCTCTGTTACTAAATTTCCTTTTATGTAAGTTAGGCTTGTTATCAGACATGAAATTGTGCCTAAGGATCTTACTCACAATTTGGGGGAGATTGTTAGGCTCAAGACATGTCTGAATACCACTATTAACAAGCCTACACTATGTGACTATGTCACACTACATGACCTAGTGATTTCTATCACTGGGATAGAGTATAGGTCTCTAAATGTACTTGTCTTGTTCTCATGAACAATAACTTTATCATGTATGCTCAGGTTTATAATGAGCTTAGTAAAGTTTCTTGCATCTAGATTGTATAAAGGCCATTGAATAATTATCCTGGTAGAAGTTCAGAAGTGTTCATGCAGCAGGATAGAGTTGAATAAGGCTATGAAGAAATAAGTTGCAGGAATTTGTCTAAGGCATTATATAGCAAAGTCAAAAGAAAGCTATGTCGTGAAGTCACCAATATCCATGTCGTCACTACGCCATAGATGACCTATTGCAACTTTTGGGCATGGGTGTTACCACTAAGGATGTTACCATAGGTATGACATTTTTGAGCTATCGCAACCTTGTGATTGTGGTGTTACCAAATCCTCAAAAGTATGTTACTATAGCTATAAAGGTGTTAACATTGGGTAACACCATGTGATGTGTTACCATAGGGTATTCATAAACAAAATTTTTATGTTATTTAAAATTAATGATTTAATAATTATTTGAATTTAGAAAATAATTGATAGTCAAATTATTCCATCAAATTATTGAATTATTTATATTTCATAAAATTTAAAATATTTTTAATAAATTTAGAATTAAAATATTTTAAAATAATATTCAAGAATTATTAAATTTTGAATAAAATCATTAACAATTTTATTATAGAACATAATAATTTGTAAAAATTGTGAATTGTTATAAAATAATAAAAATAATGAATTCAATATAAATAAATTAAAATAAATTTGTAATTATTTTTTAAAAAAACTAAGAAAGGAAAAGTAGGTTCAGAAGCTGTAAATTAGTGAGAAGGCCTGAGTGGCAATGAAAAACACAGAGCGGCAAACGAAAAATTAGAATTGGGGGAAATTGAAATTGGGACAAATACTCCCACTTCTCTCTCCTTCTCTGTATCTCGCCATATCTCTCTCCCTATATTTGTCTCTCTCTTTGTATCTCTCTCCCCCCTCTCCCTCTCTTATCTCTCACCACTCATTCGTCTTTGTCCACTCAATCATCTCTCACGGCTCACTCGTCTCTCTCAGGGCTTCACAAAAGTAATTAGGGCTTCACTCATCTCGATAATCTGAGATCGGGTTTTGGTTCAAAATCTACGGCTCAATCTGCGCTTGGTTTCGATGGCTCAGATTCGGACTACAATTTGTGTATTCATGTTGATTTTTGTGTAAAACTGTTAACTTGGATATTGGGGATTCAGAATGCACACAAAATCGGTTGATTTTGGCTCAATATGTTGAAGGATTGAGGATTGTTAATGGAAGCTTCTTCAGTACACGAGCTATGTAGATACGTGAGCATAATCTTTCTTTCTATAGTTAGTATTCTTATGTTCCTTATTTTCGCAATTAGGGTAGCATTTGCAATTGTGCCTAAAGGTGTAATATTTCCTTTATCAGGTAACTCAATTTCCCATCCTTATATTTTCTTATTTTCAATTCGATTGTGCCTCTTTTGTTCAATTAGGGTTTCTATTGTATGTATATGTTGTTGAATGATTGTGGTACTTTGTTTTGTTTTGTTACAGGGGCAGGGGAAGAAGTGGGGAGGAGTTGTGTGGTGGTGAAGAAATACCTGTATGATTATTTACCCGTGAACTATTTACTATTTGGTTGTATGTAAATATTATTTGTTGCGTACTATTCTAGAAGGCCTTTCTCCTTTAGGTGATCGTTTTAGGACAATTAAGGTTGCGTACTTATCCCAGGCTATGAAATATAATGGATTATCATGGCATGGCTAAATTTCAATAGCACAAAGTACTAGAAGTGAGAAGACATCTAATATTTGATGATAATATCCTTACTGGTTCTCTGACATCACTTCCCTGCTCTTTACATTTAAAAGATTCTAAGTGCCTTTTCTTCCCTTGGTGCTCCATTAAGATTATCTTAAATCTTATAGAAGAATATCTATTGCTTTATTTATTTATCTCTTTTAGAGTTGCAATTGAAGTTTTGAGATGGGAAAAACTACAAGATGGTTGAGAGGATTGTTGGGAATGAAGAAAGATAAGGATATTGCTGATAATTCCAGTTTGAATGACAAGAAAGGGAAGAAAAAGTGGACTTCTATCAAGTCCGGGAATGATTCCCGGGCTGCTAATCAAAGTCCGGTAATTAATCGGGCGAGTGATAGTGTTTGGTTGAGATCTTCAGATAAAGAGCAGAACAAACATGCAATTGCTGTGGCAGCTGCTACCGCGGCAGCAGCTGATGCTGCTGTTGCTTCGGCACAGGCAGCAGCTGCAGTTGTTAGGCTTACTAGCCAAGGCAGACAAAATGTGTATGGAGGTGGCAGGGAAAGATGGGCTGCACTAAAGATCCAGTCTGTTTTCCGAGGTTACTTGGTAAGTAGTATTATGCTTTTAAAAATTTGAAGTAGTTTGCTCATATCATTATTTCTAAGTTGATTGATTCTTAAAATAGTTCTTTGCATTAGTTTCAGACTTGAAATATCATATTTGGGTAGATGTTGACTATATTTATATTATTCTCAAGTTGTAGAATTTGTAGTATCTTTGTTATGATATGTTTATTCTTATATGGTGCATCACATTTGTTAAAAAACTACTGACGTGACTATTATTGGCCACTGACAGTCAGGAAGAGAGCCACTGCCACTCTTCGTAGTATGCAAGCTCTTATAAGAGCTCAAGTCGCTATTCGAGCTCAGAGGGCTCTGATAAAGTGCTTCTTTGTTGACATTTATCAAAATGTAACTGGTGAAACTGAATAATAATGAGCAATGCATGAAAATTACTTGTAATGCTTACTTGTTGCATGTGTACAACAAGAATACATTCGAGGAATCAGTGCTTGGAACTTTAACTTGGAGGATTTGAATAACCAGGCAGCCCTGGTATGTTGTTCGTTAAGATATTCATTTGTAAACTAAAATATTTGGAAGTAACCTTCTCAAATTTGCTATATTTTCTGTAGATTCAGGATTATGACATTTCGAACATAGAAGAATCTAGTGCAAGTGGGAAGCTAATCGATTGGCACGATGAAGAAGGTTTTCCTGCAGAGAACCCATCTCCTGAAATAGTTGATCAGGTAGAGGCTGCACCTCATTTTCAGGCATCATTAATACCTCTGAAATAGTTGATCAGTTTCTGTTCCGTGTGTGATATTTTTATGCATTATTGTTATGCAGGAATGCCAATGACAGAGGATACGTGTATACGAGTGTTAACAAAAAAGACAAGGATGCGTCTTGTTGATGAAGTGGAAGGTCCAAGATAGAAGTGGATTGTCTTTAGTCGGTGTTAGTGGTTAATGTAGTTGGTTTATTTTATGTAGCTGGTGTTGATAGTTGATGTAGAATCAAAACATGAATTGATATAGTTTGGTTTTTACTGGGAAATGTAATATTTAGATAGTACATATTTATTTTGTTAAACTAAAGTTTGTACATTTTTTATCACTGTATGTGTTGCATTAGATAATATTAGGTGTTGCAGTAGGTAATATTAGGTGTTACAATAGACCTTGAACAGTGAGCAGGTGGGCCCCACTGCAGGCACAAAAAGTGGGCCCCGCATGTGGCCCCTACCCAGAAGTGGGCCCCACATGTGGGCCCCACGTGGGGGTCCCACGTGGGGTCCCACGTGGGGGTCCCACGTGTGGGCCCCACTGTTGTGCAAATTTGTATCATCTATTGTAACACACAAACTATGTTACTATAGAATGTTTAAGATGTTACTATAGAGGTTTTTTGCAACCACATTTGCTATGTTACCATAGGCTGTGGTTTTATGTTACCTTAGATACCTGTAGTTACTGCTGAGAACGTAACACAGCTTTGGTGTTACTATAGCTCAATTTTGGCCTATGGTAACTTTAAAACGGGTCTATGGTAACACAGTTTGGGGGTTGCTATAAGCAATCTATGGCGTAGTGCGTGAAGTACTATATCGCATAGTCCATTTTGTACTATGTCGAGAAGTCCTCAAGACACATGTCGTGAAGTGTTGAAGTCAGCAAAGTCAAAAGAGCCTAGATCGTGAAGTCCTCAGAAGCCTTATGTCGCATAGTCATCAAATGACCTATGTCGCATAGTCATCAAATGACCTATGTCGCATAGTCATCAAATGACCTATGTCGCAAAGTCTTCAAAGGCTATATCGCGTAGTCCTCACAAGGGAGATCGCGAAGTCAGGGATAAAGTGGAGTTCACGATATCAACACTTAGCCGTTTATAACAAGATAAATCAAGGTACAGAACCAAGAATCAAAGGAGACAAATACTGAAGCATTTGTTCTGGCAAGGTGGTCCAAAGAACAGATGGCAAATCTACAGCTAAAATTGGAGAGAAAGATAAGAGACAAGCAGCTACAGAAACGGGAAAGACTCCGAAAAGCAGGTGGTCCTTCCTGACACAGTGAACTTCTTATGGCAGGACAAGTTGGACTTTCAGAAGGGGTAGCTGTGTAATATTGTGTGTGCCTAGTTTGTATAGGTGAATATATATATCGTGCACACACAACTGTAAGCAGTAAGAGAGATACACATAGTTATTTGCTAAGCTCTTTTCTCTGTAAGCAAGCAAGTTCAAACTGTTCTTGTTTAGAAGCCAGAAATTCTATTGTGAATTTCTTGGAAAGCTGTAGTATTTAATTTGCTTATACAAAGTAGATTAAAGTGATTGTGTGTGTTATTTACTTTCTGCATATTACATATCATAATCATATACAGTCTGTTACTTAGTTTTAAAGAATCGAAAAATATATCAAACTATCCATTCACCCCCCCTCTGTCTAGTTTCTAGTAGTATTCATTTCTAACATACAATTAATAAAATATTGAACATAAATACTAAATTAATAAATTATTAAAAACAGTCCGTGTATCGGACGAGTTTTAAGCTAGTATATATATATATATAGTGAACACAATATTTTACAAAGTAACATACATAAACAATAAATAAACTATTGACATATATTTATGCGGATTTTGTATCTTATCTTATTGAACCAACACTCAGTACACTAAATACATATAAAAAATTACTAAAAATATGCAGTAATATAAATTTAAGTATTAACCACCACTTAAAACTTCAACCATTCGTATTATCACAAAAATTACAAATTTCTTAAATATCCCTAAACTTTATATACCGATTTTGTGTCATGTTTTTGAAGTCGATGCCCGTTGCATAAATACATGTAAATAAAAAAATACTAAAAATATGCAATAATAACATTTAAGTATTAATCACCGCTTCAAAGTTTAATTATTAGTATCATAACAAAAATTACAAATTAATAAAAAAAACATGGACTTTATATGCCGATTTTGTGTCATACTTTCTTGAGCCGACGCCCATTGCACTAAATACATATAAATCAAAAATACTAAAATTAAGCAATAATAAAAATTTAAGTATTAACCACCGCTTCAAACTTCAACTATTGTATTATCACAAAAATTACAAATTTCTTAAATATTGTTAGATGTTATAATATTTTTTTTAGTGTGTACATGTACATCATTATAATTTAAAAGAACCAGCATAGAAACTTAATCGATTTTAATATAATCATTGTCTTTCCTGTGAATTTGAATGTAAATAAGGAATTTCAGTTTTAGTTTAGTTAAGGGAAAAAAATAACATTTGTTTAATTGAATTCTGAGCAGGATTGACTTTTATATATTTATTGTTTTTGCTATGAATTTGAATGTAAATAAAGAAATTCAATTCTTTACACATAATTAATTAAAAAAAATTATGAGAAAATGGTATTAAATAACTCTAATTAATTCTCCAAATCATAAAAAGAATATATCAAAAACTATATACAAAGATAACATTCAATATAATTATTATAGATATAGAAATCAACTAAAAAGAATTTAAAAAAATTGTATTTGTTTCCTTATTTGAATTCATACACTCTTTATCTCCAAAACCTCAGGTTACTGATGTCAATAGATGTCAGAAAGAAAAAAATAAATTAAAATATATATTCAATATGCAAGTTTATTAATGCACCTGAATTATCGTAAAATTCTCAAATTTGTGATGTGAGGAAAACTAATAAATGTGTCATGCTTTTATAAGCAATTTAAGATATAATATAAAAATATAATAAAGAATAAATTCTAAATAGGATTATAATATAAAGATTAAATAAATATTAAATCATAAATAGAATATAACGTTAAAATAATTCTAAAAAAATGATTTTTATATATTTATTGTCTTCCCTATAAATTCGAATCTAAGTAAGATAATTTAATTTTATTGAATAAAAATAGAGAAACTCTAGAAAAATATATTAAACTTAAATAGGATTTAATTTCGTTGGGAAAAAAAGTTAATTTTGTTTAATTAAATTTTAAATAGGATTGACTTTTTATATATTTATTTTCTTCCCTGAAAATTCGAATTGAATTAAAATAGTGAAGCTTAAGGAAAATAGATTAACACTTAAATAGGATTTAAGTTAGTTGAGAAAAAAGGTAATATTTGTATAATTAAATTTTAAATAGGATTGACTTTTTATATATTTATTTTCTTCCTTGAAAATTCGAATTGAATTAAAATAGTGAAACTTAAGAAAAACATATTAAAATTTAAATATGATTTAAGTTAGTTGAGAAAAAAGGTAATATTTTTATAATTAAATTTTAAATGGGATTGAGTTTTATATATTTATTGTCTTTTCTGAAAATTTGAGTGTAAATAAGGAACGTCTTACCTAAAAATTCGAATGTAAATAAGGAAATTTAATTTTATTGAATTAAAATTGAGAAGCTCTAGAAAATTAGATAAATATGAATCGAGCGATTCTAGAGCTCCTCGTGTTTTCCTTTATATATATAATAAAGATTAATTCAAAATTTTGAGAAAATTAGAAAAATAGAACGAAGCGATGTAAGTGCGCCACCTCAACTCCATATTTACTTTCCTCCATTAGTAAAGATTGTGATTTAAATAGTATATTTATTTTCCTCTATTACTAAAGATTTTAAAAACAAGAATATTAAAATTGTATATTTAGTTTCCTCTATTAGTAAAAGTCAAAAAGTATTATAAAATAAAAGTTCTATCAAGTTTGAAAATAATAAAAGAAAATTCTATCAAGTTTGAAAATAATAAAAGAGAAAATTGCAATTATTAACATAAGATCCTACAAATTCGAAAATAATAAGGAAGTTGTAATTTTCTAAATCAAAGAAAGTTCTATCAAGTTTGAAAATAATAAAAGAAAGTTCTATCAAGATTGAAAATAAAAAAAAAATTGCAATTATTAACATAAGAGTCTACAAATTCGAAAATAATAAGGAAGTTGTAATTTTCTAAATCAAAGAAAGTTCTATCAAGTTTGAAAATAATAAAAGAAAGTTCTATCAAGCCGACAAATTCGAAAATAATAAGGAATTTTTAATTTTCTAAATCAAATAAAGTTCTATCAATTTTGAAATAATAAAAGAAAGTTCTATCAAGTTAAGAGCCTACAAAATCGAAAATAATAAAGGAAGTTGTAATTATTAATATTAAAAATTATGAAAAATATAAGATCCTACAAATTCGAGAATAATAAGAAAGTTGTAATTTTCTAAATCAAAGAAAGTTCTATCAAGTTTGAAAATAATAAAAGAAAGTTCTATCAAGATTGAAAATAATAAAAGAGAAAATTGCAATTATTAACATAAGAGCCTACAAATTCGAAAATAATAAGGAAGTTGTAATTTTCTAAATTAAAGAAAGTTCTATCAAGTTTGAAAATAATAAAAGAAAGTTCTATCAAGATTGAAAATAATAAAAGAGAAAATTGCAATTATTAACACAAGAGCCTACAAATTCGAAAATAATAAGAAAGTTGTAATTTTCTAAATCAAAAAAAGTTCTATCAAGTTTGAAAATAATAAAAGAAAAGAGAAAATTGCAATTATTAACATAAGAGCCTCCAAATTCGAAAATAATAAGGAAGTTGTAATTTTCTAAATCAAAGAAAGTTCTATCGAGTTTGAAAATAATAAAAGAAAGTTATATCAAGTCTACAAATTCGAAAGTAATAAGAAAGTTTTAATTTTCTAAATCAATGAAAGTTCTATCAAGTTTGAAAATAATAAAAGAAAGTTCTATCAAGTTTTGAGCCTACAAAATCGAAAATTATAAAGGAAGTTGTAATTATTAATATTAAAAATTGTGAAAATTTGAGAAAATTAGAAAAATAGAACGGAGCTATTTGAGAGCCGCCACCTCACCGTCTCTGTCTTCTCCTTTATATAAGTACTAGTTTACTAAGCCGCGCTTCGCGGCAGCCTTATAAAATATCTCTAAATTTCTTAAATGCACGAATCGGTTTTTTATAATTTAAAATAGATTTAACGAACAAATAAATATAGTAAATATATATTTTATAAATTATTATTTTTTTAGTTTATTTTACTAAAATATTATTTTGTTTTTGTTTTTATTTTCTCATAATTATTATTTTTAACTACTACCTACTTTCTGTTTGATTGTTACCTTTGATAAGTTTGAAGATTGGTTGGTGCTTTGTGTTGCTTGTGAAAATAAATACAATTATTTAATTACTAAAAGTACTAAAAGTAGATTAATTATTTTCATGTACGTATCTTTTTTCCTTTGATGGTGAATGCATGATTCAGGATCTATCAGTTGACAGAGTGATCTTGTTACTCTTATTTCCATGCGATCATATTTTCACAGGCTATTTTGTCAAGATAAAATAAAGAGAAATTTAAAGAAAAAGTAACTCATGCAGACAGATGCTAACTGACTCCGTGTCACAAAATTTATAAGATTAATAATCGCGTACCTGAAAAATAAAAATTGAGAATCAGGAAAATCAAAAGAACAAATACAACTGACTCTACATTGAATTAAAATAGAGAAACTCTAGAAAAAATAGATAAATATCAATATAGCGATTTTAGAAAAAATAGGGCCTAATGAAGGAAGTTTTATAATTAGAGGCTATACTTATCTTTTATACAATGGTCTATTTTATACAACTTAAAAAAGATTTGGACTTTCTTTTCTCAAAAATAGGACTTAAAGAAAGAAGTTTTATAAATTAGAGGTTATACTTACCTTTTATACAATGATTTATTTTATACAACTTAAAAAAGGTTTTGACTTAATTTTCTAAAAAATAGGACTTAAAGAAGGAAGTTTAATTTTAAGTATTTAAAATTGAGGAGCTCTAAAAAATTAGAAAAATATGAATCGAGCGATTCTAGAGATCCTGGGGGTTTTCCTTTATATATATAAAAGAAAGATATATTGATTAGATGATTACCTAAAAAGAAATTTACTTTTAATAAGAATTATTTTGTTTGATTAATTTGTGTATGATATATTAATTGCATGCTACTAATTGTATTAATATGGATGCTAGCGATATTTTAAATATGTTTGAAAAATCATGCATATTTTGCAAAACGTTTTCCACATTATTTCATACTAGTTTACTAAGCTGCACTTCGCAGCGGCTTTATAATAATATCTCTAAATTTTCTCAAAAAATATTCTACAAAATAAGTTTTTAAATAAAATAATATTTATATTATAAAATTAAGTTTTGTTTTGAATTATATATATATATATATATATATATAAAGTTCTAGATCGTTCAATCAAAAACTACAATTATAACTTCAGAGCTATTAAAATCTTCACTACCTACAAATTTACTCCCAGTAAGAAAAAAATCAAAAAATATGAACAAACATCATTTTTGTTGCTGGGATAATTTTTTATTAATAATGATCGTTTTTTGTCAAAACAAAAAACAACAACAACCTCTTACTTTTTTAAAAAAATTAATTTAATGGCATTTTCTCAATGTTTCTTATTCTTGTATGACTTTTGTTATAGATGCACCGAATTATTGAATTTTGTTAAAAATGCACACACTAAATAAATTCTTCAGTCGAATAAATCTTAACATGATATTTTCGAAATACATACACTATAAATTTCTTAATATACAATTTTTATCTTTGAATTTTCGTGTATGAATTACAGAAAATATTTTACTAAAAGATATAATCTTTTCTCATAAAAATTAGAGCAATAACTATCTAAACGTTAAAAAACAATGATACAATTTGTTTTTGAAGACATGATGAATTCTCCACTTTCGAGTTACCTTGTATACATGTGTATCAACTTTTAACAATAAATTCAAAACTAATAACGTACACACATAAACATATAAATCAATTCACAACTGAATGTACATGAAAATCACCTTGCTCGGCCTATTATTTTAACTGATTAACTGATGAATCCCCCTCCATATTAATCTATGTCTTAACTCAATCAACACTAATAGCAAATAACTTGTCTTGTCAAAGATTTTAATATGATCCTACATTAGGATACAAACAAACGTAATAAGATAAATAACATAAAGGAAAAAGTCTCATACTCATGTACTCATATACACACTTTTAACATGAACAAACAAAAAAGTAAAGAAGAACAATGTTGACAATAAAAATTGTAGTAGACAATTAACAGAGTTTAGGTGTATTTTATACTATTAATTAGTTGTTTGTATGAAAGTATTAAAGGTAATTAATTATTTACCAAGTAATTACTTAATTTTTTATGCAAGACCGATCTAATTTCTTAACTTCTTATTTACCAATATGTTCTTGTATTTATTGGGTATAATTAACAAACTACACAACAACAATAGGGCAGTTATATATATTTTGTATTAACAAGAACATGCAAATAATACCAATTAACAAAACAAACACGAAGGTCGAAACAATAATATAATTAGAGACTGTAAATAATGAGATAAGAAAGAACACTTATCTCTCATGAGCTTTAACAAATACTGAAAGACAATAAACAGCTGAGTCGCCAAGCCTTAGAGAAGTCTGGACTGTTCTTGAAGAGATTATTGTCCCACTTACGCTGTGTTGGGTTGCAGCAATATCACTCCCAAGATAAAACAACACAGATCAATCCACTCACAGATATGGCAATGATCAACAGCGATCTGCACCTCAGTTCGCCCAAAAACCTATGTATATTCTGTATTGAGAGAGAGAGAGAGAGAGAAGAATATCTTTGCTAGGGTTTTTCACAGTTACGTATATCTTCCTTAGTCCAACGTTCTGTTTTGTATATATAAAATACAAAATAAAACGTAACAGACCAAATATTGTAACTGAAGATATGACATTTAATACTAATTATTCTGATTTAATTACCATAACAGTTGTCATCAGTATTTGATATCAGTTACAGCTCAGTCAGGATTTCCTGGTCCATCAGGATTTGATCACCATCAGTACTGAAGTCAAGCCATCAGGATTTGCTGTCCGTCAGGAGTGACATCAGTACTGACCGACCATCAGGATTACGTCAGGACTGGTGAAAGGCATATGCTATAGCCTATTTGTAATTCGAGGATTCTACTCAACTTAAACTAGAATGTAATAAGTAAATATTAGATTAATTATCACAGTCACAGGAATCTCAGAAGATCATATCTGTCAGAAGAATACAGATTAAAGTCATCTACAGATTTGAAGATATACTACATTGAAAGAAGTTCAATTATTTGATCAAGCCTCAGTGAAGTCTTCAAAGAAGTGGATTTATTAAAGTGACAGAGGTTTCAGATTTGTGATAGCAAATGTACATGTGACAAAGGTTGATCAACAGTCAAAAGCAGACAATGAACCACAGCTTAAAGTCAAGATGAAGAACAAACATTGAAGTTAGTCATTTATGAACCAGACCGTGCATCAAATGACAACCTCTGACAATGGATACTCTTCAGCAGTTCAAGTGGTTCAAGAATTGGTTTTTCTATGATTAAAGAATTTACATTCTCTTTTAAATTAGTTATTAATTTATTTATTAAATTAATTCTTCTGAATTAATTTAACAAATAAATTGAGTAATTAATTTATTGAATAAATTAAATTCATCAGAATTTAATTTATGAAATAAATTAATTAGCAGAATTAATTTAAATTAGAATTAGAATTAATTCAGAATTTCTTAATTAAAATGAACTGGAATGACTATCCAGGATAGTCATCCCGATAGTCATTCCAAGTCTATTTATATTAAAAATGTACTGGAATGACTATCAAGGGATAGTCATCCCGATAGTCATCCTAGTACATTTCTAGAAATTCTGATTTAATTTATGTAAATTATCATAGTCATTCCAGTTCTTTTGGTAGTCATTCCAGGCTTATAAATAGTCTTTTCTAGACTATTTTGATAGTCATTCCTAGTGGAATGAAAAGCAGAAACGTGCAGGCTTTTGTGTCAAGTGGATTGATATAAGTAAAGAAAAGAAAACAGACAGAAGACATATCATCAACATAATATCTTTCAAGAACAGCTTCTGTCAAGAAAAAGAAAAGCAACTGCCGGATTCATTTCTTCTGTGGATAAATTCTAAAATCATTGTGTTAAATCTAAACCAATAGAATTCATTCACTTGTACTGCTTTGACTATCTAGCGGATTTTTATCCCTAGAACGTATCTCAAATTATCAAATATTGTTATATCTTTTTATTACAAAAATAGATAAATTCATGTCGAATTTATTCTAGATTTGTTTTAATTAGTTTGAGATCCAATCTTGTAATCAGTATCATATTTGTAACACCTATCAAGTTTAATATTAGTTATATTTAACTTGAATTCTGTTTCATTTTATTCCGCCATAATTTGTTCTTAAATTGTTTGATTCTAAAAAGAACAAATTCGATAAAACGGTATAGTTTGTATTCAACCCCCCTTCTACAAACTTATCAGGACCTAATAATTGGCATCAGAGCCTTTTGATTGATATACAAATCAAAGATCCAATTGTTTGAGATTTTTTTTTAACTCTGAAATTTTTATTATTCTAAAAATCTCAAAAGATGTCTACTACACGGAAAGTTGGTACTGTCAAAATCCCAATGTTCAGCAAGGAGCATTATCCTATGTGGATGAAGAAAATGCTCCTATTTCTTAAGGTTGCAAATCCTAAATACATTGGTGTGCTGAAGAATGGTCCCAAAGTCCCTATGATTATTGAGGGAGAATTGATTGAGAATAATGTTGTTACTAGGGCTGCTAGGATGATCCCTAAAGATCCCAAGGATTACACTCCTGATGAGAAAGAGGATGTTACCTTGGATTCCTGTCTACAGTTGATCCTCATTGAGTGTCTCGATCCTGTCATGCATAATCATGTCCTAAACTGTGAAACTGCCAAACACATTTGGGAAACCATAGAAATAATCAATGAGGGGACAGAGGAAGTTAGAGAGAATAAGCTGGAAATTCTCACCTCTCAATATGAGCATTTCAGATCAAACCCTGGTGAAGGTATCTCTGAGGTTTTTGAGAGATACAACAAATTAATCAATGATCTGAATCTTAATGGGAAGCGCTACACTATCAAGGAAATTAACAAGAAGTTCCTACTTACACTTCCACGTCATTTGGAGCACATAATATCAGCCATTAGAGAAGCAAGAGATCTTACAGAGGTTTCTTTGGAAAGACTGTATGGTGTTCTGAAGACCTATGAGCTGGAGCAGATTCAACAGGATGAGTTATATGGAACTGGGAGGATAGTGAGTACTTCTACTGCACTGGCTGCTGAAGTCCCACGGAAACTGGAAGTGAAGGCTGTTCAACCTTCCAGTTCTAACATGAATGTTATTGATGCTGAATATGGATTAACATCCATTGATCAATCTGGTGGTGACTTCTATTCTTTAGAGGAACTTGATCAGCTGGAAGATGGTGATTTGGCTTTGATAGTCAGGAAGTTTGGGAAGTTCAGATTCAAGAGGAATCCCAATCTTAAGTTCAGGCCCAGATTTCAGAGAGGTGGATCTTCCTCTTCAAGTAGCACAAGGGGTGGCTACAAAACTGGAACTGTGGAAAGGAGCAAAATCAGATGCTACAATTGCAATGAGTTGGGTCACTTTGCTACTGAATGTAAAAAGCCAAAGCAAGTGACAAGGAACTCATTTGATTCTAGCAAGAAGAATAAGATTGGGAAAGCTTATGTTGCTGAAGGAAAGAGTTGGGATGACACTGACAGTGATGAAGAAGCAGGTGAGATTGGGAACCTTGCTTTAATGGCTAAAGAGGAAAGCACTTCATCTAGATACATGTCGGAGGTAACATTTACTGATACTGAAATGATTCGTCATCTTGGTGATACTTTAAGTTGTGCACGCACTGAAAATGATAGAATAATTCTTTTAAACACAAATCTTGAAAAGGAAATAAAAGAATTAAAACTAGTGCATATTAATCAAGATGAACTTACTAATAATGTAGCAGTTCTTGAGAATAGGGTTAAATTGTATCAACAACTGGAAACTATTCTCAAAGATCAGATTAGTGAGCTTAAGACCAAAGCTAATGCCTATTACAACTCTTGTAAGACGGCTAAAGAGATTCTTAATAAACAAGCTATTGGTAATCATGTCAGTATAGGTTATGATTATAATGAGGCCATTGGATTGCTTGGAATTAATTCCCCTTGTAGAGTCAGATATGAAGGAAGGGGTGTTCCATATGTGCTTAAGGGTATTGAAACACCCTTCTGTAAGGAGTCCGAGGCAGATCCTCTGAATGAATACTCTATCATTATTGCTGAGGAGATTCGTGAAGAAGATATTGCTTTGGAAGTTGAACAGTCCAAAAAGTGTATATCTGATATTCCAGTCAAAGTTGCTACAACTAAAAAGACTAAATCAGATATCCATAAGTTGGATCAAAACAACTGTAGAACTAACATGCATGCTGTTAATTCTTCTCATAAAGCATGTGGTGTGATTAATTGCATGTCTTGTGCTTTCAATGTTATGTATGCTTATTTTAATAGTAAGCATGTATCTAGTGATAAGACTGCTCCACGTCAACATGTTAATAATAAGAAGCATGTTAAAGCAAAGACTACTAGTCCTCCTCAGACTAGAGTGGATTCATTTATCCCTAAGCCTACTCAGAAATGTGTTAAGGCTGGCTATAAATGGAAACGCTCTTATGTGAAAGAGGTTGAAGTAGTTTCAGTTAAAAATGTTGTTTTGCCTGACAAAGGCCAATTCTTTAAGTATGCCGGACCCAATCAAGTGTGGGTTCTGAGGAAGGACTAATCAATCTGGTATTGCAGGGAGTTAAACAGGTAAACCGTGTTATGTGGATTCTTGACAGTGGTTGTTCAAGGCATATGACCAGAGATAGAGCCCTGCTATCAGATGTGGTTGTGAAAGCTGGCCCAGTAGTTACCTTTGGAGATAACAGCAAGGGTATTACGAAAGGATATGGCTGTTTGAAGTACGAAAATGTTATCATTGAAGATGTTTCATTTGTGGAAGGTCTGAAGTTCAATCTTCTCAGCATCAGTCATTTCTGTGACAGAGGATATGATGTTTCCTTTGAAAGAGAGAAGTGTCAGATCCTTCACAAGAAGAATGGAAAGCCTGCTCTTCAAGGAGTAAGGAAAAGTGACTTGTTCATAGCTGATCTGAACTCAGGATTCAAAGACGAAGTTAATTGTTTTTATGCTAAAGCTTCATCAGATGATAGTTGGCTATGGCACAAGAAGATGTCTCACCTTAACTTCAAAACCATGAACTCTTTAGTCAAGAGGGAATTGGTTAGAGGTTTGCCTCAGATGGAATTTACACAGGAAGGACTGTGTGAGGCATGTCAGAAAGGAAAGTCAAAGAAAGCTTCTCACAAGGGCACTGACACATCATCAATAACTGAACCACTTCAGCTACTGCACATGGATTTGTTTGGTCCAGTTAATGTGATGTCCATGTCAAAGAAACAATATGCACTTGTGATTGTTGATGACTTTTCAAAATATACATGGGTTTTATTCCTACATTCCAAGGATGAGACCCCACACCTGGTGATTGACCATATAAAGTTGATTGAGCTGGATTCTAGATTCCCTGTTAGAGCCATAAGGTCAGATAATGGTACTGAATTCAAGAATGCCATTTTAAATGATTTTTGTGCTGATAAAGGAATAACAAGACAGTATTCTGCCCCTAGAACTCCTCAACAAAATGGAGTAGTGGAAAGAAAGAATCGTACTTTGATTGAAGCTGCTAGGACTATGTTAAGTGAGTCCAAACAGCTTGTTATACTCAGAATCGAACTTTAATCAACAAGGACTTAATGAAGACTCCGTATGAGATCATGAACAACAAGAAACCAACTGTCAAGTACTTTCATGTATTTGGAGCAAAATGCTTTGTGCTTATAGATGACAATGTGAAACGTGGCAAGTTTGATGCAAAGGCACAAGAAGCTATTTTTGTTGGTTATTCCAGAAGATCCTACAGGGTCTACTTGGTTGGCAGTCACACAGTAAAGGAAAGTGTCAATGTTACTTTTGATGACACTAACCTCCCTAATATCCAAAAAGAAGATTCATCTGAGAAGCTGAAGTTTGATAACTTGCCAGACTCAGAATCAGATGATGGAGCCCCACCTGAAGTTATTGCTGATAATGATAATAACAATGATGATAATGATCATGGTGGTGGTGGTGGAAACACTGGTAACAATGGAGATACCACCAACACTGGAGAAGAATCATCAAGGCAATCAAGCAACAACTCAGGGGGAGCAAATGAAGGATCAACTAGTCACTCACAACATCAAAGTGAATTTCAAGGCGAATCATCAAGATCAAATCTTCCAAGACAGACTGTATGGAATAGAGCTCATCCTTTTGAGCTGATCATTGGTGATCCAGATGTTGGAGTTAAAACTAGAAGTGTAACTCAGAATGAATGTCATTATTCAGCATTTCTATCTAAAATGGAGCCAAAGAAAACTGAGGAAGCACTGACTGATCCAGATTGGGTGATTGCTATGCAAGATGAACTCAATCAGTTTGAACAACAGCAAGTCTGGAAGCTGGTATCCAGGCCAAAGAACAAGAAAGTAGTTGGTACAAGATGGGTATACAGGAACAAGCTAGATGAGGATGGCATTGTTACAAGGAACAAGGCAAGACTGGTTGCACAAGGGTATTCTCAAGCTGAAGGCATTGATTATGATGAAACCTATGCACCAGTGGCTAGACTTGAGGCCATCAGGATGTTCTTAGCATTTGCTGCTTACTCCAATTTTAAAGTCTATCAAATGGATGTTAAGAGTGCATTCCTGAATGGTGAGCTGGATGAAGAAGTGTATGTGGAACAGCCCCCTGGCTTTGAAAATCAGGAGCTGCTGGACTTTGTGTACTTTCTCTTCGAGGCTATCTATGGTCTCAAACAAGCCCCAAGAAAATGGTATGACACTCTCTCTGGTTTTCTTTTAGAAAATGGTTTTGTTAGAGGTATCATAGACAAAACTCTTTTTTCAAAGAAACACAAAGGTGATATGATATTAGTCCAAGTCTATGTGGATGACATCATATTTGGGTCTACTAATGATGATCTCTGTAAGAGATTTGCTAAGCTAATGCAGACTAAGTTTGAAATGAGTATGATGGGTGAGCTGAAGTTCTTTCTTGGATTGCAAGTAAGTCAAAGGTCAAATGGTATATTTATTTGTCAATCCAAGTATCTCAAAGAACTCTTCAAGAAATATCACATAGAGGATTCAGCATCAGCAAGGACTCCATCTTCAACAGTAATCAAACTTGGAGCTTCTGACAAGTCTATCAAGGTAGATGTTACAAGCTACAGAGGTATGATTGGCTCTTTACTCGATCTTACTGCAAGTAGACCAGATATTATGTATGCTACATGCTTGTGTGCAAGGTTCCAAGCGGACCCTAGAGATGTACATCTCGTTGCTGTTAAAAGAATCTTGAGATATCTTAAGGGTACACCTAACTTAGGTATCTGGTACCCTAAAGATTCTGGTTTTAATCTTGTTGGATATACAGATTCTGATTATGCAGGTAGTGTTGTGGATATAAAGAGTACCTCTGGGAGTTGTCAATTCCTAGGAGGTAGGTTGATTTCCTAGTATAGCAAGAAACAACAAACAATTTCCAATTCAACAGCAGAAGCTGAATATATTGCTGTTGGAAGTTGTTGTGCTCAGATCTTATGGATTAGGAATCAATTAAAGGACTATGGCTTTGCATTAGACAAAATTCCTATTTTGTGTGATAATACAAGTGCCATAGCAATCTCCAACAACCCTGTGCAGCACTCGAGAACGAAGCACATTGATATCAGGTATCATTTTATCAGAGAGCATGTCATGAATGGAACTGTGGAGTTACACTTTGTACCCACTGAAGAACATACTGCAGATATATTCACTAAATCTGTTGACGAATCCACATTTACCAGGTTAGTAGGTAAATTGGGTATGTTGAACAGTCTTAGTGATTGACAATGTCTCTGGTAGGTTTGTTCTTATCTAAATCATTTTCTCTTGTTGATATTAGATGTTAAATATTGCCAATCTATGTTTATTGTGTAAAGCTTGTTAATTTAAATATTCTGAATAATTTATTTTCTTTAAAAATATTTTTCTTATATTTTTTAAGTGGAGAAATGTATTTTTATTGAAAATATATTTCTTCAGAATCATTTAAGTTATTTTCAGATTGTAAATATAGTTGTTTAAATAGTTCTACAAGTTTATATTATTTTTATGCAATTCTATAATATTATGCATTTTTTTTTATCTTGTATGTACATAATTTTCTGCTTTATTTTGCATTTTCTGTAAAAATATTGTTGCTTAATTTTTATTCTGCAAATTTATCATTGAACTGTGAATATTAGGTTGCAATGTTACTTTATTTGCATTTTATTTTCTGAACAATTTTGTTTTTCTGCTAGTAAATATTCTGTTATTTTGTTTGCTAACAGGTTTTTTTGTTTGTTTTTGGTTTATATTAATTAGACTGGTCTTCTGTGACTTTATGCTTTTGTACTAGCATGACTATCGGAATGACTATCTTACATAGTCATTCCAGTAGTCATTGTAGTCTAGTTTTATTTTAATTCGTTTTTATTACTTTTTCTGCCTTTTATTTCAGTACTTTGATTTTTGTACTGGAATGACTATCGGTATGACTATCCCAGAGTCATCCCGATAGTCATTCTAATAGTAGTTTATTTATTCTATTTTTTTTATGCTGTAAACTGCTTAGCTTTTGTTTAAGTAAGGTAAAATGAATTATTTTAAAATATTCGAATATTCCTGTAAATATTTTTTTTTTTGTATTTTTTTTTATTGCTTATTATTTATTATCTTTTATTTTCTATTTGTCTTAGATGTTTTTGTAAATATATTGTATATATTATTTCTGATCTAGCTCTTGTTTAGCTGGAAATTCAGTGTCAAATCCAATTCAGGTATTACTTTCTATCTCTCAATCCACTTCTTTTACTGTTGCTGAACCCAAGTGGTTGTTAGGGCTGACCAAGGGATTGTAGATCCACAATCTTTATCACAGGTCTTAGAGCCAAACAATGAGTCTACAACTTCATTACTTGACCTCTCAGCCTAAACAGAAATCAATGTTAAATAAAGAAGTATTTTGATTGAAACAGTGAGTGATCCCACAGCTCTGCCTCCTCTAAAGAAATTCAATATATACTGAGGCATCTGTCAGCCCATCTGTATCCTCTCAATAGGATATGGACTTTGAAATGGCCAATGAACTGTTTCTAGAGACATTCTCTCAACAGGATGAATCTATTGAAATTCGCCATAGGGCCATGGCACTTTGTACTGAGTCAAGCACACTCTCATTACTCACAATGGGAGAAGACAATTTCATTAGATGAAACTCAGGACACAGTGAAAGCAGAGCACCTGCAACTAGTTATAGTGCCTACCATTGTTACGGTAGAAGTGCCTTCATAGGCATCTGAGGGAAAATTTGATTCTTTGCCAAATTTAAATAGAATCATTTTCTCCCCTCCCAGAGTGAACATCTCTGGCTCCCAAAGGGATTTTCCACTCGCAGATTTATCTGGAGAAAGTGGAAGGCAACTTGGTCAGTCTATCACTGAAGCAATTCAGATTTCAAATCCAAGTGATTTGATAGACATGATTGAGGATCGGGATTTGCGAACTCCCATTGCACCACCACTGACCTCTCTTGAAGAGGCTAGGGTGAGTTTCAATGCAGGTACTGATCAAAAAGGGAGCAAACAAACAGCTAATGTTGAGTGATAAGAGTCAAACACTGAGTGAAACACATGCACGTGAGATGAGTGATACACTTACAAAAGAAATTCAAGTGAGTGCACACACAGACACATACACTGCAATGTAGTTAGCTCACATAGCTGATCTACAGGAACATCTATTCAAAACCCAGGCTGATAAAGAAATTTTGCAAGCACAAGTGGTTGAACGGTCTTCTTCTTCCACCTCTGTCAACAATCAGCTGGGACTGCTCAAGGAAATATTGAAGACAAAGTTACTTCCCAAGATCAACTCCATCAACTATCTCAACTCCTACTAGCTTCAGAGACTCATAAAGTTAAATCTGTAGAGAATTCCTCAACTAAGGGGGAGAAATTTGGAGAACCTAGGAAGAGGGAGCTGAAAAAGATATAAAAGGAAAAGGAGGAGTTTCAGGGGAGTAAAGGAAAGTTAGCTCTGTTTTGTAAATGTTATATGTATAGAGCTTAGGTAAATCAAGACAGGTTCAATGTTTTCATATGTTCAGTCTAGAGAAACATTTGTCTTGTATTTATCTTTACTGGTGAAATCTGGAAATGTCATATTTGATCCAGAACTTTCTAGTATTTACTTAGGCTTAAGAGTCTTATCTTTTTCTTGGTTTTAGTTGAGTGATCCTCTAGGTATTTGGTTGTTATTCTCTAACAAACAAATAGGGGGAGATTGAAAGGCATATGCTATAGCCTATTTGTAATTCGAGGATTCTACTCAACTTAAACTAGAATGTAATAAGTAAATATTAGATTAATTATCACAGTCACAGGAATCTCAGAAGATCATATCTGTCAGAAGAATACAGATTAAAGTCATCTACAGATTTGAAGATATACTACATTGAAAGAAGTTCAATTATTTGATCAAGCCTCAGTGAAGTCTTCAAAGAAGTGGATTTATTAAAGTGACAGAGGTTTCAGATTTGTGATAGCAAATGTATAGGTTACAAAGGTTGATCAACAGTCAAAAGCAGACAATGAACCACAACTTAAAGTCAAGATGAAGAACAAACATTGAAGTTAGTCATTTATGACCAGACCGTGCATCAAATGACAACCTCTGACAATGGATACTCTTCAGCAGTTCAAGTGGTTCAAGAATTGGTTTTTCTATGATTAAAGAATTTACATTCTCTTTTAAATTAGTTATTAATTTATTTATTAAATTAATTCTTCTGAATTAATTTAACAAATAAATTGAGTAATTAATTTATTGAATAAATTAAATTCATCAGAATTTAATTTATGAAATAAATTAATTAGCAGAATTAATTTAAATTAGAATTAGAAT
This sequence comes from Heracleum sosnowskyi, assembly GCA_030848705.1. Classification (NCBI taxonomy): domain Eukaryota; kingdom Viridiplantae; phylum Streptophyta; class Magnoliopsida; order Apiales; family Apiaceae; genus Heracleum; species Heracleum sosnowskyi. Next base: position 1,159,383 of record JAUIZM010000017.1, on the reverse strand, counting down.
TAATTCAGAATTTCTTAATTAAAATGAACTGGAATGACTATCCAGGATAGTCATCCCGATAGTCATTCCAAGTCTATTTATATTAAAAATGTACTTGAATGACTATCAATGGATAGTCATCCCGATAGTCATCCTAGTACATTTCTAGAAATTCTGATTTAATTTATGTAAATTATCATAGTCATTCCAGTTCTTTTTCCAGGCTTATAAATAGTCTTTTCTAGACTATTTTGATAGTCATTCCTAGTGGAATGAAAAGCAGAAACGTGCAGGCTTTTGTGTCAAGTGGATTGATATAAGTAAAGAAAAGAAAACAGACAGAAGACATATCATCAACATAATATCTTTCAAGAACAGCTTCTGTCAAGAAAAAGAAAAGCAACTGCCGGATTCATTTCTTCCGTGGATAAATTCTAAAATCATTGTGTTAAATCTAAACCAATAGAATTCATTCACTTGTATTGCTTTGACTATCTAGCGGATTTTTATCCCTATAACGTATCTCAAATTATCAAATATTGTTATATCTTTTTATTACAAAAATAGATAAATTCATGTCGAATTTATTCTAGATTTGTTTTAATTTGTTTGAGATCCAATCTTGTAATCAGTATCATATTTGTAACACCTTTCAAGTTTAATATTAGTTATATTTAACTTGAATTCTGTTTCATTTTATTCCGCCATAATTTGTTCTTAAATTGTTTGATTCTAAAAAGAACAAATTCGATAAAACGGTATAGTTTGTATTCAACCCCCCTTCTACAAACTTATCAGGCCCTAACAACTGGACCTGCCATCAGGATCCAGGTACTGACACATGCCATCAGGATCAGTATGTTGGGTTTTATACTATACTATTCATGTGTAGTATATAAACATTGTCCATTTTATTGAGAATCTTGATTGCATATTTTTACATTGTCTGTTTATTATATATTGTGGATAATTTAGTATCAAATGGGATAACAGAAGATTAAATTATCAGTGTCTATATATAATATAAAGGGTTCACAGTTTAAGTGGAATTAGACAAACCACTGGAATAACTGAAGTATTATTTGGGAATAGTTTATCTTGACTATTAAATAATACTTGTATACTTTGTGTATATTGAACAGGATCGAAATATTAGAATTGTTCTTCTATTCTGACAATAAAGAAGAACTAAGATTCTATGATATTATTAATGCTTAGGTTCTCAATCCAAGTGTAGTGATTGACACTTGTGTGCAATGCACATGCTTTGATTCATATGTGATGTAATTAATTGTTAATTATAATATTATGTATTGAGCAATGACATTGCATGCAGAGTGGGATATTAATTACATAAGGAAACCATGTCCTGATAATATTCGGGTTGATGATGTCCTCTTGAAAGCTCATGTTTTTGGGAGAGTCTTCGGACTTAGTCTCAGGTGAACATGATGAGGATCCCAGGACATACGAAGAAGCAATGCAAGATAAGGATACAGATCTTTGGCAAAAGGCTATGCAATCTGAGATGGAATCTATGTATTCCAATGAAGTCTGGGATCTCGTGGAACCACCCAATGGTGTAAAACCCATTGGATGCAAGTGGATCTACAAAAGAAAAAGAGGATCTGACAAAACGGTGAAAGCCTGGAAAGCAAGACTTGTTGCGAAAGGGTATACTCAGAAACAAGGAATTGATTATGAGGAAACCTTTTCTCCGGTAGTCATGCTTAAGTCAATCCGGATTCTTTTATCTATAGCAGCTCATCTCGATTATGAGATTTGGCAAATGTATGTCAAGACAGCTTTCCTAAATGGAAGTCTTGATGAAAACATCCATATGCAGCAACCAGAGGTATTCATCAAAGAGGGCCAAGAGCATCTAGTGTGTAAGCTTAAGAAGTCCATTTATGGACTGAAACAAGCTTCCAGGGAGTGGAACATTCGTTTTGATCAGGCCGTCCAGTCAAATGGTTATGATCAGAATCCAAGCGAAGCATGTGTGTATAGGAAAAGTGAAGGAAATGCAGTGGTTTTTCTAGTACTATATGTAGATGACATTTTGCTCATTGGAAACAATGTAGAGATGTTGTCATCTATTAAGGCATGGTTGTTCAAACAATTTGAAATGAAAGACTTAGGTGAAGCCGCATACATTCTTGGGATCAAAGTTATAAGAGATCGCAAGAAAAGAACGTTGGCTTTATCTCAAGAACCGTACATTGATGAGGTATTGGCTCGTTTTAACATGCAGGACTCTAAGAAGGGTAATTTACCTTTTAGACATGGAGTCTCTCTATCAAAGGAGCAGTGTCCTAAGACACCTAAGAAGATAGAGAACATGAAAGCAGTTCCTTATGCTTCAGCATGTGGAAGCTTAATGTATGTTATGTTATGCACGAGACCTGATATTTGCTTTGCCGTAGGCATGGTCAGTAGATATCAGTCCAATCCAGGTCAGGAACATTGGAGTGCAGTAAAAACGGTACTTAAGTACCTGCGAAGGACTAAGAAGTATATGTTAATTTACAAGGCTTCAGACTTGTTTCCTGTGGGATATACCGATTCAGATTTCCAGACAGATAGGGATAAGAGGAAGTCAACCTCGGGGTGTGTTTTTACTTTAGGAGGTGGAGCTGTAATATGGAGGAGTGTGAAGCAGAAATGCATCGCAGACTCAACCATGGAAGCTGAATATGTGGCAGCCTCTGAGGCAGCCTCTGAGGCAGCCAATGAGGCTATATGGTTCCGGAATTTCCTGCTGGATTTGAATGTAGTTCCTAATTTGCCACGGCAAATCACAATTTATTGTGATAATACTGGTGCTGTTGCAAATACAAAGGAACCACAAGAACATAAGGCAACAAAACACATTGAGCGTAAGTATCACCTCATACGACAGTTCGTTAAGCGAGGAGATATTATTGGACTGATATAGCATCAAAGGACAACCGGGCTGATCCTTTCACGAAGAGTTTACCAGCTAAGGTTTTTGAAGAACACGTGGAGGCGATAGGAGTCAGATGTCTGGTCACGGAATAGTTATTTAAACTGGTAGCGGATTATATTAATAAACACTGATATACTCAAAGAATAGCTTGAGTATAAGTGGGAGATTGTTGGGTTTTATACTATACTATTCATTTGTAGTATATAAACATTGTCCATTTTATTGAGAATCTTGATTGCATATTTTTACATTGTCTGTTTATTATATATTGTGGATAATTTAGTATCAAATGGGATAACAGAAGATTAAATTATCAGTGTCTATATATAATATAAAGGGTTCACAGTTTAAGTGGAATTAGACAAACCACTGGAATAACTGAAGTATTATTTGGGAATAGTTTATCTTGACTATTAAATAATACTTGTATACTTTGTGTATATTGAACATGATCAAAATATTAGAATTGTTCTTCTATTCTGACAATAAAGAAGAACTAAGATTCTATGTTATTATTAATGCTTAAGTTCTCAATCCAAGTGTAGTGATTGACACTTGTGTGCAATGCACATGCTTTGATTCATATGTGATGTAATTAATTGTTAATTATAATATTATGTATTGAGCAATGACATTGCATGCAGAGTGGGATATTAATTACATAAGGAAACCATGTCCTGATAATATTCGGGTTGATGATGTTCTCTTGAAAGCTCATAAAGATAATTATGCTTTAGTCCTGCAGGCAGATTTGTTCTTGCATAATTATAAGGTTGAGTGGATGATCAAGGATAAAAAGATATTAATTAAATTAATTATCAGAAATTAATTTAATTAATGGACATACGATATCTTAAACATGGGGGATTTAATAAGCAAATAATATAGGAGCCGAATTTAATAATAAAATAATTACGGTATTAGGAAAGGTAGTGCAAATATTAATTCGTTAGTGGATAGAATTAATATTTAATGACATTGGGCTTGACCCAGAATGTCATTGGGAGGCCCGACCTAATTGTCCATGATCCCTACTGGAGCCTATATATATTCTTGTTCTCCTAAAGCTGCGAAAAAAAGAAGAATTCGAGATTAAAAACCTAGGGCAGCCGCAAGGAGCTAGGGTTTTGGGATTTCGAGGCTTTAAGGAGAGGAAACTTCGGGAGATCGAAGGCCACACTTCGCTCGAAGGGAATCAAGGAATTCAGTAGAAGACGTGGATCAGAATCGTATCGATTAAGGTAAAGTTTTCTTTTCGAACTCGTAATCAATCATATAGTAAAACACAGAACAGTAATCATTCGTCCCTACACAGTAGTCATCAGGGTTTCACTCCAAGTACTGACCAGGCCATCAGGATTTTAATCCAAGAACTGGTCCATCAGGATTTAATATAAATCCTGACCCAGTTCGTATAGCTGTTACAAATAAATACTGATACTGTTAAATTAAATCAATAAATAATATTAAATAAACAGGTAATAAAATTCCTCGCCCAGGTCGCCTCGCGTACGCGAGATGCCGAGACATTCGCCCTTCGACCCGACCCGACCCGAGTCGAGTCGAGTCGTGACGTGGCGGGGCGAGGCGGGCGGCGGCGGCGCGCGCGCGTGTGTGTGCGCGCGTGAGGCACATAATAACACCATGCACACCCACATGCCTTAATAGTTGTACACTACTCTTGCACATGGTTCTATATAAACCCACCAACCTCTCATTAACATTTGTATGTGGGATACAAGTTATTTCAAAATAATCAACTCACATAACCCATTTCAAGCAACCTATTTTAACTCAATTTTTTTTATGGATTACACTAATAAAATGTCTTAGATCCAAACATGAAAGTTTAAGTCCTCAATACAAGGAACAACCTCCAATTGTTAGTTTCCGGAAATTTCATCAAGAACATATTTAAAATATGCCTCAAACTTTCCATTTTCTAACAGTATTTTCTATTATATTAATTATAATCGAATATTTAGTTTTCTCCATTAGTGATATTTAGTTTCCTCCATCAGTAATTTATTAACTTTTTATTTACCAAAATGTTCCTGTATTTTCTATTATATAACATAAAAAAGAAAGTTTAGGAGAGTAGTATGTTAAGATAGTAGTTTCATTAAAAAAATATTATGAGAATATTTAGATAACAACAGAGGAAAGTTCAAAATAATGTAAGGTAATACATTTTTTTTTTCTAATTTAGATATGTTGAAGGCAAGAATATTATAAGTGAATATTTAGTTTCTTACATTAGTGATATTTAGTTTCCTCCATTAGTAAATATCTATTGTATATTTACTTTCTCCATCACTAGAGATTTTAAATGCAAGAATATTATATGTTTCCTCTATTAGTAAGTATTTAAAAGGTAATTGAGATTTTTTTCGAATTTTTAATATTATTAATTCAAAAAATTGAGAAAATTAGAAAAATAGAACGAAGTGATCTGAGAGCGCCACCTCACCGCCCCGTCTTCTCCTTTATATAATAGTATTGATGATTGATTGATTGATTTTACTTAGTTATGACGTGATGATTACTAATTACTTCAATGATATTCGTGATTTTTAAATTTGCTATGGTAAAATCATATTTATGAAAATTAATATTGATTGTTGCTCATGATACTGTAACTAAAATATTTATTCCCCCAATTTTTTTGTCCATTAATCAAAATTAAAAGTTGATTCAATCAAATTAAATATATTAAATAAACTTTTTAAATATTATAAAATTTTCAAAACTATCAATTCTTAGTAATTAAACTTCTAGTAATTACCAAGTAATTAGGAATATCAATGAAAATAAGCTTATCAATTTATCATAATTATTTAACATAAACAATTTTCGAGACAAATAAAAATGAAAACAATAGACAACAAAAATGGGAGTATTAAGCCATATTTTCCATTTTTATGCTCTGCAATTTCATAATTCTTTCAAGGGATGTATATTTCTCATCTATACCTCTTAAACAAGAAACAAAAATGATTGTCGATTTAATGTTGCTAACCTATCGATTATTTAATCCTACAAACTCAAAATCTTAAAATACTGATTTTAATTTTTTTAATATTTTTTAAAAAATGAAAACCATGCAATAAATTTTAAATAAAGTGTAAGTAATACAGGTATAAATTTTGTTAAAACAAATGTGAAAGTTAAATGAAAACTTTTATGTTATGTTTGAAATTAAATTTTAATGATAATTTAAATGTTTTTAATACGAGTTGCTAAAAAAAAGGGGCGATGGACAAAATTAGCAATTTTTTTAAATTTGGTGAACATAAGAGCATCTGCAATGATGTTAACATTTTTGAGATATCGCGTCCACAAATGAATATTTGGTTGATAAAAATGACCAAAAATTTTAAAATAAATATTTTTGTTATTTAATATTAAAAAAATGATATTTTTGTCATTTAAAAAAAAAAGCAGCGGAGAAGATGGGCGACCCAAATCAAAGGCTCCAAAATCACTAATTTGAAAATGGTCAAAAACATCGAACTTCCCGCTTCCTCAATTGTTTGTTTATTTCTCCCATCTAAACTTCAACTCACTCAACTTGAATCACACCCAATTATTACCATTTCACAAAACCCTAGCTTTCTCCCCCAAATCAAATCCACCCACAATGGGTGTTCCAATCGATCCAACTCCCTCTCCGACTTCAACTCAGACCACCGAGTCCGAGTCAACTCAGAACGGCCGTTCCAAAACTCCCAGACTATTTATCAGCAAGATGGAGATGGAGAATTTCAAATCCTACGCTGGTAAACAAATCGTCGGGCCTTTTCACAAGGTCAGCTTCTCTTATTCCCTTCAATTGCATACCTAGGGTTTCCAATTTTTATAATTGTTTGTGTTTATAATGTATTATTTCTTAATTGGGCGTGTAGAGCTTTTCGGCTGTGGTTGGTCCTAACGGTAGTGGTAAAAGCAATGTTATTGATGCTATGCTTTTCGTGTTTGGGAAGAGAGCTAAACAGGTTGTTTAATTTACCCCTTTTCGATTTTTATGCACATTTTTGGTGAATTGTGTTACGGAAGTTAAATGTTACTGCAGATGCGGCTTAATAAAGTATCGGAGCTCATTCATAATTCTACTAACCACCAGAATTTGGACTGCGCTAGCGTCACTGTGTACTTTCAAGAAATTATTGATTTGGTAATTTTGGATTGTTTTAGGTTATTTTGCTTTTATTTGTTGTTAGTTGTTGGATGTGTAAAGGTTGATTGTTTCTGCTGTTTATAGGAGGACGAGAAGTATGAAGTGGTTCCGGGAAGTGAATTTAGTATTACTCGTAAGGCATATCGTAGTAACAGCTCTGATTATTTTATTAACAATCAATCTAGTACTTTTACTCTAGTTACCAAAAAGTTGAAAGAGAAAGGAGTGGACTTGGACAACAACCGGTTTCTGATTCTACAGGTTTGTATTCTCTTATTTTATGTTCTGTTGTAGCTGACTAATACCTGTTTTCTTAGATTGTAAATGTTGTTTCTTTTATCAGGGAGAAGTTGAGCAGATATCACTGATGAAGCCAAAGGCGCAAGGTCCCCATGATGAAGGTTTTCTTGAATATCTCGAAGATATAATCGGAACCATTAAATACGTTGAAAAGATTGAAGAATCAGCAAAGGAGTGAGTTCTATTATTATTAAATTAAAAATTTGTCCAACTCCCTAATTGCCTAGCTACTCTTTGTTAACTACTAATTAACAACTTCTTTAGATAACTTATTAGTTCAATATGTTGAATACACAGGAATGAGTAGGGATGTAATAATTTTAAACGTAATAATGGATCATGACAATGGATATACTGCCAACCCTGAAATCTGCAACAATGTGTGTAGATTGAAGTATCTTAGTGTTTGAGTAGTGGATGGAGTCTTGTAGTGTTAAAGCGGTGATATGCTATCCAGTAGTCGAGTTGTATATTTTTATTATAATATATATAAGTTTATCAGGCAACTACTTCCATGCAAAGAATTCATTTAAGCTTTAATGGTGGTATCAGAACTTCTGATGCTTTTGCTGTTTTAATTCTAATTAACAGGCTAGAAACTCTTACGGAAAAAAGGACTGGGGTTGTCGAGATGGTGAAATTAGCAGAGAAAGAAAGAAATAGCTTGGAGGTACATTAATGCCTTTGCAATTCTTTTTCTTTAAACTTTATTTAAGATATAGTTTACTTACTCCAGTATTTCTGTATCACTTCCAGGATGTGAAGAATGATGCAGAGATGTACATGCTCAAGGAGTTATCACTTTTAAAATGGCAAGATAAAACCACAAATCTGGCTTCCGAGGAAAATGCTGCTCAAATGGGGGAATTACAAGGGAAACTTTCTCACTTTGAAGAAAATCTTAAAAGTGAAAGGTAGTTGCAACAAAGAACAGAATGATAGATGTACTGAACTTTTAATATAATTGCAAGTATGAACGTTAGAGTTCCCATTAAGAGGCTGGTTCTTGCTTCAGGGAAATGATACAGGAAAATAAGAAAAAATTGAAGAAGCTCGAGGTGATGCACTTGGAGAAAATGAAGTTCCAAGAGGTTTGCTTTGAATCTCCATGTTGTTGGGTGCAATACTCTGAAAATTGTGCAACAATTTTTTGCATGTATTAGTCTAGTCTTGCTCAAATGTCAAGATGCACACATCTCTAGAATTGTATTGTGGCATGGCCTATCTCAGAAGTGTTCGCTTTCATGGTTATGCTAGTATAGTTTGTTCAGCTTGTTGGATCTTCTATATTTTCAGAGGATGTAAGCTGACTTTTTATTTTAAACTTAGGAACTTGACAATGATCTTAAGCAATGTAAAGATGAGTTTAAGGAGTTTGAAAGGCTGGACGTAAAACACCGGGAAGATTTCAAGCATATGAAACAAAAAATCAAGAAACTTGATGATAAACTCGAAAAGGTAAACTAACTGGTGGCATCTTGTCTTTAACTGTTTCATGCATCTTAACTGGGGATTTTGTTATAGGATTCTGTAAAGATCTCCGAACTTGAGAAAGAGTCAGAGGAGTCAACTAATATGATTCCACAACTCGAGGGGGATATACCTAAACTGCAAAAGCTTTTATCGAATGAAGAGAGTCTCCTGGAAGAAATCAAGGAAAACTCAAAAGGTAGTTCTTAGTCAATTGTAATGATGTTGTCAGGTATATAGATTGTTGCTTGACTTGAAAACTTTTTCATTTCCGTCATGGAACTCGATTTTCTTTCATTCGAGTCACTGAACCCTCATATTTGCTGCAAAGCATCCTTTGGCACAGTCAGTTGTTAAATGAACTGAATCCGTCACTACTTATTGCAACTTGACAAATACTGGAGCCGATTTATTCTGCTACTTCAGTCAAGTTTTAGCATCATATTTTATTTGTTAACTTCTTAAGTTGACCCAACTATTTTCTGTTTGACTAGACTCATAACCAATTTCATGATAAATAGGCTCGCATGGTTCTGATTTAATTGATTTAGTAGCAATCATCCCAGTTTACTTGCATTACTTTTGTAAGTATGCTTAAACTCTGAGTTCATGCGAAACATCTCATTAATGATTAGCGATAGTTGAATCCTTGGGGCGTGGAAGTATTATAGTAGATTAGTGTGAACAAAATAAGAATCTGTCTTGCAATTAAGAGTCATATTTTCATATATTTTTGTACTTGTGCTGTGGAATCTATATACTAACTTTGCATTAGCAAAGGGTACAGACTTACGCAGATACCACTCTCCTCTTAGTAATAACTAATAAGAGATCGAGGGTTCAACTCAGTGGATGCGTTTGTGCGTGGCTATTTAAATTTCTATAGCTGACCTCCACCAAAAAAGTAAAATATAAAATCATGCAGATAGAATCAAGAAAGCCAATCAGAACATACTTTTAGTAGAATTCTAGCATTTGCCTATTTGTGGTTCTGTTTGCAATTATTAACGAGATAACAATATTTTCTAGTTGTTTTGGATTCTAGTTCTTCTTGAGCCAAAGCATTAGTGGTTTCTAAATATACTATTACTTTAAAATCCTTTCGGATTGCGAGTAATTTTTCCCCCTTTGGTTTTTTCAATGATTAGTGTCCATGTAGACATTCTCGTCATGATCTAACATTTTCAATTTCTGGTAATAGTGGAAACTGAGATATTTCGCAGTGAGCTCACAAAGATCCGTGCTGAACTGGAGCCTTGGGAAAAGCAATTGATTGAACACAAGGGAAAGCTTGATGTTGCATCCAATGAGAGCAAACTATTGAAGGATAAGGTATATCTGAAAATCAATATTTAATAGCAGAGTTTTCACTCTTGCATATTCAGTAGGAATAATTCGATTGAATTTTGTCTTTGTAACATGATTATTAGCTATTACCGTCCTTTGTCCAAGAGAAATGTTCATACTTTCAACACAAATTTTTAGCTTGTAGTACTTTTATCTTGTCCTTGCTCCTCCGTGAACAAGTGTTGTAACTGTAGTCAGAGTAGGAGTTCCTACTTCCCACTATCATCTCCGTTGAGGCCTCATTTTACCTGCCAGTGATGGAGGACCCATCGGACTGAAATCTCCATTATATTCGGCCAAAAATATGATTAGATCTTCTCTTGCAGAGAAAGGATCCTATTATTTTTAAATTCTCTATAGTCAAAGCTACTTGCCTCATCTATCTTGTCTGCAGGACGTGTACGTCTGGAACACTATGTCATGCATTGAAAGGAAAGAACTCTTAATTTTTTATTATTTCAGATATCTAGTACAGTATTTGGAAGCATACCTTCTACAAGAGTTTACTTTTTATCATCCTGCATTATTACTTTACCTGTTTGTATATGACTAACATAATATTGATGGCCATGAAAAGTATGTGAGTTGATGGTAAGCATTTGTATGTTTCAGTACACCTGCAAACTTTCTACCCAGGGGTTGAATATATTCTTAGTGTTCAATCTTTTAGGTCACTCATTTTTAGTTCAATTTGATCTTGTACTTTTGTAAGTTGTGGTTTGAATTACTTAACCTTTCACGGGTGCTTATTTGTTCGGTCATACTCATACACTAAAATAAATTGTACTGGAGTCCATTTGTTTGGTACTATCTCTTTAACTTCATTCAATTTTCTAGCCTTCCGCTCTTTATGTCTCCAAATTTTCTCCCATATTTATTTTTTCACATCTATTTGAAAGCTTGTCCAGCATATAAAAGGTTAAAAAATGCACATTATTGCAAGAAGATTAGTATAAACTGTGGTAGTGTTAGACAACTTCCTTGTCTAAAGGTGATGATAATTGTTTCAGCATGAAGCTGGTCATGCTGCTTATGAGGATGCTAAAACACAGTTGAATGACATACATGGAAACATTGAAACAAAGATTGCAAGCTTGAAAAATATTCAAAGCGAGTTGGAAAAAAGCAAGCTTCAGGTTCTGGAAAAGCGCAAAGTGGAGCAGGCATGTTTTCTTGATTTATTATGTGATTTTTTTCACTAGCTGTTTGATTGTTTTTGCTATTATTGGACGTGATGAGAAAATCAACATTTGCAGGATTGCCTAAAAGAGCAAGATGCATTGATTCCTCTTGAACAGTCTGCAAGACAAAAGGTTACAGAGCTCTTATCTGTTATGGAATCTGAAAAGAGTCAGGGATCAGTTTTAAAAGCAATAATGCAAGCTAAAGAGTCGAATGAAATTTCGGGAATCTATGGACGAATGGGTGACCTAGGCGCTATAGATGGTAATATTTGGTATATGTACTGATTTGCAATGGACATGCATTGCCATAGTTGCACCCAGTAGTATTGAGCCTCTATGAAACCTACTCTGTGTGTGTGTGTGTGTGACGTGCATGCACTAACAGTAGTACATGAGTAATCAACATCATTTGTCCTTCACTTGTTGGTAATATCTTTAGAGACTGTGATTGTTGACTTTAGAGACACATGAACTCATAATGATGGGCCAAATTCATTTATGAGAGAGCAATATGCCTGTCAATGGCACTTTTTTCTCTTTCATAAGCAGTTTCTTTGTAGTTACTTTACCCAGGTAACCTGAGAAAGTAACTGCTGTTCTTCCCTTAACCACTTCATATGCCGTTTTTATCTGGCTTGTTCGTATGTGAATGTATACTGCTGTCAGACGCCGTCTCCTTTTGGTTTGGCTAACTAATTATATGGATGTACTTGGCAGCTTAAAGATCTTTTATCTATTGATGGCTTTAGATGTATGTTAAGATTTAGCTTGTCGTATTTCTTTTTTCATAGGATCATTACTTGGGTCCTAAACATAGGTGGCAGGCCCTAAACCACCAAACTACCCATAATTGGATTGTATCTTCATCAGGGAAACATTTTAGACCTTAGAATTTTTCATATTATTTTTCCTAAAAGCATCAAAATGTTGGCTGAGGTCTGTAACTTAATTACTTCATTTCAGACATGCCCTATAATTTTGTGTTTCATGAATCTCTTAAAGAGGTATAGTATTTGTTGATAATGTTTAACTACTTGGTTGGATATATTTTAGCCTAATTCTGATCTTCTACTCAGTGTTTGCTTGCTTTTCCTGTCCCAGCGAAATATGATGTTGCTGTCTCAACAGCATGCTCTGGACTTGATTATGTTGTTGTAGAAACAACTGCTGCAGCACAGGCATGTGTGGAGTTACTTCGAAAGAAGAATCTCGGTGTAGCAACTTTCATGATATTGGTAACCATCCTCAGTATAGAAATAATATTCTTAATGCACTGCTCTCTGATATTATTTGCTATTATTATCACAAGAATTCGAGAATTTTATAAGGATGTTTCCTAAACCTAAACAATGTCAATATGGTGCTGACTGCTGTGGTGTTTTTTTGTTACATCAAGTCATCAACCAGCGGCCGTGATATTGTTAACTGATCTAGAATTATGTATGCTTGATAGATAATTGAAGGGAGTGACTGAATCGTTGGATAAGTAAAGAAAACTGAATTGTTCCAAGTACCCAAAACATGGAAGACACGGTGAAGTATGTCCCGAGTAGGCATATTTAGCCTCCCAAAATACTTGGGGAAAATCAATCTCAACATGTTGGTCTAGGAAAGAACCCTTAAATTTTCTGAGTTTTTTATTATCAACTCGGAAGTATACATTATATCTTCTAACGTCTTTGCTCCTTTGCTTCAATTAAAGCATTTAATTGTAGCACACAACTACCTGATATATTTTCATCATTCAAGGATTGTAGAGAGATAGGTTAGGTAAATTGAGAGAGGAGGCTGATGTTTGTATATGTGTGTTGTGGCGGCTTCATTAACTCACCACATCGCATATGCAATGAAAACCAAACCCTTTTCGAGCATACATGTGTAATGTACAAACTACATAACACGTGCCCGATACATTCTAAGGCTTCACATTCTAACATGTATAAACTTCGGCCTTTTGTATTTTGAAACCTTTACGTCTTGAAGCTTTTTGACCTTTCAGTATTTCTCCTTGTAGGAAAAGCAACTTAATCATCAATCTAGAATAAACGAAAAAGTAAAGACTCCGGAGGGTGTACCACGCCTTTTTGATTTGATCACGGTTCAGGATGAGAGAATGAAACTTGCTTTCTTTGCAGCCATGGGAAATACTGTTGTAGCCAAAGATATTGACCAGGTACAGTTTGTATTATGTTTTTGATTTAGTTTACCTGAGGATTTGGGCCAATTTTCCTCTATTTATTTTCTGAGCATGAAAAGAAGGAATTGATAATTGCCTATTTGTCTTATTTAACTTACTGTAAGTAGATAATGGTTGAACACTTAAACCATCTAATAACCTTCCATTTTTTTCTTTTATGCTGATTGATTAATGCTCAATGCTCATATGTAATTTAACTAGTTTCCCACTTACTCATTGTGTTCGTGCTAGTACTATTAATTTATGCTTATAGTAGTTCTCTTGCATTAATATAATTGCAGTTATTCTTTGAAGATCATTTCTGTAGTCATTTTCTGAATTGCTGAGACTAGTATACCTAAAACTGCAGTGCTTCACTTTGGAAAAAGAAAGTAGATTAACTGCTTTTACTTAACCTTAAAAAGAAAAGAAGTTCTTCATGGGTCATGTATCTCATAACTCAGGATGATTTATTGGAATATACTTACGCTTTACTCACAAACCATTACCACAACTTTGACATGTGTTGGTTACAAAATATGCAAATGGGAACTTTTTGGCTTACCCTGCTATGTTGTAGTCTGAACCGAGTAACCGACACCATTTTAAAATTTAAACAGCACCAGGTAACTTGGTCCATAAGCGTCTCGAGTCGTAAATATTAAACTGCTTATCATCTAAAATATATTGTTAATTTTATACCTTTTCTGTTTAAATTACAATTTGCATATGTAACATTGTAACTTGATAAGGAGAGTTAGAGAATGTAAGATAAAATGGTAGGTCATGTCCTTCGATACTTGGGAGATGTTTTAATTCGTCCCTACTGGAATTGGAGTTTTTCACATGAACTTACACGTGTAGTTCTATTTATTCACTTGCAATTCATGTTATCTTATGCAATATTTGTTGAGATATGCCAATCCTCTACTCTATTCTAGGCAACACGTATTGCATATGGCGGGGACAGGGAATTTCGCCGGGTTGTGACATTGGAAGGTGCCCTTTTCGAAAAATCTGGTACAATGAGCGGTGGAGGAGGCAAACCACGTGGTGGTAAGATGGGGACATCTATCCGGGTCTCCAGTGTTTCTCGAGAAGCTGTTGCGGATGCTGAGAACGAACTCTCGTCGATTGTTAGCAAATTAGATATGATACGACAAAAAATTGCTGATGCAGCACGTTGTTATCAGACTTTGGAAAAAGCAATTTCACATCTTGAGATGGATCTGGCCAAGTGTCAAAAGGAGGTATACTTGTGTATGTACTATCTGCTTTGGTGTTCAATATTATGAGTGAGATGCATTACAATTATTCATTACTACAGGTTGACAGTCTGAAATCACAACATGCCTATCTAGAAAAACAACTTGACTCTCTAAAGGATGCGTCAAAGCCAAGCAAGGATGAGCTTGAAACCCTGAAAAAACTTGCAAGAATCATCTCTGAAGAAGAAAATGAAATTACTAGGATCACACAAAGTTCTAAGAATTTGAAAGAGAAGGTACGCAAAGTTGATATCTATCAATTCAATGTTAATCTCTTTTTCTTAACCGATTCATGCGATGGTCAAGTATCTACCTGCTATCTTCTAGTTCACAGATTCGAACACCCTCGAGACAGTCTCTTTATGAAAAGAAGGGTGAGATTGCGTACATCACGGGATGTGCATACCCTGCTGATGCAAACATGGGTATTATATTTTAGGAGTCGCCAAGGTCACAACATGTGTTCTGGCTTCTAAAAGAGCAATATTTGTCGTCGCGTCCACATCTATTTTATCCCTAACCTAGACTCCTAGCTCATTTATATATGCCTTGCCGCGACAGTAACAATGGATGCGAGAGCCTTGTGTCCTGGATATAGTGTTTGGTTTTTATTTGCTTATGAAATTACAATGTTAAGGAGATTCATGCGGCCCGAACTAATGACTGTTCTGTTCCGGAGATAAGCATTGGTCACTCGGCCATTGGCTATCACCTGATTCTTGATCTACTAGTGTTTCATAGATGTCTCTATATTAGCCGTTTTTTTATCTATAGTTGCTTACAATTTCATTGTCTATAATGATAGGCTTTGGAGCTTCAGAATAAAATAGAGAATGCTGGCGGTGAAAAATTAAAAGGCCAGAAGTTGAAAGTTAACAAAATTCAGTCTGTAAGTATCTGTCATAGGTAACGTTCAGAGTTTTGTATGTATTCCCTTTGACTAAATAATTCTTTCTTCTTTGCAGGATATTGACAAAAAGAGCACAGAAATCAACCGTCAGAAAGTTCAAATAGAAACAGGTCAGAAGATGATTAAGAAACTAACAAAGGGGATCGAAGATTCAAAAAAGGAGAGAGAGCGGGTTTCTTTAGAAAAGGAGAAGATGCTTTCCACCTTCAAAGAGATAGAACAGAAAGCATTTGCCCTCCAGGAAAACTATAAGAAGACACAAGAGGTTGTGTATCTTCAAGTGCTATCATGTGACATCTACTAAGCTAATTCTATCGAATTACTTTCTTTGAAATTATGTCGTAACTTGCACGTAATTTTTGCAGCGCATCGATCAACACAAAGATGGGCTTGAGAAAGCAAAATCTGAGTATGAAGAGCTAAAAAGGACTGTTGATGAGTTGCGGGCATCTGAGGTTTTGTGCCTGTGATTTCTTATCTCTTCATTCTGTTAACTATTTATTATCTCACTGTATTCAGTAATGGAACAGGTTGATGCTGACTACAAGCTGAAAGATATGAAGAAGCTGTACAAGGATCTGGAAATAAAAGGAAAAGGATACAGTAAAAAGATTGAAGACTTGCAAATTGCTATCAATAAGCAATTGGAACAGTAAGTGCTAAGAAAGCAACTCATCTAAAACCTTAACGTGTTAGAGAAAGGCCTTAAACGTGTCATATATATTATTTAACACTCCCCCTCAATCATACAATTGAACAAACATATAGACTAAACACCAAACTGACAAACAAACAATTAAATTAAACAAATTGGGATGGGAGGACTCGAAAACCGAGTTCTGATGTCATGTTAAGTAACCAACAATAAGTAGGCTTGTGACGTATGGCCTATCCAACATGTGCATCATTTTCTGAGTACAGAAGTTTTAAATTACTCTTTTAACGTATTTCTTTGGTTTTAGGATCAAAAAAGATCTAGTAGATCCTGAAAAGCTTCAAGAAACTCTGGCAGATACAAGTCTTCATGAAGCCTGTGACCTTAAAAAAGGCCTAGAAATGGTTGTGCTGCTTGAAGGACAACTTAAAGAGATGAATCCGAATCTTGAGTCCATCTCGGAGTATGCATTCTTTTTACATGCTAACTAGGATCGTTGTGAACCATTTAGAATGTTGACTTGTTTAAAATATTTATTATGGCAGATATAGAAAGAAAGTGGCCTTGTATAATGAACGTGTAGAAGATCTTAATTCTATTACTCAGCAACGTGATGATGTTAAGGAGCAGTATGATGAATTGAAGAAGAAGAGGTAAGACTTCCTTCCAGCTAATATATTTTTGCTCTGGCATATTAACAAAACTACTTATTAATTTACAATAACTTCAGGTTGGATGAATTTATGGCTGGATATAGTACAATTTCACTGAAGTTGAAAGAAATGTATCAGGTGTGTCATTCTGCTCTGTCCTTTACTCTCAGGTTGTCATGCATTGTACTTCTGTTCATTTTCTCAACTGGTATGGTTGTGGTATCGGCTAGGAATTGAGTTTATATAGCTTGTGTTGCAACATGATACAGCAAGCAAAATTTAGTCAACAAATACTGAACCCAAAAGTAATAGCATCCCTTAAGAAAAGCCAAGTATTCCACTGGGAAAACAGATCGGAAATTAAACTCATTTGTCGAGATATATAACCCTGAGAAGTTAAAATCCTCGAGTACAATATTCCTGTGCTTGCTGGGATAAAATAGAGAACAAATAAAAAGTGTAATGCAAAGAATCTGAAAAAGTTTCATTCTAAGTTTAATAATGGCAGAGAGTTCTTTCGCTAGGGACATAAATTTTTTGGTGGAAAGTTACTTTGAGCTTCTGACCGATGATTTTTTTTCTTAATGTTTTTTATGTATAATGTAAATTCTCAAGGTGGCTGTTATATAAAAGATAAAATAGTCTGTTATATTCACGTTCACTTAAACAATGGTTAAAACAGAGCTGCAGTTCTCTACTTCTCTCCCCTTGTGTGGTCATAGGTATCTCGCTTCCACCCCTATAATATGAATTTACATGTAAAACCTGTTGACCTTCGCCACACACAAGTAATCGATGATAGTCATGTGGCTACTGAGCTTGAAGGCACCTAACTACTCATCTTATACTTTTCCCACGCGGCCTACCTGGACGACGAATTATTTATAATGATTCTACTAGAACCGTAGAAGATATTTGTGACTTCTTATAATTTGCGTGCATGTGGTTTGTGATAAACTAATAAACAAGAATCTAACAAACATAAACTAGAGTACAAGACTCAAACATCTTAGGAAAAGACAATTCACTAAATTATCTAGAGACTAGAAAGAAGAAAGTTTCATGAAAAATGTGGCAACACACAAGCTCGCTCCAACTCTAAGATGGGCATCTTATTCTGCTCGTATCAGCACTAGGTCTTTGTAGTTCCAGAAGGAGTTTGTAGAGTCAAAAGGTCACCAATGAACAAAAGAGAGTTAACAGTCAACTACAAATAAAAATCAAGACAACTCTAAAACCTATTTTGCGCTCTCCTACCCCGACTCTTCCATTTTAATTTCGTATCCGAGTGACATAGGTATGGATACTCATACTTTGTATTGGCTAAAATAATTTAAATTTTTTCAAAATCTTGTGAAGTCTGACACTTCCAGCCGAGTTTGGGTAACAGGGTTTCACTTGAGTTCATCTCCTTTAATGTGCTTCTCCCGACAGTAACTTCCTTTGATTGGTTGTTCAAATTCCTGCTATGCCTAGTTTGGTCATCACTTAGTTCGGTAGCCGACTTAAGTTTTTCTTATCTGTCAACAGATGATCACACTAGGAGGTGATGCAGAACTTGAGTTAGTGGACTCTTTAGATCCATTCTCTGAAGGTGTTGTTTTTAGCGTCAGACCCCCTAAAAAGAGCTGGAAATGCATAGGAAACTTATCTGGTGGAGAAAAGGTATATTCTTAAAAAAATTAAAATCTGTCAATGCTTCTATAATAGTATATATGATCATTTGGTATCTGATCCGAGGTTTACTGTTACAGACTCTAAGCTCATTAGCTCTGGTGTTTGCCCTTCACCATTACAAACCAACACCACTATATGTAATGGATGAAATTGATGCTGCTTTAGGTGCGTTTCATCCTGTTGCATGTTTTCATTAACTTTTGAAACAATTTTCTTTCTTTACCGTGTGGCTTATATATATGGATTACATGCTTTACAGATTTTAAAAATGTTTCAATTGTGGGGCATTATGTAAAGGACAGAACAAAAGATGCCCAGTTTGTAATCATAAGGTGAGTCTGGTTTAATTGGCTTTGGTTTTTATTTAACTCAATATGAACTTGTGTATATATGATAATTTATATGAACTGCAGCCTTAGGAACAACATGTTTGAGTTGGCAGACCGTCTTGTTGGTATATACAAAACTGATAATTGCACGAAAAGCATCACTATCAATCCATCAAGTTTCGTGATATGTGAAAAAGCCGTATAAAGGAGTTTTGTGGTACGCATTGAAGCATGGGCAAGCTTGGGCCAGTGTTGGTGTTTAAAAGTGATATAATATTTTGTTGTATCTTAATCTCAAATTTGGTGTAATCTGTTTCAAATTTGAACGGGTTCCATGTTTATGTAGTTTATCATATTTGTAATTATCACATTAAAATTATTTAGTTATAAGAAACTGAATCAGGTTTGTGTCAAAGCGGTCTCTAGTTGTCAATTTCTACCATTTTTTTTAATTTAGCAGAGGTGTTTATGTGTCGTGCAAAGAACTGATGTGCCTTAACTTGGTGTTCCTCTGCTCTCATTCAGGAATAATAGAAGCTGAGAACTATGACTATCCAAGCAAATGATTGTGTCAACAATCATGTATAGTTGGGAGGATAATTCCATAATGGATGTTTATGGATTACACATGTTTGAGTATCCTTGTCTATAGGCAGCAAATAATGCTTCTCTGTTGACCCAATATGAATAAATAACATCAAGGGGATGAAGTTGAGTGAAGAGTTTTATCTGTTGCTCGAATGAAGTCATAGGAGAGTGCTCCGAGCAATGTTCCTGTTACAGGGCCAACAATGTACACCCACAGTCCCTTGTAACTAGAACTTGCAATAGCAGGGCCAATGGTCCTTGCAGGGTTCATCGATCCTCCTGATACTGGTCTGCAAATCCTCAATTTCTTACAGATATCATTATAAATGAAGAATTACCATACTAATTATGCATTGTTATACTTATATGCAAGTACCCTTTGATCGGCTTAAGTGCTTACCCTGCTAATATAGATGTAATGCATACTGCAGAACCTACTGCTATACCTCCTAGGTCCCCTATCTGCAACAATGGATGAAGTCATCCAGAGTGAGAAGTCAAAAGATCAATTTGCAGTAGAAGCAAAGAATTAACAAGTGATGTAATTAGAAAGGTAATCAGGCTCTTACAGCTGTCCTGTCGGTAGAAACGGCAGAAGCTATGAACATCATAGAAAATGTAACAACAATCTCCATGATGAGAGCTTGAGAGTGAGAACCAGATGGGGTAGTAGTTCCCAAATCTTTAATGGGATGTAATAACACCCGAAGCGTAAATGCTGCACCTAGAGCTCCCGTTAATTGTCCTACCACATACACCGGAACCTGAACATGTACATGTTTAACAGATTCCTACTTCAGCATCAGTGTAATCAAACTTACACACACTCACAAAGACGAAGAAAGCACAATGTACTGCATCTACATGCACTAGTTCATACTCTAGTACTTCATCATTCTATTCCTTCCGATAATAGGAAGTCATGTAGAAATCAGTCTTGTGATCTTGCCTACCTCCAACAACATAATTAAGATGTCTAATAAATTTGTTTACTATTTATTTTTATTTTTATAGTTATTTTCTTTTTTTAATTAAAAATAAATAGTAAATAAATTTTAAAAAATCTAAATATATTATCTAAATTACTAGAATTCATAACTTTTTATTTTGTTATGGTGACATTGAAGAAAAATGTATGAAACTTAATAAAAAATTATTTTACTTCTCTTTGATACTTATTATTATAACTTAAGTGATTCAAATTAGACCGATGAGTAAAATGATATATGACCTCCACTTTGACAAAAAATGATATTTAACCCTAGAAAAATATAATGTTGATTCATAATCGGAACCAATGAAATTATTATCCTGAAAAGATAAAATCTCGATTATAAAGTAATGTAATATTCTCGTTCTATAGCGACTTGCTACCGATTATGTGCTCATCGCTGTTGTTTTCGTAATTGCTTCTTGTAACCTCATGTTTTAGTTTGATAGTATTGCATAAAATATCAAGTTTGAAAATGGTTGGACCCGTTTGTTCCAATTATTTTGGAAGGTGAAAATGTGTGGGGGATTGTGGGTGACCCTTCATGAAATATAACCGGCTCTCTCTCATACTAATAGTATAGTGTTAACCGACCCTTATGGGGCAACAAGAGAAATATAACTTATCTGCCCTACTTGAATTGACACTATTCAAATTGTATTCACAAAATACTACTAATATTACACTATAATCTGCTTTCACCTGCTATTGGTGATCTCAGGACTATCAGTTGAGATAAAAAATTATTTTTTAAATTATGTTTTCTTTTCGGAGGAGAATATGAATGTTTTATTATTTCTTTTAAGGGTTGCTCGTCCATCATCACAATGGTTGGTCTCTTGCATGTGCCCATCAAAATCATGTAAAATATATATATTATTTATTTAGGAATTTGGTCCCCAGTCACCGATGAATGTCAACCACCTGCCGTTATGTTTCATAGCGACTATCACTACGTTTCATTGCGGAAGATGATTGATAATGATTGTTTTCTCTATGTTTCATTTCATTGCGAAAGGTGATTGACATTCAACGATGACCGTAGAAGAGCACCCATTTATCTATCCCACACAAACTAAACTCTAGCCCATAATGGATGTTAGGGCTCATGGCCAGGGGACACACAAAGACGTATATTATCTTCTCTTGGATGTGAATTCGACTAGTCATTTGGTTAATGGACGTGACTTGCGAGTCACATATTAATTTAAATATTTAGCAACAAGTATATTTACCTAATTAACTCCTTATATATAATAAGCGTAAGGGAGATCTTATCCAAAATTTTGGTCGGTCACTGTACTACCAAAAGTATACGATCCGTTGGATTATAAAACTATAAATATTCAAATCGATGAGGACCGTCAGATATAATATTAAAAATTGTATTTGATTAATAATAGGATAGTATTTAAATACTAAAAGGTGTATTTTGATAATTTAAACCTATTATAAATAGGTTTTCTATATTGAATAGAAATTTTTATGTAAAAATTCGTAATTATCTTTTCTCTTTATTTTATGGATAGTTCCAGTTAGATAATAATTATTAAACCATCATTAAATTAAAGATAATTTTGTAAGCTTCGCGTGGGCTGTAAAATCGTTAAAATCTGTTGTCTAAAACTCAAGATAGAGCTCAAGAGCCCAAACAGTAAAGTTATTATCTAAATTTTAATAAATATTTTTTTATTATTGTAGCACCAATTTAATTTTTTTTCCTAATTCTTTTAAATTTATAAATTCTATGTTTATTTCAATAAAATATTAAAATCAATTTAATAAAAAATTAAAATCGATATGGTCCGTGTACGATCAGTATACGACCAAATTAATAATTATAGTTAGATCTTAAATAGATCGATGAGAATTGTTAGATCTAATATTAAAAAGTGTATCTGATTAATAATAGAATTATATTTAAATACTAAAAATTGTATTTTGATAATTTAAAATTTTTCTATGTAAAAATTCTTAAATATCTTTTCTCTTGAATTTATGTATAGTTCCAGTTAGATAATAATTGTTAAACCAAATATCAAGATAACAATTCATATCGATTACAATGATACCCTATGTTATAAGAGAGACTTAGGAGAACTCATGTACATGAATAAATTTAAACACTTTTTTCCGGAAGGAACATAACAATTCAATTAATCCAAATTATAATTATATTATTTTACATATAACAAACATAAAAGGATAATATCAAAATATTATTAAAATGTTGAAGGTTTCATATTCATAAACGATAATTTTGAATATAATACTTATATTAAAATGTGTATTTGATTAAAGGTAGGATTATATTTAAATACTAAGAAGTGTGCTTTGATAATTTAAATCAATTATAAATTGGTTTTCTATATTGAATTGAATTCTTTGTGTAAAACTTCGTAACCATCTTTTCTTTTCAGTTTATTTTATGGGTAGGTCAACTGGTCAAGTTAGATAATAATTATTAAACCATCATTAAATTAAAGATAATTTCGTTAGTTTCGCATGAGTTGTAAAATCGTCAAAATTCTATTTCTAAAACTCAGGATAGAACCCAGATATTAAAGTGAGTATCTAAATTTTAATAAATATTTTTTTTTTATTATTGTAGCACCAATTTATTCATTTTTTCACTAATTATTTTAAATATAGAAATTTTATGTTTCTTTCAATAAAGTATCAAAATTAATTAAGAACAAATTCAAATCGATAAAGAATATAATAATATGAGAATAAAATTTTATAATCATAACATAATTTTTATTCTATTTAATAATTTTTAAGTAATAATGTATTTTAAAATTTTATTTACACCGTAAATAAAACCGAAACATTAAAAGTAAAAGCAGTTAGTAAGATACTTATATCGGTATATACTTGATATCCTTATTATATTAAATCCTTATATATAATAATCATAATAGGGATCTTATCCCAAATTTTGGTCATAGACAACCAAATTAATAAGAACCATTAAATCTTAACTAGATAAATGAAAATCGTTAGATCAAATATTAAAAAAGTTTATTTTATTAATAATAGGATTATATTTAAATTCTAAAAGGTGTATTTTGATAATTTAAACCAAATATACCAAATATAAATAAATTTTCTATATTGAATAGAATTCTCCATGTAAAAAATTCGTGACTTTCTTTTCTCTTCCATGGACAATTCCACCTAGATAAAAATTGTTAAACCATCTTTTAATTAAAGATAATTTAGTTATCTTCATGTGGGGTGTAAAATCGTCAAAATCTGATTTTTAAAATACAAGATAAAGCCCAAATTAAAAAAGTGAATATTTAAATTCTAATAATAATTATTATGTCATCATTATTTTAACACCAATTTAATTACTTTTTTCTAACTATTTTAAATTTAGAAATCTATGTTCAAAAATTAAAATCAATCTAAGAAAAATTCAAATCAACAAAGAATATAATAATACGAGGATAAAATTTTATAAATTGTGCATATTTTTAATCCTATTTTATTAAGTTTTATATCATAACTAATCAAATATTATTTATTATTAAATAATAAATTATACGTAAATGATGGTTTTGTTTTATAAGAACTCATAGAGACCTAATTTCATTGTTAGCAGAACTATATTCATATTAAAAAAAAACTTTATTTTGAAATTTTAGACTCAAATACAGAAGAGGCCAAACTTTTTAAACCTATATACATTGTAAATTATTAAATCCGAGACTTTAAAATTTTGTTAATCAATTAATATAGTACTTTTCTGAAAAATCGTACTTTACAAAAAATATTATCAAATAACATATGTCTGTAAGAAAAAATGAAAAAATTCTTATTTTTCAAAAAAACCTATAAATTTTAATATGTTGTTGGTAGATTCAAACCTTAGATCATTCTACATGATAATTTTACTGTTATATCTAACGTTTTTCAACAATTTAATTTGAAAGATTCAACGATTATGGATTGAGTGATCAAACAAAGCGACCAAACTTAACTTATAAGAAACTTTCATTATTTAGTCTTTAATATAATAACATAGATATTTACAGGATATACTATAAAAAAAATGAAATTTATACAGAATTTTGATCACGGTGTACTACTTTAAAAGAAAAACTATTACAAAAAAAAATATATTTTAATTGATAATTTATTTTCTCAAAAGTTCAAAATTCCCTCATCTTTAACATATTACAAAAAAGAGTATATTATATTTTAACAATAAATATTTAAAAAAATTATAAATATTAAGAAAAATTAACGATGTTATCATGGTAGTTTGGTCCTAAATACCGCCAAAACATTTTCAACCATTAGATCCAATACTTTTAAAAATACATGATCAAGATTATATCATATAAAAAGAAGTTATTATCTAAAAATGATATAAGTTAAAAGATATTATATTAGGATTGGATTTTCTAAAAAGTCAAAACATAAAAATAGTTGTAATTAAATAAGGAAACTCATTTAATACCAAAATAATAAAAATCTTTTAATGTTAAATAGATAGGTGAAAACCGTTAGATTTAACATTAAAAACTATATTTGGTTAATAAAGGGTATTCTAATAATCTAAACTACATATAAGTAGATTTCCTAAATCGAATAGAATTCTCAACATTAAATTTCGTCACTTTATTCTCTTTTTAGTTTTAGAATAGTTTTTAATTGAAAAAGAACTATTAAACCACAACTAAATTAAAGATTATTTTGTGAATTTCATGTGGACTATAAAATTGGCAAAATCTAATTTTTATAACTCAATATAAACAAATATTAAATTGAGCGTGTAAAATATAATAAATATTAAATTTTTAACTATAATTTTTTTGGCTAAATCTTTTTTAACAATAATTTAATCATGTAAACTAATAACTTCTAAATGTTAAAATATTCATAAATAAATATAATTATAAATATTAAAAAAACAATCATGTGTTGCATGGGTAATAAAAATATAATTATAAACAAAATAATTATAAATAAAATTTAAGTAACCGTGTATCGCACGAGCTAAGCTAGTTATTTAAAATATCAATGCTATGAACATCTTCAACGGGACTAAATCCTTAGCTAAATTATTTATGTGACACATGTTATAGATAGTTATAACATGTAAAAGTTGTAGAACTCCATCCCACAATTTTCCTTGACAAATATTAAGATAATTAGATTTTCGTTGGCTATATTTGTTGAACCAACATTCGTATAATTATACATGACTAGTATTATAGCTAATGTTATTGGAGTATGCACAATTCTTCTTAAGTAAATTTTTAAAAATTCACTATATATAACCAATTAATTTAGCCAATCAATTTAACTATTAGCATCGGAGATGCTCTAAGTAAACATTAAGGATAAAAAGAAGACAGAAAAAAATTAACTATAAAAAGAATATGAGGAATTTAGATAGTAAACGAGTAAACGTAAACGTACGTAATTCCAAGGGAGATGTCTGAAGGCGGCAAAAGCTAGAGTGACAGCAGGGTTCATATGTGCACCTGATATATGTCCAACCGAATAGATCATTACGGTCACTATGAGTCCACCTGCCACTGATGCTCCTAGTTTCGCTACTTTGTTTTCGTCGTTCTCGCTTAATGCTGCCGCCCCACATGTCACAAACACGAGTAGGTACGTTGCTATTATCTCTGCAAACATCTATGCACAATGCACACAAACCGTTTATGTACACAAGGTAGAAAAAATAACGTACTCACTTATCCCGCTCGAAAAACAACAGGTATGAGGAGGATAAGACATATTTAGCAAGGCTAATGCAATGTACAGATGACAATACCTTTTTGAGGAAACCAGGTGGGTAATGATTTTGAAACCATCTAAGAATAATGTAATTTTGACTTGAATCTTGACGTTGGTCTTGTTTTCTGTCTTCGACAGACAAAACAGATTCAATCGTCATCCGGCAGTTATATGCGGAGATGCTAAGAAAAGGCAAGCAATTGTTGTATAGAAAGAGTGTGGTAAGTGTAATATGTGAAGTTGTGAACATGTACATTGATGATATAAGAATGATTTTTGCATTGATGATAGTATATAAGAATGAAATAAAGCAAGTCTTAATCAAGAACTAATATTGTATTACACAGATTATTGATCTCAGATAGGGGTGTAATTCGTAAATGAGTTAAACACTTTGTGAGCTACTCGAACTCGGCTCGTATAATATTCAGATTTGACTCGGTAATAATCAATCCGAGCTCGATCTCGAGCTATTCGAAAATTCTACCAAGCCGAACTCGAGCTTCAAATTACTCGGCTCGTAAGGTTCACGAGTCTAATCGAGCCTTTATTATATATATAATTGAGTCGAACTTGAGCCGAAACGATCATATTCGAACTTTTATCAATATTCGGTGAAAATCGATTCGAGTTTTCGAGCTAACCTCAAACAAATCAATTTTTTTACGAGCCGAGTTTTGAGCTTGAAATTAAAGACTCGATCGAGCTCGAGCACAAATTTTTTACTCGAGTATGACAATATTCAACTCGACACTGCTCGATTACACCCCTAGACTCTCTCAGAGCATCTATAAGGCCAACTTGTGTTTCGGAAACCAAAAAAAAAATACAAGGATGTTCAAGATTTTTGAATTAACTGAAGTTAATTAAATTTAGATTTTTGTATGCTTTTATATCTTCATTAGCTTGAGTGAGTTCAAATGGAGTATGCGCTTATTTGCACGGCAGCAACTTGACAATTTTCTTAAAGATGTCATTTTCCGATTACAAGAAAATCATTCGGAGTCCGGAAATGTACTTGAAATTCAATTAAAATCTAAATTTAATTTTGCATGCCGATACTATTCATAAAATCCGATGTCAAATCACTTTTTAACAATACCATTATGTTGTAAAGTGATATCAATTTTTAACAATACCATTTTGCTGTTTACCAATCCATCTATTATACATTCAATTATACAGTTGAGTCGTGTATATCTGAGAAAATGACTCGGGGAGACAGTTCACATCTACCTCTACTTGATCAAAATTGTGATAACTGGTAGAAGACTTACCACGTTTCAATACTCATCAGCAATATCCACATTCCACTATAGGCAGATGCATTGTCACTACAACAAATTTGGCCAATTATGACGGAAAAATTTACACTGAAATCGTCGCAATTGGCCCAATTACGACGAAAATTTTTCGTCATTTTTGCTCAAGTCTTAAGTTCGGATTTTCGTCACAAATATACATTTCGTCTTAAGTTACAATTTTCGTCACAAGTATGAATTTCGTCTTAAGTTCGCGTTTTCGTCACAAGTATAAATTTCGTCTTAAGTTCGGATTTTCGTCACAAGTGTAAATTTCATCTTAAGTTCCAATGTTCATCATAAGCTCAAAAGCGGGGCCCATTTTTACAATAAAATAATAAATTTATTTACGACGGAAAAAAGTGTCGAAAGTTCATAACTTAAGACGATTTTTCTGTCATAAGTTAATATTTGAAAAAAAAAAGGAATGAACACTCGTCGCAAGTTACCCAGAAATTCGTCATAAGTTGTACTGCCCAGAAATAGCATTCAGCTGTTTTTTCAATTTCCAGCCATTTTCGGCTTCCAAATTAAATCCCAGTCTACATACAATCCAACACCACAATCTACATACAATCCAACACCACAATCAAATATGAAAGTTTGTAACAAGAATCCACGAATCAAAAAATAAAAATACCAAAGTTATATAAATACGGTCATAAATCCAGATTCGACCATACAAAAATTTAAATCATCTTACAAACTTCTACAAGCCTGATTTAGTTCACAACATAACTTAAATTATCTTACAAACATTCATAATCCAAATTAATTTCAGACATTAATACTCAACCTCTAATTCTAGGACAACCATGAGACACGTGAGGCGTTACACACTCTATATCATGGTCTCCATCAGATTCAGTACTCTCATCACCATCCCGGTTGTCACCAATATTATCATTGTCATAGGCGGTGGCCTTCCCCTACAACATACGTATAAAAAATTAGTTATAAAAAATTAAACAGTAAGTGTTATCAGAAAAATATATTCTTAAAAAATAGTTACTAATTTACTTTATCTTTCATTGGTTGTTCGTGTAAAAAGACTTGGCAATGATGATGATTACAAACAGGGAAATGAATACTTCTCTCATTATGATACGGTATCCTACTTTTTGTAAGAAAAGAGAAAAATCTGCATATATTAATCAGGCTTTCTCATAAAACTGATATATACGAGAATAACATATAACTTTGATAATGAAAAATCCTTTGCAAAGTACATCAACCAGTGTTTTTTGAGAATATTTCTTAACTTTGGTAACAGAATGAATAATTTTATAATAGAAATAATATAAGATACTGACCGTTAATGGCTGCCCTGTTTGATTCAGGCTCAGAGGAGGTACTTGAAACGTCGCTAACTTTCATTTCACCCATGAATGTGAACTGAAATTTGAAAATATTGGTGATCTATGAGTTACCTACTAGATTTAAGTTTATTAGAATTGAAATTTAAGCCAATGCAAAGTGAACGGCAAGAAACCTCAATTCCAATTCCACAAGACAGTGGTCAGGTGTCAAGTCAAGAAACTTCAAGTGCGGGCAGATTCAGCTGCAGCTGTATAAATGAAATCAAATAATGTATGTTAATACAGTTTCTAATACAAAATAATTTAATCGACAAATTATATATTTCATTTTTGTTTGTGTATGGTTTAATTCTATTAGAGAAGGCAACAAACATGCTTAAACTGTAGTTGCCAACTATATTGTGCCATTATCATAAATTTAAGTATAGTCTGTGTATGATATATAGTAAGCCTATGATATATAGTAAGCCAATGTGCCCGTACAACTATTTTGTAAAAAGAGACCAAGTAAACAAATATGTTATACAAGGCACAACAAAGAGCAGTCCATTAAAATTGTTTAAGTGAAGTAAATGAAATCTGGGCAGAACAAAACTAATATTTGACTCCCCTGCTAACAATCTATTAAGCGCATTATTGGTATACGAATTCCATAATAAGGTTGTAAAGATTTAGATAGATATGGGATTCTTTCTTAGCAGCAAATCTACTCAAACACACTAATACACTCAAGTCTTTGATTCAACTAAATATGACAACGCATAAGCTTCTCTTGCAACAACATCAAGCAATTATAGGGTTGAACTTCACTATAGACGACCTACAACAAGCACGGTATATATTAAAACAGTTCGTAAAATGCATTATATTAAGTTCACCTCTAGTTCTTCAGATTCCGGTTCTATGGCTTGGATAAGGACTCGTTTTTCAAGCTAGATGCATATAGAGGCTTAAGATCAGATTGTTCTTGCTCCCATTTGGTTAGGGTCTCCGTTGGGCTGAAAAAAGTCCCATTTGGCTTGTCAATGAACTTTAAATTCTTTGGTCGTTTTTATCTTCAATCATACCAAATCTACCTTCATCTGTCATCGATTCAAAACGTCTTGCAATCAAATGGCAGCTCTCAAATCCCCAATTAACTTTCACAAATTCATTAAAATCACAATTCATGCAAAGATTTATAATGGCATTATATCTCTCTGAATGTGCCAAAGACCACAAAATCATGATAACTAAAACAAAGTCAGGGAGATTATTTATGAAAAAAACCAATCCAGCCATTTAAATTCCAAACAAAACAATAATCGAACACACATTAAACGCCCAAAATCCACCTCAGAAAACACAAAAAGACCTCATCAAACACATATCCAAACAGGTCAACCCGAATAATTACAAATACCAAACATCCAAAACCATAAAAAAGAGAAGAGAAATTAAAGTTCATACCTAGTATCATTGCAAGGAGCGTTGTACTCATCTAGGAGAGATTGCAATTCGTTGGCAAACTGGAGATTTGTTATTAGAGGGTAGCCGCAGCAGTAGCAACAGCAGAGAGACATGTAATAGAAGTAACAACATAAAGGAGTGTTATTTTAGGGTTGGATTGCTACGACGCCGTATAAGTAATTTTGGGTAAATAATACTATCATGATATAGTAGCTTTATATTAGAAAATAAAGATAATTTTTAATTTTTTTGTAATATCACTCAAATATTTAAATTTGACACTTATACAACTTGATTGTGGAAAAATATTCTTAAAAAAGATTGAAACTCTTTAGTAAGAGACTAAATACTACTCCCTCCGTCCCATTTATATTGACCACAATTCTATATGTATCTGTCCTAAAATATTTGACCACATTAATTAATTATGATAAAATGAATGTTAAATTTGATAAATTTTACAAATATGCTAATAGCTTAAAATTGATAATTTTTGTTTGATCGCTAAATATGTGAATTTTGGTCTTTGTACAATATAAATGGGACGGAGGGAGTATTTTTTTTTTAAGGAAACTAGTTAAAAGTAATTGTGGAATTACCTAGTTGACTATTATAATCGCAATCCAAATAAAAAATCAAAATACAAATATGGGACAAAACACTAGTTAGAAGTACTAGTCAAATAACTAGTTGACTATTATAATCTCAAACCAAATAAATTTATTTTTTCTAATATTTTTGGAATATTATCCATATGGTTAGATCGTCAGGAAATATTTAAAAAAAAAAATCAAAACACCAATTCAGGACTAAACACTAGTTAAAAGTAATAATCAAATCACTAGCTGAATACTATAATCTCGAAACAAATAAATTTTAAATTTTTTATTATTTTTGGAATATCACTCAAACATATAAATCTTGATATCCATACGGTTAGATCGTCGAGAAATATGTTTTAAAAAATCAAAACACCAATTCGGGACTAAACACTAGTTAAAAGTAATAGTCAAATCACTAGTTGACTACTATAATCTCGAAACAAATAAATTTATTTTTTTAAAAATATTTTTGGAATATCACTCAAATATATTAATCTTGACATCCATACGGTTGGATCATCAGTAAATAATTTTTAAAAAATCAAAATACAAATATGGGACTAAGCACTTATTATAAGTACTAGTCAAATAACTAGTGACTATTATCATCTCAAACCAAATAAATTTATTTTTTTCTAATATTTTTGAAATATCAATCAAACATATAAATCTTGATATCCATACGGTTAGATCAACGGGAAATATATTTTTAAAAATCAAAATACCAATCCGGGACTAAACACTAGTTAGAAGTAATGGTCAAATCACTAGTTGACTACTATAATGTTGAAACAAATAAATTTATTTTTTTTAAAAATATTTTTGGAATATCACTCAAATATATTAATCTTGACATCCATACGGTTGGATCATCAGTAAATAATTTTAAAAAAATCAAAATACAAATATGGGACTAAACACTTATTATAAGTACTAGTCAAATAACTAGTGACTATTATCATCTCAAACCAAATAAATTTATTTTTTTCTAATATTTTTGAAATATCAATCAAACATATAAATCTTGATATCCATACGGTTAGATCAACGGGAAATATATTTTTAAAAATCAAAATACCAATCCGGGACTAAACACTAGTTAGAAGTAATGGTCAAATCACTAGTTGACTACTATAATGTTGAAACAAATAAATTTATTTTTTTCTAATATTTTTGGAATACCACTCAAACATATAAATCTTGACATCCATATGGTTGGATCGTCAGTAAATATTTTTAAAAAAATCAAAATACCAATATGGGACAAAACACTTATTATAAGTACTAGTCAAATCACTAGTTGACTACTATAATCTCGAAAAAAATAAATTCTAAATTTTCTAATATTTTTGGAATATCACTCAAACATATATATCTTGACATCCATACGGTTGGATCGTCAGTAAATATTTTTAAAAAAAATCAAAATACCAATATGGGACAAAACACTTATTATAAGTACTAGTCAAATCACTAGTTGACTACTATAATCTCGAAAAAAATAAATTCTAAATTTTCTAATATTTTTGGAATATCACTCAAACATATATATTTTGACATCAATACGGTTGGATCGTCAGTAAATATTTTTTAAAATTTACTAGTCAAATAACTAGTGACTCTTATAATCTCAAACCAAATAAATTTATTTTTCTTCTAATATTTTTGGAATATCACTATTAAATATAAAACTTGATATCCATACGGTTAAAAATCTTGACATCCATACAACTGGATTGTCGAGAAATATTTTAAAAAAATCGGAACTTCAATCCTGGACTAAACAGTAGATAAAATAATAATCAAATCACAAGTTGACTGTTATAATCTTAAACAGAATAAAGGTAATTTCTCCTAAATATTTTAAAAATATCACTCAAATATATGAATTAGTTGAATCGTCAAAACAATTCAAAAAAAAATTGAAACACAAAAAAAAACATGTGCTAACTTACGACGGAATCCGTCATAAGTTATTGGACTCCAAAAATTTGAATTTCCCGCCTATTTTTTTTTGGAAAATTTTTAATTTACCGCCAAATGTTTTTGGGAAAATTTTGAATTTACCACTCCAACAATTTTTTATGACGGAAAAACCGTCTTAAGTTCATTTAAAAATATTATTTTAAACGGTTAATTTTGTAAAAGTGACAGTAGGATAAGAAACGGGTGGTTAATTTTACACAGCCTAAGTTACGACAGAAAAAACTTCCGTCGTAAGTATACTTACGACGAAATTAGCGTCGTAAATTCAATTTGTAAACGACGTCGTTTTCTGCTACGCAAAATTTATTCATTTTATAATTAAATCTAATTTCGAAAAAATAATAAAATATTCAACTTCCGACGGAATTGCAAATCCGTCGTAAGATGATACGTCGTCGTTTTAGTTGGCGCATTGTTTTTCCTTTTTTTTTTATTTGGTTGGTGCCAATTTTTATTAATAAAATAATAAACTTGCGACGAAATGTTTTTTCCGTCATAAGTATTTGCGACGAAATGTTCATTTCCGTCGTAAGTAAGGCGCGCCCAACATTCCGTCATAAGTTTTCCGTTATAATTGCCCAGATTTAATAAACTTGCGACGAAATGTTTTTTCCGTCATAAGTATTTGCGACGAAATTTTCATTTCCGTCGTAAGTAAGGCGCGCCCAACATTCCGTCATAAGTTTTCCGTCATAATTGCCCAAATTTTAATAAACTTGCGACGAAATGTTTTTTCCGTCATAAGTATTTGCGACGAAATTTTCATTTCCGTCGTAAGGAATGTGCGCCCAACATTCCGTCATAAGTTTTCCGTCATAATTGCCCAGATTTAATAAACTTGCGACGAAATGTTTTTTCCGTCATAAGTATTTGCGACGAAATTTTCATTTCCGTCGTAAGGAACGCGCGCCCAACATTCCGTCATAAGTTTTCCGTCATAATTGCCCAAATTTGTTGTAGTGTATGATTTAGGCTCTGTTTGGGATTATTATTAAGTAATTGTGTTACGTCATATTTTCGGTTGCCTCAATTATTTTCTAATTTCCTAATATTAATTATAGAAAATATCTCTAAACGATTCTTTCAAATTAGGAAAGAATCACAACACTAATATAAATCTAAAAAGATAAAATCAACTTATCTCAATATATCCCTTAACAATCACATGTATTAAAAATATTATCCTATCACAGAACTGCGTTAGCTTGATCCCTATATATAAACAATGTACGCATGCATCTTGGAATAGGATCCGACACATCAAACAAGTCGAGACACCTCTCAAGTCCAGCCCCAAACATCCAAAAACCCAAAATCCCCCTATTTTCATAATTCGTTATTCCAGCAATCTCCGAAATTCGTTATCACCAAATTCTTCCGTTAACAATTGGCGCTAGAAGGAGGAGATAATTTTTGATTGTGGAGGACAATCAATCTAACAATACGCATGGGGTTATTATGGCTATGGAGCGGCTTTAATGGAGGAGCTGAACGGTGGAAGCGGTGGTTCGTGGTTCCATTCAAAATTAAGATAAGTTTTCTTATGATTTTGTCCTTACAAATAAGTTATCTTATTAAATTCATAGTAAATTTAATACATGTCAGATTTTGATGATTTTTTATGATCCGGAAGTTTTTGCGATTTCCTACAACTTTCATGTTAGGTCCAAAGTATCGTAGAGGGGGGGGGGGGTTGAATACGATACTCACAAATAATTCAATTTCGTTCGCGGATTAATCATTCAGTTCTATAACGAAATCAAACACACCAAACCAAACCAAGAGTCGGGGAATATATCGTTTTATAAATATAAACCTCGAAGGGTGCTACAATTTCTAATCCGTAGATTAGCTTCAATGAGTTCTAGGTTAAACACAATCAATACAATGATAAAATTCTGAGCACTATTAATTTCTCTGATCTTCTCCGGCTCAAACTTCTCTCTCAGTAATTGCTTCTGTGTTAAATAACCTGACTGAAGAAGACACACTTCCTCTGTAGTAGTTGTAGACTTGTTTTTAGAAAAACCATCGAACCAAAAGAATTGGTTTATTCTTGGCCGTTGGATCTTCATCAACATGACAAACAAAGTAAACTTTTCACCTGCTCCTTCATTTTGAAAACTATCGAATGAATAAAGAAATTTACCATTCGATAGTTTTTAAATAAAAACTATCGAATACTAAATTACTTTATTCTAGATTTCAGATGGTTTTCTTAAATCACATTCGATGGTTTTCTAAAAAGAAAAACCATCGAGCCAT
Source organism: Heracleum sosnowskyi (assembly GCA_030848705.1). Classification (NCBI taxonomy): domain Eukaryota; kingdom Viridiplantae; phylum Streptophyta; class Magnoliopsida; order Apiales; family Apiaceae; genus Heracleum; species Heracleum sosnowskyi. The sequence continues at coordinate 1,124,044 of JAUIZM010000017.1, read as the reverse complement.
TTTCTTTGACTTGATCTTTTAATAAAACCACCTGAGCTTCAGGGTGTTCCAGTTTTAGACTGTATCAATTTCTTCTGAGACGATAAAACAACTTGATCTTTCTAAGTGCCGTCAACTAGTGCAACTGGTCTGGTTCACAGATGAATAACACTTGATCAATTCTTCTTCTATGTCTTCAATTCAATGCTGCTGATAAGTCCTTTGTCGTTCTGGTTGCTTCATTTAAATCACTGGAATCCTGTGGTACTTAACCCTAAATCATTCACATACTTCTGTCATCTTGAAAGTCTTGTTTCTTTTGCTGTCACGGAGGCTTGAACATTTTCATGAACTTCTTTCCGTGACCTGTTTACGGACTTCAAGAATACATACCGTATTTTGATTTTTTGAGTTTACCTTTTCTTCCTTGATTCTGGATTCCTGTGCATCTGTTAATATTATTGTCCGTCTTGTCCTATGTTGAGTTGTAGTTATCTCTTTTACATCTTATGTTACATTATGCTTTACAATCTCCCCCTATTTGATTGGATAGAGTTAGACAAGCAAATACTTCGAGGATAACTCAACTAACTAAGGAAACATGAAACTAATTAAAGTAAGACATCGTAATAATATTAAATGCATTCTGGATCAGATATGTATACATTTCCAGATTTCATAAATCAAAAAACAATAAAACTTTATACATTGAAGTTGCTCCTCTAGTCTGAGCTGATAGTTCTTTTGTTCTTTGCTTATTATCTTCAGTCCATTTCAATCTCACATTCTTCAATCATTGGATCGGAGTTAGCAACTTGATAATCAATCACTGATAGATAGTGCAGTGGTTCTCCAGGTTTAAGGATTGCTCCTTGAATGTGTCTTCCAATGTACTCAACCTCTTGACCCACTCCAGCCCACAACCATGCAATTTTAACATCTTTCTTGTTTAGCTTTGGCATGTTTGGTAGTCTGGGATGCACTTCCAATCCTCTTTCCACTCTCTTCCTATAGTAAGGAACATTCTCCATTAGAAATCTTCGTAGAGTGTCTGCTGCCTTGTCCTTCTCCGTTGATGAGAATCCAGTGGATCTAAGATACTTCTCCACTGATATCAGATAGTTGCTTGGATAGTCTCTCAGTTTGTCCTCAGCCAAATAGCATATTCTGACCAAGTCATTCGTCATGAATCTAACCATTGGAGGATCTTCAGTAATCTCTGGACCGACTTTCATCAAAATCTCCTTAACATGCTCACGGAGCAGTTCATTTAGCCTTGTCGTCCTCTGAATCTTGATGAGAATCACCTGCAGTTCTGTGTATGTTCTCTGTTCTAAAAACTTAGTGGAAATCACAAATGTACCTTTCTCAAGAAAATTGATCAATATGTTCCAGGCACCATTTGCTTTAACCCCGGCTTTCAGAAAGATCACAGTATTCCTCACTGCAGTGAAGTAAGTATGATCATCAGGATTTGCACTTCTTATGTCCTGAATTATGACTTCCACCTCCGCATTGTCGTTGACTTCTAATCCGTCTTCAACTCCACAAAAGGTTTTATAAGCCATCTCCCAGTCAGTACCTTGCTTATTTTCCAAATCCATCATCTTCTTCTTCCTCACTTCAGCATACACCTTGGATCTCTTTAACTTCTCAATCCTTAGAACTGCCTAGTGTCTTTCTCTCTCAGCTTGCCTGGCATCTATTTCAGCTCTTTGAGCTTTCACCATCTCCAAGGCAGCTTCTTCTTCCAATGATAGAGAATTTGCTTCTACTTCCATATCATCATCCAAGATAGGATGTTCTATTGGTTCCGGATAATATGGCTTATGCTCCTCCTGAATCGGTTGCTCTTGATGAATTCAAATTCCTCTTCACTCTCCTCTTCATGTACCATGTCCTCAATCAAGTATTGTCTAACTGGAATAGCTTCATTGGTTTCCCAAACTCCCCATCCAGTTGTTTGCCAACCTTCATTAGTCACTTCATTTGTTTCCCCTTCTCCAACTTTCTCCCCCTTAGTTGAGGAATCCTCGATGTAGTTATCCTCATTGTAAAAGGCAGTAGAAGGATCAGGTTGTTGTTGTGAAGGTCCGGGTTGTTGGTTCCTCAACATATTCCAAATAGACTGTACCCCGTCACCTTGATTCTCCATGAAGTCCATCAGCTCCTTATTCATCTCATGCACAGAAGCTAGCTTCAGGTCAATGTCATCCAATCTGGAGTTGGTAGTCTTTTCAATCTTGTCCAGACTCTGGTTCAGCTTAGACTCCACTCTAGAAAGGGTGTTCATTGCATCTTTTACCCTAGCTTGACCATCTCGGATAACCAGAACGTCTTCTCTCAAAGCTTCTTGTCCTTGTTGTAGAGCATTAACTTCATTCATGAATCCATCTTTAAGCTCTTTGACATCAGTCCTCAATTCGACCAGTTCTTCCATATCTTCCTTCTTCAAGGAGTCCACTACCTGTTTAGTACCTGTTATAGTGCCAGATGCACTGCCTAAGACCCGATAAGTTCTTCTGGAATCAGCTGCAGCCAAGTCAACCTTCTCTTGAATAGACTTTAAAGAAGCATCGCCTTGACTAGAGGAGATACCTTGGTCAAAAGAAGGTCTCAGTGGAACCTTGAATAGTGGATTTCCTTGTTTGTCGTGAACTGTCATCTCCTTGAGGGTGGATTGAACATGTACCTCTCTTTCTGTCGGTAATAGCAAATCATCAATGTTTGGTAGGGTTAGGGTGTCACTCCTCACATTTGACTCTGGGTGTACACTCAACGTTTCTGTTGGTGTTTCACTCATTTTTCCTTTCTCACTCAGGCCAGGTGTAAGTGTTTTTGTTTCACTCAATCCCTTTGTGCTAGTTGTACCTGCAGAAGAAAACACCGTAGCCATCCTTAAGGAGGTCACCGGTGGTGCAATGGGGCTTCGCAAGTCCCCGTCCTTGGTTAAACCAAGTTGCTGATCATCCGTAGATGATATATCCTTTGAAGGATCTAGAGTTTGAATCTCTAGGAGGCTAGAATCAGGCTCTTTTGTCAACAGAGATCCTGAAACTTCCTCAATAGTCTGTGAAGACTTTACCTCGGTTAACTCCTCAATAGTAATTGATTCATTGTCACCGAGTTGCCGATCTGCACCTACGTCAGACCCTTTACCTGCATGATCCAGATATGTTCCATCTGGGGAGGTAGACAATGACCCTTTAGATTGTGCATTTAGGTCAAAGCCTTCTCTCGACGTCTGTGAAGACTCTTGGTTCTTAGAACCTTCAACCAGTGAACCTGACCGTAATATGGTCGGAACACCAGTTGCTTCCGTCAATTCTTCCTTACTTGATTGAGCTATTGGTTCAGATCTAGCTTTTGTTAGCATTGCCCAATCAAAATCAGAAAAATCTGTGAAGGGTTCTTTGGATGAGAGAAATGAACTATCAACAGTTGCCTCGGTTTCTGTTCTTCTCCTTTTAGAGGTAGGCAGAGCTGCTGTTGAAGGGTGTATCTCCTTATGCGGTGCTGCTATGGCACTATCTCCCTCTACACTCACGGATGTCTGAATGTTGGGTATAGTAGGGGAAGGAGGTTCGTTTATGGTTTCATTTGGCTCTTCCAAAGGCTCTTCGACCGTGGTTAGAGGTTGTGGGTTTGCAACCTCCTGGTCAGGAATGGCCACTGAGGGCTCTGGATCAACATCCATTGGTTGTGGTTGTGGTTCAGGAGCCAGTTCAGGTTCATGAATGTTACCTTCAATTACCTGTTCCCCTGGGGGCAGAAGTGGTAGGGGCACCGTTCTTAGATATTCAGTGAGAACAGTGGGTACCCCTGGAAGATGAGTCTTTCTTATCAGAGCGGTTATTGCATTGCTCTTCATCTTCATGCACTCCATGGTCTCCTCGTCTGCGAATGTCTCACGTTCATCATCTGTTAAGACATCATTGAGAATTAGCTGTAGGAACCTAGGATAGAAACAAAGCACATCGTCTATGCCTGTTCTTTCATCCGGTGGTCTCATGCACAGAATGACTTGATCAATCACTAGCCTTCCTATGTTAATATGCCTATTGTTGGCAATGGAAAACCCTATCTTTTGAAGGAATAAAGGAATACCATGCAGATTTGTTAGCTTGGCAGTAAAAACATGGATTAGGGTATGAAAGAAAAAGTTCCATGGCTTTGTCAGGTAATGCTTAAGGAACTCCCACAAAGAAGTTAGGTTGTTGACTTCTAATGAGAGTGAAGAAATCATGTATCTCCTCAGTCGTGGGATACGGAACATGGTTTTCTGTTGGAAAACGAAGTATTCTGTTAAAGTCATGTTCTGTCACCCTAATTGTTCTGCCCCCTGGCACAACAAAACTGAAGGATCTTACGTTATTCTCAGTTGTGTCCGTGGCGGTTGTGTACAACGCAGTCAATTGATCGATGCAAAGGACTACGGGAGTACTCAAGGCATATGCCACTAACGAACGTGTATTCAAAAACTCCGCCCATGCATGAAACTGTAAGTTCGTAATGGCTTGCAAGTTTTGAAACGAGACATGATTAGTTTTGGTAATAATAAACTCTCCGGCCATTGTATTTTCACACTTTCCAGAAAATTTAAATTTTAAACCAAAATTAATTTTCACTTAAATTTAATTAATTATCACTAATTAATCAAATTTTCTAACAAACTAACCCCTTTAGAAATTTTAAGACACAAACTCGAACCAATTTAACAAAAACCCTAATTTGTTAACTGTTGAAAACAAATTTATCCTTAATCACTAAAGAAATCAATTGGTAAACAATTCCTTTCTTGAATCGAACACAGTTAACAGAACTTGGGATTTTTTTTTAAAAAAAAGGTCACTTTCGATAGTTTCTTCTTTACAAGAGAGAAAAAGAAAAAGAAAATCACACTTTCACGGTTAAAAACTAGTAACAGTGAAAGAACAGTAATTAATTTTTTTTTTGAGTTAATCGTTTAAAAACTGAAGAATGTATCGATGGTGATGTTCTTGTTTGTATCTCTTTGTAAGTATATCACACAAAAGCTTTCTTAGATCTGAAAATGTTAAAGAAAAACGTCTAAGGCATTGTTTTATACTTTCTGTACTGACAGGGGTATATTTGTCATTTCATTATTCGATAGATTTTAAAAGAGTATTCGATGGTTTTCAGAAGGGGCAAAACTGTCAACTTCCCTTCGATAGTTTTTGTAAAACTATCGAAGTTTTTTGAAATACAGAATTCTAAAAGTTTTCCTGAAAACTATCGAACTTGTTCCTTTTTAAAACTGAAAAACTATCGAACATATTTTAGAAAAACTATCGAGAACTTTAATATTTGAATTAATTAAGTTCATTTCGATGATTTTTCTACAGTATTTCAAAATCTATCGAGAATTTAAATATTAAATTAGGTAAATTCCTTCGATATATTTTAAAGTTATTCTCAAAAACTATCGAGAATTGTTTTCGATAGTTTTTCTTTTCCTTTTCAAAAACTATCGAAAATTAATTTCGATAGAATTTTCTTTGTACTAGAAAAACTGTCGAATTTCCTAAATTCGATATTTTTTGCTTCTTTTCAAATTTTAAAACCTGTTCATGTTCTAAAATTCAAATTTTTGTATTTCCTGTCAAGTTTTATTTTGAAAAAATCTTTTAAAATTTACCAAAATCAATTGTTAACGGAAAATTCACAATTTTCTTAAAATAAAATCAACTAAATATCATCAAATGATATTAATCAATTAAAACTAATAAATTATGTTGCATTAATCTACAATGTTAAAAACAAAGTAAACTAATTCAAATTAAATAGATGCTTAAATATTTAGAACAAATATTAGCACCTAAATAATTTTAGAATTAATAACCAATTAAATGCTAGAAGATATATCATCCATAATTATGACATAAAATTAGTACAATAATCCTAACTACGAGAATTGCTCCAGAAAATAAATTCAGGAGTCCTAAGGATATAGAAATTCTTAAACTCATGTATTCACTAGGACTATCTGCAGTTACTGACTTCTAATCAAAATCAATTAGAAAGATTTAACATCCCAAGTTCACCAACCAACTTTGAAAAAGTGGATTCATCAAGCGGTTTAGTAAAGATGTCTGCAATTTGTTCCTCTGTGGGTACAAAATGTAACTCCACAGTTCCATTCATGACATGCTCTCGGATAAAATGATACCTGATGTCGATGTGCTTCGTCCACGAGTGTTGCACTGGGTTGTTAGAGATTGCTATGGCACTTGTGTTGTCGCAAAATATTGGAATCTTTGTCAACAAAAGCCCATAGTCACGGAGTTGGTTTCTCATCCACAAGATCTGAGCACAGCAGCTACCAGCAGCAATGTATTCAGCCTCAGCTGTTGATGTGGACACTGAATGTTGCTTCTTGCTATACCAGGAAACTAACCTTCTTCCAAGAAACTGACAGCTTCCCGAAGTACTCTTCCGATCAATCTTACAACCTGCAAAATCAGAGTCTGTGTATCCAATAAGATCAAATCCTGTATCTTTAGGGTACCAAATTCCAAGATTTGGGGTCCCCCTAAGATATCTAAATATTCGATTAACAGCTATTAGATGAGATTCTTTAGGATCAGACTGAAACCTAGCACACAAGCATGTTGCAAACATTATATCTGGTCTACTTGCAGTGAGATAAAGTAATGAGCCTATCATACCTCTGTAGCCTGTGATGTCAACCTTCTTACCAGTTTCATCCTTATAAAGCTTAGTGGTAGTTGGCATAGGAGTCTTTGTTGTAGATGAGTCTTCCGTTTGATACTTCTTCAGAAGATCTTTGATGTACTTGGACTGACAAATGAATATACCATCTTGTCTTTGGTATACTTGCAGTCCAAGAAAGAATGACAATTCACCCATCATGCTCATTTCATAACGACTCTGCATTAACTTAGCAAATCTCTTGCATAGATCATCATTAGTAGAACCAAATATTATGTCATCAACATATACTTGCACCAATATCAAATCATTTTTATGCTTTTTGTAAAAGAGAGTTTTGTCTACAACACCTCTTGTAAAATCATTTTCAAGTAAGAATTCAGAGAGAGTGTCATACCATGTCCTTGGAGCTTGTTTGAGTCCATAGAGAGCTTTGAATAGAAAGTACACAAAGTCTGCCAGTTTGGAATCCTCAAAACCTGGAGGTTGTTCCACATACACTTCTTCTTCTAACTCCCCGTTCAGAAAAGCACTCTTCACATCCATATGATATACCTTGTAATTGGAATGTGCTGCGAATGCCAGAAACATTCTGATGGCCTCAAGTCTTGCTACTGGTGCATAGGTTTCAACATAATCTATACCCTCTTCTTGAGAGTAACCTTTAGCAACAAGTCGAGCTTTGTTTCTCGTTACAATGCCATCTTCGTCCAACTTATTTCTGAATACCCATCTTGTTCCAATAACAGATTTTCCCTTAGCCCTGGGTACCAGCTTCCAAACTTTCTGCCTTTCAAACTGATTGAGTTACTCTTGCATAGCAATCACCCAATCTGGATCATCTAGGGCATCTTCAACTTTCTTAGATTCTGTTTCTGAAAGAAACCCAGAATAGTGACATTCATTTTGTGATGTCCTCCTAGTTCTCACTCATGTGTCCGGATCACCAATGATCAAGTGAAAGGGATGATCTCTACTCCATACCCTTTGTCTTGACAGATGCGATCTTGATGATTCTCCTTGTTCTAGATGTTGTGGAGTGTGACTAATTGATCCTTCTCCTGCTCCCCCTGAGTTGTTGACGGTTTGATTTGTTGGCCCTGTTGACTGATTAGTGGATCCAGTAGTAGTTTGAGTATGTCCATCACTATCACCACTTGGTCCAGAATCATTATCATTATCATTATTATTAATAACTGTAACAACTTTATGTTCTTCTTCATTGTCAGAGAGATCTCCTGATAGATTTTCAAATACCAAGGATTCAGAGTTCTCTCTTGTTTGCAGGCATGGTCTTTTGGTGTCGTCAAATGTTACATTAAAGCTTTCCAACACCTTCTTATCTTCAATCACATATACCCTGTACGCCTTAGATTCCAGAGAATAGCCCAGAAAAATGCCTTAATCTGCTTTGGCATCAAACTTACCCAGATGTTCTCCATCTTTAAGTACAAAGCACTTTGTACCAAACACATGAAAGTACTTCAGTGTTGGTTTCTTGTTGGCCATTAACTCATACAGAGTCTTTTCATGATCTTTGTTGACCAGGGTTCGATTCTGAGTGTAGCAAGCTGTACTTACTGCTTCAACCCAAAAGTAAGTGGGAAGTTTTGATTCATTCAACATGGTCCTTGCTGCTTCAACCAAGGTTCTGTTCTTTCTTTCCACTACTCCATTCTGTTGAGGAGTTCTTGGTGCTGAAAATTGTCTTGATATTCCTTTCTCTGAGCAGAAATCGTTAAGAACTGCATTCTTGAATTCAGTTCCATTGTCTGATCTGATTGTCCGCACAGGCAGCTTAGCTTCCACTTCTATCTTCTTGATGTGATCAATGATTAGTTGTGTTGCTTCATCCTTTGACTGTAAGAACAACACCCACGTGTACTTGGAGTAGTCATCCACCATCACCAATGCATATCTTTTTCTTGAAAGTGACATAACATTGACTGGACCAAATAAATCCATATGAATCAGTTGTAATGGTTCAGCAATGCTTGTCATTCCTTTGCTTCTATGTGATGCTTTCTTCGACTTCCCCTTTTCACATGCTTCACATAGTCCCTCCTGATTGAATTCCATCAGGGGCAACCCTCTCACTAACTCTCTCTTTACCAAAGAGTTCATAGTTTTGAAGTTCAGATGTGAGAGCTTCTTGTGCCATAGCCAACTTTGTTCTGAAGATGCCTTTCCATAGAAATATGTAACTTCTCCTTCACTGGTAGAACTTAAGTCAGCTATAAACAAATTTCCTTTTCTTACTCCCAGTAGAGCAAGCTTCTCATCCTTCCTGTTTGTGATCAAGCACTTGTCCTTTCTGAAATCTACATTGTAGCCTTTATCACAGAGCTGACTGATACTTAGAAGGTTGTGCTTCAATCCTTCAACAAGAGAGATGTTTTCAATGATGACATTTCCAACTTTCAATTTACCATATCCCGTAGTGAATCCTTTGCTGTCATCTCCAAAGGTTACAATCGGGCCGGTCTTCTTAACCACCTCTGTAAGCAGGGACTCTTCACCTGTCATGTGTCTAGAACAGCCACTATCCAGAATCCACACGACCTTTGAGCTTTTAACCTTACCCTGCAATCACAGATTGATTAAGCGGACTTTGGTACCCAAACTTGTTTGGGTCCTGAAGGTTTAGATACTTTAACAGGAGTAACATTCAAGTTAGTCTTAACTTGTTTAACATTCATGTTTTCTGTGGATTTGTCATTATCAGTGCTATTGCTACCAGATGCATTCATCAACTTAAAATAAGCATGCATAATGTTGTATGTACATAGCAAACACTCTTTCTTACCACAGGGTTCATGAACATCAGGCATGTCAGACATGTTATGCATTGCAGAAGTATCAGCAGTTTCTATTTTAACCTTTTTACATGCATGTGTAAGGTGTTCAGCAGAATTACAAATATTGCACAACTTCCTAGATGCAATGGGAGAAGAAGAAACAATATTCTGATTAACAACCTTCTTTTTCCCATTCCTGTTCTTTTTAGCCTTGTCAACTAAGTCACCTACTTCAGTTTTAGGTAATTCAGTTTTTACTGATTTCCTAGGCAACTTAGTCTTTACCTCTTTTTCCTTCAATAAATCCTCCTCAAGCAATTCTTGTCTTATTTATAAGTCATCCTCATAAAAAGGTTCTGAGAAGGGCTTGACAAAGACTGGACTGACCACATTCTTAAGAGTGTGTGGAATACCCTTCTTGACAGCAGAAGATGTCACAGGGAATTCCAGAATCTTTTTCACAGCCTTTTTGGAGTAGTCAAGTCCTATAGCAGTTTTATTACCCTGGGTCTGAGTATCAATGATCTCCTTAGCAATCAGGGCAAAATTCTTAAAAGCATTCAGTTTCAAATCTAACTCTGAAATCTGCTTCCTGAGGATAGTCTTTATCTCATCATTACACTTGACCTTGTTCTCTAAGTACGCATTCTTTTGCTTAAGATCTTCTAATGTGACAGCTACAAGCTCTAGTTCTTCATTTTTAGATTCTAGATTTTTAATCTTAAGAACTAGTTTAGCATTTTCCATTTCAGATGCTAGCATGCTTGTGTGTACATTAAACAATTCTACACTTAGATCTTGCACAGTTTTCTTGTACTCAGAATTAGACATGTCAATTGTAGTTAGGATAGGTACCTGAGATAATTGTGGTGATTCCTCTGAAGAGTCATCCATTAGGGCAACATTTACATATTCCTCCTCTTCATCCGAATCAGTATCATCCCAGTGTTTTCCCTCTGTTATATAAGCCTTCCCTTTCTGCTTTCCAGACAATGCCTCCAGTTGCTGTTTCAGCTTGGCATTCTCCTTCTTCAAATCCTCATATGAGTCTTTCTTTTCATAGACATCTTTCATGTCTCTTGCTTGACGAGGCTTCCGGCATTCAGTGGCGAAATGTCCTAACTCATTGCAGTTGTAGCATCTTGATTTGCTTCTGTCAATCGAGTCAGTCTTGTAGCCTCCCTTAAAACCTGTACTAGGTGAGTACTTGCTCTTCTGGAATCTGTTGGTTGAGCCCTTGAACTTGTACTTAGGGTTTCTCTTGAAACGAATGTGGCTAAACTTTGCAGCTAAGTACGCCATGGTTTTGTCTTCCATTTGCTCAAGCTCTTCTAGGGTGTAGTAATCACTTTCATCAACACCCAGATTCACAGAATCCATTTCAGCTTCTATAATCACCTCTTTTCCAGATCTAGGGGTTTGAACCTGAATATCAGAAGTTGTTGGTTCATCCACTACAAGTGCTGCTGATCTCACAAGTGCATTGTGCTTGTTATCCACTGTCCCTGGTCCGTAGATTATCACTCGTTGTTCTTGCTCCATCTCATAAGTCTTCAACTTGCCATAGATCATCTCTAATGACATCTTTGTGAAGTCAATTCTTTCCCTTATGGATGAGGACTTGTGTTCTACATGATGGGGGCAGCGTCATCATGAACTTCCTGTTCGATTCTCTCAGTGGATAGGTCTTTCCTTTCATTGCCAATTCATTGAGGAGCTTAGTATACTTCACAAAGACCTGAGTTATACTTTCTCCTGGCAGGGACCTAAACGCTTCATATTGAGAAGTCAGAATGTCCAATCTGTTTTCCTGAACGTCTTCAGTTCCTTCCATTATTAAGTTAATGGTATCCCACATATGTTTCCCGCTTGTACAGTTCATCAACTGATAGCTCATTTCCTTGTCTGCGGAGTCCGCCAATATCAACATTAAACCGGTGTCCAATCGAATCAGTTCTTTGTCAGAATCTGTAAATTCACTTATATCCTTAGGTTGGGTGCCTGAAGGAATCCTGCTACCATCAGGAGCTGTAGATTCACTAACTGGTTTCATTGGTACAAACGGTCCGTTCTCTAATACGCCAATATACAACGGATTAGATCCCTTGATAAAAAACAGCATCTTCATCTTCCACAAACCGAAATCATCTCTTGTAAACGGGGGAACTTTAATACCAGCAGTTGTCTTTGTAGCACTCATGGTTTCTGAAAATTTCAAACTGTTTAAAATTCAAGAAATTCCAATTAAATGAAAAATTTTGAAAGTTAAAAAATTTGCTTCGAATTTTCACGCTACGTTTGATTTTGGTCTCATTCACCGGATCTGATTTGTACGTCAATCAAGTAGCTCTGATACCAATTGTTAGGTCCAAAGTATCGTAGAAGGGGGGGTTGAATACGATACTCACAAATAATTCAATTTCGTTCGCGGATAATTCATTCAGTTCAACTACGAAATAAAATACACCAAATCAAACCAAGAGTCGGGGAATATATCGTTTTATAAATATAAACCTCGAAGGGTGCTACAATTTCTAATCCGTAGATTAGCTTCAATGAGTTTAAGGTTACACAAATTCAATACAATGATAGAATTCTGAGCACTATAATTTCTCTGATAATTTTCTCCGGCTCAAACTTCTCTCTCTATAATGTCTCTGTGAATTGCCTTAACTGAAGAAGACAATATCTTCTCTCTGTATTAATTGCAGACTTGAATTGAAAACCATCGAACCTTAAACATTCAAATATTCTTGGCCGTTGGATCTTCATCAACCTGACACAACAAATAACTTTCCACCTGCTTCCAAATTAGAAAACCATCGAATGGATTAAAATTATTTTCCATTCGATAGTTTTATAAATAAAACTATCGAATGACAAATACTTAATTATGGTTTTCTTAAAGAATTTCTTTAACCATATTCGATGGTTTTCATTTATGAAAAACCATCGAACCTTTGCTTTTGTACTTAATCATTTGAAAATCCATTTGAGTTCCAGGGTGTCTAGTTTTAGACTGTATCAATTTCTTCTGAGACGATAAAGCAACCTGATCTTTTTAAGTGCCGTCAACTAGTGCAACTGGTCTGGTTCACAGATGAATAGCACTTGATCAATTCTTCTATGTCTTCAATTCAATGTTGTTGATAAGTCCTTTGTCGATCTGGTTGCTTCAAATAAATCACTGAAATCATGTGGTACTAACCCTAAATCATTCACATACTTCTGAAGTCTTGAAAGTCTTGTTTCTTTTGCTGTCACTGAGGCTTGAACATTTTCATGAACTTCTTTCCGTGACATGTTTACGGACTTCAAGAATACATATCATATTTTGATTTTTTGAGTTTACCTTTTCTTCTTTGATTCTGGATTCCTGTGCTTCTGTTAATATTATTGTCTGTCTTATCCTTTGTTGAGTTGTAGTTATCTCTTTTACATCTTATGTTACATTATGCTTTACAAATTTCATAAACAATTTTTCTAGAAATCGCTTTTCGACTTAAAAATTGCTTTTAGAGAAATCAAGACCCCATACTTTGAAAAAAACAGCTTTCAACGTCATTTTTATACAGTTAGTTTTGATATTATATTATTATAAAAATAGGATTTGTATTTATAAAAATGCTAAACTAAAGAATCTTATTCAAATATACAAACAAAATTATTTTTTATATAATTATATTTTTTTTATTTTCATTACACACATAGATAATACTCTTTCCACTCGATGCATTTTAATTAGTAGAAATTTGTCCTCATTTGACTTATTAGCAATTAAATTATGTTACATGCAATATTTTTTAATATAAATTTATTAACTTTTCTACAATTTTGCTGAAAATATTTGCAAAGATACTTTTTACAACCAAAATCAAATAAATACAATTTTTTTTGAACAATAATAGAAATTGTTTTCTGTTGTGTTACTTTCATTTAACTAATAAAAATTCTCAAGGAGCGTATTATGCAACCAAGATGATTTCAATTACTATATAAAGTTGTATTGTGCTTGATTTCGGTGTTTGCAAAGTTGTAAAATCTCGTTTTGCTAAATACTTTAAAAAAAAGTATTTTTCAAAAAATAAAATAAAAAACTTATATTTTTTCAAAATAATTTAAAAAAATGATATTTTTGCGAATTTTTTTTCTAAACTTAGGTATTTTTTATTTTTCTTTATATACCATATAGTCAAATTTTTTTATATTATATAATTATATTTTTTAATGAGTGAGTTTAATTTAAGAATATAAAATTTGGCTTTATAAAAATATTTATTTTATTTATATTTGATTTTCATGTGTTGAGACCTGTTTTATATAAATGAAAATTTGTGTCTACTCGTCACAGTCTCCATCTCTCTTCATGGCGATTAACCTTCAATAGGGTCCGTCGCCAAAATCCACAAGCTTTCTACTTGTGCTCATGTTTCATCCGAATTTAGTCATGTTGTATATTTATTGATGCTGAGTACCCTTTTTTATTTAGACATTGTTGAGTTTCTGAGTTATATTTAACTTGCTTGTGCTGGCATCAGAAGAGCATAACCTCAGATGAGCGTTCTTCACTCAATTAATTTAAAGATTTGTTGTCTGCATTGATTGTTATCCAGTAAATTCAAGAAGTTTTTCAATTATGATGTTACGTGTTTGATGAAAGTCCCGCAAGAATTCATTTTCACATGTGAGTTATGAGTACTTTGTATTATCATATATAGTTCTGGTATTCTCATACTATAATGATTAGTGATGTTTCTATTCTAGTATTTGAGTATGAGTAGTTTCTAATATAAACAGTTAGGTTCTTGAATTTGCTTCATGTTCTTCCTCTAGGACGGTATTCCATAGATCCATCAAACATTGGGCCATCCCACCTTTAATCCCTATATAAATACGTATTTACATGCTTTCTGAACAAAAAATCACCAGCAAGCCAGCAACCAAGATTTTGCAATTTTTGCAGCTCTCATTAAATTTCTGAAATCTGTTCTTTTTGTTTTTGTTCTGTTTATTTGTTTTAAAACTGTGATCAAGTTTGTGTGTGTAAAAAATGGCGAGAGATACAAGTGGTAAGCAAATGGAGCTTGATCAAACACCAACTTTTTATTTGATTATCTCTGATTTTTTTCCTGTACAGATTCGAGGTTGAAAGGTCTGGGAGCAGGAAACTGCATCTAATGACTATGAATTTGCCAATGGTATAACTTGCCAGAAAGAAGTACCTTTGTGCTGCATAGTTTGAATATAAACAGGGTCGGCTCAAGGCTTTTGGTGGCCTTGGGCAACCAAAAATTTGAGGCCTCTTTTTTCTATTTCTAGCTGTTTTTATTTTTAATCATTTAATATATGATCATGCTGGAGAAGCATCACCTCTGGTGTATATGTAAATTGGATTGAGTTCCCTTAAAGTAACTAACTATCCGAGGTTCCAAAAATGTAATTAAGATCAATATATAAAAACTCACCTTCAAAATCAAATGGTACATGTATCAGAAGTCTTGATTATGCATACCTCAACAATGATGGGTCAGAATCATGCACTTATATAGTCAGTCCTTGGTATTTCCCAACAGAATTCATAGCACAGTGTAGATATGTATCATTCCCGACTCCTCTTACCTGTAAACAATTACAGAACTGGAGTAATAATAATTATTCATATTACCTTTAAAGAAAAAAGTAGAAGTATCATCAAGGAAGCAGTAGTTTGTATCTATATGATTGTAGTTTGAAATTTTAAGTTTATTGTTTGTTATGATCTAATTAAAAGGATGATATGACAATGACAAACATGTCGGAATATGTGGAGAACATGGTGGACTATGTTTCTGTTAGGTCCAAAGTATCGTAGAAGGGGGGGTTGAATACGATACTCACAAATAATTCAATTTCATTCGCGGATTAATCTTTCAGTTCTATAACGAAATCAAACACACCAAACCAAATCAAGTTTCGGGGAATATATCTTTTTATAAATATAAACCTCGAGGGGTGCTACAATTTCTAATCCGTAGATTAGCTTCAATGAGTTTAAGGTTACACAAATACAAAACAATGATCAAGTTCTGAGCACTATTAATTCTCTGATAATTTCTCCGGCTTAGTTCTCTCTCGTAGTAATGTTTCTGTGTTGAATGCCTTAACTGAAGAAGACACTTTCTTCTCTCGAGTTAATTGTAGACTTGAATTGAAAAACCATCGAACCATTTAGAATAGAATATTCTTGGCCGTTGGATCTTCATCAACCTGTCAGACAAGCACAACTTTTCACCTGCTCCATGAATTGAAAAACCATCGAATGGATTAAAAAACCATCGAATGGATTAAATCAATTTGCCATTCGATAGTTTTTAAATCAAAACTATCGAATGCCAAATTAATTTACTTTGCTTTTCAATGAATCACTTCAACCACCATTCGATAGTTTTTTCAAAAGAAAAACTATCGAATTCTTTTTCTTGTCTTTTGTCCTTTAGTAATTACTCCTGAGCTCCTGGGTGTTTAAGTTTTAGACTGTATCAATTTCTTCTGAGACGATAAAACAACTTGATCTTTTTAGTGCCGTCACCTAGTGCAACTGGTCTGGTTCACAGATGAATAACACTTGATCAATTCTTCTTTTATGTCTTCAATATAGTGCTGCTGATAAGTCCCTTGTCGTTCTGGTTGCTTCATCACTGGAATCCCGTGGTACTGAACCCTAAATCATTCACATACTTCTGTCGTCTTGAAAGTCTTGTTTCTTTTGCTGTCACTGAGGCTTGAACATTTTCATGAACTTCTTTCTGTGACCTGTTTACGGGCTTCAAGAATACATAACGTATTTTGATTTTTTGAGTTTACCTTTTCTTCTTTGATTCTGGATTCCTGTGCTTCTGTTAATATTATTGTCTGTCTTGTCCTTTGTTGAGTTGTAGTTATCTCTTTTACATCTTATGTTACATTATGCTTTACAATCTCCCCCTATTTGATTGGATAGAGTTCGACAAGCAAATACTTCGAGGATAACTCAACTAACTAAGGAAACATGAAACTACTTAAAGTAAGACAGCGTAATAAAATTAATGCATTCTGGATCAGATATATATACATTTCCAGATTTCATAAATCAAAAAACAATTAAACTTTATACAATGAAGTTGCTCCTCTAGTCTGAGCTGATAGTTCTCTTGTTCTTTGCTTCACTATTCAGTCCATTCCAATCTCACCTTCTTCAATCATTGGATCGGAGTTAGCAGCTTGATAATCAATCACTGACAGATAGTGCAGTGGTTCTCCAGGTTTAAGGATTGCTCCTTGGATGTGTCTTCCAATATATTCAACTTCTTGACCCACTCCAGCCCATAACCATGCAATGTTAGCATCTTTCTTGTTTAGCTTTGGCATGTTTGGCAATCTGGTATGCACTTCCAATCCTCTTTCCACTCTTTTCCTATAGTAAGGAACATTCTCCATTAGAAATCTTCTAAGAGTGTCTGCTGCTTTGTCCTTCTCCGTTGATGAGAATCCAGTGGATCTAAGATACTTCTTGTGACAACCCGGGTCAAATTCCGAGCCTTTTTCGAAAATCGGGTCAAGTCCCGATTACGAGTCCGAATAAGTCGAAGCCTACTGGCCCAAATGCAGCCAACTTGGGTTACGACAAGCCCACCACAGGCCCCCAAAAGATCATGATTTGTTGGTGCTAGTTAGTAGTAGTACTTTGTCTTATAAACTGAACAGAAGTCCCAAATCTCCTCGATGTAGGACTGGGGTGTTACAAACTCCCCCACTTAAACTCTTGACGTCCTCGTCAAGTCTGAATGGATAGCCCATAGGTTTCAAGATCGTTCATCTCTAGCCATTGTGGGATAATACCGGCTGGCTTCGTGTCCCCACCTCCGGACCTCTGTCCATTGCGGGATAATACCACCAGCCTTCGTGTCCCCACCTCCGGCAACTTGACGCATCAAGATTTCGAGGGTCGGCTCTGATACCATATGTGACAACCCGGGTCAAATTCCGAGCCTTTTTCGAAAATCGAGTCAAGTCCCGATTACGAGTCCGAATAAGTCGAAGCCTACTGGCCCAAATGCAGCCAACTTGGGTTACGACAAGCCCACCACAGGCCCCCAAAAGATCATGATTTGTTGGTGCTAGTTAGTAGTAGTACTTTGTCTTATAAACTGAACAGAAGTCCCAAATCTCCTCGATGTAGGACTGGGGTGTTACACTTCTCAACTGAGATTAGATAGTTGCTTGGGTAGTCCCTCAGTTTGTCCTCAGCCAAATAGCAGATTTTGAACAAGTCATTCGTCATGAATCTAACCATTGGAGGATCTTCAGTAATCTCTGGACTGACTTTCATCACGATCTCCTTAACATGCTCACGGAGCAGTTCATTTAGTCTTGTAGTTCTTTGGATCTTGATGAGTATAGCCTGCAATTCTGTATATGTCCGCTGTTCTAAAAACTTAGTGGAAATCACAAATGTACCTTTCTCCAGGAAACTGATTAATAAGCTCCAGGCACCATTTGCTTTAACCCCAGCTGTCAGACAGATTATAGAGCTTCTCAGTGCTTTAAAGTAAGTCTGATCTTCAAGATTAGCACTTCTGATGTCCTGAATAATAACTTCCACCTCAGCATTGTCGTTGACTTGTAATCCTTCTTCAACTCCGTAAAAGGTTTTGTAAGCCATTTCCCATTCAGTACCATCTTTCTTTGCCAGATCTATCATCTTCTTCTTCCTCACTTCATTATACACTTTGATTCTCTTTAGCTTTTCACTTCTCAGAATTGCTTGCTGTTTCTCTTTCTCAGCTTGCCTGGCATCAACTGCAGCTCTCTGAGCTCTTACAGCTTCCAAGGCAGCTTCTTCCTCAGGTGATAGAGAATTTGCTTCTTCCATATAATCATCCAAGATAGGATGTTCTATTGGCTCTGGATAATATGGCTCATGCTCCTCTTGAATAGGTTGCTCATGCATGACCTCAAATTCCTCTTCACTCTCCTTCTCTTCCTCTACAAGCTCCTCAATCCAGTACTGTCTGATTGGAATAGCTTCAACTGTCTCCCAAACTCTCCATCCATCCTTAGCTTGCTCCTTCTCCCCTTCTCCAACTTTCTCCCCCTTAGTTGAGGAATCCTCGATAAAAGCATCCTCAACATAAAAGACATTAGAAGGATCAGGTTCCTGATAGGAAGGACCAGGTTGTCCAGATTGTTGGTTCTTCAGCATACTCCATATAGACTGTACTCCGTCACCTTGATTCTCCAAGAAATCCATAAGCTGCTTATTAAACTCATTTATAGAAGCTAGCGACAGGTCAATGTTCTCCAATCTTGAGTTGGTAGTCTTTTCCATGTGATCCAGCCTCTTGTTTAGCTTAGACTCCACTCGTGAAAGGGTATTCATTGCATCTTTTACCCGCGCTTGACCATCCCGGATAACCAGAACGTCTTCTTTGAAAGCTTCATGTCCTTGAGACAGTGCAGTTACTTCATTCATGAATCCATCTTTAAGTTCCCTGACGTCCATCCTCAGCTCGACTAGTTCTTCCATAGCTTCCTTCTTTAAGGAGTCCACTGCCTGCTTCGTACCTGTTATAGTGCCAGATGCACTGCCAATGACCCGGAATGTTCTTCTTGAATCAGCTGCAGCCAAGTCAACTTTCTCTTGAATAGACTTTAAAGAAACATTGGCTTGACTGGAGGAGATCCCTTGGTCAAAGGAAGGTCGCAGTGGAACCTTGAATAGTGGATTTCCTTCTTTGTCTCGAACTGTCATCTCCTTGAGGGAAGATTGAACTTGTAGCTCTCTTTCTGTTGGTAACATCAAATCATGAATATTAGGTAGGGTTAGGGTGTCACTCCTCACATTTGGCTCTGGGTGTACACTCAACGTTTCTGTCGGTGTTTGAATCATTTTTCCTTTCCCACTCAGGCCAGGTGTAAGTGTTTTTGTTTCACTCAAATCCTTTGTGCTGATTGTACCTGCAGAAGAAATCACCGTAGCCGTCCTTAAGGAGGTCACCGGTGGTGCAATGGGGCTTCGCAAGTCCCCGTCCTTGGATAAACCAAGTTGCTGATCATCCTTAGATGATATATCCTTTGTAGGATCTAGAGTTTGAATCTCTAGGGGGTTAGAAACAGGCTCTTTTAACAGCAGAGATCCCGAATCTTCCCCTTGAGTCTGTAAAGACTTCACCTCAGTTGACTCCTCAATAGTAATTGATTCACTGTCAACGAGTTGCCGATCTGCACCTACGTCAGACCCTTTACCCGCAGGATCCAGATATGTTCCATCTGGGGAGGTAGACAATGACCTTTTAGATTGTGCATTTAGGTCAAAGCCTTCTCTCGACGTCTGTGAAGACCCTTGGTTCTTAGAACCTTCAACCAGTGAACCTGACCGTGATATGGTCGGAACACCAGTTGCTTCCGTCAATTCTTCCTTACTTGATTGAGCTATTGGTTCAGATATAGCTTTCGTTAGCGTAGCCCAATCAGCATCAGAAAAATCAAAAAAGGGCGCTTTGGATGAGAGAAATGAAGTATCAACAGTTGCCTCAGTTTCTGTTCTTCTCCTTTTAGAGGAAGGCAGAGCTGTTGTTGAAGGGTGTATCTCCTTATGTGGTGCTGCTTTGGCACTATCTCCCTCTACACTCATGGATGGTTCTTTACTGGGTATAGGAGGGGAAGGAGGTTCGTTTATGTTTTCATTTGGCTCTGCCAAAGGCTCTTCGACTGTGGTTAGAGGTTGTGGGTTTGCAACCTCCTGGTCAGGAATGGCCATTGAGGGCTCTGGATCAACATCCATTGGTTCAGGTGCCATTACAGGTTGAGGTTGAGGAATATTACCTTCAATTACCTGTTCCCCTGGGGGTAGAAGTGGTAGGGGCACCGTTCTTAGATATTCAGTGAGAACAGTGGGTACCCCTGGAAGATAGTTGTTCTTCCTAATGAGAGCGGTTATGGCATTGCTCTTCATTCTCATGCACTCCTGGTTGGCTTCACCTTCAAAGATCTCCCGTTCATTATCTGTTAAGATATCATTGAGAATTAGCTGTAGGAACCTAGGATAGAAACAGAGCACATCTTCATTTATGCCTGTTCTTTCATCCAGTGGTCCCATGCATATGATTACTTGATCAATCAGTAACCGTCCAATGTTAATATGCCTATTGTTGGCAATGGCAAACCCTATCTTTTGAAGGAATAAGGGAATACCATGCAGATTTGTAATCTTGGCAGTAAAAACATGGATTAGTGTATGAAAGAAAAAGTTCCATGCTTTTGGCAAGTAATGCTTAAGGAACTCTCCCACAAAGAAGTTAGGTTGTTGACTTCTAATGAGAGTGAAGAAAGCATGTATCTCCTCAGTCGTGGGATCCGGAACAAGGTTTTCTGTAGGAAAATGTAAGATTCGATTAAAATCATGTTCCGTCACCCTTATTGTTCTGCCCCCTGGCACAACAAAACTGAAGGATCGAATATTATTCTCACTCGTATCCGTGGCGGTTGTGTACAACGCAGTCAATTGATCAATGCAAAGGACCACGGGAGTACTCACAGCGTATGCCACTAATGAACGTGTGTTCAAAAACTCTGCCCATGCACGAAACTGAAGGTTCGTTATGGATTGCAAGTTTTGGAACGAGACATGATTAGTCTTGGTAATAATAAATTCTCCAGCCATATTTTAAAATTTCCAGAAAATTTAAATAACCAAAACTATTTTTCCTTTAAATTTAATTAATTATTTCGAATTAATCAAACTCTTAACAAAAATTACCCTTTTTATCACTTAATTAAATTTCGAACAATAACACAAAACTCACAACTTAAGAACCCTAGATTTCTAAATCAAGAAAAGCTATTTTGATTGACAATGATTTCCAAAGAGACTAAAATCAATCAAACAGTGCTTGTCAAGAACAGGTTTTCTGAATCAAGGTTCGAAAAGTGCTTTCGATAGAATTTTTTGTAACCACAACCTCAATTGAGTACACGGATTTCAGAAGATACAAAGAAATCACTGTTTGAAAATGATATCACTGTCAAAACTGAAATTACTGTGTTTAAAACTCGGTTAACAATGAAAAACTATCGAGTTCTTATATGTTCTTGTTCAACAATATATGTAAGTATTTGTATAACACTTGGATCTGAGAAAATGACAAAGGAAAACGTCCAAGGGCCATTTAAATACTCACTGATTTTTCAGGGGTATTTTTGTCCTTTTTCATTCGATAGTTTTATAAAAAACTATCGATGGTTTTTCTGAGGGGGTAAAATGGTCAAGTTTACTTCGATAGTTTTTCCAAAAACTATCGAAGTGTTTTGATTTAGAATTCAAACAGACCTTTTCTGTAAAACCATCGAGGGATTTGTAATATATAACAAAAACTATCGAACTTTCTTTTTCTGAAAAATTATCGAAGATTTGAATTATAAAAGGAATTAAATCTTTTTCGATATTTTTCACCTGATTTTGAAAATCTATCGAGAATTTAAATATTAATTAAGGTAAATTCCTTCGATATATTTTAAATTAAATCTCAAAAACTATCGAGAAATGCTTTCGATAGTTTTTCTTTTCCTTTTCAAAAACTATCGAAAATTAAATTCGATAGATTTATCTATGTACTTGAAAAACTATCGAATTTCCTAAATTCGATATTTTTTGCTTCTATCTTCATTTTAAAACCTGTTCTTGTTTTAAAAATCAGAAATTTTATTTCCTGCCTAGTTTTAATTCTAATAAATCTTTCCAAATTTACCAAAATCAATTCTTAACAGAAAATTCACAATTTTCTTAGAATAAAATCAATTAAATATCATTGAGTGATATTAACCAATTAAAATCCAATCAATTATGCTGCATTAATGTACAATGTTAAAAACAAAGCAAATTAATTCAAATTAAATAGATGCTAGAATATTTAGAACAAATATTAACACCTAAATAATTTTTAGAATTAATAACCAATTAAATGCCAGAAGATATATCATCCATAATTATGACATAAAATTAGTACAAAAATCCTAACTACGAGAATTGCTCCAGAAAATAAATTCACGAGTCCTAAGGATATAGCAATTCTTAAACTCATGTATTCACCAGGGCTCTCTGCAGTTACTGACTTCTAATCAAAATCAATTAGAAAGATTTAACATCCCAAGTTCACCAACCAGCTTATTGAAAGTGGATTCATCAAGCGGTTTAGTAAAGATGTCTGCAATTTGATCCTCTGTGGGTACAAAGTGTAACTCCGCAGTTCCATTCATGACATGCTCTCGGATAAAATGATACCTGATGTCGATGTGCTTCGTCCTCGAGTGTTGCACTGGATTGTTAGAGATTGCTATGGCACTTGTGTTGTCACAAAAGATTGGAATCTTTGTCAACAAAAGTCCATAGTCACGGAGTTGGTTTTTCATCCACAAGATCTGAGCACAGCAGCTACCAGCAGCAATGTATTCAGCCTCAGTTGTTGATGTGGACACTGAATGCTGCTTCTTGCTATACCAGGAAACCAATCTTCTTCCAAGAAACTGACAGCTTCCTGAAGTACTCTTCCGATCAATCTTACAACCTGCAAAATCAGAGTCTGTATATCCAATAAGATCAAATCCTGTATCTTTAGGGTACCAAATTCCAAGATTTGGGGTCCCCTTAAGATATCTAAATATTCGCTTAACAGCTATTAGATGAGATTCTTTAGGATCAGACTGAAATCTAGCACACAAGCATGTTGCAAACATTATATCTCGTCTACTTGCAGTGAGATAAAGTAATGAGCCTATCATACCTCTATAGCCTGTGATGTCAACCTTCTTACCAGTTTCATCCTTATCAAGCTTAGTGGCAGTTGGCAGTTGGCATAGTTTCATCCTTATCTTTGCTGTAGATGAGTCTTCCATTTGATACTTCTTAAGAAGATCCTTGATGTACTTGGACTGACAAATGAATATACCATCTTGTTTTTGGTATACTTGCAGTCCAAGAAAGAATGACAATTCACCCATCATGCTCATTTCATAACGACTCTGCATTAACTTAGCAAATCTCTTGCATAGATCATCATTAGTAGAACCAAATATTATGTCATCAACATATACTTGCACCAATATCAAATCATTGTTATGCTTTTTGACAAAGAGAGTTTTGTCTACAACACCTCTTGTAAAATCATTTTCAAGTAAGAATTCAGAGAGAGTGTCATACCATGTCCTCGGAGCTTGTTTGAGTCCATAGAGAGCTTTGAATAGAAAGTACACAAAGTCTGCCAGTTTTGAATCCTCAAAACCTGGAGGTTGTTCCACATACACTTCTTCTTCTAACTCCCCGTTCAGAAAAGCACTCTTCACATCCATTTGATATACCTTGTAATTGGAATGTGCAGCAAATGCCAGAAACATTCTGATGGCCTCAAGTCTTGCTACTGGTGCATAGGTTTCATCATAATCTATACCCTCTTCTTGAGAGTAACCTTTAGCAACCAGTCTGGCTTTGTTTCTCGTTACAATGCCATCTTCGTCCAACTTATTTCTGAATACCCATCGTGTTCCAATAACATATTTTCCCTTAGGCCTGGGTACCAGCTTCCAAACTTTCTGCCTTTCAAACTGATTGAGTTCTTCTTGCATAGCAATTACCCAATCTGGATCATCTAGAGCATCTTCAACTTTCTTAGGTTCTGTTTCTGAAAGAAACCCAGAATAGTGACATTCATTTTGTGATGTTCTCCTAGTTCTCACTCCTGTGTCCGGATCACCAATGATCAAGTGAAAGGGATGATCTCTATTCCATACCCTTTGTCTTGGCAGATGCGATCTTTATGATTCTCCTTGTTCTAGATGTTGTGGAGTGTGACTAGTTGATCCTTCTCCTGCTCCCCCTGAGTTGTTGACGGTTTGATCTGTTGATTCTGAAGACTGACTAGTGGATCCTGTAGAATGAGGATCTCCACTTTGGTCACCACTTTGTCCAGAATCATTATCATTATGATTATCATTAATAACTGTAACAACTTCAGGTACTTCTTCATTGTCAGAGAGATCTCCTGATAGATTTTCAAATACCAAGGATTCAGAGTTCTCTCCAGTTTGCAGGCCTGGTCTTTTGGTGTCGTCAAATGTTACATTAAAGCTTTCCAACACCTTCTTATCTTCAATCACATATACCCTGAAAGCCTTAGATTCCAGAGAATAGCCCAGAAAAATGCCTTCATCTGCTTTGGCATCAAACTTGCCAAGATGTTCTCCATCTTTAAGTACAAAGCACTTTGCACCAAACACATGAAAGTACTTCAGTGTTGGTTTCTTGTTGGCCATTAACTCATACGGAGTCTTTTCATGATCTTTGTTAATCAGGGTTCGATTCTGAGTGTAGCAAGCTGTATTCACTGCTTCAGCCCAAAAGTAAGTGGGAAGTTTTGATTCACTCAACATGGTCCTTGCTGCTTCAACCAAGGTCCTGTTCTTCATTTCCACTACTCCATTCTGTTGAGGAGTTCTTGGTGCTGAAAACTGTCTTGATATTCCTTTCTCTGAGCAGAAATCATTTAGAACTGCATTCTTGAATTCAGTTCCATTGTCTGATCTGATTGTCCGCACAGGTAGCTTAGCTTCCACTTCTATCTTCTTGATGTGATCAATGATTAGTTGTGTTGCTTCATCCTTTGTTTGTATGAACAACACCCACGTGTACTTGGAGTAGTCATCCACCATCACCAATGCATATCTGTTTCTTGAAAGTGACATAACATTAACTGGACCAAATAAATCCATATGAATCAGCTGTAATGGTTCAGTAATGCTTGTCATTCCTTTGCTTCCATGTGATGCTTTCTTCGACTTCCCCTTTTCACATGCTTCACATAGTCCCTCCTGATTGAATTCCATCAGGGGCAACCCTCTCACTAACTCTCTCTTTACCAAAGAGTTCATAGTTTTGAAGTTCAGATGTGAGAGCTTCTTGTGCCATAGCCAACTTTGTTCTGAAGATGCCTTTGCATAGAAACATGTAACTTCTCCTTCACTGGTAGAACTTAAGTCAGCTATAAACAAATTTCCTTTTCTCACTCCCAGTAGAGTAAACTTCTCATCCTTGCTGTTGGTGATCAAGCACTTGTCCTTTCTGAAATCTACATCGTAGCCTTTATCACAGAACTGACTGATACTTAGAAGATTGTGCTTTAATCCTTTAACAAGAGAGATGTTTTCAATGATGACATTTCCAGCT
The DNA here is from genome assembly GCA_030848705.1 of Heracleum sosnowskyi. Classification (NCBI taxonomy): domain Eukaryota; kingdom Viridiplantae; phylum Streptophyta; class Magnoliopsida; order Apiales; family Apiaceae; genus Heracleum; species Heracleum sosnowskyi. The sequence goes on along the minus strand of JAUIZM010000017.1, from coordinate 1,098,343 downwards.
TTCAATTTACCATATCCCGTAGTGAATCCTTTGCTGTCATCTCCAAAGGTTACAATCGGGCCGGTCTTCTTAACCACCTCTGTAAGCAGGGACTCTTCACCTGTCATGTGTCTAGAACAGCCACTATCCAGAATCCACACGACCTTTGAGCTTTTAACCTTACCCTGCAATCACAGATTGATTAAGCGGACTTTGGTACCCGAAATTGTTTGGGTCCTGAAGGTTTAGATGATTTAACAGGAGTAACATTCAATTTAGTCTTACCCTGTTTGATATTCATAGTATATGTGTATTTAACATTATCAGTGCTATTGCTATTATCATTCATCAACTTAAAATAAGCATGCATGATGTTGTACTTACATAGCAAACACTCTTTCTTTCCACAGGGTTCATGAGTATCAGGCATGTCAGACATGTTATGCATTTCAGAAGTATTAGCAGTTTCTACTTTAACCTTTTTACATGCATGTGTAAGGTGTCCAGCAGAATTACAAATAGAGCACAACTTCCTAGATGCAATGGGAGAAGATGGAACCAATTCCTGATTAACAATCTTCTTCCTCCCATTCCTGTTCTTTTTAACATTACTAACTAAGGAACCTACTTCAGTTTTAGGTAAATCAGGTTTAGGTAATTCATTTTTTACTGATTTCCTAGGCAACTTAGTCTTTACCTCTTTTTCCTTCAACAAATCCTCCTCAAGCAATTCTTGTGCTATGAAAAGATCATCCTCATGAAAAAGTGGTGGAAACGGCTTAACAAAAACTGGACAATCAACATTCTTAAGAACATGTGGAGTATTCCTTTTGACAACTGAAGGTGTCACAGGGAATTCCACAATCTTCTTACCAGCTTTCTTGTTATAGTCAAATCATATAGCAGTTTTATTCTCTACGGCCTGAGTATCAATGATTTCCTTAGCCACTAGAGCGGAATTCTTAAAAGCATTCAGCTTCAAATCTAGATCTGAAATCTGCTTCCTGAGGATAGTCTCTATCTCATCATTACACTTGACCTTGTTCTCTAAGTACGCATTCTTTTGCTTAAGATCTTCTAAAGTTACAGCTACAAGCTCTAGTTCTTCATTTTTAGATTCTAGCTTTTTAATCTTAAGAACTAGTTTAGCATTTTCCATTTCTGATGCTAGCATGCTTGTGTGTACATTAAACAATTCTACACTAAGATCTTGCACAGTTTTCTTGTACTCAGAGTTAGACATATCAATTGTAGTTAAGATAGGTACCTGAGATGATTGTGGTGATTCCTCTGAAGAGTCAGCCATTAGAGCAACATTTACATATTCCTCCTCTTCATCCGAATCAGTATCATCCCAGTGCTTTCCCTCTGCTATATAAGCTTTCCCTTTCTGCTTTCCAGAGAATGCCTCCAATTGCTGTTTAAGCTTGGCATTCTCCTTTTTCAACTCATCATAAGAATCCTTCTTTCCATAGACATCTTTCATGTCTCTTGCTTGACGAGGCTTCCGGCATTCAGTGGCGAAATGCCCTAACTCATTGTAGTTGTAGCATCTTGATTTGCTTCTATCAATCATGCCAATCTTGTAGCCTCCCTTAAAGCCTGTACTAGGTGTATAATTGCTCTTCTGGAATCTGTTGGTTGAGCCCTTGAACTTGTACTTAGGGTTTCTCTTGAAACGAATATGACTAAACTTTGCAGCTAAGTACGCCATGGTTTTGTCTTCGATTTGCTCAAGCTCTTCTAGGGTGTAGTAATCACTTTCATCAACACCCAGATTCACAGAATCCATTTCTGCTTCTATTATCACCTCCTTTCCAGCTCTAGGGGTTTGAACCCGAATCTCAGAAGTTATTGGTTCATCCACTACAAGTGCTGCTGATCTCACAAGTGCATTGTGCTTGCTGTCCACTGTCCCTGATCCGTAGATTATCACCCTTTGTTCCTGTTCCATCTCATAGGTCTTCAACTTGCCATAGATCATCTCTAGTGGCATCTTTGTGCAGTCAATTCTTTCCCTAATGGATGATGACTTGTGTTCTACATGATGGGGCAGCGTCATCATGAACTTCCTGTTCGATTCTCTCAGTGGATAGGTCTTTCCTTTCATTGCCAATTCATTGAGGAGCTTAGTATATTTCTCAAAGACCTGAGTTATACTTTCTCCTGGCAGTGACCTAAACGCTTCATATTGAGAAGTCAGGATGTCCAATCTGTTTTCCTGAACGGCTTCAGTTCCTTCCATTATCAAGTTAATGGTATCCCACATATGTTTCCCGCTTGTACAGTTCATCAACTGATAGCTCATTTCCTTGTCTGCGGAGTCCGCCAATATCAACATTAAACCGGTGTCCAATCGAATCAGTTCTTTGTCAGAATCTGTAAATTCACTTATATCCTTAGGTTGGGTGCCTGAAGGAATCCTGCTACCATCAGGAGCTGTAGATTCACTAACTGGTTTCATTGGTACAAACGGTCCGTTCTCTAATATGCCAATATACAACGGATTAGATGCCTTGATAAATAACAGCATCTTCATCTTCCACAAACCGAAATCATCTCTAGTAAACGGGGGGAACTTTAATACCAGCGGTTGTCTTTGGAGCACTCATGGTTTCTGAAAATTTCAAATTGTTTAAAATTCAAGAAATTCCAATTAAATGAAAAATTTTGAAAGTTAAAAAATTTGCTTCGAATTTTCACGCTACGTTTGATTTTGGTCTCATTCACCGGATCTGATCTGTATATCAATCAAGTAGCTATGATACCAATTGTTAGGTCCAAAGTATCGTAGAAGGGGGGGTTGAATACGATACTCACAAATAATTCAATTTCGTTCGCGGATTAATCTTTCAGTTCTATAACGAAATCAAACACACCAAACCAAATCAAGTTTCGGGGAATATATCTTTTTATAAATATAAACCTCGAGGGGTGCTACAATTTCTAATCCGTAGATTAGCTTCAATGAGTTTAAGGTTACACAAATACAAAACAATGATCAAGTTCTGAGCACTATTAATTCTCTGATAATTTCTCCGGCTTAGTTCTCTCTCGTAGTAATGTTTCTGTGTTGAATGCCTTAACTGAAGAAGACACTTTCTTCTCTCGAGTTAATTGTAGACTTGAATTGAAAAACCATCGAACCATTTAGAATAGAATATTCTTGGCCGTTGGATCTTCATCAACCTGTCAGACAAGCACAACTTTTCACCTGCTCCATGAATTGAAAAACCATCGAATGGATTAAAAAACCATCGAATGGATTAAATCAATTTGCCATTCGATAGTTTTTAAATCAAAACTATCGAATGCCAAATTAATTTACTTTGCTTTTCAATGAATCACTTCAACCACCATTCGATAGTTTTTTCAAAAGAAAAACTATCGAATTCTTTTTCTTGTCTTTTGTCCTTTAGTAATTACTCCTGAGCTCCTGGGTGTTTAAGTTTTAGACTGTATCAATTTCTTCTGAGACGATAAAACAACTTGATCTTTTTAGTGCCGTCACCTAGTGCAACTGGTCTGGTTCACAGATGAATAACACTTGATCAATTCTTCTTTTATGTCTTCAATATAGTGCTGCTGATAAGTCCCTTGTCGTTCTGGTTGCTTCATCACTGGAATCCCGTGGTACTGAACCCTAAATCATTCACATACTTCTGTCGTCTTGAAAGTCTTGTTTCTTTTGTTGTCACTGAGGCTTGAACATTTTCATGAACTTCTTTCCGTGACCTGTTTACGGACTTCAAGAATACATAACGTATTTTGATTTTTTGAGTTTACCTTTTCTTCTTTGATTCTGGATTCCTGTGCTTCTGTTAATATTATTGTCTGTCTTGTCCTTTGTTGAGTTGTAGTTATCTCTTTTACATCTTATGTTACATTATGCTTTACAGTTTCTTCCCCATTCAGGTAAAATAACTCGACTTTGATGAGTGTTCGTTCTTTGCTACTAGCATTTTCGTCATAAGTTTATCTTTTTGTCTTTGTGCTACTAGCAGCTATTTATTGATCTTGTAGTTACCTGTCGTGAAACCTTCTTCTACTTGCTGCCCTTTTTATCCGAACTGTAAGTTATCAGTATTTTTGTTTGTTTCGTGTTTAACTAGGTATTTGGATATATTGTCTCCACTAATCTTTACTGAACTTTCGTTTGAGCTCCTGATTCATATGCTCTCACTTCGTCTATATGTATGTATATATTTATGTCTGCATTTTAATTTGTATGGATGTATGTTATTCAGTGTCCTATCATTATGGTTCCTGGTTCCTCATAGAGTAGCCTTATGTCTCTGGTTACTACTGAAACAATGTTGGCCTATTCAGGTCGGCACTCCTCCCTTCTTATAGTCTAGGAACTTTGTTATGGGAATGACAACTATATTAAAATTCCAAAAATTCAGTGTTATGAAGTATTGATATATGATTTTGTAATACCCATACTTTGTAAAAGTAGTGAACAGTACCTCAAAGGTTATAATTAAAGCTTTGTTGGTTGTTATTTTGTTTTGGTAATTACTGGCGGTTACTTCTTAGTTATATTGTTTTCTATCTCTATTAATTGATATATCTGGTCATGCTTCTCATCATTATTCTTATGCTCACAATATCTTTCTTCTGATACAGAGAAGTGCCAAGAGGCTTGTCAAAGCTGCTCTGCAACATGCAGGTAGAAAACGAGAGATGTGATGTTCTGATTGTAGAAGGATTGAGAAGGCCTGGCGCCATTTCCATGACGATCTTTTTGACATAATTTATTTGATTTTGTAAGGAAAACCAAACACTAGAAAGAATTTTTGATAGTACTTGTAATTTAATGTTATTGTAAGTGTAAACAAGATAGCATGAAACTTTTGTTAATTTATGTTAATCAATTTTTTGATCATGTTTGTGTTAATTATTCTGGGTGTATTAGTTGATGTTAATAACAATTTGATGGCTGGATATTGGTATATATGTGAAACAGGTTAACAAGAATACCAGTAAAACCAAAAAAATGTATTCTTTTAAAAAATAGTTTAGGCGTCAGTTACCAGTAGTGTGACGCAATAACATAGACTATATGCGTCGGCATTTTAGACAGCCGACACCTTTGTCAGGACTATAGGCGTCGACATTTTAGACAACCAACGCTTTTGTCAAGACTATAGGCGTCGGCATTTTAGACAACCGACGCTTTTGTCAGAACTATAGGCGTCCGTAAATGACTTTTTGCGTCGATTATATAACCGACACAAAACAGCTATTAGCGTCGCCTAATTAACCGACACAAAAGACATGTACCTATAGCGTCCCCTGCATATACTACGCCTAATAACCGACGTCTTAGACCATTTTTGACCGACGCTAAAAGCCAATTCTGTACTAGTGATATGTCTTTCAATCCGTACTTCCGGAAAGCTCACCAAGAAGAGAGATCTCCCTCTTATGGATATAAGAGTCCTCCCTCTTATGGAGAAGAGAGTCCACCCCCTTATGGTGAAGAGAGTCCACCCTCTTATGGTGGAGAGTCCACCCTCTTATAGGTGAAGAGAGTCCTCCCTCTTATGGAGAGAAGAGTCCTCCCTCTTAAGGAGAAGATCCTCCGGGATAATGCTTGGACTACAATCTCAACACATTACATTCTCTCCTTATTTCAACATACAAGGACATCACTACTACTGCTACTACATTCTGCTACTTCTATCTCTTGAATAGTGGATTCACAAACCTAACTTTACAAGGGGAAGCGCAACAATATCTACATAAAGCCGTTCATTCTCCTACACTTGTAAAACTACTCGTACATATGTTTTTCTCACATCTCGCATGTTGTCTCTCTCGCAAGCACGGAAATATTACGAGCACATCCTGTTGTCTCACTCGCATTTACAGGCATATTACGGGCACACCATGTTGTCTCCCTCACATCTACAGACATATTACGGGTAATTGTATGCTCCATATTATTTGCTAATCTTCTACTCCTAGTTGTTTCAGTGACTCGGAAAATTCGGAAGATCACAGCACGCTTAGTTCTCCAGTACATCAAACTACACTGAAGAACTGGGGGTTAGTTGTTACGCCATATTTTCGGTTTCCTCAATTATCTCCTAATTTCCCAATATTAATTATAGAAAATATCTCCAAACGATTCTTTCAAATCAGGAAAGAATCCAAACGATTAATTATTCCTGCAATCTCTGAAATTTGCTATCACCAAATTCCTCCGTTAACAAATTGTACCCTCCGTTAACAAATTGTACGGTGATCGCAAAGATATACGCAAATGTTACCTTAATTCCGAAAGAGGAGAGAGGTTGTTTTCATAAAAACATCTGCCACTAGTTTGTGAAAATATTAGCTTGTGCATATATTTCAGAACATTCTAATTTTTCATTTCACGGTTGAAACTGAAGATTGGACTCAATCACTGAGACCTCCGCGTTTGTGTTTGACAGTGAAGATCGATGCAAGTCCATCCTATGTAATTTACTCTGCCTCTGATGTAATGATGGTACTGTAACAAATGTTTTGTTTTAATTTCTCATGCTAACAAATGTTTTGTTCAAATTATACACAAGTTGGTAGGCTACTTTGCTCTGTTTTCTTTTCATTAATTGAACACAAATTACACACCAAGTAGCCTTAGCCTTTGACAGAACCTGAGCCCCCAAAGTCACGAAAAAGAGTGAGGGAGATACCCTAGTGCAAGAGCCTTTTCTACCATTATAACCCATCAAACACACTCGGTCCAACCATTTTAGGCCTATAGTATATTCGTCGCAGATAATCGACTTGCGTGACTTTTCTAAATTTTTCCAGGAAAAATGAGACTCAGCAGAAGCTGTTCTCCATTAATTTTACAAACTCTCTAAAATCTATCCTCCCATCTCTATTCTCATCAAACTCATTGATCATCTGCTTGCAGTTCTCGATTTGTGATATGTCATTCAAACCCAGAGCACGGAGAACTGTTTGCAGCTCCATTGTATCGATATACCCATCTCTGTTTAAATCATACAAATCAAAAGCTTTTTTTACCTCATCCAAGCTGGGCTCATTCTCTTCAAACAAACTAGAAAAATAATCAACACCAAACCTCTCATGAAGCTCTGTGTCTTCACAAGGGTGGCAGAACATCCCTAGCCTTTCCAACACCATCTCCATATCCTCTATGCACAGGCTTCTGTCGTCCACTATTTCACTATCGCAAGCATTCCTTTTCGACATGTCCAAATCGACTTGCTTCATTTTTCCAACTTGAGCTGTCTGGTATTGGATGGAAGAGAACGATCTGGAGAAATACTTGTATACTCTTTCGACCCAGTTCATACTCAACTGGAAGAAGACAAATTCAACTAATCCGATAATAATGACAGAAAATGGAATGTTTTGTAAAGATAAAGACAACTCCTCCATCGGAAATTGATCTAAATAGCTAATAAGGGACATGACTAATGACATGCAATTCTTCTGAAGTGATGAATTTGTCTGTGGAAGAAGTATATATTGCAGAGGAGGGATGCTTGGGACTATGTAAGAATGGAGGGTCTGTTTATATATAACTGCGCGACATAGAAAAGACGAAAATAAGTGTGAAATGGTCAGAACATCCACTGAGGGAAATGGAAAAGTAGGGAAATTTGAGGAAACGGTCACGAAACGTCAGTAGAAATTTCTCAACAGCTACATGTTTGGAGAAGAAGTCTAGCTATTAGTGGGAATAGCAGCCTGGCCGGTTTTATTTTTGCTGTTCTTTCCAGGTATTGTTAATATTTGTGCCTCATTTTCGGGGCTAATATCGCTGTACAAGACAACAAGAAGCGACACTGCAGTTTCGTAGAGTTTAAATTCTTAGCCCACCTCTTAAGCTGGATTGTGCAACCACTCACTTATTCTATTGCTGTCAACGATAGCTAATAATAATACAACCTTAACTAGTCTTAATTAATTTTGAAATGATGCATGGGAAGCATGTAATTAAGAATTAGGTATTTAGAGGTTCTATAGTCTAATTTACTTTAAAATATTTAGAAAATTGTATATTCAACATGTTAAATTGCAATCTTTTTCATTATGGTACACACAGTCTCATTACTCTTTGTAAACTATAGACAAGAAAGAGTGCAAGTTAGAGCTTGGCATATATGGTCTAGCCCATACTTTTGGTTTCACCGCGCAGCATCGATGATGAAAAGAACCAAGAAATTGTCTCATAATTTATCAGTACTTCCATTCTACAAGTCCGGAAATTCGACTTCATTGTAAAAAACAAGAGCAAACATTTACATTAGTTCTTTTCCTTCCACAACAAAAGCTGCAGAATTACATGATATATATAAAGATTCATGATATAGGCTTAAGCAGACTATTGCTACTAAATAGGAAGCTTCCTTTCAATATGTATATCCTCACTGTGCGCTCTCCCAAGTCTCAACAACTCGGATGAAATTATATCAAAGGGTCACTGGATAGGAGGACCCGATATATCCAGTCAACTTGTAGAATGTAGTTTTATAACTGAACTCACCATATATGTATGCGTATAAAGGTATAGAGTATAGAGTAAGCGGCATGCATAAGTAGGGTTCTACCGGAATTGGCCACCAGAATAGGTCTGTCCGAATGACCATCCGGAAGGTGCAACATTGTAGGACACTACTGTGCTGCCATCACTTGTGGTGACCCTGAAAGAGAGGCTCTGTCCATTGAGGTAGCTGTTACTCTGCCAGTTCTGTCCCCAATTCCTTGACATTTGTTGCCACTGACTGTTGGAACCTTTTATAGCTACTGAATTTACATCTCCGGCTCCTCCAACGTTTGTTATAAGGACTAGGTTGAAGTAGGAGTGTCCGTTTATGGTAAACCTAATTCCTCCACTTCTCATGCAGGGTACCCTATGAATGAATCAAATTTAATCAGTAATTTACCCGTGTAACGAACTTAGTCTTGCATATAGTTACTTATTGGTCTATAAGTTGATTAGTTACAATTTCGATGATTGTGGTCTGTGGAACTAATTGCCGCATGCCTTTCTCTCAAGAGATAGAGAATTTAAGTCTTGAGTGAGGGCATGTGTGTGAGTATCAGGGTAAGATTCTTTGTAAAAACCACATTGCCATAAAAAAAAAGTGTACTAGTACCTACCTTCTATAAGCAACAGGCACAATTCCAGCTCTGTACTGAGCGATGCGAAGAAAGACGGGCTCAGAGAGATCAAAGTGGTGGTTTGGTGGATCACACCAGCCGCCTGGTGGGCAGAAATTTGTGGCAGTGACGGTGATTGTACCACGGAGGCACCACTGTGGATCATTCACACAAGTAATTTGGAAGCATGCTCCACAGCTCAACCCATTGTTAAACAAGGCCGTGCTCAGTGCTGTTGTATCTGTCCCATATCCCTGGCTCAGCAGGTTCCCATAACCACATGCCCCACCTAAACAAAATATATCAAAGTTTTAAGTTCTTTATTTTTCTTGGGTATATAAAACACTTTAGACACTCTCACATGTCTTTCACAAAATTTGAACCCTCAACTCCTTTAAAAGGAGGCAAGAAGATCCCGCTATACCAAATTACCAATAGGCCTATAAATATTTTTTTTTACCATTCAAAAATACATAAAAGTTGGTATTAGTTGAGTACTAATAAGTTTGCAACAATACATAGAGAAGTTACGTAGATATTCATACCCATTGTCCCGGAAGCATCACCACCTCCATAGAACGTAGCATGAGCATTTATCCAACCCCCTCCACTATAATACCCCTCAACAGATGAGATTATCGACAAAATTCCGATAACAAAAATTACAGTCATCTTCAATATTCCAGAATCCCTGCACAAACCATATTAGATCAATTCCTTACTCAATGCTATATAAATATGTGTTTAAATAAATGTTTGTACAAAGAGAAAGGGACAAATACTAACAAAGGGGAGCTAGACCGCGATAGTACAGGCTGTAGTTATGAAGAAATGAAGTGAGATTTTGGAGTGAATAAATAAAGGAATTTGATGAATGAATTTTGGGGCCTTGAGGGTAGGGATGGATTTGAGGATCAACCAACATGAAAGCTAGGTGACACAATTTGCATGCATGGGACCATTATAATTTAATTTATAATGAGAAGTCATTTCTAGGTGTTTTTTGTTTTCTGAAAACCTAAGAACACTGCATGTTAACTTATTTATGAGAATTGGGCATTGAATTTAATAAGCCGCGTGGTTTTGTTACTTGAACAACTTCAATCTCAATCTGAAGTTATTGAAAAGGCCAGTTTACGTGCTGTATTTACTGTATCAACTTTGTTATCTCATTCTTGTGCGATACAGTACAGAACAACCGTTATAATTAATCTGGGTCCGAACTACATTTTTCAAAGTGAGTTTGAATGAACTTGAAGATTGTATGCCCTACTAGTGTCAACTGTTTAATTTTCGTATTTATCAAACAATTAAAGCGCTACAAGTTTTCCAGACCAGTCATTTGCTATGAACCGTGATACACCGGCAATAGATTCTACTTTGCTGGTTTCAAACTATACGGTAACTAAATCGTCTTTTACTCTCTCGTTACCTAGGGTTGTTAAAATCGTCAATCTTTGGTTTTCGTCTACAATATATCGATAAATTCATGCTCTTATATAGTCGCTGGACCAGAATGTAGTGTCACATTCCACCTTAGAACAAAGAAAAACTGATAATGTTGATATTTCCACTAGAGTGGTACTAGTTATCCCAAAATCATTCCCAAAATCTTTCCCAAAAGACATGGCATGACACAGGGTCGTTTTTAATTCGCGGCTCATATGTATGCACGCGAGATCCCATTTTATTATTAGCAATTAAAGTTACCAATTACACAAACGACATATATATCAGCATTTGACAACCGTTTTGGAAACGAATTTGGGAGCTCTAGCATTTCTCTTTTCACTGAACCCTAGTACGATCCCATATATTACCCAAAGAAATTAACTTTTTAACAGAATATATTGATAAGAGCTAAATCTATGGGCAAACAGGCAGTGCTGTTTCGGAAAGTTGTACATTTGTCCTTCGAAGATGCTTGGATATGATTTCTCTATTTTTTCGAAAATGACTGCTCACGTAAAATGTCGGTTGAATGTGTGCTTTTATGTATATACCGATATCTATACATGTGTTAAGTTTAGTTTTGTTTCCATTAATCTCCGGGCACCTAGTGAGATACAGCCAAGCTGTGTAACAAATTATGCTGTAAAAATTGCTCTCTGGTTTAGAGAGTTTAAGCACCAAGTACATTTCATAGTTCGTCGTGATCAAGCAAATTCGGGTTTATGATAATCCATTTTTTTTCATAGGATCCTGTTTCTCCCTTAAAATGAATTATAACTTTCGTCACCGAAAACAATTGAAGACGAAAGATAGTAGATGACCACACAAACAAATATGACTCGCTTAATGAAGATAGAGACTTGATGTTACAAAGTAGATGTCATGTTGGTGCTAATTTAGACATAATCAGAAACCAACCTGACAGGGAGCCGGTCCCTGACAATCGTTTGTCAGGTAGAGCTTAACCAACAAATAGTTCCTAAAAATGAAGGGTTAGGATTTTAAAAAAAAAGTCTAAAGTTTCTGCGATGCGTACAAAAAATTAGGGTTTGTGTGATACATCTTTTACATATTCATATATTTTTATTTAATTTATAGTTTTTTATTTCATTAATTTTAGTTTTTTTTGTTTACATATTTTAGTCACATATTTTTCATTTAATTTATAGTTTTCTGTTTCATTTTTTTAATTTTAGTATTCAATTTACATATTTTATTCACATACTTTTCATTTAATTTATATTTTTAAACTTTATTTCCTGATTTAAGGTTAGTTTCTTAAAAAATTTCTAGATTTGATTTTTGTTTTCAATAATTATTATATCTAAATTTTGTAAAAGACTAAACATAAGAATTTGATCATGTTTTTTTATTAAAAGAATAATATTAAATAACTTATTTGTAGCTTTTATGTAGAAACTTGTATTATGACCAATAAACATGAAAGTCTAAATTTGGTTGTTTTTTTTGAAAAATCTAAATTTGGTTATCTTTCAAAATTATATTTTTTTATATAAAAATCATAATTTACTTTTTTTACCTAGAAACAAGTAAAAAAATCATTTGGGTCGTATTAGGTTCTTTTCGCATCATAACTCTTACTTCTTAAATTTCTTTATCGGTATTAACTTGCATGTAATTTGTTTATTAATTTATTTAAGAGTTTGTAGGAATTTTGATATAATATTTAATATTATTTATAATCTGTTTTAATATATATTAAATAATTATCTTATTAAATTTTCAATTTTCATCAATGTTTTATATTTAGTTTTTTAAAATAGTTGCAAAAAGATTGAGATCTAGAAAAATAATAAAAATAAAATTAAAATTAAGAAAATCAACTTTAACTCAAAAATTAAAATAATAAATATAAAATTATAAGCTGAAAATATGATACAAAATGTAAATTGAAAAATAAAATAATAAAGTAGAAAATTATGAATTGAATAAAATATGTAAATGAAAAAATAAAACCAAAATAATAAAACTGAAAACTATAAAATAAATGAAAAATATGTAAAATGTGTAGATTAAGCTAACAAATATCACACAAACCCTACGTGCAAAGCCCCCAAAAAAATTTTAAATCATAATCTGCGAAGTAGCCTCAAATTTTACATAAATATTTCATTGTAAGAAGAAATTGTAACTGATGTTTAATCTTTAACTTATCGGAATTGTTTTCCTCTTGTAACTACACGAGATTATAAGATTTATAACACAAAAACACGACACTATTGAACTGTAATACTCCCTTGTCCCTCTCATTTCTTTACATACCAAAAATAATAACATTTTATAATATAAAATCCAATCTGATCCACTACTTTCTTCCATTATACCTACTTTATACCCACTTTATACATTAAATATTGATTGACTCCACCACTTTACTCATTTTTCATACTTTTTTCTATTAATTTACACTTTTCTTAAGCTCCGTGTCGTCCACCCAATGTAAAGAATTGAGGGGGACAGAGGGAGTATACAACTCCGCTCATTTTATACATGTCCATTAGATCAACTCTAACCGGACACTAAATCATTATAATAGTGATAGGTATAGTGTCAAAATAACTCCAATGGAACACTAAAATAGTGACCCGAGGTCACCAAATGAGTTTTGGGTCACCAAATTTGGTGACAAAAGTACATTTGGTGATCATTTGACACCAAATTTGGTGACTTTCAAAATTTCAACAATACCTGTTTGTTAACAAAACAAATTTCTTCCATCTATGTCCTACTAAAGTTAATTGTTTTTGTAAATTTTAACTTAAGATTTTATCAATTGAAACTTGTTTTCTTCTTAACTCTTGTTAATTCTAAAATATTTTTTGGTATCTTTTTATTCTAATCTTTTAAATTTTATTTTTTTAATTTCTTTTACTTTAAACTTTCACAATTTTTTTTTTAAATCGTGAATTATAAACAACACACTAGATTTAATTATAAAAATAAAATCATAATGATAAATAAGAAGTTATTTATAATATAAAAAATGAACAAAGTTAAAATATTTAATTTTATAGGTGAAAGATTCTTTTTAGTGACAAGTATAGTGTCCCTTGGAGTTCATTTTATGAATGGTGTCTTTTTAACACCAAAATAATGTTATAGTGACACTATTTTGATGTCCTGGTTGGAGATGGTCTTAGCAACATCTTAATAGCAGCTGGTATAATTTTATGCGGATCAAAAAGTCGATCTCGCTGCACTATCTTTTCTATTTAAAGTGGACCATAAACCATTAAAAATGGCAACCACCGGTAGGGACATAATAAACAGTTAACCACAAGAGGCACATGGGAATGTAAATATTGATTTAAGAGGCTAAACATTTGAACCATAGCAAGCCCTGAGATCATTATCTCATTAGACTTCCTGACCATTTAGTTACCCATTTTGGGACCAAATCGACAACTTGGGGATACATATCAGACTCCGACCTGAACAACTTAGAAGATCAGATAAGTTATCGATAAGTTCGATGTCAGAATTGACCTGTAACTATGACACTCGAACAGATAGGTATGTATTTGCCAATTCTGACCAAATATTAGCTTTCCTTGCACGTCTGGGATTGGCCAGATTTGAAATGCAAAAGTTAGTTCACTGTGTTTTCGTATGTTTGAGACGCAAATATATGGTGACATTCTGGAATTTCGTTCTACATTACGATATTTTGATCTGCAATGTATTTAGTTACAATACACATGTATGTAGATTGATGCAAGCAACTGAAGCGAGGAAAGATCATGAATTCCTGATACATCCAATAAAATTGCAGTGTTTACCTCCTCTGGAATATAATGCATGCACCTAGTATTTGTGGTCTTTAAATCACATTACAATTATTATCTGTTTGTATTTTCATGAATATTTACACTATTGAATATCCGGTCCCAGAAAGTTAAACAAAAAATGTTCTCCAAACTTTATTATATGTCTCTGACAGATTTATAGCAGTAAATCGTCAAGGATGAAAATGACAATTCTATATCAAGTTGTCAACATGCCCACAAACTGTAAAACAATCTTCACAAAATCCGGAGCTGTACTTGAATCCACTACTGAAGCGCATTAATCAGGTTGTCCGAACTCAATGACTTGCAAATCTAATTATCTACATATCACGAATTGCTTGGATAGCCCGTTCCGTGAGGTTTGGTACGGTTGTGATTATCCATTTAGAGGTTTGGTATTCATATTTAAGTTTGTACTTATTTCACTATTGACCCCGTATTGATTAGATTTGTTAATTCTTAATGCATTTCAATATTGTTTCCAAATTTAAATGTGCTTAGAAGATATTTTGTATTTCAAAACTATTTAATCCTTCATTGCTATTTTCCAAATTATCATAATTGACAATTTATTGTCAATTATGTGCTTAAAAGATATTTTGTATTTCAAAACTATTTAATCCTTCATTGCTATTTTCCAAATTATCATAATTGTCAATTATGTGCTTAAAAGATATTTTGTATTTCAAAACTATTTAATCCTTAATTGCTGCTTTCCTAATTATAATAACTGGCATATCATCAATAGTATAATATTAAAGATGAAACATTAAAATTTTGGTTGGTACGGTACCTGTTTTTTGATACTTCGTGATTTTATTTAATTACCCTTACTAATATTATTAAATAGTAAGACATATTTATAATCAATTACCTTTTTCACCTCTTTTTTCAAAAATATCACGGGCAATTACCTTTTTTAACTAAAACATGTTATTTTTTCTATTTTTACTTACTAAAACCCATCATTTTCCAAAAATATCACGGGTAAACCTTAATTATTTATTTTTAAAACCTATTCTAATCCTTTTAATTTTTTTAAAAGTTTACATATTTTAACATGCATACTTATTTTTTTAGCAAATGCAATTAATTAAATATTATGATGTAAAAATCTCCTCCTTTCCCAAAAATATCATGATATTAGGAAATTAATTTTTTAACTAAAACATGTTACCTTTTCTATTTCTTTTCTATTTGTACTTACTAAAACCTCTCCTTTTCCAAAAATATCACAGGTAAACTCTTAATTATTTATTTTAAAACCTATTTTTATTTTATTACTAAACCCCCTCCTTTTTCAAAAATATCACATGTAAAACCCTTAATTATTTATTTAATTATATTTTTTGGTACGGTACTTGCCTTATTTAATTATTTATTTAATTATTATAAAAATATTTCAATAAGTTACTCGTTCAGTTAAAATACATTACTTTTTTTATTTTTCTAACAAAATGCCCTCTTTTTCTAAAATAGTCACGGACAATTACCTTTTTCAGCTAAAACATGTTACTTTTTTATTTTCCTTACTAAAATCGCTCATTTTTCAAATATATCACGGGCAAACCCTTACTTATTTATTTTAAAAACCTATTTTAATACTTTTAATTGACAATTACCTTTTTCAACTAAAACATTTCACTTTTTTTTTTCTTACTAAAACCCCTCTTTTTTCAAAAATATCACGAGCAAACCGTTACTTTTATATTTTAAAATTCAACGAAAACATGTTATTTTTTTTTATTTTTCCTTAATAAAACCTCTCTTTTTCCAAAATATCACGGGCAAACCGTTACTTATTTATTTTAAAATATATTTTAATACTTTTAATCATTTAAAAAAGTTTAACACACCTACTTCTTTTTTAACAAATGCAATTAATAAAATATAAAATATAAATAATAAAATTAACAATTATTAAAAATAATTCGTGCATCGCACGGATTTTAAGCTAGTTATCCTTAATGGCTTACAAGTCGTAACTTATTAATGGTGTTTATGTACTCAACTTATTCAATCAACTTATAACTACTTATAACTTATACGATAATAAGTTGAATATTAGTAACGACGTACTTTCTCTAACTTATTGTTTAATTTCTTCTTTTTTTTAATATTTTACATTTTCACATTAATTTTTTAAATGTATTTCTTAATTTAAAATGCATGTATTGAAATCATTGTATTAAATAATTAGTTTTTTCAATTAATTTAGCAAACACCTCACTAACTTATAAATAAATTTATCCAAAATAACTTATAAGTAAATTTACCACATATTTATCTTCGTTCTCCTTGAACCCAGTGCAGACGTATGTGCAAGTTCTTAATTTCCTATAGTTGACTATACCCCTGCAATGCACAGATGAACAGATTTAAGTAAAACTAAAAGAAGACTAGAACTAGAAAATAATCCTGAAGAAGCATTTCATGCAATATTCATAAACCAATATAGTGGGCAGCTAATAAAACATCCAGAGCTTGATGAGTCGGGGCCTCAGGGCAACAAAACTATCTCAAACGGTACAAAATTATTCAAGTTTCCCAAATAGAGCTAAATTTACTAGATATAATGGGGCAGCTGATGTCATCAACCGACAGCCTACCTCTGTTTCTTAGAAACGGCTAATAGACCAAACCCTAACAACGCCATCTGTGTATCCACTAAACAAGGTGCTTCCATCAGCACTCCAGTTTAAGCTTGTGCAGTAGATAACCTGTGCATGATAAGTCCAACATAAGGAAAAAAAGAAACCCAAACCAGCAATAATATGACTACAGAACACATCAACATCGCAGATAAAAATAATGACCCCGGGTTATAGAAATTCCAAGAACTAAAATCGGCATGCTAACAATGATGAAACTAAAGCAACATATTACTCTTACATCACATTGTATAATCATGGCAAGAAGAAAACTTTACATAACATTCCTCAAAACGCATTATCCAATATATAACGTGATACAATCTTTCACACACTGTACATAAGAAGTTGAAGCCAAGCAACTTGTCCATGACAGTGAACTACGGCAAAGCACCTAAAGTAACTACATAATTAGCATAGAATATAATCGCTTGATATACAACTGGTAAAATAAGTGAATTAACTAATCAACATAGCCACCAAGCTAAATGACTGGTAAGCACAAGAGCAGTAAACGTGCTACCCTAAGATAAACTTGGGTGGATTAACCGCAAAAAATCCACTACCCTAAGGATTCCCCAACTGCGGAAAGGAAAAAAAAACAATAGATTGCAACCCACGAAAACACTGAATTCAATATGTAACAGTATTCCAATAATCACATCTTCAATCATACGTGAAAGTTTACTTATGTAAGGAATAAAACCCTGATAACATAACCTAACAGACTAAGGCCGAAAACAATTGGGCTAATAACAAATGAAATTCATATTTCATAAATACTAGCCACACATATTAAACAAATATATAAACACACTAATTTCCATACATGAAATAGATTAAACAATTTACACTATAAATTCCCTTCTTTTCTACCTCCTTTCCTCGTCATAGGGATACTTTGTGGGTTTATATTATAGTTTTATTATACAATTTTCCCTTCCGTTCCTGCTAATTTAAACCAAAGCTCAAACTCACCAATTTGGCATTATAGGCCCCATTCTCCCTGCTCATTTTCCTTAACAAACCTCATAATAGAATTTGTGCACTATCTGCAAAATTCTCCCCTCCCCCCAAACCATAAGTTGTCAGGGGAAGTCACCAAATGGATCATTCAAATCTATACTCTTTATTAATAAGCGAAACCCCTTTTCGGTGGAACACAATAGTACCAAAGTACCAAAATTTGGTTATCACTATTATAAATCATTGATGAAAAACAGAAGTTCGTCACAATAAAGGTGACCTGTAAAGACCAATGTGTTATCCAAAAAATGGAAACAAAGGCATGAAAAATCTTAAACACAATGATATTGCAAAGCAGATTACTACGCTTATATTGCCTAATATAACTTGCATCCTAATGAAGGCTCACTTAATCAAACCAACATCATTGGTAATACGCAAAATAAACAAAACTGAATTTTCTCTTTTGTAGACACATTATGAAGTTTAAACTTCTCTACTGCATTGATACAAAAGGGGGGGGGGGGGGGGGAGATCCTACATCAAAGATGCTTGACAGTTGACACACAAGTCAACACACAAAATTGGTAACATACAAGCAGCTTAGTGTAGCAATTGTGAACACAACAACATAGACCTAATAACATTGCACAACAAACACGGACAACATATTTAAAAACTAAATTTCTATATGCGGGCATACACATATGTGATATGTATATACACACAGGCAAAACAAGTGAGTAAATTAGACCTTATTCTTGCCGGCATTGGTATGAGTAGCATTGCCGTCAGCAGCCATATCAGCCTCAGCCTTCAAATCAATCCGCAAATCGACAACAATGCTCTTACTCTCGAGATCCCAAATCTTAATGCTGGACTCAGTAGCAGCACAAAGCCAATACCTATTAGGACTAAAGCAAAGAGCATGAATAATGGAAGATGCGTCAAGAGAGTAAAGCTTCTTGCCCTCGGCCAAATCCCACAAGAGAATGACACCGTCTTTGCCACCGCTAGCGCAAAGAGAACCATCAGGAGAAACAGCAACAGTATTAACATAACCATTATGGCCAGCAAGAGTAGACCTGAGCTTGCAATTACTCAAATTCCAAATCTTAACAGTCTTATCCCACGAAGCCGAAACAATCGTAGGCTGAACATTATTAGGACTAAACCTAACACAACTCACCCAATCAGAATGCGCATCTCCATCCTGAATCGTATACTTACATTCCCCCAATGTGTTCCACAGCTTAATCGAACGGTCACGAGACGCCGAAACAATCTGACGGTTATCAATCGAGAAAGCCACGGAGAGCACGTCCCTGGTGTGGCCCACAAAACGACGAGCAGTGGTCCCGTTTGATAGGTCCCACAAACGGAGCTCACCGTCCCAGGAGCCGGAGAGGGCGAACTGACCGTCGGAGGAAAGAACGACGTCTTGAACGAAGTGAGAATGACCAGTTAAACGACGTTGAGCGACACCGTATGACTTGTCTTCCTTGGTGAGCTTCCAGACGATGATTGATTTGTCGCGAGATGAGGTTACTATCATGTCCGAGTTGTCGATTGGTGTTGCGATTGCTGTGACCCAGTCTGTGTGGGCCCTGAGTGTGCCTTTGAGTGTCAGTGATTCCGCCATTTCTAGGTTTTTTCCTGGATGCGAGAGAAATGAGAAAGAAAGCAATTAGGGTTTGCGATTTGGGGCTTTTTACCGTTTGATTCGTGGAGTAATTCTGAGACGGTTTCACTCTTCGTTTAATTTTTTTCGATTTTTTCAATTTTCAGTTTACTTCATTAGATAATTTATTTAAACTATTGCCGTAAATGAGCCGAACTAAGTTGAGAGCATTTCCAATAGTGTTAGTTAAAATCGTGGACTAAAATTATATAAAGCATCTTCAAGGGCAATAGCTAAAATGGTTGGCTATTGTGGTTGGCTATAATGATTATATAAAATTTTTGCTAAAGGTAAAGACATGTACTCCAATGGTGTTATCTAAATTTTTGTTAGGTAAAATTATACACAAGGGGTTTGGTGGTTCAACAAATATAGCCCATCAAATATGATTGGCTATATTTTTTTGCTAAGGGGTATATGGTTGGAGTGCTCACACTTTTACATAATATCTAAAAAGTGACACATAGATGCCACATAGTCATTTTAGCTAAGGGTTTTATAGCATTGGAGATGCTCAATACACTGATCATGTAAAATTTGTTGAACCTCTAAGGTATTGTGCTTCAATGAAATTGGCTATATGAGTTGACTATATTTTAAAAATAGAATGTTATTATTATTTTAAGTTGTTAAAAATAGAATATAAAATTAGAATATGGTAACATATGAGGTGGAGTTTTACTACATGTCCCTGCAGGTTCGACAAAAATAGCCAATATAAAGTGGTTGGCTATATTTTTAGCTAACAGTAATGTTACATTGGAGTTGAGAGAATTTTACATATTCTCTAATTTTTTTTATTTATGTCATCTTATCTATACTTTTAGCTAAGGGTTATAGACCATTGGAGATGCTCTGAGCTCTTAGTGTTTAACCAGCTCTTTAGCCTGCACATGCATATTCTAAATACGAGTAAACTATTGATTTGTTCGGTTTTTTTGTACGTTTGTGTAGTAGAATATTAATATTTTTTATCACTTACAATATCAATTTATGAGTTATACCACAAGTAAAGTTAATACAAGTTTGTATTGCACTTATATACATAAAAGTTCTTTGTTATTTTTGTTATCTTGTATTGATTTGAACGTATTTGTGTTATACAAATCTAATACTTAAAATGTATTAAAGATTATGAGATACAAATAATCACAAACTAGTAATTTTATCAAAATAGTAGTATTTATCAAAATAATTCATTATTCAGGACTACATTTACTAATAAAGTTACAAAATAAGTTGTTCAAGTAGTTTGTATTATATCCTGTGTGATGCACGGTTTTCTTTAATATTTTATTATTTTCTATTTAGATTTTTGTAATTACATATTATTTGATGAAATTTTAATATATGTATATATATATAATAAATAGGATTTATATATCTAATAATATAAATATTTTAATTTAATAAATTTTTGACGTAATCTTTAATAGTATTTTAGATATTAAAATATAAAATATTTTTAAATAATAGATCTAACAGTTTGTATTTATTTGCTCTTAAAAAATCTAAAAATGACTAAAGTGTAAATAAAAAAATATGTGCTTTGTAATGTACCGAGTTTATTCTAACGTATGTTATTACTTTTATTTTTTATTAATTATCTTATTTAAATTGTATGTTATAAAAAATTATATTAAACATGAATTTTATAAGTTTAATATAATAATATTGTCATTATATATATATTTTGTCTGTGTTATTTTTAATTCGAATATGAGTTGTTTTAGTTAAAAAAATATAAAACATGCAATGTCCTTAAAAAACAGTTAGTTACTTATTAATAATTATATAAAATTATATTAAATTTATAATATATATATATATATATATATATATATATTGCATGTGTTACTTTTAGAAAATTAGTTGTTTAAATTAGAAAATATAAAATTATATTACCTTTTTATATATATGTTGTTCGTGTTACTTTTAGAAAATTAGTTGTTTAAGTCTGAAAAAAATAAAAAAAATTATGTATTTAGCTGAAAAGGGTAAATAGATATTTATTAATAATTATATATAACAATATTACCATTACATATTTATTTTTCATGTGTTATGTTTAGAAGATGAGTTATTTTAGTTAGAAAATGTAAAACAAATAATGTGTTTTAGCTGAAAAAGGTAATCAGATATAAATATGTAATGATATTATCATTTTATATATATGTTACCTATTTTATTTTTAGAATTATTATCTTTTTAATATTGATACCAGAATTATTATCTTTTTCCTAGGTACTGAAGTTTTGCACCCTTTCGACAGTATGAAAATGTTGGTACATATTACACTTCTTGATAATGTGCTCTTTCATTCACCCAATAAGTTTCGAGTTCATAATTTTAATAAAATATGTTGAATATTCTATAGTTCCATTCTTCCTGATACAAATTACAATGTTGGCTACAATTTTTCTATGTTCTTTATCCGCCCATCATGATTTTTTATCATCAACTTAAAGCTAAATGGTCTTACTTTTCAACACTATGTCCAAACTATAATATCTTACACTCAATCTCCTTTGCTACAACTTCCATTTAGCTCCTTAATTTTATAATTATTTATGCTAATATATTTTGGATCCTTACTACACCATTGGCTGGATGAACAGCACAATCAGTTTATGGGGAAAGTTGGACGAAATGTTTGATTTTTCTCTGTACACGAAAGATCAAGTTGTATATGTTATTGTGCTCTCTTCGGTCACATTAAAGACCTCTCAAGGTTTTGACAGCCCTTAGGAAAACCGCAATACCCGCATGAAGTACTCACGAAACTCTAAATTTACCTATTTCGCCACCTAATGACATGTTTTGTTAAAACTCATGATGGTTGTCCAATTTCATGTAGGTTTTGGATAAAGTAGATATTATGCATGAACATGGTTTTGGTCCTTATTTTCCCCTTAAGTGTTTGTTAAGACCTGACCTGGTGGCTTGGGACCCAAACTGTTTTATCTACTGCAAGAATGACTCAGGTTTGCTGAATCTTTATCTTTCAAAAGCGTATACTTTACTATCTAATTAGAGTTCATACCAAAAAGAATTTAGTACCGTACAATTGAAGCTTAATTGGGTCATCAATCATAACAATAGAGATTTCATTTTATATTAATCTCTGGAAGAAGCATACAATAATAGATGAAAAAACTAAGGTCATGCTTATTAATTAAATAGATAAATGTTCTATTTTTTTTTAGATTGATGTAATTCTGCAGCCAAACACATTTATTTGTTTTTAGTTTTCCATAGGAATAATATCGTTTATTATATTTAATGAATTTTTTTCCTAAATTTTGTTCAGATTGGAAGTTGGTTAAATACAATTGATAATGAAAGGTACAAGAATTCCTCATTCAGGTTCAAGTATTGCCTGATATTTTTTTTAACCAATGGCTCTGGTATTTAAAGCACTATTCTTTCAGTTGTATGTTATAATGTTTTGTCGTGAATGGTATGTATCAGTTTTCGTGTCTATAAACATTTTGTGATGAGTAGGGTATAGTCAAGTTTCACCCCGGATGGTTTAGAATGATCTTATTTCATATTAAAATGTAGCATAACGACACTGATGAAGAGATATATAAAATGAGGTACTTTAGGTTTCAAACTGTATCAAGGTCCATATATTTTTGTTGCATGTACTGTTCGGACAACCATAATGATGTGATGGTGTATTTATCTCACCGAAAGGTATTCTAAAGTGAATGTTAGCATTTATTTAACAACTGTTTTACCTGCCTTTTGGTTTAATATCTAATCCATGAGGAGGCCTTGAACTACTATGATGGTATCTTGAGAAAGTAATGATAATAGTGTTCTTTCCACTTCACCTCAATCTGTCGAGAGGGGATGTGATGCCCTTTTTTTCATAGGATTGGTTTCAGCAAAGGACTATACAAGTCACTGTAACATAAAAAAAGAATTAGAAACAAAAAAAAAATTGAAAGTCCGTGCGCGGAGCGCGGGCAAAAAATACTAGTTCACATATAAAATTCAACTAATGTCGATAAACAATCTTTTAATAACTTTTAAATAATACATTAATAACTTGATTTATTTAAAGCATAATTAATCATGTCCTAGAATGAACAAAAGTAATTCTTCTCTAATAAAAAATTCACGATAACCATTTTCAAAATACATAAGATAAATAAATTACGTAATAAATCGATTTAAGATCAGAAACATACATGACATAGTTATTAACATATGAATATAAAATCAAAATCACATGCTGACTGACATCGATGAGTAACAGGAAAACAACAAACAATAATTAAATTAGCAGACAAAAGTATGGAGATACGAGTAACAAAAGTCTAGAAAACGAGACATACTTGTTGTTTTGGAGCCTGTACGAGTCAGTTGATAATTACTTTTAGTTGAATGTTCATTTGCAGATTAGTTTTGATACTACTAGATAACTAGCTGAAGAAGTTTGGAGAATGAGTATTATTGTGATAGTGGTTTGACTTTAGCAGTGTCGATGATTAAATGGTGGTTGTGAAGGTCTTGTATGTTAGGTGATAAATATTTAAAATTGAATGTGCATTTCTACATTAGTTTTGATGCTACTAGATAATTGAAGAAGTTTATAGTATGAGTACTATTTAACCTTCTCATCGACTTCTATAAATTAAGAAATTTTAGAAATGAATTCTTATTTACATACATGACATAAAATAACTTTAAATCACTACACCATAGATTGGCTATAACAACTCCTTAATATGTTTGATATATGGCCTAAATCAGTTGTCATAGAGTCTATTGCAATGTTTTTGCGAAAATTGGGCGTTAACTTTGGTTGGGTTGGCATAGGCCCCCTATAGCAACGAGTTACTACCATACAACAACACCTTAATGTCATTGCAATAGTCTTTTATAGCAACAATTTTCAGTCTATAACAACAATTTAAAGTCATTGCAATAGCCTATAGCATCCTGTCATGGATCTCTATTTCTTGTTTAGTATTGCGATACATAGGTTATGGCAACGTTTGAGGTGGTTATGGAAACATAATTCTATTTAATAGCAATGCTTTAATAAGAAAAGTGACAATAAATGACAACACTATAATAGGCAATGACAATGGTTTTATAAAAAAAATTGGACATGACATTTTCGTTCATATAGAAATCCACCATTAATATGGTATTTCACACACCAATCCAAAAGATTACTTTGGTACATCATTTTCACCTGCCTAAAGAAAGTACCAAATCTATTCGGGCAACATCGTCATACCAACTATTCAACATCTAAAAACTAAATGCAAAAGAAAACGACATAGTAGTACAATTCTAGTTTATACATTCACCAAAATATTAATTTAATACAATGTGAACACAAAGTAACAAATTTAACAACTTAGGTTGTTTCGCCATCTGTTAGATCAGAATTCAATGATCGTCAGGAGCTAGACTCAACTGATCAGGATTACTGACGTCATCAGGATTGCATGGTCGTCAGGATCAGAATGCATATCAGGACTGGGATCAGGTTTGATCATCAGTATTGGAAGCTGATCAGGATTCCTACTTCGAGTTATATTTGGAGTCTAGTTAAACATGGAAGTTTATTTTGTCGGTTCCTGGTTTGTAGAATGTAGCTATCAATTATGGATAGGTTTCAATCTTTGTAATTGATTAGGACTTATCATTGATAGAGAAGCTGTGTAGTATATAAACACGGTTTAGGTTTCGATTTATGAGAAGAGAGAACATAAACATATTGAAGCTCTCAAGAACATAGAATTTCTTGAGAGAGTTTTTGTAAGCTAGCAGCTCTCAAGAACATCAAAATTTCTTGAGAGAGTTTGTAACAGTTTTATATCAGATTTAATAAAGCTGTTATCTTTCTTTCATATTTGTGATATATACATTAAAGAAGTCGATTATCTTATACTATTGTATTCAACCCCCCTTCTACAATAGATTATTACTGGGCAACACCATCCACTTCATCTTCATATGGGCCCCGACATACCATTTGAGTTTGTCCAGTGTGATTTCTCTTGAAGGTATCTTAAAGCAATTTCCAGAGAAAATACCTACAAGTAGGAAACTGTCAATTTCTTTTTAATATTCAGTGGAGAATAATTTATAACAAAGAAAACAAAGTCCCTCCATTAAAATATAAATAAAAATATTACAAGTATTTTACTTTCAATTATTCAACACTGTACACTGCATTTACGAGCATATTTAACATTGTACTTGACTTTGTATGCTCTCTAGAAAAAACGCAAGGTCATCTTCTTTGATAGTATCATTTCCCATCTCTAGGAGATTAATAATGATAGCACAAGAGCTTATTTCAGTCAAGTATTGCATGAATTAAAATATAGACATATGTGTGGCTGTTTGTACTCTTAGAATTCTACAAACACAATCGATTAACAACAAGTTGGAGTTGACGAAAAGAAAGAAGTTTGGCCTTTAAAAGCCTCCAAAGCTAATGAAAGAGGTTCAGGAAGCTTGTGGTGATCACATAACATATTTAGATCTAACAACTAGCTCTCTGTTTCCTTAACCCTGTAATAATCACCTCACATATGATATAGTATGTTCACATCAGTGTTGCGACAGACAAGTACATCTATTTGATTCCTCATTTCCCTAACCGTGTAATAAATCACCTCACATAACAGTAGTATGGTATCACATAACAGTAGTATAGTTCTTATCATTATCTTTTACCATCTAATAAAAGAAAGCATGATGTGAATTACCTTGTCTTCACCTCGGAAAGAGCTGATTTACTAAATTTTGCAAAATTTGATGTCAAGCAGCCAAGCACAAATTGTATCCAAATTGACCACCTAATAGGGCAACCAAGTAAAGAGACACGAGTCATATCTAAATTGTATCCAAATTTCTTCTTAATATTCAGTGGAGAATAATTTATAATAAAGCAAACAAACTCCCTCCCTTAAAATATAAATAAAAAGATTACAAGTATTTTACCTTGCAAATATTCAACAATGTATAGTAAACCCTCTCGCAACACTGACTTTGTAAGCCCTCTAACAAGCATGTTTCATAACAACTTCATGTATCTATATGCTTCGTTCATCTTTATTGTAGATTCCACACACATTCACATTAGAAAATCAAGCAATCCAAATAAGAAAAACAGAGCACACTGAAGAAAACAGAGTTTATAAAAGAACCCAAATTGAAAAAAAGACACAAGTAAAGATCAACAAACAAAAAATATAGTATACATACACAACATATACATTAACAAAACAGAATACATACATTAACATACATAAACAAAAAAAAAACCAAACTGAGTTAGAACAAAAAAACCCCAAAATGAAACAAAGCACACACAAAAGACACCAGACACAAAAAATATAGCATTCTAAAAACAAGTTAACTGAACATATTGAAACAAGAAACATGAAGAAAGCCCAAATTAACTCATACGGGAAAAGCCCTAATTAGATCACACACAAAAATCCATAATTCACTCAACACAAAACAAGTTTCATAAAAACAATCTCTAATAAAAATTAAAACAAGTTTCATCTTCAAAAGCCCTATTAATTTTGAGCTTATAAAACATCAAAAGCCCCAAAATTGAGTTAAACATACCTCGTGTTTGAGCTTTACTATTCAAAATTTAGTCCTCGTGCTTATGTCTTTGAGCTTCTATATTCTCAATCTGCCGTCTTTGGGCTTCAATCGATCACCAATCGATGTGTTTAAGCGGTGTGTGTTTAAGGGGTGTGTGCGCGTAACTGCATGTTTGTGGTTTGCGTCTAAGTGTATTTTTGTCCCATGTCATTTTCTTTTTCTTTTTCAATGTGGACCGCGAAAAGAAAATTAAAAATCCCGCTTCAATTTTAGGAGCCCGCCAACATTGAGTCTGAAAATTTTGTACTCTACAGCAACGATTTTATAAAACCATTGCAGTAGCTTCGAATTTTTACACTTTTTATATTCTATTGTAACCAACTAAAAAATCATTGCGGTACATTCAAAATTTTACAAACTTATCCAGAAATGCCAATCAATAGCAACGATTTTCGACATTTTTCTAAATTCTAGTTGTCATATGCAATCTATGGTGTAGTGAATATATTACTTGTATAAAACAAACTTAGAATAAATTGCATTAGATAGAAATAATTGAAGTATAAATCCAAAACCTAAAAATATTAATTGGTGTAAAGATAAAGTTTTTAGTTACCTTTAGAATGATGCCTTTTGTTAAGTAAATATTTAGTAAATACATTTCATTAAAATGTTAGGAAACTTGAGCACCGTTAAAAATACATTCCAATTTAAAATATTTATAATTGTCATTGTTGGATTGCTGCTCGATGCTTAATTTTTTAAGAGTATTTAAGCATGTTATAAGCCTTTATAAGACTCTAAAATGGCATGAAAAGACACCAAATTGAAAATATCAACCTTTATTTATAGATTTAGAACTTCAATATCTTTTTTCTGAGGGCGTGGCATTTCGCGACATTGTTTAGTTCATTCATTCATGACCTCATCCATTACTTTGTTACATTATCATACAAATAGAGTAAATCTTCGATTTATACTCACCTTAGTCCACGTAGTTTAATAACATGTTTACCTATTCCTATGCCTTGCTAGACCATTAAGAATCCTATATATATACACATCTATACTATATTATTATAAGCAAACTAGCCTCTATTTGGTTGGTTGTTGTTGGTTAGTCGGTATTTTTAATAACAACCGTTAGATTGAAAGATAGATAAAAGGAGAACCGTTAGATTTAAATACTATATTATTATAAGCAAACTAGCCTCTATTTGGTTGGTTGTTGTTGGTTAGTCGGTATTTTTAATAACAACCGTTAGATTGAAAGATAGATAAAAGGAGAACCGTTAGATTTAATGTTAAAAAAATATTTCTTTCTTGATATTCAAAATACTCCAACGGATTCAAGGTTCGAATCCCGTCAACAACATAGTTTGAAAAATATTTCTTTTTAGATATTTAAAATGTTCCCACGGGTTCAAGGTTCGAATCCCGTCGATAACATATTATATTAAATATTTATATTACCTATTTTTCTAAGCTATATTCAGAAGTTCAAGATATTATTTCTGTCGACAATATATTAAAAACATTTATCCTCAAAATACAAACAAATGCTTACACCAACATCATACATACATTATTAATTTTTAAAAATTTATTTTTCTACTAATAAAATTATATAATCAAAATACATATAATAATATAAAAATTCTAAAATTCATCCGTGCATCGTTAAGAATCCTATATATATACACATACATATTAAGAACTGAACACAATATTATTATTTATTCATGGATTACTTTACTAAATATAACAATGCATATTAAAAGAGACACAACACTTTCTCCTTTTCTGACAGCTTTCTGCCCTCTCGCTACGAAGCCTATAACTCCCACTTGGTTCAATAAAATTTGCTGATTATTTTTCTGAGTAAAATAGACATCTAAGGCAACAACATATCCAAAATTTAGTTTCAAACCAGGTCTACACAATTCAGGAGCAATCATTTTAAAATAGTCATGCCGCTTAACCAAAATAGTTTAAGCTAACCACATTCGATTAGCTCTTACTCGCAATTTACGAGTCTAGTACATGCCATATATGACAAAAACAATGATGAGACAATTCCCAACAACTTTCATTACTTGGCCAATATCAAACAAGGCTTTTAACCATTTCAAAATAACTCCCCAAAATAGGGTAACCATTCTGAAAATCGAAACACTGCTGCGGAAGCTATATCTAAATATTTTTATTAAATTGAAAGTTAATCGTTTTGATACCAAAATTTCATGAGTCCTTCCTAGACATCATATCAGTATACCAGAAAAAAGTTCAAGCTAAAACCAATTCTCTAACATGAAAATCGAACTGAACAATCTTGCGTCACAAGACAGAAAGTTCTGTGCAGTGCGACTTTTGCTAAAACATTCGTAACTCTTTACTCGTTTATGCGAATGACTTGAGACTTGCGCATAAATGAACTAGAGATCATATAGAACAACTTTCATCAATAAACTACTGTCAACAATGAACATTAACCATCTCAAAACAAAAGTTCAAAAATATGACATCCCCTCAATATAATATCATTTATGCTCAATAACAACTTAGTAAAGTTCTCCTTCTTATCCTTTTTATACTAATCTATATATTATAAATTTCTGCATAACCCATTCCTTAGGTTCGGTATTCATATTTAGGTTCGGATGAAATTTTTAACTTAATTTTGACCCACTAGATAATCCATATTTTGGTTTGGTATCCATATTTGGTTTGGATATGATCAACGTCTATTATTTAACTTATTGATAATTATAGAAAGTTCGTATACAAATGTAAACATCATTAATACTATAATTTTTAATATTTATGGTAAGTTTTATTAAAAAAAATTTGAATTGATCTTTTGATTTTGGTAATCTCATTAATGCATATTATCACATAGAATATAACATAACACAATACCTAATTACTAATTTTACTTTTGCATGTATTTTTTATATTATATAAAAATAATATTGTATTTGTATTTTTTTTATTTCAAATTCATATTATTTAATTTTAAATATAAAATTGTTTTATTTATTAATAGTACTATTATTATATATATTATTATTAAATAAAATTTTAAAATACCGTGTGCGTAGCACGGGCTATAACCTAGTCAACTATAGTTAGCAACAATCAATCAAACAATAACTAAACCACATAAAGTCGAGAGATATGCCCAATTTTAATATACATGCTCATGAATAAATAAAATAAAATCAAAGATGATACACCTTCAATTAAGAATGAAGTTCTACCAAACTACTCGAGCCTTAACCAAACTTTTTCCCAAATTTGATCCACCCTAACTTTAAAACAAAATCCTCAGACTCTCACTCAATACTTCAAATAATTAGGTGTGTGTGTGTGTCTGTGTGTGTGTGCGCGCGCGCATATACATTAAGCTAATTCTTGAGTTTAGGAATTAAAATAAGAAGAAAGAACGGTGAATGTTTCCTCTCTCTTGTCTCTTTCTTGGTCGAAGCTCTCATGAAAATTGGGGGAGAAAAAGAATAATGAATTTCATTTATTTATTTTGCTCTTTAATAACTTAATAACATAAGCTTCATTTATAAGCTTCCTTCATCTTAATTATTTTTCGTTTTTTAAAACAAAAACCAAAGCTTATTAGATAAGCTTTATAAAAATTAAATAAAATCTATATATGACCTTTACTAAAATGTTATACATTCCCCCCCATCCATATCTCATATTCTTTTCTCTTCATAAATCAATATAGAAACCTATAACTCAAATATCGGGGATAAATTAAATTTCACATGATTCAATAAAAGAAATAAAAACATATTCTATAAATAAATTATATTTAAAACACTTAAATATTTAAAATGCATTTTCATATAATTTTTGGGCAAGGATGTTACAATACATGTACATTATCTTCTCATAATTTTAATGTTTGATGTACCTTAAGTAGATTTCTTATGTTGTGCAGGAACATTAATGTAAAATTAAATGAGTATCATCAATAATATAACAAAGATCCAGATTCAATTGCAAATAAATGAAAGTTTGTATAGTCTTAGAGATCTTGATGCTTCTAACAATAAGAATGTCGATGCTAAAGGATGGTTGATGCAAGAATACAAATAATAATGATAATTTTGAAATTTAGTTGATGTAAACAACACTGTTTAATGTACTATAACAATTGCAACTCGTCTCTTTCGTTCTATACAACAAATTTATGTAAGGATAATCTTTGAAACATGCATTTGAGTATTAGACTGAATTATCCATTGACATATGGTGCATTAAAGTTAACAACACTAGTTATCATTCATTATGTTAGCTTAATTCAATCCTTTTAGCATATCTCAATTGCTCTAATAGCCGGAACCTTTTTTCAGGTGGTATATCACAATGCTAAATATCATTTAATTAGTAAAATAGGATATATAATCAATTTTAGTTCCTTTCATGCTTTATGAGCTTATTTCAATTTAGCAAATGACTAACCTTAATCTAGATACACATAATACATATACATAGTTGTTTGTACTGTTGTACACACCTATAATATCTACACTTTTTCTGCACTGTTGTACACACTGTAATACATATATATGATCCATGCTTTAAAAGTAATAAAATTCGTGACTACAAATTTTTCATTTTTCTTACAAGCAAATGTTCACGATCTCTCGCTAAGTTAAATATGTGATCCATCTTTAGTTATTATTTTATATCTTTTTCTTGAAAATGATATGTTTTTTGCTAATTATTTATAGGGTTAAATGGTTAATGCTACCAGATATATGTATTATGATTATTTTTTTCTTCAATTTAGCAATTGATAGGAATTTATTATTTTACTTCTTGACTACCAAACCATCTCAACCCCCTATGCCAATATATTGGATATAAAGACTATAATATAATTTTAATTATTAATCTACCATAAATTTAAATTAAGTTGTGCAAATTTCAAATAAAAAATTTGTCTTGGACAACCATATCATAGAGGTTCACAAATTTTTGTAATTTATACTAAATTATAATAAGCAAATATGAATATAATTATTTATAATTTTGTTCAGCGATAAAAAAGATAATGATCCTTGGAACTTTAGCAATTGAATAAGAACCGTTAGATGATGTACTAACGAATATTCTCTATCTAAATTCCTCGTCTAAACTCCTCAGACCTCAAGTCCGAATATTGTAAACAACCTATTAAACTTAATAATTAATACTTTTAGTTTTAAATTATGCATGTCCTTAGTTAAGCTGATGTTAAATTAAAATTAATATAATAAAAGATAATATATAAAAATATTATAACACAAACAAATTATAATATATTAAAAGAAACCTATATAATTAAATTAAAATTAATACATATAAAAAATTGTAACACAAAAAAATTATAATATATTAAAAAAACCCTATGCATCGCATAATATCAACTCAACTAATCATATCACAAAAGTAATACATATTCACTAATAGATTTTATTTATTTTTATCTCTATGCTATTAAATTAAATTAATAAAAAGGATAAAAAATAGGTTTCCCGTTTATTTTGATAACTCAGGTTTCCCATTTTCCAATTGGGCTATTGATATGAAATCAAGAAATCTACCTTTTAGTCTATTCAACTCCACTGCCAAATATTTGTAACACTCATTTTGGGCCTTGAAAATGAAAATGACACAGCCCACTAACACCAACTTACAAGAAAACCCTAAATGCTCCATATATAAACCCCGCTATTTCTCAATTCCCATCCTTCACTGCCTCCTTGAGCCTCCCCCCAATCTCACACACAAACCTCCCCCCTTCACCTCCTCGCTCAACAAACCCTAGATATGGCGGAGTCACTAACACTCAAAGGCACTCTCAGGGCCCACACAGACTGGGTTACAGCCATCGCAACACCAATCGACAACTCGGACATGATAGTTACCTCATCTCGTGACAAATCAATCATCGTCTGGAAGCTCACCAAGGAAGACAAGTCATACGGCGTCGCTCAACGTCGTTTAACTGGCCATTCTCACTTCGTTCAAGACGTCGTTCTTTCCTCCGACGGCCAGTTCGCCCTCTCCGGCTCCTGGGACGGTGAGCTCCGTTTGTGGGACCTATCAAACGGGACCACTGCTCGGCGTTTTGTGGGCCACACCAAGGACGTGCTCTCCGTGGCTTTCTCGATTGATAACCGTCAGATTGTTTCGGCGTCTCGTGACCGTTCGATTAAGCTGTGGAACACATTGGGGGAATGTAAGTATACGATTCAGGATGGAGATGCGCATTCTGATTGGGTGAGTTGTGTTAGGTTTAGTCCTAATAATGTTCAGCCTACGATTGTTTCGGCTTCGTGGGATAAGACTGTTAAGATTTGGAATTTGAGTAATTGCAAGCTCAGGTCTACTCTTGCTGGCCATAATGGTTATGTTAATACTGTTGCTGTTTCTCCTGATGGTTCTCTTTGCGCTAGCGGTGGCAAAGACGGTGTCATTCTCTTGTGGGATTTGGCCGAGGGCAAGAAGCTTTACTCTCTTGACGCATCTTCCATTATTCATGCTCTTTGCTTTAGTCCTAATAGGTATTGGCTTTGTGCTGCTACTGAGTCCAGCATTAAGATTTGGGATCTCGAGAGTAAGAGCATTGTTGTCGATTTGCGGATTGATTTGAAGGCTGAGGCTGATATGGCTACCGAGGGAAATGCTACTCAGACCAATGCTGGCAAGAATAAGGTCCATTTTTTGTTCATTTTTTAATTTAATTTTGTTCAACTACTTATTGATGTTGCGTTTATTTGTCATTTCTGTATTATTTTTTATGTATATGTGCATTTTCTTATGAATTTAGCTATATGTGTATTTGTTGTTGTTCTGTGATATCTGTTATGTTTAATGCACATTTGTGTATGTGCATTTTCATAAGTATATAAATTGCATGAGATTGAGTTTACTGACCTCATTTTTCATGTATATAATATATATATATATATATATAGTTTTTTAATATTTTTTGAATAATATAATTAAAGTTAATATATTTTATTTAAAACATTAAGTTGTGAATAGCATGTGATGATATTGGAAAATAAATTAAGAAACTAAAAGAAAAAGAAATGGTGGATGAAAGAGGGTTAGTGGAATTAATAATTAATGAGGAGAGAGAGGCGGAAAACTTTTAACAAGAGAGCGACATGTGGCAAGCTATTGAGTTAGTGGGTGTTTGTTTTAGTATCAGTATAGATGTGCATTTCTTTGTAATTCAATTAACATTTCATGTATATGTTGCAAATAATTGTTTTCTTTGGTTGCTGTGTTTTTACTGTAAAATGTTGCACTTTTATCATTTTATGTGTTTATATCTTTTTGTAAACTTTTTCTTATTTACTTAAATTGCCAGGCTACTTTATTGAAATGTTATTAATAAATATAAAAGCTCATTTTTGTGAAACTCTGCTACTCGGTCTTCTTCATTGTACTGTTTAGGTATTTTAGTCATGCTTATCTGATTTTTTTATATGTTAAAATGCATCTATACCAGTGTTGTTTGTAAGTCTTGCTCATCTTTTGTTGGGTTCAGTAGTCTATTGTTCCTTTTTCATAATTTATTGCAATCTATAAACTTTTGAATTAGATTTGAATTCTTTGTCATACATGAGTGGAAGTGGTAAGGATTGTGCAGTTTGCCCTTTTTCATTGCTCATCATCTGCTGTGTTGTGTCTACATTGGCATTCTTCTGTCTTGTGATGTACAACAAGTTTACTGACAGTGATAATCTTGTAAAAAAATTGGTTCCTCTAAAATTTATCTACCTTTATTTTTCTCTCATCTAATTTCTATCATGATTTATATACTATGCTGCCAGGTTATTTACTGCACAAGTTTGAGCTGGAGTGCCGATGGAAGCAC
The DNA here is from genome assembly GCA_030848705.1 of Heracleum sosnowskyi. Taxonomy (NCBI): domain Eukaryota; kingdom Viridiplantae; phylum Streptophyta; class Magnoliopsida; order Apiales; family Apiaceae; genus Heracleum; species Heracleum sosnowskyi. The sequence goes on along the minus strand of JAUIZM010000017.1, from coordinate 1,063,180 downwards.
TTTGTTCAGTGGATACACAGATGGTGTTGTCAGGGTTTGGGGCATTGGACGTTACTAGATGAGCCATATGTAGCGATCAATTACTGGTTTTATTCGAATCAATCTAGGACGTGTAGACTGATATTTGATATCTCTATCTTGTTTACTTGTTTGTGATTTCATCTGTTTTAAGTTTTGGATAATTCTATGTATGGTTTTTCGACTATTACAGTACTTGGTTATTTTGCCGAATACCTGCTATTTTTCTGGTGCATTTGCCTTTTGATTATACTACTGTGGGTTAAGTTTGTTATTGTTTTACATTGATGCAAATTTCCTTACCATGGAACCCATGTATGAGTACCAGTTAAGAAGGTAAACCTCTTTGTTTGTTTCTGCATGGCCTAGATAGGTCATACATACCCCAAAGCCTTTGGTTCATCTCTATGCAATATTTACAGCATTCCCTTAAATGTGTTATTGTGAATACCTCTGTTAAAAGAAATCGGTGTAGCTTTCATGTTTGTTAGTCTTATCTGAAATGTTAATGGAGCGAAGAAATGAGTATGTATTCAGTATTCAACACCTGCAGGCTGGGTGGCAATTCCAGTGAGAGCTTGGGCGGAATTGTTTTGTTTTTATTTGATTCAATAGTGTCAAATGAATCTACAACCTTCCAAACATAAAAAGAAATAGCAGCAGCAGCCTTCAATGTGGATGCTACATTTGTTACTCTTCGTCCCCTTCCATTCGCGATCTTGCCTCTCTTGGTCTCTGGGGAGCCACGGAATTGGTTGTATTGTACTCGGTTCTAAGTTCCCCAAACTGTCTTGCTCAAAAGTAAACCAACCCCATACATGAATGTTACATGTGAGCTCCATTGTTTGAAGTTCTATGAGATGGTCTGGTGGTGACCTCATCCTATTTCCATTGCCATCACCTCCTCTTTTAAAATGGTAAATGATATTTTCAGTGTTTGAGCCTTGTGGCAACCAGATAAAAAGCTGAATTATCCAATCTTGCATTTATTCTCTATTTTTGTCCTTTGTGTATGTCTTTAATTTATCCTCAATCCACAAAACAGGCATTTGGGAATCGAAAGTCGAAAGTGCTTGTAAAAATTGGTCTCTGGCTGTTGCCTGAAAAAAAATTGGTCTCTGGCTATGCACAATCGAGGAGGTTAATTATTACATAGTAAAATTATTTCAACTTAATTATTTTCTACAAATCTAGTTTAAACTACTTACCACTGTGGATATCTAATGCTAAATGAGTCGAATGAGAATGCAATACCTTTTTTGCCCAACGGAGAATGCAAAACTTAGGGTGTGTTTACTTAAGACTAAAAAGTTTCTGTTTTCCCATTTACATTTTTCCAAGAAAATTTGCCATTTTCCATCTCCTAGAAAATCAGTGAAAATCATGAAAATGTGTTCCAAAGCAAACACCAGTTTTCCGTTAAAGAAAAACAGAAAACTTGTTCCAATCAAACCATTTTCTAATTTTCTTAATTTAAGTTTTTTCTTGTCAAAGTTTTCTTAATTTAAATTGATTATATTTATTTATGTATATTTGCTTATATGTAATTTAATAATTTATCTAAAATATTTTAAATATTTACGTTACAGGTGACAAACTAATACCAATACTTAACCAAAAAAAGTGGCAAGAGGCATGGTTAAAGCTTTCTTGGCTACTTGGCTTGCACTGTTCTTGACATTAATTATAATTCAAAACATGAATTTTGTCTAGGATGACACTTCAACTTATGTGTCAAGAGGTCAGTAATTCTGGTTGCATCACTTCAGCAAGTACAACTCACATAACTTCAGCTAGCACAACAAGTATATTAACCTCAAACAAAATCATCGAAGTCATTCAGAACCAACACAAATGTAGTGAACAATAAATTTACGATAAATAAATCAGCTAGTGAATATTTCTCAGACAAGATAAGACAATACATTCGAAATGCAGCGTCTTGCAATATATGATCCAACGACTACAAAGCAATCGTAATAAATCTTCTGGAAAAGCATACTAAACAGCTAACAAATCCCACGACTACAGCCTTTTACTATAAACTTCGTCTACGACGACGAGAATTATAATTATTCCACAAATTATGAGCAATCGATTCTCTTACTTACTTGAACCATTTCACCCTGATTTGTCAGGTCTAATGTATAGCTTTCTTGCACAACATTAGAGCTTTCTCCTGGAACTTCCAAATAATCTTGACCATATATATAGTAAATAAATTATCTGCTCGATCTTCCATCATAACAAAATTATGTAGAGCACAACATGCATGTGGGATCAACATTTGGCATCTCAACGAGTAGTTTGGTATATCTTTTAAAAACATAACTTCATCCATCTCAATCCCGTCAGTTCCTTTAAATATTGGTGCCCCATTAAAATCTCTTTTAACTCTCTTCGCAAGAACTTCTAAAAAATATTTTTCAGCTTTTTCAGACCATTCTATAGGATCACTGGGTGTACACCCATCTAAAATAATTAGATTATTGTTAAGTATGTTTATCTTTTTAAATCAATAGCCCATTAATCACTATTAAATATAAGCATCAAGAGTGTCCGGTGCCTGATGTCTGGTGTAGTGAACAACTAACAACCAGAGATCACAAACTCGTGTATCATTGAAAAAACACAATAGTCTTTATTACTTCAATTTGCATACAACCCAATTTGTTTTAAAGCCACATATGTCACATAAATTCGCACAAATTGATATATAAATTCCCAAAACACAATTACACAAATTAGTGATAGATACAATTACCTAACCGAGAGTGAAAGATAACTCGAATGAGATCAAATAATAAATTGATTAATTTTAACAATACTCATTGTCACTTACTTGAAGATTCAGAGAGAGCTCGTAGTGGATCAGAGAGAAGCCGTTGTAGGCGGGTTTTAACGTAAAAATATGATATAATGCGGGTAACCTATATCATTTATCAAGTTCCGCTTTTTGTGACGTGTTTTCTAGTTTTCTAAAACTAGAAAACTGTTTTTTATTTGCACGAAAAATTTATGAAAACAGCTTAAATGAGTTTTCAAAAAAATTCTAAATTTTAGTTATAATTTAGAAAACCTTGTTTTCCAATTTTTCAGATTTTAAACTTAAAAAACTGCTAATTTAAACATATTTTTCATTTTTCAAGTTTTTTTAGAATTTTTTTCCAAAAAACTGTTGAAGTAAAATTGTTTCATTTTATAGTAACAATATGGAACGAATGGAGGCCTATAGCTATACAATATGTTGATTCTGGTTAGGGCTGAATATTCGGTCGGTTCGGTCCAGAACCGGACCGAACCGAATAGATCGAGAACCGAATTATCAATTTTTTCCGAACCGAACCGAACCGAAACGAAATTGTATTTTGGACCGGAATCGAATCGAACCGAAATAATGCTATTCGGTTCGGTTCTTTCATAAAAGAACCGAAATTTTTTCAAATAAAAAATTTTTATTTCAAAAAAAGCCAAAAAAATATGATTTTTCTAAAAATAAAAATATTAGCTAATGAAATACAAGTATGAAATGTAAATATAATAGTTAAAACTTCAAATTTCGAACAAAAAATAAGCCATGCAAAATTTGAATATATACATACATATAAAATTAATATATTATATCTATAAAAATTATATAAATATATAAAAAAAAAAATCGGTCTATTCGGTTCAGACCGAATTTTTTTTGAAAGAACCGAACCGAACCGATATTTATTTCGGTCTATTCGGTCCGGACCGAAAAGACCGAATTTTCAGAAAATTAGAACCGAACCGAACCGAAATTATACTATTCGGTTCGATTTTTCGATTCTGGTTTGATTCTGCTCAGCCCTAATTCTGGTTACCTAACTTGATTTTTCATTATCCGGAATATTTTTTTAAAATCAATAAGTAAGCTTTACTTCAAAAATGAAATAAAGGTTGAGGGTCTAATGCATCTACTAGACCATTCTCTTTCATAACTATGATAATGAGTTCAATTTTTACTCTTTCACAACCGGCAAAAATTGAATTTCATTTTACATCTAAAATATCGATTTCTTTTTTCTATTTTATCGACTTTACATCTATTTTAACGCTTTGCAATTGCATTCTGTAAGAACTACAACCAAGGAACGGGGAAGATTGACCCAAGCACAAGCCCAAATAAAAGAGAAGATTGTAGATTTTCTCTATGAGAAAAATGAATTGTTGATATCATGAATTGTTTATCTGCAACAGTAGACATGTTTGAATATTAAGAGTCACCACAATTGTATTAATTTTTATATAAAATGTTAAATTATTCACATATTAAAAATATTATCAAACAATTATTTAATTTCGCAACATCACTCTTTTTCCTAGCATACAACCCCAAGTTAGTGCCTTTGTTTTTTTACATATTTTAATTTGAATTGAAAATATATCTTTTATAGTTATTTCAAAAAATTTGAATCTGCATAAAAAATTAGAAAATCATTAAAATTATATGAAACCATCTTTTCTATACAAATGTGAAAAGTCAAAAGAAAATATTAATTTGGAATTGATGGAGTATTAATTAGTCTTTAATCTCATACGATTCACCAGAAAAGTTTACGATATGTTTTCTATTTTAAGTGCCACAGTTCAGTCTGGTCTCCATCAAAGTCCTGCATTGTTGTAACAGTGCATTATACATTGAAATAATTAATGAGATTCTATGTATTATGTCCCTTAACAACGCGCTAATCACCAAGATAAATTGACTTAATTATAGTTTAAGTTCACTGAATCTGCTTTTGATGGAGTTTAGCTCCATGTACATGGACCACTGCCTAATTTCTGATTCCTTGATTATCATATATCTATATTTAGTGACACTTAAGTACGATTAACATGTGACCGTCCCACCAGTTTTACTTCAATCTAGAGTGCTTTTGAACCATGTATTTTTCTCAACCTAATCAGACGCAAATACTTCATTGATCACTAATTAGATTTAAAGTAAACAATTTCTTTTAAGTTTTTTGTAAATTATTTCTCACGAAAGTATGACGAGTAAATAAATAAAAGAATTAGTCAAGTGAGTAATCTTTTTTTGAAAAAACAGAAATTAATTCAATAATGAAAAACCATGACATCTACAAAAACAACCGAGTCGAACAAATATAAAACAAATCATATCACTGATTAAAATATCCGTGAATAGACAATCAAACGATTTGTTGAAGTTAATATATACACATGTACCCCTTTCGTCAAAATCAGTTTGAGCTATCAACCATACAATTCCATAAAAATCTTCATCATTGAATCAAAACCTTGAAAATCACACAGATCTAACATCTCGGATGTTAGATTATTCCAAAACACACCAAACTCTCACAATGAGTGGATAAACAAAACTCAAATGAATTGGGAACAAAACTCATCAAGATGAGATTTAATTAAGCAAACAAAACAAACTAAAACTCTTACCAGAGAGGAAGATTATTGAAAAAACAAAAAAAAACTAAAGAAATTAATTGATTTGGGACTTTATATCGGTGAAAATCGATGAAAGCCCCGACGACTCCTACGAAAAGAAAAAAGAGGGAGGTTGAGAGAGAGAGAATAACGTAGAGTTTTTCTTTTGACACCTCACTCAACTTGTTTACATAATCCTATCTTGTGTAACTAATTAAAGAATGAAAACGAGTGAAAAATAAATAAAATAATTTCATTTTTATCATATTTGTGTTCTCGAATTTTTAATAAAAACGAAAACAAGTGATGATAGATCAAAATTCAGCTTACTTTTACTTTGAAATTTTTATTTCAAAGTTAGTATACGAAAGTATATTTACTTCGTGAAGACTTACTTTCATGAGTTTTTAAAAGTCGGATGAAGGTGGTTAATAAGATTATTATTATTTTGAAATAAGGAGGTTAATAAGATTATATATGATGATTTAGTACTAGATGTATTTTATTCTAAATACAATCTGTTTATTGTTGTGACTTACAAAGACTAGAACCGAATGATGCCATTTCTGTTGTTCCCTAACGTGGTCTCATGTTAAACAAAGGGAAACACGAGGACAATCAACTCTTGTTTTAGTACTTATTCTTTCTATAATGTGTGTGGTTATGTCGAGTTTAGGGAAATAGCCATGTCAAGGTTAGGGATGGGTATCCTCCGTGTCAAGTCCAACTTTAATCCCAATCCAATTAAGGAGAATATGGGGGCGGTGAGGTGACGTTCTCAGATCGCTTCGTTTTATTTTTCTAATTTTCTCAATTTTTTGAATTAATTATATTAAAAAATCAAAAAAATCTCAATTAACTTTTAAATGCTTACTAATAGAGGAAACATAATATATTATAATAATATAATATTTTTGATATGATTGATGCACGTATTAATGACACCAACATACTATCATATTTTTGATGGAGTAATATATAAGAGTAATATATAAGTAATACTATTATATACGTTATAATTCAAACTATCATGTTCTAATATTATTTTTTATATGTTGATTTAGATGTTGTGGGCTGCTTGACCTACTTGGGTGGCATTGAAGTTGTCAAAGGTTGTTGGGAAAAAAAAGATCTCAAAATTGTCACAAATTAGTAAGTTATGCATTATATTAATTTTAATATAACTGTTAATTGTTTTTTATTGTTCTTGTAATTTTATATTACTTCTTTGGTTACCCCAATTTATTTGTTTTACTTATTTAATTTGTTCTAATTTTTTTTCTTAAACAGTTCCATCACCAATACCATAACTTTGTAGAAAAAGTTAACCGAGATGGTTGATACAAATTTATACAAGGAGGATGATGGACCATATATAATAATTGTCACATCTACCCAGTTTAGTAATTTAGTATTTTTTTATCAATATAAATTTCTTTTTATATATATATATGTCAATGGTATCGGTCCAAGAAAATAAAAAATCAAACTATATAAACAAAAAGAATATGTAAATATTTTATAATATTACCTACCCAAAATACAAATTTTATAGAATATATTTTATTTGATAATTTAAATAATTTTTGATATGGTCAGAAAAGTAATTATAGAAATATAGTTGACTGGTCAAACAAAAGGTCGATATTTAAGGACCGACACCCTAATTATTCATTAATTTCGTAATTAATGAGTAAGGGAAAAATACAGCTCATGAAAAGAGCTTTGATTATGGAAAATTAGTCAAAGAAGGATCTGGAATCCTAATTAAAGGCAATCAATGAGTCGTAACCATTATCCACAAGGAAACGAATTCTTCAGCAAGAAATACAATACTTATTGTTAGGCTCAAGACATGCCTGAATACCACTATTAACAAGCCTACACTATGTGACTATGTCACATTACATGACCTAGTGATTTCTATCACTGGGATATAGTATAGGTCTCTAAATGTACTTGTCTTGTTCTCATGAACATTAGCTTGATCATGTATGCTCAAAGGTATAATGAGCTTAGTAAAGTTTCTTGCATCTAGATTGTATATAGGCCATTGAATAATTATCCTGGTAGAAGTTCAGAAGTGTTCATGCAGCAGGATAGAGATAAATAAGGCTATGAAGAAATAAGTTGCAGAAATTTGTCTAAGGCATTATATAGCAAAGTCAGAAGAAAGCTATGTCGTGAAGTCACCAATATCCATGTCGTGAAGTACTATATCGCATAGTCCATTTGTACTATGTCGAGAAGTCCTCAAGACACATGTCGTGAAGTGTTGAAGTCAGCAAAGTCAAAGTAGCATAGATCGTGAAGTCTTCAAATGACCTATGTCGCATAGTCTTCAAATGAACTATGTCGCATAGTCTTCAAATGACCTATGTCGCATAGTCTTCAAATGAACTATGTCGCATAGTCTTCAAATGACCTATGTCGCAAAGTCGTCAAAGGCTATATCGCGAAGTCCTCACAAGTGAGATCGCTAAGTCAGGAATGAAGTGGAGTTCACGATATCAACACTTAGCCGTTTATAACAAGACAAATCAAGGTATAGAACCAAGAATCAAAAGAGACAAATACTGAAGCATTTGTTCTGGCAAGGTGGTCCAAAGAACAGATGGCAAATCTACAGCTAAACTTGGAGAGAAAGATAAGAGACAAGCAGCTACAGAAACGGGAAAGACTCCGAAAAGCAGGTGGTCCTTCCTGACACAGTTAACGTCTTATGGCAGAACAAGTTGGACTTTCAGCAAGGGGTAACTGTGTAAAAATAGGTGTGTGCACTAGTTTGTATAGGGCTTATATATATGATGCACACCCTATTGTTAGCTGTAAGAGAGATACACATAGTTATTTGCTAAGCTCTTTTCTCTGTAAGCAAGCAAGTTCAAACTGTTCTTGTTTAGAAGCCAGAAATTCGATTGTGAATTTCTTGGAAAGCTGTAGTATTTAATTTGCTTATACAAAGTAGATTAAAGTGATTGTGTGTGTTATTTACTTTCTGCATATTACATATCACAATCATATACAGTCTGTTACTTAGTTATCAAGAATCGAAAAATATATCAAACTATCCATTCACCCCCCTCTGTCTAGTTTCTAGTAGTATTCATTTCTAACAAGTGGTATCAGAGCGAAGGCTGTTAACGTACAAACAGGAAAAGATCAAGAATGAGTTCACAGAAACTAAGCAGTATCAAGATTCCTCCCTTTAACAAGGAGCACTACAGTTTATGGAAGAAGAAGATGTTGCTTTTCATCAAAGCTTCTAACCCCATGTATTTAGATATTCTAAAGCATGGTCCCTTCGTTCCAATGATCGAGATTGGTGAAACAACCATTGGCACTGAGATTGTACCAGCAAAACATGTGCCCAAAGATCCCTCAAAATACACTGATCCTGAAAAGGAAAAAGTTGCACTGGATGGACATCTTCAACTTATCATTTGTGAATCTATGGACTTCAACATGTATGGCACTGTTGCTCATTGTACTAGTGCCAAGAAGATGTGGGATCTTATAGAAGTGCTCTGTGAAGGAACTACTGAAGTAAGAAAGAACAAGAAGCAGATTCTTGTTTCACAATATGAAGCCTTCATGGCTCAGCCAAAAGAGGGAATCACAGAAGTGTTTGAGAGATTCAACAAGCTGATAAACGAGCTCAAACTCTATGACAAACACTATGAAACAGAAGAGCTCAATATGAAGTTTTTACTAACTCTTCCAGATCACTTGGAACCAAGAATCTCTTCCCTTAAAGAAAGAGATCTAACAAAAATTGGTTTTGATGTGTTATATGGTGTTTTGAAGACATATGAGTTGGAGCTGTTTCAAAAGAGATCTATTCAAGCAAAACAAGGATTAGTGGCTAATACCTCCTGTGCACTTATTGCTGACAACCTAAGTCAAATAATGGACTCTCTTAAAGTCAGTCAAGTGAAGATTGAGGAACTGGAAGTTGAAGACACTGGTGATGAGGTCCAGGTCGTCTATGATTTGCCTGAGGAAGATGAGTTTTACAGCATGGAGGAACTGGACAAAATGGAAAACAAATCTTTTGCTTATATGGCTAGGAGGTATCCTAACATAAGGTTTAAAAGAAAGCAACCATTCAGGTCCAAGTTCAACACTGGAAACACTGGTGGATCTAGTGGCTCAAACACCTTCAATAAAGGAAAAGGGATTGCTGGTGCTGCTAAGGGTGGATACAAGACAGGAAGTGTGGATAGGACCAAAATAAGATGCTATAACTGCAATGAACTTGGGCATTTTGCCACTGAGTGCAAAAAGCCTAAACAAGTCAAGAAGGACAAAGCATACTTAGAGCTTGAAGCTAAGTATGAGGCTCTACTCAAGAAACAACAGGGCAAAGCTTTTATTGCTGAGGGAAAATGCTGGGATGACTCTGATGAAGAAGAAGATCAAGAGTACTCAAACTATGCCTTGATGGCATTTTCTGATGATGGTGATTCAAGTCAGGTACCCATTCTTACTTCTCTTGATATGACTCCCCTTCAATATAAGCAAACTGTTGAAGATATGAGCACTGAGATGTTTAATATTCATACTAGCATGTTAGTAGCTAATGAAGAAATTGATAGACTAACTGCTAAGAATGCTGAGCTTACAGAAAAGAATGAGAAGCTTGAGTTAATGGTTGTGAACCTGGATGGTTTGAAAAAGGAGGTTGAGTATCTTAAAAACAAAGTGATTTGTGCTGAGCAAATAGAGAAAGCCCTTAGAGAACAAATTGCTGAAACTGAACTGAAACTAAGAAGCTTCAAAAACTCCTCTGAACTTATTCAAACCTACCACAAGGAACACACTGAAGACTGCAAGGTTGGAGTTGGTTTTGACTATGATAATGACAAGGGAAGGAAGAAGGTCAAGGGCAAAGGAAAGGAAACTTTTACAAACAAAAATGCCCCAACCATACTGTCAAGTGTTGAACAGCCCATCTTCAGAAAGAGTGCTGTTGAGTTTGATGAGGAACTACTGATCATCAAGCAACAACTACTTGAAGAAGATGAGGCTGCTAAGAACACTTCTTCCTTTCCTGAACTTGTCAATCAGAAAGAGACCAAAGACAATCTTGTCAAGAGTCCTAAAGCAAAGAAAGAAGTTGTTAAGAAAAGGAAACAAAACAGAAATGGTAAAGTTGGTGTTAACAAAGGAAACAACTATGCTTATGTGTCAAATGCTCCCAGGAAACAATGTCAAAAATGCCTATCTGTTAATCATTTGACTCATAAGTGTAGTAAGCCTGATATTGTTGAAGTTGACAACCTGAGTAACCATTCTGCTAGCATAAATTCTAGTCATGATTCCTTCTGTGGTAAGCCAAACTGCATGACATGCTATGTGACTGTGATTGCTAACTGTTTATCTCTTAAACATAAACTTGACTCTGCACAATCTGGTGAATCACACACACATATGCATTCTCATAGGACAGGGTCCCCAATCAGGGTTGAGAGGGTGAAAACTTCATGTGAGCCTAAGAGTGTAAACTCCAAAGCCACAGAAAAAGTGAAGTCTCCTACTATGAGAAATGCAATTTATGACAGAAGAATTATTAATCAAAATGTTTCTAAATCAAATGGACCCTACCAAGTGTGGGTACCAAAAACAACTTAGTCATTTTGTGAATGCAGGGCAACAAGAATAAAAGAGTCATATGGATCTTGGACAGTGGATGCTCAAGTCACATGACTGGTGATATAGCCCTGCTATCACATTTTGAGGAAAAGGCTGGCCCATCAGTAACCTTTGGAAATGACAACATTGGTTATACAATGGGATATGGCAATGTTAAATCTGGAAATGTCATTATTGAAGATGTAGCATTTGTTGAAGGACTGAAGCACAATCTCCTGAGTATTGGACAATTCACCAACAGAGGTTTCAAAGTGGAATTTGATGAAGACCTTTGTTCAATCTCAAAAAGGGAAAGTGGTGAAGTTGTTCTAACTGGTGTAAAGAAAGGAAGCTTGTTTGTAGCAAATCTCAAAGCTGCAGATAAGGGAGAAATCTGCTGTTTCTACACTAAAGCCACAAATGAGGAATTCTGGCTATGGCACAAGAAGCTGTCTCACTTGAATGTTCAGGCAATGAACTCTCTAACCAAGAGAGAACTTATCAGGGATTTGCCTGCCTTGGAGTTTGTGCAAGATGGAGCTTGTGAAGCTTGTCAGAAAGGAAAAATTAAAAGATCCAGTCACAAGAACAAATTGCTCAATACAAATTCAAAACCTCTGCAGCTAATTCACATGGACTTATTTGGCCCTGTGAATGTAATGTCCCTCTCCAAAAAGAAATATGCTCTAGTAATGGTAGATGACTATTCAAGATATACTTGGGTGGAATTCCTATTCTCCAAGGATGAAGCACCCCAAGTCATAATAGAGCATATCAAGAGAGTTGATAAAGAAGCACAAAGCACTGGCTCCTCTGTAGTTGCTTTGAGAAGTGATAATGGGACTGAGTTCAGAAATTCAACATTGTATGAGTTTTGCAAAGATAAAGGAATTTCTCAACAATTCTCAGCTCCTAGAACACCTCAACAAAATGGAGTAGTTGAGAGAAAGAATAGAACTCTCATTGAAGCTGCAAGAACAATGCTGCTGGATGCAAAGCTACCCACTAGCTTTTGGGCTGATGCTGTTAACACAGCATGCTATGTGCAAAATAGAACATTAATCAATAAGAAGTCTGGCAAAACTCCTTACTCATTAATGACTGGAAAAAGAGCATCCTTCAAGCACCTGCATGTGTTTGGAAGCAAGTGCTTTGTGATGAAAGATACCTCTGAGCATGTTGGAAAATTTGATGCTAAGGCATTTGAAGGTATCTTCATTGGATACTCTCTGGAAAGGACAGCATACAGAGTGTTTGTACCTGAGCAACACAAAGTCATGGAAAGCATGGATGTTACCTTTGATGACAAGAAAACTCCTGGACTGAAAACAAGTGATCAAGACAGTGTGCCATTGAGATTTGAAAATCAAGGTTATCTTGAGGATTCTGAAAGTGAAGATGAACCCCTTGTTCAAACTGTTCTAGAGAATGAAATCCTTGAAGTTGACAATCTTCTTCAAACACCTGTGCAAGGGTTCACAAACACAGGGGGAGAAGAAGAGAATGCACCTTTCAACCAAAATGAGCTTGGAACGGATCAAGGAAATGAACAGGGGCACACAAGGAAATGGGACAGAGCCCACACTAGGGATCAAATCATTGGAGATCCTAGTGAGGGAGTTAGAACAAGAAGGGCAACATTAAATACATGTCTGTATAGCTGCTTTCTGTCACAAGAGGAACCTAAATTAATTGAAGAAGCTTTGAAGAACTCTGATTGGATTGTTGCCATGCAAGAAGAGTTGAATCAATTTGAGAAAAACAAAGTATGGGAACTAGTACCTCCTCCAAAAGGAAAGAACGTTATTGACACCAAATGGGTGTTCAGAAACAAGATGGATGAAGAAGGAGTGGTGATAAGAAACAAAGCAAGGCTGGTTGCCAAAGGATATTGTCAACAAGAAGGCATTGACTATGATGAGACATTTGCACCTGTAGCTAGACTGGAAGCCATCAGAATCTTCCTGGCTTTTGCAGCTCACTCAGATTTTAAGGTGTATCAAATGGATGTGAAAAGTGCATTTCTCAATGGTGATCTTGCTGAAGAAGTCTATGTGTCTCAACCACCTGGCTTTGAAAATGAAGACTTCCCAAACTTTGTGTACAGACTGCTTAAGGCACTCTATGGACTCAAACAGGCACCAAGAGCCTGGTATGAGACTCTATCTCAATTCCTTCTTGAGCATCAATTCACCAGGGGTACAATTGACAAAACCCTATTCTTCAAGAAGCATGGAAATGATATCATTCTTGTTCAAATCTATGTGGATGATATCATCTTTGGCTCTTCAAATGAAAAACTCTGTGAAAGGTTCTCTAAGTTGATGCAAAGTAAATATGAGATGAGTATGATGGGAGAGTTAACCTACTTTCTAGGCCTGCAAGTACATCAAAGAGAGGATGGCATCTTTATAAACCAATCTAAGTATGTCAAGGATCTTTTAAAGAAATATGGTTTAGAAGAGTCATCCCCAGCCAAAACTCCTATGTCTACTGCAATCAAGCTGGATGAAGACAAGAAAGGCAAGAGAGTTGATATCAAGGTCTATAGAGGAATGGTTGGATCCTTACTCTATCTCACAGCTAGCAGGCCAGACATCATGTTTGCCACATGCCTCTGTGCAAGGTTCCAGTCTGATCCCAAGGAATCTCACATGATGGCTATCAAAAGAATCTTCAAGTATCTAAAGGGGACTCCTAATCTTGGGCTATGGTATCCAAAGGGCACTGGGTTCAACCTGGTTGGTTACACAGATTCTGATTATGCTGGATGCAGAATTGACAGGAAGAGCACCTCTGGAAGCTGTCAATTCCTAGGTCAAAGGTTAGTGTCCTGGTTTAGTAAGAAACAACAGTCCACAACAACATCCACAGCTGAGGCTGAATACATTGCTGCTGGAAGTTGCTGTGCTCAATTGCTTTGGATTAGAAATCAACTCATGGATTATGGACTAGTGTTAGAACACATTCCTCTAATGTGTGACAATACTAGTGCAATATCCATAGTTGCCAATCCTGTTAATCATTCTACTACAAAGCACATTGAGATCAGGTACCATTTCATTAGGGAACATGCTGCAAATGGTACCATAGAATTCTCTTATGTTCCCACTGAGAAACAATTAGCTGACATATTTACTAAACCTCTGAATGAAGCAGTCTTCAACAGACTTGTGAGTGAAATTGGAATGCTCAATCCTTCATTTAGTTGCTCTAAGTAAGTATGCCAGTAAATTGCTGCAGCAGTAAATTTTCACTGTATTTAAATGCTCTATTTGTTTGGAGTGAAAATTAGCTGAGATATGATTTATAAATATTTCAGTATTTTACTGCATATTTTTCAAAATCACATTTGTTGGTAAAGTTGTGAGCTTTTAAGACATCTCTGTATAGATGTTTTTCAGAGTTCACGACACAGTTCAAATTAAACAGACTTATATCGCAAACTGTTGAGATTTTGAGACTTCGCGACATAGTTCATTTCATGAGTTTGCGACATAGTTCATTTTATGACTTCGCGACTTAGAATAACTATATCGACAAGTCTCCACATTTGACAGAATTTTGATTTAAATTTATTTCATTTCAAATTTGATAAAAGTCTGACAATTTGCTTAAAATTCCTAAAAGAGAGCTTTAGCCAGGGTATTTCTACTATATCGCAAAGTCTCCCCAATCCTTTCATCTTGAGGACTTTGCGACATAGTTCATTTCTGAGACTATGCGATATACTGTGCAAGACTTTGCGGTACAGGCCATTTTTGACTTCGCGACATACAAATTGACTGTACACATTCATAACCCCATATCGCAGTGTCTCTATCATATAAATACCTTTTCTAACCGTTCACAACTTTTCATCTTGTCTATTGCTCTAAAACTCTCAAACCTAAGCACAAATTCTCTACTCTCTTTTTCACTCTCACTCTCGAAATGGCACCCAAATCTCAAACAGTATCATCCCCAATCCCTTTAACCATTCCCAAAGAAACCAATCTTCTCACCATTCCCTCTGAGGCTGAGGCTAACCCAAGGTACAAGTGTTTTGTACGGTTCTTGAACACTTCCTACCTACGCCAAGCCCTAACCCTGAACCCTACCTTGTATGTCGATGTGTTGGAAGGATTCTGGAGAACGGCGTTGGTATCAACAATGGCTAGGGAAGATGGAACCTCATTCCAGGAGGTTAGTTGTTCAATTGGAGGACAACACTTTCAATTTGGTGAAAGGGAAATCAATGAAGCTTTGGGGTTCAAGGTGGAGGGTCATGACCAAGAAGCTACAGATGCTCAAATCATAGAATTCATGACCTTCATTCAGTATGCTGATGAGATAGATACTGGAAAGCTGAATAAGAAGTTTGTGAGAAGGGAGTGGTCATTTCTGTTTGACGCACTCCAGAAGGTGTTTCTCTGCAGGAAGACAGGATGGGACCATATCAGTCACATTGCTGTGAAGCTAGCCTACTCCTTGGCCAACAACCAGGAGATCAATGTGGGAGCCATAATTCTCAAAGAATTGACTCAGAGGCTAGGAAGGACCATTCGTGGTAGAGGTAATGACATCTTTTACCCTCGTTTCCTTCAAGTTATTTTAAATTTTCTTGATGCAAATGTCCATCTATTGGAGGGTATAGATAACACTAAACTAGCTTATTCCAAGTCCATGTCCAAAGTACTATTTGGCTCATTGGACACAAGGAATCAAGTGGATGTGATTCTAAGTGTGACCAAGCATATGCAGGACACATTTGAGTCTTATCCACTTGATAAGCCAATATACCATGCTCTTTCCTGGACAGGGGAGGCTGAGACTGAAGGAGCTACACAGTCTAACCCCAGCCTTCCCATCCCATCCAGCAACCCCACTGTAAACAGTCCCATAGAAGCTAGGCAGCCAAGTGCATCAATCTCTCAAAAGATTGGTGTTACTAAAAAGAAGTCAAAGAAGAGAGCCCTAGAAGTGATAAATGAATCTGTAGAGTTAGAAAGTGAGAATCCTGAGTCACCTCTCACCAGACAAAAGAAGAAATCCAAATCCAAACCTACCACTGGATCCTCCCAACAGGATTCAGATGTGGAAAAAGGGGTACACCTGTTACTGTCCATGGCCTCTCAACAGGTCATTGGCATTGAAAAGAGCAGCCTCCCCACTGCATCTTGTACAGAGTCTGCACAGGGTCAAGACCTCACTCTTGACCCTAGGAGTGATATGGCTGATAATTCACAGAGTGGAGAGCACATCACTGTTGAAACTCCTCCTATCTCTCAGGGGGAGTTGCCACAATCTAATCTAAACCCCACTTCTCTCTCAGATTCTTCCATAAAAATTTCTTCTGAACAAGAGAGTCATTCCAATGACAATCTTGCCCTTGATCAATCACAATTCTCTCCTGTGATTGAGCCAATTTCAAGTGACATGGTGCATGACACTATGCTCACCACCCAGGAACCACATCTAGTTGGTCAGGGAATGCATGCTGGGGCATATCCTCATGACACCAACACAAACATGGAGGATTCACCAGTTTTCACTGGAGACTCTGTGCCAAATTCTCCCATTCTTAGGGATGTGGAACTGTCTTCACAGACAAATAGGGCTAATGTTGTAACACATCCCATTTCAATGGAGACAACATTAGACCCTACAACCATTCCAAGGCTGGAGGAGACTCAAATACTTACATCTCATGAAGTGCCAAGCACTAGCTCTCACTTGGCTCAGGCCACAATCACTGAATGGCTGAAACCTGTGCAACATGACAGGGCTTCAGGATCATCCTCTGTGCTACCACAATTGACGGACGAAGAATTACAAGATCTTCATGTGGCACAGATTGATGAGATCTCTAGGATTGCTCAACATCTCCTCACTGCCAATCTCCCAAATTCTGACTATGAGGCTATTCTTCTCACTCATAAGAAGGATGTTGAAGCACAACAGGATAAAATTGTGGATGAAGCCCAGCAAGCTGGAAATGTGGATGCTTGGCTGGATGGCAAAAGGATAGTCAAGCTTAAGGAGGCTCTAGCTTTTCTCAGGGAGGACTATCTTACAGCCTTGGGGTCAAATGCCAAAGGTCTCTCTTCTGCTGAAATCTATGATGCAGTTAATGATGTCTACAAGAGCCAACTTAAGGCTATGCATTTTCTTGGGAAGGGTCTTCAGTCAGAAATCTCCACCATTCAGGAAGAAACAGCTCATTCTAATGCTCAACTCAAGAATTGTTTTCTTTCAAGCTTTCCCAAGGTAGATGACATTCTTAAGGAAGTCCAGAAAACTGCCTCAAATGTCACCACAATGGACTGCACCCTAGCTATGGTTTCAGATAATATGAAGAAGCTCTCTACCAAGCTAGACAATCAGGTGCAGGCCAACATCAACTCAAACTCCATGCTTACAGTACTCTGGAAGAATCAGTATGGGAACAAGCTTGTTGATGAGGTTCCTATTTCTGATATCTCCAAGTTTGAATTCTCCAAACTCAAGGATCAATCCCTTAACTCCTTCAAATCTCAACAACTTTTCTCAAAAGTGGACAGCTTGGAAAGAGAGGTAGCTGAACTGAAAGCAGAAAACAAAGGACTATCTCACTCCTTGGAGCAGCTTAATGCTAAGATGGATGATCAAACCAACTCCACTTCTAATATTTTGTTGGTGCAACAACAAATGATGACCTCAATGATGAGACATATGAACCTGCCTATCCCTGGGGAAGCTCAAGACATCTTGTCTGATTCCAAGCCTAAGGGGGAGAAAGAAAAGGAGGTCATTCTGAAAAAGAAAGGGGGAGTACCTGCCAAGCAACAGAAGCTTAAGGGCAAAATTTCTGAAGAAACAATAAAGCCAATAATCCTTCCCCCTGTAGAGGTCATCAGTGCAGAAGGTCAAAAGAGCACTATTTCAACCACCTTCTATCCATCCACAATGCCTAAAGATATCTCAACTCCTCAACCTGCTCAACCTACTTCCAATGCTCAACCTGTCAAGGCTACAACAATCACAGAGGCCAAGCTACAGGAAGTTGCCAATTCTCACATCTATCATGATGAGGCCTTCCTGGAGCTTCTGAAAGGCACCTACAGAGATGCACAAGAAGATGCAAGGACTTACAGAAAGAAGCTCAAGGAAAACATCAAGTACTTCACAGTTGCAGTAAGGAAAATCAAGGATGTCCATCTAAGAGAGATAATCATGGTGTGCAAGGACAACTGCTTGTGGCACCTAGCTTTTCAAACTCTAGAGAAACTGAGATTCACTGAGCTGTCAACAATAATGGACTTAATAGAACAAGGTGGGGCTAACAACAAGAGACTGTTTGATGACTTGAAGATAGATCAAGATCAAAGACTGCCTGAGGTTATCTCAAAGCCAAAGACAATAATCTTCCAAAGTCTATCTCAAGACAGCAGCATTGACCAGTTGGTGATCCCTTCAGATTTGACAAGAAAGAATAATGCAAAGATCAACCAAGTGCTGCAAATGCTAAGAGCCAAGAGGGGAGTCAGGACAGCTGAGGAACTAGAGATGATTCACACTCTACAATCTTTTCTGATTCATGGAGTCATTCCTGAATCTGTCAAAGAAAAGAGCAAAAAGAAGGATGATGATGATGATGATGATGAGGAGAAAACCTATAAAAGGAGATCTCAGTCAAGGAGAGATAAGGATGGATCTACTGAAAGCAGCAGGAACAAATATTCAAAGAAATCAAAGGAAGCTGATGATAGCAAGAGGGATGGCAAGGGGACAAAAGAATCAGTTAAGAAAACAAGAAGTGGAATTCAGCAAGTCAAGGACATTGCTAGTAGTACTTTAACCAAAACACAAGACTCTAAGTCTAGGGTGGGTACTATTAGTAATGATCCTCCAAAATCATTATCTAAGACTTCTGAACCTGAATTGCCACAGAAGAAAGATGAAGCCACAAAAGGAACATCAAGAAAACACTTCCACAAAGTAACAGCCAGTGGAGTGTTACAGTGGATGAAGGGGAAGGGAGTGAAGCTACTTCCAAGTGATGTGGCACTGAAGACTAATTCTCCCTGCTCCACAAAGCTACCTCAAGTGAAGCATATGAAGATCAAGAGGGCAGCTAAGAGGACAAGGATAACAAAGAAGAATGGGGTAATCACTAATGTTGTAGGGATCAAAGTGCTTCCTCTTGATGAAGACTATGATGAAGATGCCCTAGCATTCTTGAGAGCTCAAAGAATCTTTGAAGTCAAGGTGAAGCTAGATCATCTAGAGATCAAGTACACTGACGGAAGAGAGAAGGTTATGAAGCAAGGAGGCTGGCAACATTTCTATAAATATGAGCTTGAAAGGATAAATGCCTTACTGAATTTTGAAGAAAAGGAAGAAAGGACATGGAAAATAGATATTGCCAGGTTCTTGAAAATGCATGCTGATTATGAAGAAAACCTGAGGAAAGAAAATGAAGAAAAGAGGTGTCAGAAAGAGAAGGAGATGGCTGAGATGGATGAAAGAGCAAAGGAGCTGAGGAAGAAAGGGCTGTGCAGGGTAAAGCAAAATCCTTATACTGTGGAGTACAAAAATCTTTATGGAGGAAAAAGCAAGATAAGGATGGAGTTTATACACTCTTATGTGGAAAGTGCCCTCAGAACAGCAGCTGAAGATCTAAAGGATTCTCCTCTCATTGAAGAAATGATTGCTAGAGATGAAATTCTAATGGCCATCTCTGAAATAAAGAAGAATGAAGAAATAAGGAAGAAGAAGGTCTATGATGATTTCTTAGAGAAACAACTGGAAACAGAAGCTATGTAGCTCAAGGAAAAATTCTGTAAGCCTAAAATTCCAAGTTGTTATCAAACTCTGTGCTTAACTGTATCTTCTTTATATCTGTTCTTTTTATGTTAGTTAGGCTTGTTATCAGACATGAAATTGTGCCTAAGGGTCTTACTCACAATTTGGGGGAGATTGTTAGGCTCAAGACATGCCTGAATACCACTATTAACAAGCCTACACTATGTGACTATGTCACATTACATGACCTAGTGATTTCTATCACTGGGATATAGTATAGGTCTCTAAATGTACTTGTCTTGTTCTCATGAACATTAGCTTGATCATGTATGCTCAAAGGTATAATGAGCTTAGTAAAGTTTCTTGCATCTAGATTGTATATAGGCCATTGAATAATTATCCTGGTAGAAGTTCAGAAGTGTTCATGCAGCAGGATAGAGATAAATAAGGCTATGAAGAAATAAGTTGCAGAAATTTGTCTAAGGCATTATATAGCAAAGTCAGAAGAAAGCTATGTCGTGAAGTCACCAATATCCATGTCGTGAAGTACTATATCGCATAGTCCATTTGTACTATGTCGAGAAGTCCTCAAGACACATGTCGTGAAGTGTTGAAGTCAGCAAAGTCAAAGTAGCCTAGATCGTGAAGTCTTCAAATGACCTATGTCGCATAGTCTTCAAATGAACTATGTCGCATAGTCTTCAAATGACCTATGTCGCATAGTCTTCAAATGAACTATGTCGCATAGTCTTCGAATGACCTATGTCGCAAAGTCGTCAAAGGCTATATCGCGAAGTCCTCACAAGTGAGATCGCTAAGTCAGGAATGAAGTGGAGTTCACGATATCAACACTTAGCCGTTTAGAACAAGACAAATCAAGGTACAGAACCAAGAATCAAAAGAGACAAATACTGAAGCATTTGTTCTGGCAAGGTGGTCCAAAGAACAGATGGCAAATCTACAGCTAAACTTGGAGAGAAAGATAAGAGACAAGCAGCTACAGAAACGGGAAAGACTCCGAAAAGCAGGTGGTCCTTCCTGACACAGTTAACGTCTTATGGCAGAACAAGTTGGACTTTCAGCAAGGGGTAACTGTGTAAAAATAGGTGTGTGCTCTAGTTTGTATAGGGCTTATATATATGATGCACACCCTATTGTTAGCTGTAAGAGAGATACACATAGTTATTTGCTAAGCTCTTTTCTCTGTAAGCAAGCAAGTTCAAACTGTTCTTGTTTAGAAGCCAGAAATTCGATTGTGAATTTCTTGGAAAGCTGTAGTATTTAATTTGCTTATACAAAGTAGATTAAAGTGATTGTGTGTGTTATTTACTTTCTGCATATTACATATCACAATCATATACAGTCTGTTACTTAGTTATCAAGAATCGAAAAATATATCAAACTATCCATTCACCCCCCTCTGTCTAGTTTCTAGTAGTATTCATTTCTAACACTTATCCAATATCAAAAAGAAGACTTATCCGTTAAGTCTCCCAAACATACCATAAATATTAGGCTCCAGACGCCTATATAAGGTCCCTGATCCTACAATCAGAACTACGTCTTTGGCTTGATTCTCAATAACGATTTGAGATACGTAGGCATCTTGTGAGGACCAATTTAGTCCGGAAACACGAGTGCAGCCATAAAAAGCTCGAAGCTCATTAAACCTTAGCCTTAATCACACAAGCACCTTTTTTAATCCATAACATTTGGCGCCGTCTGTGGGAAGACAACATCAACCATGGCAAACACACGAAGAACAGCTCGGGATACTCAAACTCCCGATGAACGCCCTATCACCTCTGAGGCTGATCAGCCACCACCAACTACTGGCACACAAGGGGCGAATATCCCCACTAACACTCAAGGACCGGAAGTCCCGATTTCGGTTGAAGGGACGAATCCCCTGCAGATGGTCATTCATGGATCTAATCCACAAGAGACCATTCACCAGCAACCAATCACGACCTCCCCGCTGCTCATGAGTGCACCAAGGAGCCTTCAACTCCATACTACTGATCTCCCTCAATACGCGAATCAGACTTTGGGGATGCCAAGCTATGGCATGCCCCCTCGACCCATGGCGGGCGGTAGTGGAACTAATCCAATCTACCATGAGGCCTATGTGCCCCCATATATTCAAGGTCTGGGACCCCAGAATCAACAAACTCGTCAGACCCCTCTCATTCAAGATTACTCTGGCCCATACACTGAGGATGAGGGTTATACAACTGGGGAGGATGTCGCCCCAAGGAGGAGACGTTCTTCACAGACAAATCGGGAGCCTCCCCAAACTACTAGGGAGAAGCTTGCAGCCCATGAGGCAGAGACTGCAAGGCTCAAAAAACTCCTTGCTGAAGAAGAGGCCGCTCAAACTCGGGGCCGAACGACTGAAGGAATCCCGATAATCAACTTGGATCCACCAAGAAGGACCAAGAGGGCTGAAGCCCCAAGGGGTGATCCTAGTAATCTGTTGCCCCTAGGAGATCCTGATGATCCTACACCACCGTTTACTCAAGACATCATGAAAATGGCTATATCCAGAAAGTTTAAGATGCCTTCGATCAAAGCCTATGATGGAACGGGAGATCCCGCAAATCATGTAAGGACATTCTCCAATGCACTGCTGTTGCAGCCAGCCAATGATGCGGTCAAGTGTAGGGCGTTTCCCCAAACTCTTGCAGGTATGGCTCAACGTTGGTACAGCCGTCTACCTCCCAACTCTATTGGGTCCTTTAAGGAGCTAAGCAAGGCTTTCATCAACCAGTTCATTAGTGGAAGGGTGCATGAGAAAAGTTCTGCATCACTCATGGCAATACGTCAAGGAAAGAATGAAGCCCTAAGGGACTACATTAATCGATTCACTCGAGAGGCTTTGAAAGTCCCGGATTTAGACGACAAAGTGGCTATGATAGCCCTGCAACAAGGAACCACTGATGACCACTTCAGGAGGTCGTTGGCTAAACATCCACCAGATAGCATGTTGAAGCTCCAAGATAGAGCCGGAAAGTACATCAAGGCTAAGGAAAGCATGAGAAAGTATGAACCCACCGCTGGCGACGGTGGAAACTCAAAGAAAAGAAAAGAAACTCAGGAGTACGACGTCAAGGAAAAGTTTCCCCGAACATCAAAGAATTCTGACTCTCCACCCAAGAGAAATAACTTTGGGCCAAAGTTCACGGAGTATGCAAGATTGAATACTCCCAGGAGTCAAATTCTGATGGAGATAGCCAAGGAAGAAGATATCAAATGGCCAAAGCCAATGAGGGCTGATTTGTCCAAACGGAACCAAAATCAGTTTTGTCGGTTCCACAAAGAAGTTGGTCATGACACCGACGATTGTAGGCAACTGAAAGATGAGATCGAGTTTCTGATACGAAGAGGAAAACTCAGCAAGTTCACTAAGGATGGAAGCCAAGGGAGCCAAAGGGGGAACTATGAAAGAAAGGATTATGATAGAAGGGACAACGATTAAGATCGAAATCCCAAGCCCCGAGGGCCAGTTATCAACATGATATTTGGAGGACCAACTGCTGCTGGGTCCTCCCGAAACTCAAGGAAAGCTTATGCCCGAGAGGTACTGACCGTCGTTGGAGAAGCACCGAAGCGTGCACGAACAGAAGTGTCAATAAGTTTTGATGATTCAGACTTGGAAGGGGTGAAGTTCCCCCACGATGATCCTCTTGTCATAGTACCTGTGATAGGCAACTCCGAAACAAAGAGAGTCCTAGTCGACAATGGAGCCTCAGTGGACATCTTGTTCCACGATGCTTTCATCAAGATGGGTTACACTAATTCTCAGTTGACACCCTCTAATATGCCCATATATGGGTTCAATGGAGTGGAATCAAAGGTGGAAGGCACTATCCAACTCCCAATGACCATGGGGCAAGGAACAAATACGTCTACTCAGATGTTGAACTTCATAGTTATAAAGGCGACTTCAACCTACAATGCAATCCTGGGAAGGACGGGTCTTCATGCGTTTAAGGCTGTTGCCTCATCTTACCACCTGAAACTCAAATTCCCCACTCGGAATGGGATTGGTGAAGAACGGGGAGACCAAAAGATGGCTAGAAGCTGTTATGTAGCCGCGTTGAGGCCTGATGGAGTTGGGGGGCAGGTTCTCCCCATTGAAGATATGGATACTAGTAACAATGAGGACCGAAGAGGGAAACCAGCTGAGGATTTAATCCCAATTTCCTTAGTCCCGGATGAACCAGAAAAGGTGACTTATGTTGGGGCACTACTGCCCGAACCATTGAAGAGCAAACTCACGTCTTTTCTTCAAGAAAACAATGACGTTTTTGCTTGGACAGCGGCCGACATGCCAGGGATTGATCCCCAATTGATATCTCACAAATTGAATGTGGATCCAGAAAGGAAGACAGTGAAACAAAAGAAAAGAAATTTTGCTCCAGAGAGGCTTGAAGCCATTAAACAAGAAGTGAATAAGCTTTTGGAAGCGGGATTCATTGAGGAAATCCAATTCCCAGAATGGTTAGCTAACCCGGTGATGGTCAAAAAAGCTAACGGGAAGTGGAGAATGTGCGTCGACTTCACCGACTTGAATGATGCATGTCCTAAGGATTGTTTTCCCTTACCTAGGATTGATGCCTTGATAGATGCCACTGCTGGGCATGAGATGCTAAGTTTCATGGATGGCTTCAGCGGATATAATCAAATCAAGATGCACAAAGATGACATTGCCAAAGTGTCGTTCATCACTGACTTTGGTGTCTTCTGTTTCTTAGTCATGGCTTTTGGGCTTAAGAATGCTGGAGCAACCTATCAAAGGTTGGTGAACAAAATCTTTGAGCACCTGATTGGAAAAACCATGGAGGTCTACGTAGATGACATGTTAGTCAAGAGCCTTGATAAGGCCGATCACATTGAGCACCTCCGAGAGGCTTTTGAAGTGCTAAGACACCACAAGATGATGCTAAATCCAGCCAAGTGTGCCTTTGGTGTAGGCTCGGGAAAGTTTTTAGGCCTGATGGTTTCCAAGAGAGGAATCGAGGCTAATCCCGACAAAATCAAAGCGATTCTAGACATGGAACCACCAAAGACTGTCAAGGATGTCCAGAAACTGACGGGAAGAGTGGCTGCTTTGGGAAGATTCATCTCCAAGTCTGGAGAGAAGTGTTTACCCTTCTTCAAAGCACTCAAAAAAGTGAAGAATTTTGAATGGACAACTGAAAGTCAAGAGGCCTTTGAGGCCCTGAAGAAATATATGGCTGAAGCACCACTGTTGGCAAAACCCAAGCCAGGAGAAATTCTCTATTTATACTTGGCAGTTTCTAACACAGCCCTTGGAGCTGTTTTGGTAAAGGAAGAAGTGAAAGTTCAGAAGCCCATCTACTATGTGAGCAAGATCCTACATGGGGCAGAAATAAACTACTCAATGGTTGAGAAGTGTGCCTTAGCCTTGATAATGGCCTCAAGAAAGCTACGCCCCTACTTCCAGGCACACAAGATAGAGGTCTTGACTGATCAACCTCTAAGAAACATCTTGCATAGCCCTCAAGTTAGTGGAAGATTGATCAAATGGGCCATTGAATTGGGAGAATTTGATATCAAGTATAAGCCTCGAACGGCCATAAAAGCTCAAACACTTGCTGACTTCATGGTTGAATGCACCATTGACAACCAAGAAGTCGGGGGGCAGGAAGTGACTAGGGAAGATAAGAAAGATGAGGAAACGACCTCCAAAGAATGTTGGGTGCTCTATTTTGATGGAGCATCAAAAACAAAATCAAGTGGAGCTGGTTTAGTGCTACAAAGTCCTGATGGATTCCTAATAGAGTATGCACTAAAACTTGACTTCCCGACGACAAACAATGAGGCTGAGTATGAAGCTCTGATAGCTGGCTTAGGGCTGGCTGGAGCCTTGAGAGTCAAAACTCTGAAAGTCTGTGGAGACTCGAGGCTAGTGGTTTCCCAAGTAAATGGGGAGTTTGAGGCCAGAGATGAAGTCATGGCCAAGTACTTAAAACTTGTCAAAGCCATTATGACTCAGTTCGATGAATGCTATGTGGAGCACATTCCGAGGGAGGAAAATACGATGGCTGATGCCTTGTCTAAATTTGCCTCTTCTGAAATTGAAAACTATGCCGGGAGTGTATACTTCCAAGTCTTGAAGACCCCAAGCATCAATGGAAAGTTGGTAGCCCCCATTGGTATCACCAGTTGTTGGATTGATCCCATCAAAGCTCATCTGGAAACTGGGTGGCTGCCCAACGACACTTCAGAAGCACGAAAGCTTTACGTCAGAGCACTAAGGTATGCCCTAATTGAGGGAATCCTATACAAGAAATCTTTTGTTATCCCATACTTAAAATGCTTGAGACCTCAAGAGGCAGAGTTGGCCCTAAAGGAAGTGCATGAAGGGATTTGTGGGCAACACTTGGGGGGCAGAGCCCTGGCTCATAAAGTCACTCGTCTAGGTTTCTATTGGCCAAGCATACTTGCTGATGCTAAAAGCTACGTCAAGAAATGTGAACGGTGCCAGAAACATGCACCAGTGGTTAGGCAACCACCAGAGATGATGACATCCATTAACTCACCTATCCCCTTTGCTATGTGGGGAATGGATATACTCGGGCCATTTCCTATGGCAAGTGCTCAAAGAAAGTTCTTGATAGTAGCAATTGATTATTTCACCAAGTGGATTGAGGCTAAGCCTTTAGCCAAGATAACCACCAAGCAAGTGATGCAATTCTTCTGGGAAAATCTGATATGCAGATATGGAATTCCACGAGTCCTGGTCACGGACAATGGAACTCAGTTTAACAACGATGAGTTCAAGAAGTATTGTGATGAAAACGATATCAAGTTGCGCTTCACTTCTGTCGCCCATCCTCAAGCAAATGGGCAAGCTGAGGTTGCAAATCGAATCATCCTTGATGGACTAAAGAAAAGAGTTGAACGCTCCAGAAACACTTGGGTAGACGAATTACTCCCTATACTTTGGGCATATCGTACTACTTGCAAGGTCACCACTGGAGCAACTCCATTTCTATTGGCTTATGGAGCAGAGGCAGTGGTCCCGGTGGAAATTACTCACACCTCCCCAAGAGTTGAGGCTTATGAACCAGAAGAAAATGAAGAAGGCTTGAGGCTAGCTTTGGATCTAATTGATGAAGTTAGAGATGAAGCAAACGCCAAGATAGTTGAACATCAAAAGAAAGCATCCTTTTACTACAACCTAAGGGTTAAAGAAAGGTTCTTTCGTCAAGGAGACTTGGTTCTCAGAAAGATTGAGGCATCCGGAGTTGGACAAAAGGGCAAGTTGGCCCCAAATTAGGAAGACCATATCGCGTCAAGAACGTATTTGGTCGAGGCTCGTACAAGCTAGAAACCCTCGAAGGGCATGAGGTGCCAAGGACTTGGCATGCCTCAAATTTGAAAGTCTATTATGTTTAAAGTGTGTCCTGATTGGACTCACTACTAGGACAAATAAAAATAAGGTTCGATGAAATCATGAGCTTCCTAGAAAGCAAATGAAGGGTTGAAACCCCAGAAACCTAAGACATTCAGTCCAAACCCCATCATTCGATATGCTCAATGAAAGGCTTGAAGCCAAAACAAGACGGTATAAGACATAAAAGGCTTATGCAAATGTCAAGTTAGCCTCGAATAAGGCAAAATCGTCGTAAATGTGTAGGTCGCTCCACACTTTACACCAAGACGATACTCGTGAAACACTAGTGTATATTAAAATCCCCAAAAAAGGGTAGTAAGTCCCAGTTAAGGGATAAAAAGACCCCAAGTCTCGAAAAAGACCGGTATAACTTCTATGAAATCCTAGTGCATTATCATAGACGTTGGGAAGCGCGATCAACCATTTTAAACCCAGAATCTTCAAAGAAAGCCCAAAATCTTCAAAGAATTCTTCAAAACTTCAAGTAAGAAACCCAGAAAATGATGAGATTCAACAGAAAATCTCGCCAGGAATCGCCTAGTGACTGGAAACCCAACCGGTTAAGGAAGGGCAACCGTCTATAGCCAGTTAAGGCCAACAAATCCATTTATGGATTATAGAGATTAAAACCCAAATAATTTGGGTCTCAGACAATTTCGAAGCCCAAACAAAAAAGGCCCATTAAGGCCCAAGGCTGGAAAGAATTAAGTCCCAAATTAAAATTGGACTATTTAAAAGCCCAAAGAGCCTGGGATAAAACCTAGGCAAAAAATCAAAAAACGAAACAATTGGAGGTTTTGAGGTCGAAAAGACCCTAAATCGAGGTCGTATGACCCTAGTCGAAAATACACACAAAACTGAGGTCGTGTCCATCGACTTCGCACCAAAAACAAGTCAAAAAGTTGGCAAAATGAGGTCGAAAAGACCCTGGGTCGAGATCGAACGAATGAGATCGAAAATATACTATTAATCGAGTTCGTATCACTCGACCTCATACTGAAACGAGGTCGAGAATGGCCCAGAAAGTAATTCTATTTTAACCTTGGAATTCCTGGTCGAAAACACATGAGAATGAGGTCGAACATGTGAGATCGAAAATACATGGGGAATTGAGGTCGTATTGATCGACCTCATTCCAAAATAAAGCTAGAAAAAACATGGAATTCAAGTCGAAAATGACTTAAGGATTCCTGGTCGAACAAACATGAAACTGAGGTCGACACATCGAGGTCGAAAAAGACCTACGATTCGAGGTCGAGCCCATCGACCTGGGGACAAAAACGAGGTCGAAGGAAGGCTGAATGAGGTCGACACATCGAGGTCGAAAAAGACCTACGATTCGAGGTCGAGCCCATCGACCTGGGGACAAAAACGAGGTCGAAGGAAGGCTGAATGAGGTCGACACATCGAGGTCGAAAAAGACCTACGATTCGAGGTCGAGCCCATCGAACTGGGGACAAAAACGAGGTCGAAGGAAGGCTGAATGAGGTCGAGAATTCCTGGTCGAAAAAGACTAGGAATTCAAGGTCGAGCCCATCGACCTGGGGACAGTCCTGGTCGAAATCCAAGTCGAATTTACATTGAAATCCTGGTCGAATTCCTGGTCGAAAATGACCTAAATTAAGGTCAAAAATGCCCTGAAAAATGGAAAATTTTAGGAAAAATACGCTGTAACTTCTACGAAAACCCTAAGGAGGTTTTCCCATAAGTTGGGGGGCAAATGATATGGTCAGAA
This sequence comes from Heracleum sosnowskyi, assembly GCA_030848705.1. NCBI lineage: Eukaryota > Viridiplantae > Streptophyta > Magnoliopsida > Apiales > Apiaceae > Heracleum > Heracleum sosnowskyi. Next base: position 1,034,168 of record JAUIZM010000017.1, on the reverse strand, counting down.
AAGTAATTATAGAAATATAGTTGACTGGTCAAACAAAAGGTCGATATTTAAGGACCGACACCCTAATTATTCATTAATTTCGTAATTAATGAGTAAGGGAAAAATACAGCTCATGAAAAGAGCTTTGATTATGGAAAATTAGTCAAAGAAGGATCTGGAATCCCAATTAAAGGCAATCAATGAGTCGTAACCATTATCCACAAGGAAACGAATTCTTCAGCAAGAAATACAATACTTATCCAATATCAAAAAGAAGACTTATCCGTTAAGTCTCCCAAACATACCATAAATATTAGGCTCCAGACGCCTATATAAGGTCCCTGATCCTACAATCAGAACTACGTCTTTGGCTTGATTCTCAATAACGATTTGAGATACGTAGGCATCTTGTGAGGACCAATTTAGTCCGGAAACACGAGTGCAGCCATAAAAAGCTCGAAGCTCATTAAACCTTAGCCTTAATCACACAAGCACCTTTTTTAATCCATAACAATTTTGTAGATATTTATTTCACAATTTTTATTCTAATATTCTTTTTTAACAAATATATTTTAATGCCGCTGATTTTATAGAATATATTTTATTTAATAATTTAAATAATTTTATAGATATTAATTTCACAATTTTTATTCTAATATATTTTTTAACAAATATATTATAATACCGCCGGAAGCGCGACTTAGTAACCTAGTAGTTGCATAATTATACAACCGGTACCCAAAATTTATTGTTGGATCCCACTAGTTACTACTTACTAGACGTCGACGACACAGTGTTAACAAATTAATATATATAAATTAATTTCTAATTAATCATTAGAGTTATGAAGAAATTATACGACAAAACTTTAAAAACCGCAAATTTATAATATATTAGCTTAAAATCCGTGCGATGCACATGCACAAATTGTTTTTGATAGTTATTTTTAATAGTTGCTATTTATTATTTACGTTTTAATATTTTATTAATTATATTTATTAAAAAAAGTAGGCATGTTAAAATGGACAAATTTTTATAAATAGTTAAAAGTATTAAAATAGATTTTAAAATAAATAAGTAAGAATTTATCCGTGATATTTTTGGAAAAAGAAGGGTTTTACTATGGGAAAAAAACGGTAACATGTTTTAGTTGAAAAAGATAATTGTCCGTGATAATTCTGAAAAATGAGGGGATTTTGTTAGAAAAGATATTATGTTTAGCTGAAAAAGATAATTGGTGGATAAACTTTCTTAAATAATTAAAAGTATTAAAATAGGTTTTAAAATAAATAAATAAGAGTTTTTCCATGATATTTTTGAAAAAAGTAGGGGGTTTAGTAAGAAAAAATAGAAAAATGTAATTGTCCATGATATTTTTGGAAAATGAGAGAATTTTGTTAGAAAAAATAGAAAAGATAATGTGTTTAGCTGAAAAGGTGATTAATATTTAATATAATTATTATTTGGGATATTTCATTGGGTACCATTGTACAATTGACTTTTTCATTTGGTACCACCGAAAGTTTTTGACTTCCAAATGATATCATTGGACTTTAGGAATCAACTATCAGATAACACTTCGTTTAATAAACGTTATGTATACGTTATGAAATTAGCAATTAAATAACGTTATGTATACGTTATCAATAATCTACATATAAATTACTTAAAGTATTAATGTAATAAATTGAATGGCATACAAACGAATTTATAATATCGAAATAATGCACAAATCACATGGTTTTAAAAATTCCCGATTTTACTGATTAATCCTTTACAAAGTGTCCGACCGATTCAATTTTTAAAATTCAATTTATCCTTCCCAAAATTTCTTGATCGGAATTTATATAATAAATTATTAGAATAAAATTAATATATTAATTAAATATGACTAATTATAGATTTTATGACATGATAAATACATTTTAGTTAATAAATGTATAATAAAATAATAATATATTAAATAATATTATAATATTAAAATACACCCAATTTTTATTCCGATTAATCTCCGATTTACCGATTAATCCTAAATCGAAACCTCAATCGATCAATTCCGATTTCCAATTTTTACAACATTGACAAATCAAATCAAAATTAGCAATATTTTGAAGTTCTTGTCTTCTTGAACTGTATTTGTAAATCGTATGTTGGTTTGGATTTGGTTCCCATATATTTGAATCGATATAGATGAGCTATACAATTTACCCTAAACTATTATTTTTTTGACAGAATATTTTCATTAGAAAACACTCCTCACTTAGACGAACAAGCACCCTAAACTAATTAGTCTCACAATCTTTAAAGATGTAATTTGTAAAGTAAAAATGATTCCTTTATCCCAATTAAATGTAATTCTTTTTTTTCGAGTAATTTTAGAGAACCCAACAAATTTTTCCAAAATTTGTACATAATAATTTGGTAAATATGTATCATATTTTAATTCATGAACGTATATATACACACACGAGGGATCATATATTTTTATTAAAATTATTATTAATTAAAAAAGACACATAAATATTTCAGAAACTTTTTGGAAAAATTTATCGGACTCTAACATTTTTCTTTTCATAAAACAATACCAACGTTTCGCCTGACCTAAGTAATTTTTTCGATAAGAGTCGACCTCTCCTCTCTCCCCTCTCCCCATTTCCCCCCTTTCTAACTCTAACTCCAAATTCTCTGAACCCCTTCAATTGAACTCCTTTCTTAACCCAAAATTTTCCTTGCTTCTTTTAGAGACTAGTTGTCTCTCTATTTGTTTAACTCTTGAATTCATAATTTCTCTTGTTCATTTGGGTGTCTAATCCTTACAAGTAAGATATGGCTCGGTAACCTTCTACTTCTACGAATCCATCATTTTTTATGGGAGTAGAGTTGACTTTATTGAAAACATCTTTGGTTCTTGTGAATTTGTTAATCTCTCAACCAAAAGTGAAATGAGATTTTGAAGAAGATCACTTTTACTCCCCTGTATTTGTCCTTCTTCTGAGGAATTCAAGGCAACAACAATTTATTCGTGGTAAATCTGATTTGGTTCGTGTGGGTGTAGTGGAGCAGAGGACTTGTCCTAAAACGAAAGGGGTGCAGAGGCTTCCGACCAGTTTTACTCCCTCTACCATCGGTTCAACAGACTTGTCTGGTAACTTGTTCAACCTTTATTCTCGTAGTGATGTTAAGAATTACCACTCCTTTGTGCTTGCTAAAAGTGGTTCAATTTTGAATAAATCACTGGAATCTCTTTATTTGGAAGCGATGGAGCACTGGTTACACTGTTGTGCTGTATCTGTTAATTGATAATGTTAAAATGGGTTTTCTGGAAGTCCGTATTTTAGCATTAGGGAAATATAAGAACTTTGTGTCTTTTAATTAGAATGAGAGATTTATTTAAGAGTTGGTGAATTAGCTAAGGGTTGGATGCTGCTGAAGAGTGTACCAGTCAGTGTTTTGGCTAATGCTTTGGGTACTATCATGGGGTTTGATTACACTGTGTTATGGACTAGTGAAGTGTTCGATCTGAATGAATCCATCAATGAGAATTTGAGTGATGAGATTGAATTTGCGTTCTTGATGCTGGCTCATCATAACTTGGAAAATTATGGGTTTGTTGTGTCTTTACTGCAAACGGGAAAAATTGTAGTCTGCATTGACATTGTTTCTGAATTGATTTTGTTTGGGATATTTCGTGTTGTTCACTTGATTGTTGGTATGTTTCGCGTCTTTACGCTTGTGATTGATAACCCTTGTGAAAATCTCGGTATGTTTTGACATGCCTATGTGATTCGTCGTCATTTATGTTCGTCTCAGAAAGAAGTCCTCTTGAATTTTTTATGTGGTATTGTAAAACCAACCCTTGGACAAATTCTGATTGGACATGACTCATCTAAAATGTGTTTTGATTACAGTGAACACAATTGTATTACCATGGTGAAAATCATAATTGTGGACCTTTCAAGTACATGGTTGGTGAAATAATTTTGAAACATAATGAGGCTGTTGATGTGTGGCAAGAGATGTGGCTGACCAAGACATTTGAGCATGAGATGAGACTGAATGCTGGTTGTTCAGGCATGGTGAACTGTATACAGGGTGATGCTAAGGAGTATGCTGAAGGATGGTCCTTAATTATGCTGTTTAATGAACCTAGTGAACTTGTTGAGGTGAAATGGACTTTGGAGAATGTGGAATTGAGGGCTACTAACAGAGGTGGAGACCTTAATATTGCCGAGGAAACTGGTGAAGGGGTGTGGATTAGAGAAAAAGCTCTTGAGCCATTATATCGTGTGAACCTAATTGTTCGTGTTGAGTCTTTGAAAATTGGTGGTGTTAAGAATGTGGTTGTCTATGGAATTCCTTTGAAGAGGAATCCATTGGCATCTTGGAGATGCGCGTAAGGGGACAAGTTGTGGACTAGCAGTTGCCACGCAGAGTGGGAAGCCTACATGAGTGAAGTTAGCAGGAAACGGTAGGCAAAACAAAAGACGAACCAGGACGCCCAAGTGACTGCAAGAACAACTCAACGACAGAAGTCTTTGGGACTGACACATACATAATCAGAATATACTTACTTTAGACTTTGTTGGAACCAGTTTTCGTCACCTACGTCCGGTCGGACCTGCGAAGAAGAATAATGCGAGGGTTAGGACCCCCGATTCACCTCCGGTGTGAGAATCAGTAACTGGTAGCCCAGGTAGGTAAATTGAACGTACAGAGAATATGTGTGTATTGTGAATTGTGTATGTGAATGTGTGTTCTCCAAACCTGACTCAACCTTTTTACCAGCTCTCTCCGATCTTCCCATCTTCATCGTGGACTTCGTTCCCACGTGGGCGGTTTCCCTTGACCCAGTCTGGAAGCCGTTGGTGCGCAAACAAGGTATGGGCCTGCTCCATCGGGCGTTCTATTCGTTCAGCCCACTTCGCTGGTGGGCTTTTAGGTATTGGGCTCGGCCCAGTAATGACGGGATAAGTTATCTCTAACATGTCCCTGGGCTTCGGTCGAAGAGACTTCTATCGAAGACCCATTTTTCAGCCCATCTTCGAGAATACTCTAGGACAACACGTCAACCGAACGAAGTGACACATGTCCCTCGATGGTCTTGGCCACGTCAGCAGGAGACATCTACTGTAATAATTACTTTTCTGGAGTTACACGTTTCTCCATGTCCATCCTCACCGTGAATTCAGAGGGTTTCCATCTCAGCCGTAGATTTCGAAACGACCAGGCAACATTACCTTAACCGCCCTTTTATGTTATTTCACTTGCCATTACATATAACTCCCACAAATAATACTTACAAACTTCTCTTGTCTTTGCGAATCCTTCTTTTGTCCACAAAACTTACGGCAAGCAAAGTTCCGGCGAGATCAACGACATTCTGTGCTGTACATCAACCTTTGTGCTCATCAATACAAGTAAGCTTTCTTTTACTCTGTCGAACCTTTTGCATAATCTCCATTAAAAATTTCATAATAGTGTATTCATCATATGTATGCGGGTGTGGGCGCATTTCTGGGCTCTACATATGTTTTTAGATCGTTTTAATGCTAGAATCTAGTACCATGTTTGCACTCCAGCTTTCCACTTGATAGGAACGCGGCCCTAGAGTGAGTTAATTACCTTGCTGGGTAACTTTATAGATACGACCTTCCTTCGTTCGGTACTTACATTTGTAGAACATCCTTCGGCCCAAACTCATATATTTTACAACATTTCTCGATCCACCCCTGGGCTTTAAGCCATTCTTCGGCTTCGCACCTCCCCCTTAGGATTTTTCTCTACTGCCAAACGGTGTTATTTCTTTAGCCTATTCTAGCCCTCTGTACTCGGATTCTTCCTTTTCAGCGAACACATATTTGCTTCTCCCCTTCTTTCTTTCACCGAGTACACGGCTAATCGTTTCCTTTCCTTTTACCACTGCAGGATATGGATCGGCCTGCTGAATTCGGGCCAGCCTATTCGGCCATGGCACACTTCAGTGCTTCAAGATTTCCTTCGGCCAACTTGAACTCCGTGTTAACGAAGGAGGCCGTACTCAAAATGACGAAGAAATACGATATTCCCGACATATTCCAGACTCATGAAGCCGATGAGACCGATCTCATCTACCATACTCCTAAAGTGGGCGAAGAATATGGTTCGGTGGCCCTTGGAGTTTCAGAAAGGGCGTTTTTCTGCGGGCTGCGACTCCCACTGCTTCACGTTCTGAAGAAACTACTGAAATACACCCAAGTCGCTCTCGGTCAACTGGACCCTAATACATTCATCCATATTAACTCTTTTCAGCATCAGTGTCTGGATTCAGGGGTGAAACCCCGTTTGTCCCTACTCCTTCACCACCTCGACTTTAGAATAAACGCTAAGAGCGTCGGCTTCCATCAGCTGTCCCGAAGGACGGGTCGGGCTGAATGGGCCATCACCAACTCTAGCAATAAGGGGACGCACGACCATTGGTTCTATATCAGTGGTCACAAGTTGTCCAAATATTCAGTGTGGCGAGAGGTTGACCCTGCTTTAATCTCCGCTCCCGCTCTGAGTCCTGAGGATTTGGCTGATTACAACAAGATTTGCCGTTCTCAAGAGCTGAACCGCATTCCCTTGATCATCAGTTGTGATCAAACCTGGCTTCGGGCTTTATGGGGTACCGGTAACAAGAGATTGACTTGGCTTATTTTCATTTTTGCGCTTCCCTTTTGTAATCTTGTTTTATAACCTCTATCCTTCTCCTTTTGTTGTGCAGTGTCGACCAAATCTGAGATGTTGAGGCGCCTCCAGAGCAAGAAGGCTCAAAAAGCTGCGAATCGGAGTACCGAGGACATTCCCGAACCCGTTGTGGAGGAACCTTTATCTCCTCATTCGGCTGAAGTCGAGATTATCGATACCACGACCCCGGGTCCGAACCCAGCTGCCCTGTGAGATGCTGAGAAGGTCGGTTCTGTGCCTAAACAACCACGGGGTCCTGAGGGGCAGGTTGTTCTCACCTATCGGTCGGACTGGTCGATTATGACCACCGATCGTTTTGGGGCTTCGGCTTCTATCGAGTCTAAGGAGATCGGTACGGACTTATGCCGAGCGTCTATTCTCCCGAGGGACCGCCCACTGTACGATAAGGTTGATGCTCTTACTGCATGTTCTGAGCTTATCGGACATGTTGCAATGGTACGTCTCTGTCCCTTGTAAAATATCTCAATTCTTTTTGAACCTCTCGATTTAATTTGTTTTCCTTCTCTCGTAGGTCGCTCCTTGGGCTGCTACTATCGTGCATAAGGTAAAAGATTTGGACGTCCAGCTCAACAACCTTCGTTTGGCCGAAAGTCGGGCTGAAGCTGCTGAAAATCAGGTGGAGAGCCTAAGTAGAGAAGTTGCAAGTCTTAATCAAAGGGTCAACATGTTGAAGGCCGACCGTGATGCCGTTCGTTTTGACTTGGAAGTTGCCTTTGCCCGTTTAGGAAGGAGGACCACCAAGTTGAGAGCTTCCCGCAAGTCAGAGAAGAAGGCTCAAAAGCTGATCGTTCTTTCTGAGGACCGGAGCTTTTCGGCCGGGTTGATGAAGTCATCCGTCGTGCTCATGCAGCGGGTTTTGACTACAAACAGCTGCTCCTTGAGGGGATGGAGGATCCTGTTACCCGGCCGGAGGAGCCCGACGTGCCTCTCGAGGCTAGCTCGGACTCTGAATCGGATTTGTCCGATTGAATTTACCTTATAATTTTTATTCGGACATAACATTGCCTTCGGGCCAAGTTCTTGTTTTTGTAATTTAACATTTGGCCTTCGGGTCTATTTCAACTTTTGCCTTCGGGCTTATATTTATTTAACTTTTGTGATCTTATATTGCCTTTGCGTAAATTTTCATTCACGTGTTGTATTTGGCGTTCGATCATACTTGCTTTAGGTCTTATTAGATTGCCTTAGCTTTTTCTTTACAATACCTCTTCGGCTTAATGCTTTACCTTGGTATTTTTCTTTGTAACACGTCTTCGGCTTAATCGTTTGCCTTGGTGTTTTTTATTTGTAACACCTCTTCGGCTTTGTGTTTTGCCTTAGGGTTTTTTGTTTAGGTTTACCGTTGGTATGAACGTCAATTCGTCACACCTCTTCGACCAGTTTGTCCCTTTAATATTTTGAGGGAGTGAATATATATCTTAAAATATTAACAGTATAGGGCTGACAAGAATATTAAACAAGAATTGCAAGCTCATAATTTCCTTTCGAATGCCCTGAAGTATGGGCTTGGAATTTTTATGCTAGCATAGTTCCTTCGTTTACTCTATTCCATTTTTGCATTTACTCTTCATTGTACTTGAAACCAATATGTTGAAGTAAATATGCTCAAATTGACATAAAGGAATTCGAGTAAACAATATTGGAAATAAACCTTCTGTTTTCATTCATACTGAAGTAAAATATGCTGAATCAAAGTTGTTTAAAGCAAAACAATAGAAGAACAAAGATTTTCGATAGGCTTATTGGTAGAACCTACGAAGGCGTGAAGCATGCCAAGTGTTTTTTATCATAGAGCCGTCCATTCCAGACAGTTTGTATGTCCCCGGTCGAACCACTTCCACCACTGTGTAAGGACCCTCCCAATTGGGCATCAACTTCCCTTGATTGGTCGGCATGGATGTTGCTAGCACTCTGAGAACGAGATCTCCAACTTGAAATGATCTTTTCTTTATGCCAGCGTCATAGTACTGAGCCTCCTGAAGCTGGTACCGGACATTTCTCTGATGCGCTGCTTCCCTTTCTTCAACTATCATATCAACATTAGCTCGTAGACCGAATTCGTTGCTCTCCACATTAAAAACCTGCATTCGGTATGACTCCATTCCGACTTCGGCCGGCATCAATGCATCTGTCCCAAATGCCAATCTGAATGGGGTTTCCCCGGTCGAGGACCTGGGAGTCGTTCGGTAAGCCCAAAGGACATAGGGTAACTCCTCTGCCCACATACCTATAGCATCCCCGAGCCGCTTCTTTATGCCATCGAAGATAATCTTATTTGCTGCTTCAATAGCTCCATTCCCTTGTGGATGCCTGACTGAACTAAACTTCTGCTGTATCCCAAATTTAGCCAAAAACTTCCTGAACTTACTGCCGATGAATTGAGTTCCATTATCAGATACGCAGATCATTGGGATACCAAACCTTAGGATTACCTGCTGTAACATGAACTTTTTGGCTGCCTCTTCAGTTATGGCTGACAATGGTCGGGCTTCCACCCATTTGGTCATGTAGTCAATGGCTACAATGCAATACTTAGCCTGCTTGGTACTGGCGGGTAGAATCCCTACAATGTCCACGGCCCACATTGCAAAAGGAATGGGATTGAGGACCGATGACATTTCCTCCGGGGGTTGTTTCGGCACGGTGCTGAATAGCTGGCATTGTCTGCATTTCTTCGAGTAATTTTTTGCGTCTTCCCTTATGGTCGGCCAAAAAAAACCTTGTAAGAGGATTTTGAAGGCTAGTGATCGTCCTGCCAAATGCTCACCACAAATTCCTTCGTGCACTGTTTCCAACACTAACCTTTGATCTTCGGGGTCCAGGCATTTGAGGAGAGGTTGTGTAGCTGATCGTCTGAACAATTGTCCCCCTACTAAGGTGTAGCTGGCTGAACGATATTTCACCTTTTGCGCTTCCTTTTTGTCTAATGGCACTACTCCTTTCTCCAAGAAGGCCCTGATGGGGGTCATCCAATTGATTCCTTGATGGATTTCCAAACATTGCTTTTTGTCGATCGAAGGGGCTTTCACTTCGGTCAGGTATATCGAGCCCATTAGACTTTGGGTTTCCGCTGAGGCAAGCCTAGGCAACGCATCAGCCCTGCTGTTGTTTTCTCTAGCTACCTGGCTTAATTCAAATGACTCAAAATGAAGTGAAGTTTCACGTACCTTGGCTGTGTATGCCTTCGTTCGGGGGTCTTTTTGGCCATACTCCCCGGAGAATTGCTTTACCACTAGCATGGAATCGCTAAATACCCTTACATGTTTTACCTCTAGGCTTCGTGCCAAGGAGAGCCCTGCTAGTAATGCTTCGTATTCAGCCTCATTGTTAGTCAAGGGGAAGGTGAACCTGATAGCCTGACAAATCTCAAAACCATCTGGGCTGATAAGGATCATACCGGCCCCATATTTCATTTTTGTGACCGAACCATCTACAAAAAGCTTCCATTTCCCAGGTGACTGAATGAGCTGTTCCTCCGGTGCCAAGTCCTTCGGGCCTGAGAAAGAACATTCTACCAAGAAGTCGGCCAGTGCTTGGGCTTTGATGGCGGTTCTGGGCACAAATTCCAGATCATACTCTCCTAGCTCTACCGACCAAGCCACAACTCTGCCCGAAGCTTCCGGTTTTTGAAGGATCTTTTTTAATGGTTGATCGGTAACCACTTGCACAGTTCTTCCTTGGAAATAATGGCGTAGTTTCCTTGATGCTACCACTAATCCAAAGGCAAACTTTTCGGCATTGGGGTATCTTGTTTCCGCATCCTTACGAATGTGTGAGACATAGAACACTGGGTGTTGATTCTTTTCGTGCTCCTTGACTAGCACAACCCCTAGTGTTCGGTCACTCACTGCTAAGTAGAGTTGCAGTGTTTCTTTCGGGTCGGGCCTCATCGGGAGTGGCGCCTTGACTAGATATTCTTTAACTTCTTCAAATGCCTTCTGGCAGTCCGATCCCCATTCAAAGTTTTTTGACCCCCGAAGTACTTCGAAGAACGGTAGGGCTTTCTCGGCCGATCGGGAAATGAACCTTCTCAGAGCGGCCAATCGCCCAGTTAATTTCTGAATGTCCCTGATCGTCTTCGGTGCCTCCATGTCAATCACTGCCTTGATCTTCTCAGGGTTGGCCTCTATCCCTCTGGCACTTACCATGTACCCCAAAAACTTGCCACTGGCAACTCCAAACGTGCACTTGCTTGGATTAATTTTCATATTATTTCTCCTGAGTGTTTCAAAACACTCCTTCAGGTCCTCTGCATGGTCTTTAAACATGGATTTCACGATCATATCGTCCACATAGCATTCCATGTTCCGACCGATCTGTTGCTTGAAAACTTTGTTGATCATTTTCTGGAAGGTTGCCCCTGCATTCTTCAGCCCGAAGGGCATCTTGATGTATGCATATGTGCCTTTGGGGGTGATGAATGCTGTCTTTGGAATATCCTCGGCATTCATTGCAATTTGATGATATCCAGAAAAAGCATCTAAAAAGCTAAGTACTTGGTGTCCTGAGGTTGCATCTATTAACTGATCAATGTTGGGTAGGGGGTAATGATCCTTCGGACAGGCTTTGTTCAGGTCGGTGTAGTCGACGCACATTCTCCATTTGTTGTTCGACTTCTTGACTACCACCACATTTGCCAGCCAGTCTGGATATTCAATCTCTTCAATGAACTTAGCCTCCAACAATTTTTCCACTTCGGCCTGGATGACTTGTTGCCTTTCCATTGAGAAATTCCTCTTTTTCTGTTTAACCGGCTTTGCGTCGGGGTTAACGCTAAGACAATGTGTTGCAACCGAAGGGTCTAAGCCCGGCATGTCCTCCGGTCCCCACGCGAACACATCGTGGTACTGTCTAATCACTTCAATAACTCTTTCCTTCAACTCAGGTTCCATGTTTTTGCCTATTTGGATCATTTTCCCCGACTGCCCGCCATACAGCTCTACTTCCTCTGTCTCAGTTGCTGGTTCAGCTATGGGGTTGGACAAATCTGCCCCAAATTTTTCTAACTCGATGTTCATCATCTGACGACTGCTTCCTTCGTCTTCGCTTCTCTTTCTTTTCCCCCCTTCAGTCATCTCGACATCTTTGTCTTTCTCAATGTCCTCCAACATAATGATTCGAGCAGCCTTCTGATCTTCTCTCATTTCCCCCACGCCATTCTGTGTTGGAAATTTCAACTTCAGATGGGGAACAGAAGCTACTGCCTGAAAGGCACTAAGGGTCGACCTTCCCAGAATTCCATTGTACAGACTGTCCACTTTCACTACATAGAACTTGGCTTCTCTTTCTGTGGTGTAAGGGGCTTTGCCCAGCACGATGGGAAGGGTAATCGTTCCTTCGATCGGTACGGGCTGATTCCCGAAGCCGTACAGGGGTGCCTCATGACATGGCTCCAACTGCTCGCCCCCTAAGTTCATCTTGCAGTATGTTCTGTGATACAGGATGTTGACCGAACTACCACCATCAACTAGCACTCTCCAGATTTTATTCTCCCCTATAATGGGATTTATGATGAGTGGATCTTCGTGCGGCCATATCACGTCTTCAAAATCATCCTCTGTGAAGGTGATTAGCAGAGGCTGTTTGGCCGGATTGGTCTGATATAAGTTGTAGACCTGTCGGGCATATTTCTTTCGGGCGGTCTTACTGCATCGCTCTAGCACTGTGCCCCCTGAAATCGTTCGAACTTCACCTCTGTATTTTTCATCCCTTTCAGGTCCCTTTTCTCTTCTGGGCTCTTTGGGTTCTAGCTTGTCCCTTAGGTCGCCCTTGTACTGTTCCAAATCTCCATTCTTTACCATCTTTTCAATCAGCTTCTTCAAATGGTAGCATTCATCTGTATTATGCCCCTTATCCTTGTGGTATTCGCAGTACTTATCCCCATTCTTCTTATAATCTGGGGTTTTCATTCTTGCTGGCCGGACGAATCCCGGCTTCTCCTTTATCTCGTGGAGAATCTTTGAGATGGGTGCATTCAACGGGGTGAACACCGTACTATCTCTATCTCTCCTCCGTTCTACTCCTCGGTCAGGTCTGTTGTCTGTCGGTCTGCTTTTGACGTCTCCCCGACCCCTTCGGTCGTCTCTTCCAGAGCCTTCATTTCTACGACTTTCCTTATATCCCTCAATAGATTCAAGCTTCCTTCGGATGGCCTCCCCTCTCACATATATATCGTTCAAGGACTTAGGAGGAATATCATAAAGAGAGGAGCGTAGCTTTTTACCTTTTACGAGGTCTAATCCAGCAGCGAGGAATCCTGCAGCCTTCACCTTGTCCAAATTAGTGACCATCCCCGCCTCCTCTTTGAATCGAGCTAGGTAGTCACCCAACTCTTCGTTCGGTCTTTGACGGCAGTGAATCAATGCCTCAGTATCCTTCTCCCTTCGGCACAAATGAGAGTAGTGCCTCAAGAACCTCCTCTTTAATTGGTCGTATGAATGTATAGATCGGGGTTTTTGCGAACGATACCACATCGTTGCTGGTCCCTTCAAATATGTCTTGAACATCTTGCACAACATGATATCACAGTGTCCCATACCCGTCATTAGAGACTCATATTTTTCACAGTGGTCTTCTGGGTCTCCTTTCCCACTAAACTCGTTCATCTTTGGGAACTGTCCCCCCGAAGGAGGTCGATACTGTTCGATCTCTTCAGAGACAATAGGTTCATGGCTCACCTTCCGTTCTCCGAACATGGCCTTTTCCATCCTCTTTATACGATCCCGAACGTGCGAGTCGTCCTCTTCATCAGAATCGGTCAGAGTGGTTCTGGAACGTGTCTTTCGTGGATGCGATTCGGAGTCCGAAGACTCGTCTTCATCGTCATACGGCCTTTTATCCCTTCGGTGTTCGGACGACACCTGCGTCACATCATCGGCCTCGATCGACTCTCTTAATGCCCTCTCTTCCAATTCATATTCTTCCCTACGGAGTTTGATGGCTTTGAGTCTGAGCATGTCCGCTTCTTTCTTTTTAGCCCGTATCTGGGCTTCTTATCGGCCTGTTCGGTTACTTTCTGTTTTCCCTTCTTAGTGGCCTGCTCTTCTCTCCATTTGAGAAGCAATTCTCTCTGTTCTTCGGAGGTCGGTAAAGGACCTTCATCCCCCTCAGAGTCAAAATTCAATTGCCGATTTATCGGCGGCGTGATGGTCGAACCCCCAGGGTGTGGAGTTCCATCGAGTACAGGTTGTCGATCCGAAGTCATTATCTCAGTAAACCACAACGCACAATCGATCTATATGTTCCCACAGACGGCGCCAAATGTTGGAACCAGTTTTCGTCACCTACGTCCGGTCGGACCTGCGAAGAAGAATAATGCGAGGGTTGGGATCCCCGATTCACCTCCGGTGTGAGAATCAGTAACTGGTAGCCCAGGTAGGTAAATTGAACGTACAGAGAATATGTGTGTATTATGAATTGTGTATGTGAATGTGTGTTCTCCAAACCTGACTCAACCTTTTTACCAGCTCTCTCCGATCTTCCCGTCTTCATCGTGGACTTCGTTCCCACGTGGGCGGGTTTCCCTTGACCCAGTCTGGAAGCCGTTGGTGCGCAAACAAGGTATGGGCCTGCTCCATCGGGCGTTCTATTCATTCAGCCCACTTCGCTGGTGGGCTTTTAGGTATTGGGCTCGGCCCAGTAATAACGGGATAAGGTATCTCTAACAAACTTAGTTTTTGTTTAAGTCTAATTATGAACTTCATGTCATTTTGACATGGTTGTTTTGTTCTATTAATTTATGCATGTTATTGAACTTTGGAATTTCGATTACATGAACTTGTGTAATCTTTTAAGATTAGTTTAGCATGTTTATTTATAAAATTAAAAACGATTAAAAAAAACAATACCAACGCTGTCAGCGGATAGAGATAGATCGATCTTATCCAAGTTGAGACAGTGGATATGTAAACCAGTTAATTAGAAAATGAAGTTTGATTTTTATGACATAAAAAGAAAACGATAAAGAGTTGTCCTTAAAGTAATTCATTTGTATATCCCAATAGAGTAGTTGTAATTCAGTTACAAAAATGACAACTAACACAATCATATGCCGAGGATATCTCAATTAGTTTACCGCTCACTAATAATGTATTTAACGACAAGAAACACAACACACAAAGCATGAGTTTGCTGCCGTGTTGAATTTCCCTTGCTTTTCTACCCTATGAAGTATGTGAACTGGCTCTCTTTTTACTTTTAAAGTAGCGTTACGTATCTCAAAATTTGTTTTTGAAATTTTTTTAAATGATATATTTGCTAAATATCGAATTATAATTTGAGAACGCATATGTATGTACACGAATTTCCATCATATTTATAGAAAAATTATCAATTATATAAATATTTTGTAACAAATTTGGGGTATTTTTTGAGACATCTAATATTTTTCTTACTCTTATATTCCTTGGTATTTCTTGCGATTATCCTCTCAGCTCATCTGCACTGTGTTGATGATTCACCTCACACCAATCATTTGAGCTTTTTAGAATAAAAAAAATCAGTAACTTTAATCTTGTGTTTATGTTTGATTGGGCACATAAAAAGGTTGGTACTGGCGTTTTTAATTAACTATTCGGCAAAAAATTTCAGAATTACACTTAACTACAATTTTAATAACAAAATATATTATAATATGAGCGCGATTAGATAGTTTAGTGCTAAAACTTATTTATCGTCGTCCCAAATTGATCGTCTTTTTGAACTACTATTCCATATTACTTCCGATTCATGCATTAACAAACCATGTAAGCTTTGCTTAACTTTATGTCTAATATGTGAAGATGCAATGATAGAAAAAACTACTCCCTCCATCCCCTCATTTCTCTACAGTTTTTTTTCACTGATTGTCACGTATTTTAAGGCTCGTATAAAGTATAGTTCCACAACTTATTTTTAAAATTTTCTCTTTTTGAATAAAAATTCAAACATTAAATTTTTATTCAAAAGAAAAAAAAAATTAAAATAATATATATAACTATACTTTATAGGAGCCCTTAAAATGCGTGACGAGTCTCGTCCCTCAATGTAAAGAACTTAGGGGGACGGAGTGAGTACTGTATAAAGCAATGTCACTTTTGAACAGTAAACTGACTCATGTGTCATGACTGAAGACAAGGAAAGCAGATGCGAATTTGTTATGGACCATCTTAACAGCCTGTAATGGCCCTGTTGTTCAGCTAATTCTAACATTGTCATTTTTTTTTATTTTTTATTTCACATGCATAAATCCTTTTCTTCATCTCTATTTGATGTTAAATTCACATGCAATACTCCTACTCCTACATAAAAAAATCTACAGTTTTTTTCTGGTTAATAAATACGTGTTCAATGATTTTTGTTGACTTTGTGACCTTGCTATACAAAATTCAAACTCGGAGTAGCAGTATCAAAAACTAAGAGGCCAACTCCAATTGAAATTTACATACGAACTTGGAAATATACTGCTTACCCAATTAAAAGCCGGTGCCAATGTTCAAACTTGAACTAACTGCATGCAATGTACCATTCCTGGGTAGAAAAATAAAGCCCAGATAACAAGAATTAAAGGACGATAAAAACATACATGATATACCTTAATTCTCACGTGTTTTCGCGCTAGAACTATGTTTCTTTAAGCGTAAACACATTACAAGCAAATTTATGTTGTCATAACAATATTAATGTTTGTGAAATAATCAAAATTCTGCTATAATTTATTTCATCTATTATATATATATACTAGCTTAAAACCCGTGCGATTCACGGATTGTTAATTGTTATTTTATTATTATTTTTTAAAATTTTATTAATTGTAATTGTGCAAAAAATAAGTAGGCATGTTAAAATAGGTAAACACTTTTAATTAATTAAAAACATTAAAACAGATTTTAAAATAAATACGTATGGGTTTGCCCGTTATATTTTTTGAAAATGAGGGGTTTTATTAAGAAAAAAAATGTAACATATATTTAGTTTAAAAAGGTAAATGCCCGTGATATTTTTGGAAAATAAAGTTTTAAAATTTAATAATTAAAAGTATTTAAATATGTTTTAAAATAAATAAGTAAAGAGTTTTCTGTGATATTTTTGAAAAAGAATGGATTTTAGTGAGAAAAATAGAAAATTTAAATTGTAAAAGGCAATTTCATGTGATATATTTAGAAAATGTGATATTTTGTTAGAAAAAATATATAATGTGTTTTAACTGAAAAGGTAATTGATTATAAATAGGTATTTGATTATTTATATTTTAATATTTTTAGTAATTGCATTTGTTAAGAAAAATAAGTAGACATGTTAAAATAGGTAAACTTTTAAAAATAATTATAATATTAAAATATGTTTAAAAATAAATAACTAAATGTTTGTCCGTAATATTTTTGGAAAAAAGGAGGTTTTATAAGGAAAAATAGAAAAACTAACATGTTTTAGTTAAAAAAAAGTAATTGCCCGTGATATATTTAGTTAAAAAAGGTAATTGGTTATAATTAGGTAATATTATTTTTTAATAATATATTTCTATAAATAAGTAAGATTAATTAAGTAAAAACATGAAGTACAGTTACTTAAGGGCAATTAAGTAAAATCACAATGTACCATACCGACCAATCAAAGTAAGGTTAATTAAGTAAAATCACAACGTACCATACCGACCAACCAAACTTTTAACCCGTGCGATCCACGGATTGTTAATTGTTATTTTATTAATATATTTTTTTAATTTTTTTAATTGTAATTGTGCAAAAAATAAGTAGGCATGTTAAAATAGGTAAACACTTTTAATTAATTAAAAACATTAAAACAGATTTTAAAATAAATACGTAGGGGTTTGTCCGTTATATTTTTTGAAAATGAGGGGTTTTATTAAGAAAAAAAATGTAACATATATTTAGTTTAAAAAGGTAAATGTCCGTGATATTTTTGGAAAATAAGGTTTTAAAATTTAATAATTAAAAGTATTTAAATATGTTTTAAAATAAATAAGTAAAGAGTTTTCTGTGATATTTTTGAAAAGAATGGATTTTAGTGAGAAAAATAGAAAAATTAAATTGTAAAAGGCAATTTCCTCTGATATATTTAGAAAATGTGATATTTTGTTAGAAAAAATATATAATGTTTTTTAACTGAAAAGGTAATTGATTATAAATAGGTATTTGATTATTTATATTTTAATATTTTTAGTAATTGCATTTGTTAAGAAAAATAAGTAGACATGTTAAAATAGGTAAACTTTTAAAAATAATTATAATATTAAAATATGTTTAAAAATAAATAACTAAATGTTTGTCCGTGATATTTTTGGAAAAGGAGAGGTTTTATAAGGAAAAATAGAAAAACTAACATGTTTTAGTTAAAAAAGGTAATTTCCCATGATATATTTAGTTGAAAAGGGTAATTGGTTATAATTAGATAATATTATTTTTTATTAATATATTTCTATAAATAAGTAAGATTAATTAAGTAAAAACATGAAGTACAGTTAATTAAGGGCAATTAAGTAAAATCACAATGTACCATACCGACCAACCAAAGTAAGGTTAATTAAGTAAAATCACAACGTACCATACCGACCAACCAAACTTTTAATGTTTCGTCTATTATATAATAGTACTAGCTTAAAACCCGTGCGATGCACGGATTGTTAATTATTATTATTTTATTATTATTTTTTAATTGTTTTTTTTAAATAAGTAGGCATGTAAAAATAGCCAAACATTTTTAATTAATTAAAAACATTAAAACAGATTTTAAAATAAATAAGTAAGGGTTTGTTCGTTATATTTCTGGAAAAAGAGAGGTTTTAGTATGGAAAAATAAAAAATGTAACATATATTTAGTTTAAAAAGGTAAATGCCCGTGATATTTTTGAAAAATGAAGTTTTAAATTTTAATAATTTAAATTATTTAAATACGTTTTAAAATAAATAACTAAAAGGTTTGTCCGTGATATTTTTAGAAAAAGAATGGATTTTAGTGAGAAAAATAGAAAAAGTAAATTGAAAAGGCAATTTCCCGTGATATATTTAGAAAATGAGGGATTTTGTTAGAAAAAAATCTTTAATGTGTTTTAGCTAAAAATGTATTTGGTTATAAATAGGTATTTGATTATTTATATTTTAATATTTTTAGTAATTACATTTGTTAAGAAAAATAAGTAGGCATGTTAAAATAGGTAAATTTTTAAAAAAATAATTATAATATTAGTTTAAAAATAATTAACTAAAGGTTTGTCCGTGATATTTTTGGAAAATGAGGGGTTTTAGTAAGGAAAAATAGAAAAACTAACATGTTTTATTTAAAAAGGTAATTACCCGTGATATATTTGAAAAAGTAGGGGAATTTGTTAGAAAAAATAAAAAATAATAATGTATTTTAGGTGAAAAAGGTAATTTGTTATAAATAGGTAATATTAATATTTAATAATATATTTCTATGAATAAGTAAGGTTAATTAAGTAAAAACACGAATTTAAGAAAGGACAATTAAGTAAAATCACAACGTACAATACCGACCGACCAAACTTTTAATGTTTCGTCTATTATATAATAGTATTGATTGATATATATACTAGCTTAAAACCCGTGCGATGCACGGATTGTTAATTGTTATTTTTTTAATGTTTTTAATTGTATTTGTTAAAAAAATAAGTAGGCATGTAACTAAACACTTTTAATTAATTAAAAACATTAAAACAAATTTTAAAATAAATAAGTAAGGGTTTGCTCGTTATATTTTTGGAAAAATAAGGGTTTTAGTATGGAAAAATAAAAAATATAACATATATTTAGTTTAGAAAAGGTAAATGCCTGTGATATTTTTGGAAAATGAGGTTTTAAAATTTAATAATTTAAATACGTTTTAAAATAAATAAGTAAATGGTTTGTCCGTGATATTTTTAGAAAAAGAATGGATTTTAGTGAGAAAAATAGAAAAAGTAAATTGAAAAAGACCATTTTTCGTGATAAATTTAGAAAATGAGGGACTTTGTTAGAAAAAATCTATAATGTGTTTTAGCTGAAAAGGTAATTGGTTATAAATAGGTATTCGATTATTTATATTTTAATATTTTTAGTAATTGCAATTGTTAAGAAAAATAAGTAGACATGTTAAAATAGGTAAACTTTTAAAAAAATAATTAAAATATTAGGTTTAAAAATAAATAACTAAAGGTTTGTCCGTGATATTTTTGGAAAATGAGGGGTTTTAGTAAGGAAAAATAGAAAAACTAACATGTTTTAGTTAAAAAAAAGATAATTGTCCGTGATATATTTGAAAAAGTAGGGGAATTTGTTAGAAAAAATAAAAAAAAAACATATTTTAGGTGAAAAAGGCAATTGATTATAAATAAGTAATATTATTATTTAATAATATATTTATATAAATAAGTAAGGTTAATTAAGTAAAAAAACACGAATTTAAGAAAGGGCAATTAAGTAAAATCACAACGTACCATATCGATAGACCAAAATTTTAATGTTTCGTCTATTATATAATAATATTGATTGATATATAATAGCACAACATGTTCTATTTTATTCATGTAATATTACAGTTATGCCCCTTCAGAATTAAGAAAGTTTTAAAAAATGAAACTTTGTTGGGAATTGAACTTATGACCTCTCAATCACAACCATAAACATATAAGTTACCTCTACAACCATTGAACTAAGCACACAATTGAGTAAATATTAGAACTCTTTAAATAGATGCATGATCAATGATTTTCTTTTTCTTTTTTGTCTCTTATATATCATTCATCTATTGATTTCTTGAGAAAGTGTTGATATCTTCATGTACACACAAGCATTCATGTATCTACTTAATTAAATTAATGGTACATGTATTATTAATTTTCATAAAAAAGTTAAAAATCAAAATCTTTATAGAGTCGTTTATTGAACAATTTTTTTTTCAATTATTCTAATCTTTTATCTATCTATTATTTTATTTTATATATAATACATCTATATATCGCATTTCTTTCAATATAAAAATGTTCCTACTATTTAAAATCAAATTTCTATGTTTATGAACTTACAAATGTATATAAATTAAGCTGCACGCAAGTAAAAATTCAAATTTAATTTTAAAATAAGTTCATATCATCACAGCAACACCGATAAAATCAAATTCAAATTATAGATTTACTAATTTTTCAAATTTGTTCAGTGCTTACTAATCAAATAAGTTCAACCAATCAATAGACCCTATGGCCTTAAGATGTGGGGGTTAGTCAAAAGCCTGAAAAGTCGAAGAATAACAAAAAATAAAAATAAAGTAGCCATAGGAATATTCTAGATATCATTTTCTTAGTGAAAATATGAGGAGTCTTAAAAATTAAATGAGAAGGGGATAGAGTAAGTCTCGGTGAACTCGGACAGTTTAAAACAATAGTAATTTTTGCAATGAGTTTGTTTGAGATGTACATTCTATATTAACCAATGCATGCAAAGAGTTATCTCACCATTTTCTTTTCTCAAAACTCTTTCATCTAAAGCAGAAATATGTAGAGGAGTGGGGAGTTTCTAGATGTGGGTTTTTGTTGGAGTAGAGGGTTGACTTTAGCTTTAGTTTGTCTTACTTGTAACAAACTTGTCAACTTGCCAATTTCTGTAACAAACTTAGAGGTCTCTAGACATTGTATAAATACTCTCCAAACAGGAAAGGTTGAATAAGAATATAATTTACAGTTACAATCTCTCTTCTCCTCTCTCTCTCTCTCACATACTATCTCTCTTCCTGATATCTCTCTCTTCTTTGTAAAGAGTTTACTGCAGCTACTTGATTTCTAACATGGTATCAGAGCAAGGTCTATGTTGATTCTGCAAGATTTGATGAAGATACGCTCAAATCAGCAATCAGTTTCTGTATGTCATCACCTAATTCAACTAATCTGTAAGGTTTTTGTAACTCACAGAAAGTAAGATAGTTTGTGCTTGTGTGTGCGGTATCAGAAACTCTATCTCTCTAAATTGATCTGTCTTTGTTGATGTGAGATTGAAACGTAATTGATATGTTAAGTTGTGATATTTTTGCAATTACGTGATAGTTGATAGCTGCTATGGAAACTACTGCCTCTTATGCTGCTGCTACTACTGGTTCTACCAGTACTACAAACCTTGATTGTAATCATCCATATTATCTTCATCCGTCAGATAATCCAGGTATGCAGATCACTACGCTAGTCTTGAATGAGAACAATTATAACCAGTGGCATAGATCTATGGAAATTGCTTTGTCTTCTAAGCTAAAGTTAGGGTTTGTAGATGACACTTATGTCAAACTAGTGTCTACATCTCCTTTATTTGTTTACTGGATGAGATGTAACAATATGATCACATCATGGATTCTCAATTCAGTTTCTGTGGATATACGGAATAACATTGTGTATATTCAATCTGCAAGCGAGATTTGGATAGATTTAAAGGTACGATTTGCTCAAAACAATGTTCCTAAATTGTTTCATCCAAGGAAAGAAATTGCATATCTTACTCAAGGAACCATGTCCATCTCTGGATACTTCACTAAGTTTAGAACACTTCATGATGAACTTGACTGCATCACTACTCAGCCTATGTGCAGCTGCAATTTATGCACATGTAATGTCAATTCCAAACTAGTTGAACTTGATGCAAATGTTCAACTAACTCAGTTTTTGATGGGACTTAGTGATACGTTCACTACCATAAGAGGACAGATTTTACTGATGAATCCACTCCCATCTTTAACTCAGTGTTATGATATACTATTGCAAGAGGAAAAACAGAGAGAATGTTCTGTATTACCGTTCTCTACTGAATTTGTGGCTATGTCAGTTAAACCTTAGTATTCAGGCAAGTCACATACCAAAGGGGTTTCTACTGTCAACAAAAGAACTATTGATTCAAGTCTGACTTGTGATTTTTGTTATATGAGTGGTCACTTGAGAGACAGATGTTTTTGCATTCATGGGTATCCTGCTTGGCATAAGTTGTTTGGGAAGCCCAAACCCAAACCTAAAGTTCAGGTTGGGAGATAATCTGTGGTGGCTGCTGTTACTAATGATACTGGAGGTGTTTCCTCATCTGAGACTCTTTCTTTACCTGTGTCTATGTCTCAATCAGAGTCCCTGAATCTGTCTGAGGGGCAATGTCAGCAGCTTATACAAATGTTGCAGAAAAACATGTCATGTCTGCAAACTTCATCTACATCTTCAGTTAACACATTTCCGAGTGATAATCTTACTAGTTGGCCCTCTCAGTTTTCAGCAAATACCATTCAGATGGCAGGTATGACTGAACACTTTGTGCATCATGTGCATTCAGTCAATTTTGGGTCTCAAAATCAATCCAGGTGGATTATTGATACTAGGGCAACAGATCACATTACTCCATTTCTTCATTTACTGTATGATATTAAACCTTGCAGTGCCAGTCTACAATTGCCTAATGGATCTACAACACTCATTACAAATACTGGCTCTCTTCGACTAAATTCTCATCTTACACTTACTAATGTGTTTTGTGTACCAACGTTTACTTACAATCTGTTGTCCATTTCAAAGCTATTAAAAGATACTACTCATACAGTGAGTTTTCTAGCTGATACTTGCTTTATTCAGGATCCTGCTTGGACTACGGTTCTCGAAATTGGTAAAGAGCTCAATGGTCTATATGTATTGCAAGCTACGTATGCTGAGGAATTAGTTACTGCTCAGGTGTCAGATTCTGGTGCTATCCCTAATGGTGTATCTCTACCTGCTGAAGAACTCAAATTTGTTTCTAATGCTTTTAACAGTAATATTTGGCATGCTCGTCTGGGGCATGTGCCTCTCAATGTGCTTCGATTACTACCTATTCAGTTTCACAATACACATCTGGATGTATGTGATAGTTGCTATCTAGCTAAACAACATAGACTAGTGTTTCCTACTAGTGCTCATGTAAGCAATGTTACATTTGACTTAGTTCACATTGATCTATGGGGTCCATATCGTTTTAAAACGCATGACAACTATGACATGTTTCTCACGTTAGTTGATGACAAATCACGGGCTACGTGGGTTTACTTGCTTAAAGACAAATATGTGGTTCCTTCTTTGATTAAGGAATTTGTTCTTATGATTCAAACTCAGTTCTCAACTACTGTCAAAGTGGTTCGTAGTGACAATGGTCCAGAATTTATGAATCACTCTGTCAAAGCATTCCTATCTTCATTGGGTATTATTCACCAGTCCAGCTGCGTGTACACACCTCAGTAAAATGGACTGGTTGAGCGAAAACATCGTCATATTCTAAATTGTGCTAGAGCTCTGCGATTTCATGCTGCATTGTCTATTGTGTTCTGGGGAGATTGCATCTTAACTGCTGTCTACCTAATTAATAGAACGCCTTCACCTACTTTGGATAATAAGAGTCTGTTTGAAGTTCTCTTTGGTAAATCTCCTTTGCATGATGAATTACGGGTGTTTGGGTCACTATGTTATGCCACAGTAGTGCCTCAACCCAGTGACAAGTTTGTTGCTCGAGCTATTCGAGGTGTATTTCTAGGATATCCTCATGCCAAGAAAGGCTATAAAATTTTGAATTTACAAACACGTCAGGTGTTTATCTCTCGAGATGTTAAATTTCTTGAAAACATATTCCCTTTTCAAGAAATTCAACCTCAAGCACCTCAAGTTCTTTTTCCTTCTTCACCTGAATTTGTTAGTGATGAGCCTATTAGTAGTGCAACTGTTGAGGATACTACCTTTGCTGATGCTACCTTTATTGATAATTCAAATGCTACTTCTTCTCAGAACTCTGGTGACCAACAATCTAATGACTTACTGTCAACCACTACTATTTAAACTACTGATAACATTGTTGTTGTTTGACTTCGTCGTGACAGACAATTACCTGCCAAGTTCTAGGATTATACTGGGTTACCAGCTCAGTTCTCCAATGTTAGCGTGTCCACTGTTGAGCATCCTGCATCTACAGAAAATCCTCCTCAAATTATTGAACCAGTTCATTTTAAAGATGCTGTTAAAATTCCAGAATGGTGTGAAGCCATGAATGTGAAGCTTGCAGCATTGGAGGCTGATGGGACTTGGGAAGTAGTTCCTTTACCCCCTAATAAGAAACCAGTGGGTTTTAAATGGCTTTACAAAGCTAAATATCATTCTGATGGTCAACTTGATAGGTACAAGGCTCGCTTAGTAGCTAAGGGTTTTACCCAAACAACAAATATGGACTACTTTGAGACATTCGCACCAGTTGCTAAGATGACATCTTTTCGAGTACTTATGGCTATTGCTACTATGCACAAATGGAAAATCACTCAGTTAGATGTTACTAATGCTTTTCTACATGGTACATTGGATGAAGAGGTATACATGGCGTTTCCTCCTGGATATACTGTTCCTGTTCATGTCCAAACCAAGTTCCCAAATCAAAGGTTGGTGTGTCGTCTGCTTAAATCTTTATACGGTCTCAAACAGGCGCCTTGTCAATGGTTTATTGCCCTGTCTAATGCTCTTTTATTCTTTGGGTTTGTCCAAACTGCTGGGGATCCTAGTCTGTTTGTGTATTCTAATGGGACTGACTTAGTATATCTGCTCATATATGTTGATGACATGGTCACGACTGGTAATTCTCCTCCTTTGATGTCTCAAATCACTGAGTTTCTTAGCACTCAGTTCAAAATTAAAGACCTGGGGATGTTAGGCTATTTTCTGGGAATTCAAATACTTAC
Organism: Heracleum sosnowskyi; assembly: GCA_030848705.1. Taxonomy (NCBI): domain Eukaryota; kingdom Viridiplantae; phylum Streptophyta; class Magnoliopsida; order Apiales; family Apiaceae; genus Heracleum; species Heracleum sosnowskyi. The sequence goes on along the minus strand of JAUIZM010000017.1, from coordinate 1,008,770 downwards.
TACATCTCTTGGTTTGGTTATCTCTCAACAAAAGTATGTCTCCGATATTCTGTCTGACTTTGCTAGCTATACAACTAAAGCAACGGTTATTCCTATGGAGCAACATCATGAGTTACTACATGATTCAGATAGTCCTTTACTTACTGATGCTACTAGCTATCGTCGACTGGTCGGTCTACTAATCTACTTAACAATTACTCTTCCTGATCTCGCGTTTTCGGTTCATGTATTGGCCCAGTTTATGGATTGTCCTAGGACTGTCCATTGGCATGCTGCCTTAAAGTTAGTACGATATCTCCATGGCACAACTACTTAGGGTTTGTTGTATGCTTCGTGTGCTAATCCAGTGCTGACTGCATTATGTGATGCTGATTGGGGCAGTTGTAAACGTACACGCCAATCCTTGACTAGTTATTGTGTTACCTTTGGTGGCACTCTTGTCTCGGGGAAATGCAAGAAACAAACCACAGTGTCACGGTCCTTTGCAGAGGCTGAATATCGCAGTATGGTTGATGTCTCTTGTGAAATCACTTGGTTGGTATCCTTACTTACTGAATTACGTGTTCCTAACCTTGTGCCAGTACCACTGTTTTGTGATAACCAGTCTGCACTTTATATCGCTTCTAATCCTGTGTTTCACGAGCGTACCAAGCATATCGAGATTGACTGTCATCTTGTGCGTCATAAGTTTAAGTCTGGTTTGATTGCACCTCAGTATCTCTCAACACATGATCAACCAGCATATTTGTTTACTAAAGCTCTCTCCTCCGCTCAGCTGTGGTACTTACTGTCCAAGTTAGATGTTTCCAGGCAACTTCCAACCTCTAACTTGAGGGGGGATGTTGGAGTAGAGGGTTGACTTTAGCTTTAGTTTGTCTTACTTGTAACAAACTTGTCAACTTGCCAATTTTTGTAACAAACTTCTGTAACAAACTTAGTGGTCTGTAGCCATTGTATAAATACTCTCCAAACATGAAAGGTTGAATAAGAATAGAATTTACAGTTACAATCTCTCTTCTCTTCTCTCTCTCTCTCTCACATACTATCTCTCTTCCTGATATCTCTCTCTTCTTTGTAAAGAGTTTACTGCAGCTACTTGATTTCTAACAGTTTTGTTAAGGTTAATGTACATGCATTTATCCTTAACGAACCTTTGTCTGATGGAAAAGACTCTGGTATATGGATTGTAATAGGAGGCAAATCAGGGGGGTCATAGCGACAATGGTTTTGGTGATGAAAAGGAACTTGACTCTTAGGGAAAATGAATTGTGGGCTTTACTTGTTGGGTTGACGAGTGCGTTTTATGAGACAGAAAATAATATTCAGCTTAAATCGGATAATGTAGCAGCCGTTAGGGAGCGAGAGTACTGGCATTGATTCATTGGACCAAATCATGAAAGGGTGATTCAACAACTTGAGCAGAGAAAGAAAGAACCAAGCTAACGTAGAGGGTGAGGGCGGTGGAAGGGATTCAAGATAGGCTCGCCAGGTTTCAGGCAGAGGATGGAGCAAGAAGCAGAACAAGGTTGGTAGTAATCATTTGATCAGGTTAGGGCATAATGGAGGCTAGACATAGGTTTGGATAGAGGAATGAGTTGTTTGAAAAATTATGAGGAAAAATATGTGTAGTTAGAACGTCTAGACATGGAAGAGGTCAATCAGGAGCAGTTATAGCATGGAAGCTGATGAGAAGGAGAGAACATGTTGATTGCGGACATCAACATGGGGGACATGGAAGCAAGTGATGAAACTTTCAGCAAGTAGACATGGAAGGGGTCGATCAGGAACAGTTAGATAGTTGGTTTATCTAAAACAAATACAGTTTCATGCACATAAAAAAAAATTAAGATACATGGTTTAATGGTAACCTAATACAAAATTATTAATATAGTATTAAATCTGAATAATTTATATCCTCAAAATCAGAAAAATTAATTTATTTATCGAGATTATCATTTTATTTAAGTTAAAGATATATTGTCTCTGTTTTATTGGGATAAAAAATTATTCATTTAACAAGTTTATTTATTTATTGAATATTTGTTTGTCGAGGTTAAAATATATATATTTGAATGGTGATTGAATCGTGAGATGATTAAATCTTTTCATGACATGACCAAATCTCTTGTAACCCTTCTATTTTTATTTAAGTAAGTGCAAATGCATCAACATTTGTATTCTCATATCGATCAAAATAAGTTTGAGTTAATCATAATTACAATCAAAATATTACAGGGAAATCTTTCAATATCTTTCAAAATATTTTTGTATTATAATCATAGGATCTGAGCTAATGTGAATCTTAAAATTTCGCAATTAAAAAAAAATTATATTGGGTAGACAAGAGTAAGGCACGGGTATTGAAGCTAGTTTTTTTTAATACGAAAACAGGGGATCTCATCTTATGTTACTGCCACTGTTCTATTGCTTACGAAAGTCTTTATAATTATTCAAGAGAAAAGAGAATAGTTTAAAAGTCAAAACGGCAAAGCTTAAACGAACAACCAAGTTGGCTTCCACACCACGTTTCTTTGGCCTTAAAAACCCACCAATTATGGAGCTCTGTTCTTCTCAACTTTTTCTTCTTGACAACATCACCACCTTTCAGTTCTCTTGCATCATCTGAACCTTCCAATTACTTTCCAAAGTTCCATTTACAGCTTGTGTGTACATCTATTTATAGAACATATATATTAATCTCTAGCTAGTTTCTTTGTATCATTATCGTGGGAAATTACATAATTCATTTTACTTGTCGTTGTTAGCTGTCAAAAGAGTTGGATTGAGTGATGGAAATTTGTTCAGATGAACAAATGGATTTGCCTCCGGGTTTTCGGTTTCATCCAACAGATGAAGAGCTTATAACTCATTATTTATCTCCGAAATTTCATGACAAAAGCTTTTCAGCTGCAGCTATAGCAGAAGTTGATTTAAACAACGTCGAGCCTTGGGAATTGCCATGTAAGTGTGCGCGATATCATTTTTGTTACTGTAATAAGTCGGTAACTTGGCATGTGTTTTAACTTGAATTGATTTTCTTCTTTGCAGGGAAGGCGAAAATGGGTGAGAAGGAGTGGTACTTCTTTTGTGTGAGAGATAAGAAGTACCCGACTGGTTTGAGGACAAACAGGGCAACTGAATCCGGATACTGGAAAGCCACAGGGAAAGACAAGGAGATTTTTAAGGGTAAGACACTTGTGGGGATGAAGAAAATTTTGGTTTTCTATAAAGGAAGGGCTCCTAGAGGAGATAAAACTAACTGGGTGATGCATGAATATAGACTTGAGGGGAAGCATTCCATGGATTACACTCCCAAAACATCCAAAGTATAGTCTCAAACTATTTTATTCCTTTGTTTTTCGTTTCTTAGTAATTACTATTAGTCTCGCGCGCGATTTTAACATTTGCTTCTTCTTTTAACAGAATGAGTGGGTAATTTCCAGAATCTTTCATAAGAGTGCTGGTGGAATAAAGAGTCATATATCCGGATTAGCGAGAGATGCAAATCATAGTGAAGAAGTGGAACAGCAAGTGGTTTCGTATCTTCCTCCTCTGTTAGACATATCAAGAACGTTGCAAGCTGAGGCCCTGCCTTTGTCTAGAGAAACCTCTTACTCGAGCCAATTTGAATTTGAAGACACTAAATTTCAAGACAGTATAGCTGAAGCTTCTGCAATGCAATCGTCATCTTACTTGTATCCTCCAATCCCCGTTCAAAATTCACACTTTTCCACGCCAATGTCCCTGCAATATTTCCCGGAGTACTATGCAGTTCAAGATCATTCAACTATGAGGTACATAATGGAATACAATGGGGAAGTAACCGAAATGAAACAAATCAGCACAACGGAAATTTCACAGGACACTAATATTGGAGGGATGAGTACAGATGTGTCTTCAGTGGTCTCCAATCGTTTTGATACGAGGTCTTACGAAGATCAGGAATATCATCCCAGCACTTCAAATGGACCAGTAGACATTGGTTGTCTATGGAATTATTGATTTTCCATTTAGGATTGCAGTTGAAAGGATCAGGCAAGCGTGATATAGTACAGAAGATAAAAAAAAATTATAATACTACACATAATCATAGATCACTTGGCAATAATTGGTGTCATAAAGTAGGAGTTGTTTCTGTGTAATAGTACATAAATTATCATTTTCAATCCACTCATATCATTGTCTATTCTGTTTGCTGCTAATCAGGCTTTTGAGTATTAAGTCCCCATCATATATCACCTCCGTGCAATGTTTGGGGTATGACAAAAAAATTGACTTATAACTTAAAATGAGTAAGTGTCATATAAATGATAAGTTGATGAATTCTTATAAGTTATACGAGTGTTTGGATAAATTTACTTATAAGTTAGTTAAGAGTTTGCTAAATTAAATTTGAAAAAATAATTATTAAATACAATGATTTCAACACTTGCATTTTAAATTAAAAAAATATTTAAAAACACAAAGGTAAAATATAAAGTATTAAAAAACAAAACAATCAAGTAATAAGTCAATAGGTTCTGGAAAATGTACCCCATTATTAACATATAAGTTATAAGTTGAGGTCATGGGTTGACGCCCATAAACTCTTACTATTAACTTATAATGAATAAATAGAACCATAAACTCTTATTAACTTATAATGAATAAATAGAAGCGGCCAAAGATGCCCTCCTTACATTTGACATTGTTCTGGAACCTTAATATATTTTGAGACATTCTTTAAAAAAAACATGCACCTAGGCCATTGCTAACCAGCTCAACCAAATTATTGAGATGTAAACAAACCAAGTTTTCCGACATGTAAAAATTCAGGCGTATATGATGGTTCAATTTCGAGACATCTTCTCCAAGTATGTTAGATGATCACTTGCGAACAGAACAGAGACAGGTATTTGTAAAAGCCAATAAATGGATCTCAGACATTTAACAAATGTAAGTATATAATCTAATCCAGTGATCTTAATTTAAATCACCAAGAGATAATAAGTTGAAGATGATTGATATAACTAAACATTTTTGTTTAATTAGTTGATTAGTTAGGTATACTTTCTCTTTTCGACAATCTAATCAATAAATTTTTGTTAGCCTAGCAAGCAATTTCTGTCAAGTTAATCGTGCATCTCCGGAAAAATCTATTTGTTACCGTAATGACTTTAGGATGTTATCGTATACATTGAGTAATGGAGTATAAGATGTTGTTGGGGTCTTACTTTGACACTTTAAAATTTCATAACGACTGTTTACTTAACATAGTATGAGAGCAAGAAGGAACTCAAGTTAACGGTATAAAATTTCTTCAGAAATCTAGATCGAAGGTTCAGTCACAGGGGAGATCACAACAGTTATTATTGATTGTGTTGTTCATCTTAGCTGTTTTCATAGTAAAGTTATGAACTTCTTATGTTTCTAACAATCAATCCACGAGTGTTGCTTATTTGGGAAAACTATGCATGCTGTTAAGATTCTGAATCAACACGTAGTTAGTTTAGATAGATTCAATGTTAAAATTTTCATTTTATAAACTGAAATTGATGCTTACACTCTTAAATATGTATCATGTGCGTGATTTTGGTGTTCCAGCAGTTACTTAAAAGGATAATGATGTAAAGGATGTGAAAGAACCATTGAAAACCCAAATGAAAAAGAGAGGTGAAGATGAACTCATGTGTAGAGGACAAATTATCAATGCACTTTCTGACCGTCTATCAATTTTTCTGCACCGTGGAAATGCTCTGCCAGTAAGGTTTCTAATGCCTTACCATGCTGAAATATTTCTTTTAGTAAGTGAATCTTTAATCTTTCAATATAGTTTATATGCTAATAAATAATAAGTTCCGTTCATCTTTAGTACGACAAGAAATAAATTCTTATCACTAGACTTGTATCATCTTTCGGCTGACAAAAAATAAATCCTTATCACGCAACGACAAATTTGTATCTTGCAAAATGTTGATGTTAAATTTCTGAAGCAACAGTATGCAGTCTATAGACTTGATATATACTCTATGGTGGTGACCGAGCTCAGGCCGTTCCAAATCACCCAAGGGCCAGGTGGAAATGGAAAACCAAACTTCTCATCAACTCTCTTGTCACTCAATTAAACTATTTATCTGTTTCTTTCGCTCCCTTGTAAATATTCTTTTTTCTAAGACCATTTCTGAGATTTCGATTATAATATTACAATAACTGATCCTAACAAGATTAAGATCGATTATTATCTCTTACAAGTTGTTGAGAATGAGAGACCTTTCTGTGTCCAGGCAGATTGGTTGTTATTTTATGGTGAAAATGCTCGATAATAATCAAAGAAGAAAAATGCTAGAGGTCCTAAATTTGTTCCCAATTTTTTTTTCAAATACACATGATAATTCTTGATTCGTTGTAATAATAAGTGACCCCCTACATTCACACCAACAACTCCAATCAAAACATTCCAAATTACCACATCACCTATGCCATGTCATTTTGTAACAATTTTGTATACCAAATTTTGTGCCTCTAGCATTACTCATCAAAGAATTAATGAGATAATCCTTCATAATTGATGCGACTTATTTACTGTCAGTGTGGGATAAGTAAAAATATTAAACTAATACTCCCTCCGTCCCAAAATAAGTGTCGCTTTGACTTTCTGCACGTATTTTAATGTGTGAAAAAAAGTGACTTCCACTAATTATTTTTTAGATTTTCTTTTTCTGAATAAAAGTTCAAATGCTATATTTTTATTCAGAAAAAGAAAATTTTAAAAATAATGTGGAAGTCGCTCTATTTTGCACCTTAAAATACGTGCACAAAGTCAAAGCGACACTTATTTTGAAACGGAGGAAGTATTAGAGTGATAACAAAAATAAAAAACATGGCATTTAACCGTTACATATTGTTATTATTATTATTTTATAAAAAGAGGAGCTCTGTTTTTTTACTCCCTCCGTATCATTATACATGTTTCTTTAAATTTTAAATCGGTCAAAATTGACTAAAATATATATTATTGTAACTTTTATTTTTCAAAAATAATAATTCAACAATGTTTTAATGTTTAGTCAAAAAATGATCAACTTAATAATTTAAAAGTTTAAAGAGGGATAAAAGAACATGTAAAATGCAACAAAAAGGGTAAAAAAATAATGTTGGGACTTGGGACAGAGGGGTCAAAAATATGCGTAAATTGGGACGGAGGGAATTTAGAGTAATGCTAAAGATATCGAATGAAAATTGTGTGAAGTTGCTAATATTTATTTGAAATATTAATGCAAAGGGTCTATTAATTAATCAGCTAATGACTCGTGGAGTTCTGTTTGCAACATGAAAGCGAAATCTTTTGTTTTGTCCAAGTGATTTGTAATTAAAATGTGTGAAAACGCAGCTGCTCAATCAACCCTTCGCGCACACGGTCAGTAGTATTCTGGTTTTTTATTTTCATTTTGAGAAAACTTTTGTAATTTATATATATATATATTTGATTACTTGCCGCTAACGGCTAACTCTAAGCTATAATGAACATATATAACTCTAATATTTAGACAATAATCAAGAAGTAGGATATGCCTGTGATCTGTTTGATCAAAGTCCTGGCAGACACTTTAACAAATAGGACATGCATGCAAAGACAGTATGAATGTCTCTGTTTTTTAGTTCTTAACAAACCTGTGTTCTTTTATCGGAATTGCATTGCATGGACGCTAATAAGAACTTGTTTCTAGTTTCTGTTGTCTAATGTTATTAGTATTACCAAGACATAGAATTAAATATCGTATTTAGTCTATGAAAAGCAGTTTGTTTCTTTTCATTAAGCAATGAGAAAGACTAATTAAATTAACAGAACAACCTATTCCTCTATATCTGGCGTCTGTTAAAACGTCTTAATCCTCTTTTATGCCTAACCACTGATGAAAAATTTTGGTGATTAATAGCCACTGGCTGACATAATAATGTTGAGAAGAGTACTTTTGTGCTATTATCCAATATGTTTTGTTTATAAATGATTTATTATTTCCAGGTTCTTGATTATTAGTAGTGGCATTAGAAGCAGATCACAGACCAATTTGAGCGAACGGCACAAAGGTTTGAAATGAAAATTTCTGAGACATTTATTTTTTTCTTGCTTGAATTACACTAGAATTTCTTCATTCTTCTAGTTGCTGCTTCACTTCAAGGTTAGCGTGATTTTTGATATCGCGATCGATTGGTTGGTTTACTCGCCCATATACCTTACCATACTCTTGACTATAAAATTCAAAGTAAAAAAATGATATTATATAATTTATTAATATAGCGTAAAAACAGCTTTATAAGGTCTAATTACCATACCTTGTTTCCTACGAAACTGTTGTATTACACCTTATATAAAACCGCTATGTATATAACTATTTAGAACAAAATGGTTATTGCCGTAGATGTTCTTTTTCTTTTTCTATCATCAGCTTTTATTCATTCAAACAGCTTAATTCACTGTTTACAAAAGTAATCAAAATCTCTAGAACTTCTTCTATCCATACTCTCATATCCTCATAGTCTCCACTGATTTTGGCTGAGTTATGAGAAACCATGTTTCCTGCATGTTTGACATGCGAAGAACATGATTAAAACTTTGCAGCAATCTTGAAAATGTCTCTAACAAGAATTTTAAAACATGATGCCTCTTCACCATCTCTTTTGAGATGTTACAGGATGGAATGGTTGTTTATTTGCGACAGGGCATGTGAACACTTTGTCTATGCAAGTGTAGACCATAATACGTACTGCCGTTTAAACTTTGAACTATATATGACAATAATTCAGTGTTTATACCATCTGCAAACCAGGCCCAACTCAGCCAGTTGCAATTGCACAAGACCTTTAATGTTCGGAGTCCACCTTTGTGTAGGTCTATATTTATTTAAAAGTATAAAGTTCACACTTTTTCAACCCTTAGGAAGAATATAATAGCTGTAATTTCAATTATATATTTTTTTAGTAAAATAAAAATTAGAAAGTCTGCATGTTTTGAAGTCTCAGGAAGAAGATGATAGCACGAAGATAATAGCCACTCAGTATTATTACATAAATGTCTTTATTGTTATAATTTTCTTAAGGATGTCTTTTATGATTATTGAAGGGCCTAATATTTTTAGGGAATCTATTTCTCCGTAAACCTTACAATTACTTAACATCGTTATCAACACATGATGCACTTAAACGGTATTAGGATTCTCTGCAAATAAAATGTACAGATAAACGTCCTAATCTTTTCTAGTTTTTTTCACGCATTTCCACGCTAATAAGAAACATACTTGTAGACATTTTTTTTTCGTGTTCTTTGTTTTGTTTAAAAGTCGGATGTTCAAATTTATTTCAAAAAAAAAAAAAAAAAAAATCTGGTCTACAAGTATGTTTTTTATACTCGTGTTAATGCCTGAAAAGAACTTGAAAAAAATTAGGACATTTATTATGAGACGGAGGAGTACAAATTAATATATTTATCAAGACACAATGTTTATACAACATATGAACTTACAGTTTACTCGTATAATTACAGTTTTTTATTTATTTATTTTTTACTTTCAAAATATTTGGTGAATTCTACTTAAACTTTTACTGCATCGCGTATTGTTTGCAGGTTTGTAGAGTTTGTAGGCTAAGAAAGTTTGTATTTGAAAACAGTCCTACATATATATGCATACATACGTGTGCGCGTGTGTGGGAGCGCTTGTGCACATAAAGAGTGTCATGCATTTGTTTTGTGGCTTAAAAATCCTGAAATCGGATCTATAATTGGTAGATGATGGTTTACGTAATTTATTTGAAGATTTCGACTGGAAAATTTGTTAGAATTCTGCTGTTTTCAGAATCCGAAAATGGTATCTTTGGAAGAAAAATAACAAACTAAACCTAAACATAAAGGGCTAAACTGGACGTTTTTTTCTATAAGGGTTGATATGTACAAATAGGAATACTTCAAGGGCTGATATGTTAATAACCCATACTCTATAGCAAATTAACAGTTGATCACGAGAGGCTAATGTGTAAACACATAATAGTTGATATGATTTTATTTTTGTAAACTTATTTTTAACTGTTTGAACAAAACTATTAAATATCATGTCCCTTCTGTACGATTGTGGGTGTAAGTTCTTTTATTTTAGGTTGTTGCACTTTCCATCCAAGATGATTTCAAGGTAGAGACCTTTCTTTCCAGAATGACAACAGTGTCAAGGTTGTGTCAATGAAGTCATATATGCAAGGGAACTTGTGTCTGATACTTATTACTTTATGAATTTATTTATTTTGCATAATTTTCCTACTTTGATCATTTGAGTTCTAATATACCTGCTATATAGGATCATGTTCGGCTACAAACTTTCAGGACTCACCATGTAAATATACAGAATTCGCCACATTATGAGAAGGATTACCCAGAAAACACTGAACTTTTTTTTAATTATTGTTGTAATATGTTATACACAAAGTGCACTTTACTCTTGTTGTAATATGTTATACAGTATTTGCTAATACAATAAATGTGACTTAGCAAAGAAAATAATATATAAATACTATTCACTAAAAATACACATACTATTCACCTGATTTGTATTTTAAAATGATTTGCATTTGAACATATGCCTATATATTCCCCTTCTCTGCCATTTTTGTAAATAACTACAGTGTCAAGGTTGTGTCAATTAAGTCATATATGCAAGCACACTTGTATCTTCTCTCTTATCTCTATATGAGTTTATCTATTTTGCTTAATTTTCTTACTCTGATCTTTTAAGTTCTAATATACCTGCTATCTATATAAAGGGTCATGTTCAGCTACAAACTTTCAGGACTCACCATGTAAATATACAGAATTCACCACATTATGAGAAAGATTACCCAAAAAACACTGAACCATCTTTTTTAATTATTATTGTAATATGTTATACAGTATTCACTAATACAATAAATGCGGCATAAAAAAAAAATATAAATACCATTCACCAAAAACACTCGTATTATTCACCTGATTTATATTTTAAAATGGTTTGCATTTGAACATATGCCTATATATATTCCCCTTCTCTGCCATTTTTGTAATTAGTTATTACTACTATTACTCCCCCCCCCCCCCCCTCCATCTCTCTCTCTCATTTGATGATTGTTTGGTCTATTTAATGTAGAGTGCGAGTACAAGGCAGTTATATAAAACTATGATGTCAAACACTTGTTTTTGATAAATAGATATATACTTGAAAGTTGAAAGAAACTAAGGTGGAAATGGGTCGATCACCATGCTGTGACAAGCTTGGACTAAAGAAGGGGCCATGGACACCCGAAGAAGATCAGAAACTACTAGCTTACATTGAAGAACATGGTCATGGTAGCTGGAGAGCCTTGCCAACCAAAGCAGGTAATTCCTTAATATTTACAACTTTTCACCCACCGAAGGAAATAGATATACCTGTAAGTATGTTATTGTAATGCTATACTAATTTATAATATATACTTGATAATGTAAATACATATGATGTTCGTACAGGGCTTCAGAGATGTGGGAAGAGTTGTAGATTGAGATGGACAAATTATCTTAGACCTGATATTAAGAGAGGAAAATTCAGTTTGCAGGAAGAACAAACTATTATTCAACTCCATGCTCTTTTAGGGAACAGGTAACGGTCTAATCTGTTATGTATAAATGAATGATGTATGTATACTCCACATATCATTTTGTTATTAGTAAATTATAACAGCTTTTTATGTTCTTGATCTATAAGGCAACAATTTTGAATTAAAACTGCATTGTAGTACCTTTTATTTTTCTCAAGTTGTTATTAGTAAATTATTACAGCTTTTATCCCTACATCCAATTATTCAGCATTACAAGGTGTCAAGGTGTTCATCTAGTTCAACGCATAGTCACATTACAGAGCTTAATCTAGTACATGACGCGGATTTAAGACGGACACAGTTTAACATTAGAAAATAATAATTTCTGAATTGCTGCAGCATCGCCAGAAACTGTTTGTGCACATATAAATTCTGGCCTTTAACTTAATGCCGGTGACTTGCTAGTTTGCACAGTTCAGTTGTGTATGCTGGTATAATACTGAGTATCTGTTAAGGCAGCCACTCTTGAATATTCCTGTAAAAATGACAGAAATTTATTGGTGTATATGATTTTTGAGAATAGAATACAATATATACTTGCTGAGCTTTGAATGATTTTTGATAACTTATAGGAATTTTTGATTTTTTATTGTCCTTGATTTGAGTCCCCATGTCTTATAAAATTGTCCTGATTTGATTGCCTTCTTTCCTTATGATCAAACAGGTGGTCTGCTATAGCAACTCACTTGCCAAATCGAACTGATAATGAAATCAAGAACTACTGGAATACACATCTTAAGAAAAGGCTAACCAAAATGGGGATTGATCCGGTCACACACAAGCCTATAAATGATTCTATCTTGTCTGACAATAAAGGTCCCTCTAAGAACACTGCTAATCTTAGCCACATAACTCAATGGGAGAGTGCCCGCCTCGAGGCCGAGGCAAGATTAGTCAGACAATCAAGACTACGCTCTTCATCCGAACTCAAGTCGCTGGAATTTCCTCCCTCGCCATTAATCTCCGTCAGCAAGCTGGTGATGCCACCTACGCCAACACTGCCAAGTCTTGACAAGCTAAAAACACTGAATGACATTTGGACTAAGCAAGTCTCTGCAGCCGGTAGTAGTTGTGGCAGCGAAGTAGAGTCCCCAAAGTCCACCGTAAATTATTCTGGCACCGGAATGGGGGAGAGCTCCACCTCATTTGTGGAGCTTATGAGGAACTCTTCAGGCTCCTGTGAAGATGGAATTATGAAAGATGGCGGGGAAGAAGAGTGGGGGGGACTGAGAAGTATTTTTAATCCCATGGATACATGGTCAAATGAGTCCCTTAGGTTAGGTTATGAAAATGTGCCTGTTACCAGAGAGAATTTCGGGGACAAGTTTACGGATCTTTTGGTGAATAATTATAACTCTGGTGACTGGAGTTTCTCTGAGGGCGACGGAGAGTCGGATAACGTCGGTGCTGAAACTAACAAGAATTACTGGAATAGTGTTCTAGACTTGGTGGTTACGTCGCCTTCTCATAACGTGGTGAATTCTTCTGCATCAGATTCACCAGTGTTATAATTATTCACCATTTGGTTAAACTTTGTTTTTAATGAAAATGCATTCTGAGTTCTTTGCAGATCCCTTCCATTGTTGGTTGCCAATTTGCCATGTACGGAATAAAACAAATAATTTACCAAGATAGTAAGGAATATTTTTAGAATTACGGCAGTGTAAATTTAGATAGTAACTAGGTCAAATGCATGCCTTGTCAAAGTGGGGGAGGTGTTTTAAATGATGGCCTTTATTGCTGTTAGTTTGACGTCGCAATCTTTGCTTGAAGAAAGGTTCCAATTATTGTTTTATGTGGATATTGCATCCTGTATACGACAGTGGCCCTAAATATGATAGGAATCCAATTTGATTGTAGACATAACAATTACAACCTGCACACTTTCTTAGTCCTTGTTTGGTTGCTTGCTTGCATAAACTAAGTTATTATAGGTATTTGCATTTCCCTTCTATTCAAAATTCCTGGGAAGTGTAGTAAACATGTTTGGTTGACATTTTACACTTTTCGGTAATTTACTTCTCTTATCTTATTAGTTTAATTTATTATTACTTTTATATAACATATAAAATTACAAAAAATATGTATTTATCAAATTCAAATTATTTCTTCATCAGGTCTTAATATACATATTCTTGACATTAAAATAAAATTTTAAAAATAAAATTTTTGACTAAAAATACTCAAAATAGTCCGAACTAAAATTTTAAACACCTAACATTTTATTTTGTAGTTTAAAATATGGAATGTTAAAAATTAAAATCTTGTCAAATAAAAGGGGGTCTGGGCTTATAAATAACAAAAAATTATTATTGAGTAATGCTATATTCACGTATCTTATACTTAACTACAAAACAATAAAATAAAATTTTCTTTTTTAAAATGGTTAAAAAATATATTTTAAAAAATGTTAGAAACTAGAATAAAAGAAAACGTATATTTAAATAATAAATTTTAATAAGAATATAAATGAACTAAAAATAAAGCCAAGCACTAATTTTATTAAATATATTATATCTTATTTATAATTTATTTCTAATTTTATGGTTTATTTTGTTTTGTTTAAGTTTATTTCTACTTCCCAATAACTTATAATACTTGTATTTTTGTTCAACCAAACAACTATTTTAAATGTCACTTTTTTAGATATTTCAAATACCACCGTCAACCAACGACCTCTCAGTAACGAGAGAAACCCCTCCCTTCATAAGAAAAAAAAGAAGAAAAATAGTAGCTACACACTTTCTTAGCAACAAAGGAAACCCTAACTTTATAGTAAAAAAAGAAGGGAAATCGTTTTTTTATGAAATAATCTAGATTAATAAAATATCAAATTTAGTTATTAATTATCATTGATTTCACTTTCTAATTTTATAACTTTATTTACCTAATTAAATTTCACTTCTTTATTTTTATCCAAGTTCAATTATCTATAACTTTATAATCTAATAATATTTATTATTATCAATACTCACAATCCTTATTCCCATAATTATTTTAATCAACAACATAAGATTAACACGTTTTTAAACGTGACCAGTATCAGAAATCAGAATTGCCACCCATTACATCATTGCTACTCGCAAGTGCTGGCTAGAACACAGGAAATAAAGGAAATTAATTATTTTTTTTAACTAAATCAAATCTTCAGTAGATGTAAGTAAATTTCTAAGCTAAAACCCAGTAAAGATCTTTTGTTTTTAAGACGATCCAAATTGCTATATTTTCGAGTTCTGTGATTAAGCATTCTGAAGGGGAATTGTGATTACTTGTTCTGATATGGGTATAAAATTACGAATCCGACTCCATTTATAGGAGTCGGATGTAAAAATGGTTTTCATGATGGATGGAAGAAGGTAGATGACTAATCCTCTCGTGTTAAAACAAATCATAAAAATGTCTTTCAAAGAATTCAATTATTATGGGTTAAAAAGTGGATCACGGACACAATCATATGTTGAGTAATGAGTCGCTTTAAAACCTTAAGAGAAAGATACTTTTCAGGATATTATAATGTATTCAAACACCTCCCTCACTCAAAAATTCATTTTTGGGTCGAATATTGGATCACGAGCATCCATCTTTGGGGCATAATTTTGTCTTTCATGTTTATAATAAATTGTGAAATGTCAGAGAGTTGAACCCGATGTAAATTGGAGTTGGGTATATGATATAAATAGTCGATGTAAATTGGAGTTGGGTATATGATATAAAGATTCGATACTTGAGAGGTGAGTTGGAGAAAATGTAATATGCATGGTTCCAAAAGGATTAAATATGGATGTGAGATGAAGGAAGAAATCATGGTCCCGTATCAAGGTTAATAAGAGTTATAAATTGATGGATAAGTTAGTTGGCAATTGGCATTGATGAATTTACAAAAAAATAGGAGGACCGAGGACTCAGAGTCAGTGGGCATATGACAGGACATGATCGACGTGGGAGAAACATACAACATTCAATGTTCTGGTTTTAGAATTACTACCAGTACTAATCTTTTTGTGGACAAGTCTTCGACAGTATCTGAAACCCATGGCCATGCCATGAGCTATCAATTTAATACTTCTTCAATGACCAGCCATGCATCAACACTACGGACTACTCTACTACCACTGCGTTTATTGCGTTGTGTAACTTCTTCTTCCTCTCAAGTCTCATTCAATTTTGCTGGATTTTTAATCCCATTCATCTCTTTCTTCTTTTTCACATTAAAAACATTTATTATAATTAATTTGAACATGTGGTGAACAAGATGAGCAATTCCTCAACAATTCGATACTCGTATCTTGTCAAAAATTTATACCCATTTGCAAATGGTTCAAAATGGTCTCGCAATTATTTCGGGTATTCCATTTTGTATATAATATTGTTGGAGGTCCGAATATGATTATGCTGGCAAAAATTAATATACTTGTACGTTCCAATTACTCACCAAGAATTAATTAACTTATTCTCACACCGGAGATGAAATATAGAAATCATTCCTCGCATTCTTCTTTTTGTAGATTAACTCGAAGAATTACATCGGAATTCGACCCACCAAAAATTTGGTACCACTGCGGTTTTGACTTTTTCAAATGGTACTATTTTCCCGTAGTATTGATTTTTCCGAAGGGTGCCAATGGTACAATTAAAAATTCTCTAATTGTAATCAACAATATAAGAAAAATTGTAAATAAATAGATGGTTAAAGAGAAGATAGTAAAGATTAGAAAATTGAAGAACAATGTATTAAATTGTTTGTTGCTCGATGAGCGAAGAATATCGAACTGAATTTATCTTGATTTTTATTTGTAAAATATTAAATGATAGTTAAAGAGTTTCTTACCTTGACAAAATAATAAAAGTATAAAACTAACAAGTCAAAAATTTAGATGTACCATCTATAAATCAAAAATACGAGATGGTACCATCAGAAAAAATCAATACCACGATGGTATAATTGAGAATTTTCATGTATAATTATACGATAGTACAAGGACGGACTTGGAAGAGTTCAAGGGGGTCTTCTTTTTCATTAAAAAGATGTACCGGGCCTTAATTAATTTGAACATGTGGTAAACAAGATGAGCACCTCATCAATAATTTAATACTCGTCTCTCGTCAAAAAGTTTTACCCATTTGCATATTGTCGAAAATAGTCTCATAATTATTTCGGGTATTTATATAAATTTACTAGCATCTCGTCATAGATTTAATTCAGCATAGTAAAAATCTCCTCCACAAATTCGGTGGATATTAATATGGCATTCATCATAAACTTCAACGCAGACCTCCTCACAATAAATCTCATTCATAGACCGACGAGTAAGATTAAATTTTCTGAGTACTAGACTTTATTAGGGCAAAAGAAAATAAGTACTTTGTTCCTTTCATTTTTTTATAATTTTTTTATATTAATTGATATACATTTTAATATTTTTATAAAATATAGTTTTACAATTTATTTTCTAAAAAAAATTATATTTTAATTTTAATTTTTTTTAATAATTTAATAAAATATATTTTAGAAGAATTTTAAAATGTGTATCAAGCCTGTAAAGAATTGAGCTTTTGATCACATTTGCAAGTGACAAAAATCACTTGTGGTTTCTTCATCGACTTACGTGCCTAACTAGTTATTCCAAAAATCCTCATTTTAAAAAAAAAAAATTGATTAATTTTTCTGAAATATTTGTCAATTATCTAAAAATATTCAATTTATTTAAAAAAAATCTTGATTTATCAAAAAAAATTCTAATTAATTCTTAATTGATAAGTCAATCCATTAATTTCGATTTTCAATTTTTACACTGTACGTTACTGATTACTCTCACAGTCCCTTGGACCACAATATAAAATCTGCATTTTGTTGAATCATAAATTATACTTGGTAAAAGTATCTTTTCTTGTTTCAAGTGTGCCCCTATATATTCACTTTTGAACTAAAGTTTATTACTAATACATATTCATTTTCATTTCACAAAGCAAATTTATAGATGATCTTTCAAAATTATTCCTATGATTATACTCTACTTAAAAGAAAATCAAACTTGCAAATGTCATTCATGCCAAAGATTGTGAACGTGTTTTAAAAATATTCAAAATGATCAAGAACAAATTGACATTCTTGCCAAAGATTATGAACATGTACAAATTCCGAGAGTTTGTTCATAAACATCAACGTCTGCTCACGAATTGAATAACATCACAAGATCGCTAATGACAATAATTTCTTATGGGTCATGTGTTAAGAACAGCCCTTAAAGTTATTGTTGAACATCCAGCAGAACCTCGATAAATGAATACTTTTGGGACCAATAAAATATATTCATTTAGCGAGATTATTTATTTATCGATTAATGAATATTTTATTCAATTATCGATAAATGAATATTTATTCATTTAGACAATATTTTTATTTAATTTTATTATGATAATGATGTTTTAAAATTTAATATACAAATGTATCTAGAAGATAATATTTAAAAAATTAAATTTTTATTATATATTATCTTCACACTCAATAATATGCATACATGAATTATACGTATAAATTAAGTATAGTTTACTTGAACTATTTTAACCTTGAGACTATTCATAAGATTGTAGGTCATTGTTCTAGAGAGAAAAAATATTAGCATATACAAACTTTATAAAAAAATTAACATTTAAAATTTCAATAAAAACATTGATTTTAAATTTGATTCTAATATAGAATCATTTTGGATAGATTTGATTTTGTTGTAAAATCACTTTGGAGTATTTGACTAATTTTCAATTTATTTTTTTTTAAAAAAAGTAGTTTAATTTCGTTTTTTGATTTAATAATTTAAATTTATAATCATATCTAATAAAAATGGTGATAAAAATATGTATTATGAATATTTATGTAATGGTTCTCTGTCAGACTCTATATAAGAAGTTCTCTCTTGAATGCCACCCAGTATTAATATACTTAAGAGTCTATTAAAATATATATGAATTTTTTGACTAGATGGCATATATCATAAAATTTATATCGCTTTAATTTTAGTGAATATTCATTTATATTTATATAGGGCCTTTAAAGATTCCAATAAAATTTATTCATTAATGCATTTAGCGAGATTATTCATTTACTCCATTGTCCCAAGTTGGGACTGAAAAATATTATTCATTTGACGAGGTTATTCGTTTATCGAACATTCATTTATCGAGGTTCTACTGTATTAGAATTCCCAAAATGAAATGCAAGTCATCATAAACACACTAGTTTTATTTATTTAAATACATTTTTTTAAAAATTATTTACATAAATACAATCGATTTCTTGAAAATGTGACAATTAATACTTTTATTCTTTCTCTGGTCTTCTTTCTTTTCTCTCTTAATGAGAGTCGACCCCCAACCCTAGCGGCCTTAATAAAATTCATATCTATCTCATTTTTTCCACTAATTAAGCCTTCTTCCTTCTCATAAATTCATTTTCATCTCTCTTTCTCTCGTATGATCACCATAATTCTTATTTTTCTTCAATAATCATCCTTCTTTAGTAAGGATTGCTGATGTACCCAATTTTTTGGGTATTTTGTTTGTCCTCCTTTTGAAGTGGTTGTTATGCTTTTGGTATTTATGGTTGGTTGTTTTGTGTCTTTAATAATGATTTAATTGGTGCTTTGGGGATCTGTCCCTCCAATTTCAGTTGATACAACTGAAAGCTCTGAACATTGAACTACAGTGTGAAGATCAATTGTGATGCTACATGGATGGTGTAGGTTGGATTTTTTGAGAAGCCATTGTAATTTTTTCTTATTCAAAGAATTTTTATATTCTTTATGTTAAGCAATTTGGAAACAAAATGGCTAATTGTTTAACTCATTTATTTGTTTTTCAACCTGATTACATAGCCGGTTGAGAATTTGTCTCGACCTAATTCTTTTCATGATTAATGAAATTTGCTTTAAATTTTTCAAAAAAGAAACTTTTATTCTTGAAAAGTTAGTGTTATATTTAGAATTAATTGCACTTTGTATTCCCCGCTTTACACCAATTTCAATATATATATATGTAGTTTAATAAATTGGATTTTGCATTCCCAAACTTTAAATCATAAATCAAATCACGACCACTTATATGTTAATGTTATCTATCAAAATAATATTGCTTTTAACAAATATATTGACAAATACAATATTAAATTGTGCAATGATTATATAATTTATATTTTAAGATGGGACAAATATATTTTAACAATTTTATATGTATCATATATCATCATAGTCACAACTTTATTTAATGAAAATATATTAGTTCAATTTTTTATAAATATATTATAATTGATTAAATGGTCATAAAATAATACTCCCTCCGTCCCATTTTTATTGTCCACCATAAAAAACCCACTTTTTATTCAATCATATGAAATAAAATGATAGTAACAAAAAAATTGTATTGTTTTTCATAAAAATCAACATAATTAACATATAATTTAGCATATAAACTAAAAGTAGACAACAATTTTGGGACGAACGAAAAAAGAAATTCTGAACAATAAAACTAGGACGGAGAAAGTATTAAATTATGATTTAAAATTTTTAAAAGTATAAAACATATGATGAAGGAGTGGAAGAGGAGGTTAATAGATTTGAGTTATGTCTTGTGGGTCGTTTCTTGACGGAAAAGAACATCAATGTTCGTGCAATGAAATCGAAGATGGCGGATTTGTGGAAACCTGCTATGGGTATCAGTATTAAAGATTTGAAGCCAGGACTATTTTTGTTTCAATTTTATCACAGGGAAGATATGAATTTTGTGATTTCAAATGGTCCTTGGACTTTTGATGGTGCATTGCTGGTGAAGAGTATAATCAAATCAGGGGAAGATCCTATCAAAGTGCCATTGGTTGAGGTGGATTTCTGGGTTCAAATTCATGATTTACCAGTTGGTTATATGACTGAAGTGGTAGGAAAACAAATGGGTAATTTCTTTGGACGATTTCTGCAGTATGATACGAAAAACAACTCGAGCATATGGAGGGAGTTCATGAGGTTGAGAGTTAGACTAGATGTTCGTAAACCACTGAAAAGAAAGAAGAAAATCTGCAAGAAAGACAAGTCAGAGGTTATGGTGAACTGCAAGTATGAGAAGTTATGTGACTTTTGCTTTGTTTGTGGAATGCTCTCTCATACGGAGCGTTTTTGTCAAAAAAAGTTGGAGGCTGGTAGTGAGGAGGTTAACAAGGAGTGGGGACAGTGGTTACGTGCCCAGCCTCGAAGGTCGACGGGAGGTGTTAGGAGTAAGTGGCTCAGGGAAGACGGCGATGATGATTGGGGATGACAGGTTGTGATGGATAATTCTACGGCGGGAAATCCGGGATTTCAAAAATCTGATTCTATGCGAGCTGGTACATCGCGAGGTAACAGGAAAAAAACAGCTGCTTTTACTGATATCACGGGTAATTCAAAATTTGGAGATATTAACTTCGGGCATAAGGAGGGAAATCCAAATATTAATGGGCCTGAGGAATTGGACTATGAAGAGCAATATGGGCTTAATCTTGAAGACAGGAAAAGGCAGAGGAGTGAGGTTCGTGATAATACAGCCCAACCAAAAAATCAAAACATCGTTAACAAGGACTCCATTCTTTCTGATGTGGATTGTGTGGAGACCTCCCCTATTTTATTGGCTAAGCTTGCGAGGCAAGCTAGCTAGTCGCAATGAGTTGCATAAGTTGGAATTGTCGAGGGCTTGGGAATCCTCGTACAGTTCGTGCTCTTTATAATCTGTTGAAAGATCGTAAACCCAGTTTCTTCTTCTTAATAGAAACTATTTCTTTTGCAAACAAGATTGAAGAACTCAGAGTGCGTTTTGGTTTTGATTATTGTTTCTCGGTTGATAGAGTAGGTCGTAGTGGAGGTTTAGCAGTTTTATGGAAACGTTCTTTACAGTGTGAAATTTCTGGGTACTCTCAACATCACATTGATGTTCTTTTCCTGGAAAATAGTAGTGCTTCGTGGCGTCTGTGATGCTTTTATGGGTATCCAGAGAGGACAAGACGCAGAGATTCTTGGAACTTAATTCGTAGTTTAGCTAGTATTTCTTCACTTCCCTGGCTTATTTGGGGATATTTTAATGATTTGTTAAGTGCTTCGGATAAAAAAGGGTCAAATCCTCACCCTCAGTGCTTGCTTGATGGTTTTCGTAATGTGGTGGAGGAGTGTCAGCTTTCTGAACTTATCTTAAATGGAGGGAAGTTCACTTGGGAGAAGAGTAGGGGGACACATGTTTGGGTTAGGGAAAAACTTGATAGAGGATTTGCAATAATGAACTAGTGAAGCAAATTTCCGATGCACAATCTGAAAGTGATTCGTACTTCGGTTTCTGATCATGATCCTCTATTGTTGGAGTTGTTTAAAGTGGATATCAGCAAGAAAACTTTTAGGTTTCGATTTGAAAACGTGTGGTTGAAGGATCCGAATTTTACTAAGGAGGTGACTGAGGTTTGGAAGGCTATTCCTGTGGCTCATCTGCTGCCTAAACTAATTCAGGTTTCTTCGTTCATGGCCCGTTGAGGGAGATATTTTTTCCATAAATTCAGAGAGAAAGTAAAGGAGCATAAGACAAACTTAGATAGGTTGGTGGATTGTTGTGATGCTCAACGTGTGCCGGCGTATATAGATGAGAAAGAGAAGTTGAATATCCTTTTACTTCATGAGGAAACTTATTGGAAACAACGAGCGAAGCTGTTTTGGCTCCAAGAAGGTGATGAGAACACTAAATTTTTTCATTCCTCAGCTTCTGCAAGAAAGAAGGCTAATAAGATCAGTTTTCTCTTTGACAATGAGGGCAATAAAGTAGAGGATCAAGAGGGTATGTGTGAAGTAGTCAAGGATTACTTTACTACGTTGTTCACTGTGAATGACAACGTTGGTGAATCACAGAAGTTAAGGGGGCACAGGTCGGTTTCAGAAGCTCAGAACATAATATTAACAGAGGAATTTTCATTTGGTGAGTTCACAGAGGCCATAAAACAAATGCATCCTGATAAGGCTTCGGGTCCCGATGGCCTTAACCCTGCTTTCTTCTAGAATTTTTGGTCGATTATAGGACATGAGGTGTTCAAATATTGCAAGGAGTGGCTGCATACGAAGAAATTTCCAGGTGATCTTAATTGTACAAATGTTGTCCTTATTCCGAAAAAAGAAAATGCTTCCTGTTTAAAAGATCTCAGACCTATTGCTCTTTGTAATATCCTTTACAAAATTGTTGCTAAAGTTCTTGCAAATAGAATAAAAACTGTTCTACCTTATGTCATCTCGGAGAATCAGTCTGCTTTTGTTAAAGACAGAAGCATTACGGACAATGTCCTAGTTGCTTTTGAATTAATCCATCATATGAGTTTGAAAAAGCATGGAACAGGGGGAGAAATGGCTCTTAAGTTGGATATTAGTAAAGCGTATGATAGAGTGAGTTGGTCTTTTCTCCGTCGAAGACTGATTATCATGGGTTTTTGTGATACCTGGATCGAGTGGATGATGATGTGTGTGAAAACAGTCACTTACAATTTTTGCTTCAACGACTCAGTTATTGGACCAATCACGCCAAAGAAGGGGTTAAGACAGGGGGATCCTCTCTCCCCTTACCTCTTTTTATTATGTGTGGAGGGTTTATCAAATGCTGTTGATGAGGCGACAGCTAATGGTGAAATCAGTGGTTGTAGAATTTGTCCAGAAGCTCCAATGGTGTCGCACCTTTTATTCGATGATGATAGTTTCCTTTTCTTTCAAGCAACAATAGAGGAAGCCACGAATATAAAGAACTTGCTGGTGAACTATGAATCTTGTTCAGGGTAATCCGTTAATTTCCAGAAGTCAGGGGTGTTTTTCTGTGCAAATGTGAGACATGATAAACATGTGGAAATTTCAACAATTCTGGGGGTACATAATGACTTGGAAAGTACCAAATATCTCGGCTTATCTTCGTTAGTATGTAGATCAAAGACGAGGGTGTTCAGTTATTTAAAGGACAAGGCTAGCAAGCGTATTAAGGCATGGCAAACAAAACATATCCCAAGCTGGCAAAACTGTTCTGATTAGAAATGTAGCTCAGGCTATACCAGCCTATAATATGTCTTGTTTCTTGATTCCTAAGTCCATCTGCCAGGAATTAGAACAGATGTATAACAACTATTGGTGGAGAACTGGTAAGGCGGGAAATCAGAAAGGTTTGAATTGGCTTTCTTGGAAGAATATGAGTTATGCAAAGAGTAAAGGAGGGTTGGGATTCAGGGATTTATAAGGTTTTAACATTGCGTTGTTTGGTAAACATATTAGGTCTTTTTTGCACAACACTAATTCTCTTGTGTCCAGATTATTTAAAGCTCGATATTTTCCAAATTCAACTGTTTTGAAAGCTGGCAAAGGTCGTAAGTCCAGTTTTATATGGAAGGGAATATGGACAGCTAAAGAGGAGTTAAATGGAGGGTTTAAATGGGTTCTTGGTAATGGAAATGACATTGCAGCTACTAAGGATCCTTGGTTGCGTACGAAAAGGAATTTTTGTGTTGAACAAAACCCTTTTTACGATGGAAGGAATAAAGTTGTTTCGAGTTTTTTTGCCCTAATGAGAAGAAGTGGAATCATATTTTGATCAGATAACGTTTTTTAAAGAAAGATGCAGATGATATTCTGGCTTTACATATACCTCAAAGAGATATTACGGATAGGGTGGCTTGGATGGGATCTAACAATGGTGTGTATAATGCGAAATCGGGTTATCACCAATGGTTTAACAGGCATTTTGGGAATGGTACTACTGCTCAGAGTGTTGGGTGGAAGAAAGTGTGGCATTTGAAAGTGCCTCATAAGGTGAAAGTTTTCATTTGGCGGTTTTGTCGTAATGTGATCCCGGTCAGAAGGAGATTGAGTGCTAGATGAGTTAGGGTTCCTATCACCTGTCCAATGTGTTTGAATGATATAGAACATATGTCACGTTTGTTGTTTGATTGTGATTTTGCAGATGATTGTTGGCATCATGTGGGTTTAGGGTATGATTGGAGTAATGTCGAATATGCTCATGAATGTCTATTGGAGAAGATTAGTAATGCACCTGCAGAAGAAGTTGTTAAGATTTGTATTGTGTTGTGGGGAATGTGGTTTTGGAGAAATAAAAAAGTCTGGGACAGTTTCAAAATGTATTCAGAGTGGTTAGATGCAAAGAAAAAACAGGGAATTTCCATCTCTTAGGCAAGACAAGTAGTGGAGAAATTTGAGAACAGATGGCATTGTCCAGAATCAGGGGGTGTCAAAGTTAATGTGGATGCTTCTGTATTTCCAAATGCTCGTAATTTCTCGGTAGGAATGGTGCTGAGGGATCATCTGGGGTCTTATGTTGCAGGCAAGGTTAGTTGTTTTCCTATGGCTGCATATGTTTTTAAGGCTGATGTTATAGGTATTAGGGAGGCGTTGTCTTGGATCAAAGAAGAACGAATCAACAATGGCCAGGTTGTGGTGGAGTCAGATTCGTTGCTGAGTGTCAAAGCTATTATGGAAGGTAAAGTGAACTTGTTGAAAGTGGGTGATATTGTCGAGGAATGTAAGCAACAGTTGCAAAGCATGATATCAGTTTCGGTTCATTTTATTCGGAAAGAAGCTAACAGGGTAGCTCATGTAATGGCTAGAATCCCATGTGTAGCTAATTCCCCTATTATTTCCACGTCTCCTCCTACGTGTTTGTTAGAGGCCCTATCTTTTGATCTGTTAAGTTGATACGAAATTTGTTTGATTTCAAAAAAAAAGAGTATAAAACTAGTTACATATTTAAAATCTAAAATTTATATCATCACTACAATAATCATATATCACATTTGTCAATAAATTCATTAAAATAATATTATTTTTGATAGAAAATTTATAAAGGATTATGATTCGATTATGATTTAAAATTTGAGGATATAAGTCAAATTTATGAAACTATATATAAATATTAAAATTGGAGTAAAGCTGAAAATGCAAAATACAATCAACAAACATGAAAAAGTTAAAAGAATAGTTTAGCGATCAAACCTTTTGATCACATAATAGGCCAGAATTAGAACCAGTAATATGTAAAAATACGGAAGAAGAAAAAAAAATATCTTTTATACTACTGTTTTTAATTTGGCAGTATATACGTACACTATTGTATAAAGTTTAAACTAAGACGAGTTAAAAGTGCCATGAACAACTTTCATCGGAGCCTCCCAACTCCCAAGTAATTAGATATCCTTGGTGACTTATAGCTCCAATTGTTGCTGGTCTAAACAACATTCTGATTTTAACAATTATATAGTCTTAAAAACAGACAAAAATGAATTATGTAAGAACAAAACTGATTCAGGAATGTTTTACTGGCATTCTAGCAAAAATTAACAAATATCAGCATTTCAATTGATTGAAAACATGTTTATAAAAAATTATAATTGATTAATATATTATAATTTATATTTTACTTTTTAATAAATATATTATAATAGAAATAAAAAGATATACATGGAGGTTCAATTCATAACTAATTAAACATTAAAGTTTTTTTTTGAGTAATTAGATTTATATTCCGTACAAATGAGCTTTTATTCAAACAAATGAGCAAGAATCAAACCCAAGACCTTGACAACAAAAAATAAGCCCTAACCACCAAGGCAAGGTTTTAAATGTACATGTATACAAACATTTAGATTTAAATGGTCAAAAAGCCAAATTTTATTGCATTTCTGTTATAATTGCAAGTACAAGCTTAAAATTTCAACAATAATGAAAAAAATTCATAACTATAAGAAATAAATCTTAAAATATTGTCAATGGAAGGCATTGGAACAGCGGCAAACTTGTATCATCAGACTAAAATGAATCTGGTTAACACGTATCACAGAAAAGATAACAAACAATATCACCCTAAAAAAAGCTGCTACAAGAACAAGTAACAGCAGAGCAATCTCACTTTCGTTTCTGTGGAGTTAAAAGTGAACTGTTTACTTGATTAAAATGCTTAATTGATTGGCGGAGGGATGAGGTCCATGGTGGGTGTTAGTTTTTGTTTCCAAACCAAGCAGGCAAGTATTTACTTGATAGCTGAATTCGAAAAACAAAGAATCAATTAAAAACACAATTACAAAGAGTATGACACAAGTACAAATAATCAAACACATTTGTCTCCTGTAGGCTGCTATCTAACTAGGACCAGCTGGGAAAACAGGCAAACAATGTTTTTACACAAAATTAAGCAAACCAAATATATGCTTCAAAGAAAAACAACAATCCAATGGAAGAATTACAATCCCACTCACTATAATCCTTCAAATCTTTTAATACTATGTTTGCTTGGTGAGAACAAATTTGGTACAATGGGTAGTATGTAAACCTCCCTATCAAGTTATTTATGAAGAATTACAATCCCACTCCCTATAATTCCATGTAAAACAAACATTGCATTTCTAACCTCAAAGACTCGGGAAAAAAAAGCCCCAAAACATACTAGAAAAGTTCAAGCACCATGAGAACAAATTTAAGATATTAAAATGTAAAGGAAATACAGGCAGCAAGCAAAATAAGTTGCAAGCAGCAAAGCGAATCACATCAATTGATTTCACACTACATTCTTTAACAGGCCTCTGCAAACTTTTGTTTCTCACAGAGCCTTAGGACTAGTGCTTGTACTTGTACACGCCCCCAAGAGTACAACTTACCACATCCAAGTATAAACTTTCATCATCAGACCACCATCATGGATGATGGTAATCATCAGACAACCATCATGTCAAAGCGAAAGCTTATTTTGTGACAATTGTTGGCCAATCAGGTTTTGCGAATATTAATTGAATCCACCCCAATTTTATAGACGAACCGTCAAGAAGACCTAGAGTTTTAAGTTGAGGAATATACATGTTTACCTATGTACTTAATAACTAGTTTGGATTGCTACATTTAATTTAATTTTGAAAGTCAAAATTAAAAAAAATTAACCATGAAGATATAGAAGAAATCAATACAAGCAAATTTAGAAAATCCAATTGATAAAAAAAGTTACGGAACAGAGAAATTAAATAAGTTTATTAGATTAATACCATTTAGTACCTAATCAAGCTTGAGATAACATTTAGGTTTAGTATTCTTGTGTTTGATTACATTAACCCTACATAATTCTACCAATAGGGGTTTGTGCATCAACAAGCAAGATATATTGAATCAACATGACATGTTTATGCGTAATGCTCTACTTCATTGAACAAATTTTAGCACTAATTGATAACAAAACTGAATAAAAGGATTAAAGTCAATAAATTTAAATAAAACAACAATCAAAGTAATGCAAACAAAAAGTAAGTTAAGAGCATTTAATCTACGTCCAAGTCAGTAACATTCTGTTGGTATAAAAAAACAGAAAAACACACACAAAAAGTTAAGAGCAAAGAAAAGCCTCAGAATTGCAGAATTAATCAACAAGTGGCCTAAAAAAGCCATTCAGTCCCGAAAGATGGTGTATTTTAATTCTAATTTCCTCATCAGCACCATATTTAGAGACTAACATAAAACAATCAAAAAACACAAACATAAATTAATAATGCTCAGACAGCCAAGGGGTTGTCTTCAGAACCTAGGAATATAAACCCCCAGGATTCAGAAACTCTAGTCCACATAAGCTTCATCACCACATTAATCAAATCAATTACAAAACATAATTAAAACTGTAGATATATAAAAAACATGTATGTAGATGACTAGATGTAGATGTAATTCTCATGGCAAGTCCCAAATGGTAATTGCAGAGAGTCTGCATCACCACAAGGCAATAGGATATGAGAATGCATATCATTAGCTCTTTTCAGAGCAAAACGAACAGGCTTGGTATTTGACAATTTGTAAAATTGGGTTTTGCAAATACTGATTCATTTCGCCCCAATTTTGTAAGATAAATCATCATAAGATAATTAAAAAATAAATTATTATTTACGAGAATTTAAGAAACAAGAGGCTGTTGTGTCTTATAATACTATGCTTGCTTTGTGAGAACTTATTTGGTACAATAGGTATTATTTAATCCTCCATAACAAGTAATTTATAATCCCATGTAAAACAAACATAACATTTAAAAAAATTAAAAGGAAAACAGTTCAAACCTATTATCCCTCAAATCAAAAAAGGATAATTTAAAATTTAAAAATAAAATAAAAATTTGAATGATTATAGTCCAATCCTAAATTTATTATTTCAAAACAAACAAGTGATAGCACAATTTAAAGCATTATTATAATTCAAGAGATTATTAAGTATTAACGATGAGATCATTATACACAGAAAGTATCGGGGGGGTTGTAGCAAAAGACACAGAAAGTATCCGGGGATTATAACAAAAGGGTACAAGAAGAGTTGCTTGAAAGCAAACTATCAAAAATACGGGAAAACTGTTCCAGTAACGGGATCTTTGCTGAGGCTAGAAACATTTTGTGTGTAAATTGTAATAGCAATTTTGTAAATTTAGAGTACAATCATTTATTTACAATTATACCCTCGTGTATTAATATGAAAAAATTCTAACCACAAGCCTCAGGAACATCAAACCCCAAAAATATTACAAAGTAATAAAAGCATACATCTAAATGATCAAGTATTTAAGGGAGATTGAGCATGTTATGTTCACATCTAATATACTATAAAAATTGAGAATAAATTTGAGATATTCAATTGTGAGGGAAATACAGGCAGCAAGCAAAATAATTTGCAAACAGCAAAGCGAATCCCATCAATTGATTTCGCACTACATTCTTTAACAGGCCTCTGCAAACTTTGTTTCTCACAGAGCCTTAGTACTAGTGCTTTTACACAACCCCAAGAGTATTTTACCATATCCAAGTAGAAAATCATAGTATAAATAAAGTATAGAGAGATATTCATAACCAATAATTTCATTCTACATCAAAAATAATATATTTCATTCTTCAATATATACAGTTTTATTGAAATATCAGAAGATTTAAAACAATTGCCAGCAAAGAATGCCCTCAGATTTGCAGAATTAGTCAACAAGTGGCTTAATAAGCCATTCAGTCCCGAAAGATGGTGTATTTTAATTCTGATTTCCTCACCGGCACAAAATGGAATAAGAACAATGCATGAATGTGTATTTTAATTCTGATTTCCTCACCGGCACAAAATGGAATAGGAACAATGCATGCATACAGAAAATCAAAGTCACTAAAATCCACTAAGATATTTAAAATTTATCATCACAAGCACCTAAAAATTTTCAGAACAAACAAAAACTGCATCTTCTATTATTATGCTCAGACAGCCAAGGGGTTGTCTTCAAACTGGGGGATTAAACCCAGATCAGAAACTCTAGTCCACATAAGCCTCATCACAACAATAATCAATTTCTAGACATTACAACAATAAAACTCAAAAGACTAAGACAAGCACAACTTTAGGGAGAAAATAATCCAAGATGTATACATGTGATTTCCATGGCAAGTCCCAGATGGTAATTGCAGAGATTCTGCTTCACCACAAGGCAATAGGATATGGGAACACTTTCATTGCCTTTCATGGATGGTAATCATCAGACCACCATCATGTCAAAGCGAAAGCTTATTTTGTGACGATTGTTGGTCAATCGGGCTTTGCGAATATAAATTGAATCCACCCCAATTTTATAGACAAACCGTCAAGAAGAAATAGAGTTATAACTTGAGGAATAGACATGTTTATGTATGTACTTAATAACTAGTTTGGATCGCTACATTTTATTTTATTTTGAAAGTCAAAATTAAAAAATTTTAACTATGAAAAGATATAGAAGAAATCAATACTCAAGCAAATTTAGAAAATCCAATTGATAAAATAAGTTATTGAACAGAGAAATCAAATAAGATAATTAGATTAATACCGTTTAGTACCATTTAGGTTTAATCTTCTTGTGTTTGATTACATTAACCCTACATAATTCTACCAATAGGGGGGTTTCTGCGACTTGAACAAAAGTGATAATCAACAAGCAAGATAATTGAATTAACATGACATATTTATGTGTAATAGTACTCTATTGAACAAATTTTAGCACGAATTGATAACAAAACTCAATAGCAGGATTAAAGTCAATAAAGTTAAATAAAACAATAATCAAAGTAATGCAAACAAATAATTAAATCAAAACAAAACCTTTTCCTTACCAAATTCCAATTCTTTCAAACATTTAATCTCCGTCCAAGTCAGCAACATTCTGTTAATATAAAAACAGAAAACAAACATACAAAACAGTTAAGAGCAAAGAAAAGCATCAGAATTGCAGAATTAATCAACAAGTGGCCTAAAAAAGGCCATTCAGTCCCGAAAGATGGTGTATTTTAATTCTAATTTCCTCATCAGCGCCATATTTAAAGACAACATAAAACAATCAAAAAACACAAACATGAATTAATAATAATAATTGAGTTGAAAAATGCTCAGACAGCCAAGGGGTTGTCTTCAGAACCTAGAAATATAAACCCCCAGGATTCAGAAACTCTAGTCCACATAAGCTTCATCACCACATTAATCAAATCAATTACAAAACATAATTAAAACAATAGATATATAGAAAACATGTATGTAGGATGTAGATGTAATTCTCATGGCAAGTCCCAAATGGTAATTGCAGAGAGTCTGCGTCACCACAAGGCAATAGGATATGAGAATGCATATCATTAGCTCTTTTCAGAGCAAAACGAACAGGCTTGGTATTTGACGATTTGTAAACTTGGGTTTTGCAAATACTGATTCATTTCGCCCCAATTTTGTAAGATAAATCGTCATAAGATAATTAAAAAATAAATAAATTATTATTTACGAGAATTTGAGAAACAAGAGGCAGTTGTGGAGGCGCCCGTGTTTTGCTAAACCCTTGAGGCTGTGTATATATAGGTCCACATGTTTTTCATAACTAGGGTTTTGTTAGCAACTAAAGTAAAAACAGACGGCATGAGAAACTTTTGGCCCAGCCCATCATATTTGAAGCCCAATATCTGTTGTTTTAGAGCCCGTTTAAGTAAACTTATAATTGTCATGTATGACTTACGGCATGTTTGACTACCCAAAATAAGGCGTACTTTTTCGTTGACTTATTAATTGATTTTTTTTGTTTTTTAATACTTTATTTTTTTACATTTGTGTTTTAAATGTCTTTTTTTATTTAAAATGCATGTATTCAGATCATTATGTTTAATAATTATTTTTCAAATTTAATTTAACAAATTCTTAACTAACTTATAAATAAATATATCTAAACACCAATATAATTTATACGAATTCATCTACTTATCACTTAATCACTTATATGACACTTATCTATCTATCTATACTATTAACTCCTTATATATAATAAGCGTAAGGGAGATCTTATCCAAAACTTTGGTCGGTCACTGTACTACCAAAAATATACGATCCGTTGGATTATAAAACTATAAATATTCAAATCGATGAGGACCGTCAGATATAATATTAAAAATTGTATTTGATTAATAATAGGATAGTATTTAAATACTAAAAGGTGTATTTTGATAATTTAAACCTATTATAAATGGGTTTTCTATATTGAATAGAAATCTTTATGTAAAAATTCGTAATTATATTTTCTCTTTATTTTATGGATAGTTACAGTTAGATAATAATTATTAAACCATCATTGAATTAAAGATAATTTTGTAAGCTTCGCGTGGGCTGTAAAATCGTTAAAATCTGTTGTCTAAAACTCAAGATAGAGCCCAAGAGCCAAATAGTAAAGTTATTATCTAAATTTTAATAAATATTTTTTTATTATTTTAGCACCAATTTAATTTTTTTTCTTAATTCTTTTAGATTTATAAATTCTTTGTTTATTTCAATAAAATATTAAAATCAATTTAAGAAAATATTAAAATCGATCTGGTCCGTGTACGATCAGTATACGACCAAATTAATAATTATAGTTAGATCTTAAATAGATCGATGATAATTGTTAGATCTAATATTAAAAAGTGTATCTGATTAATAATAGAATTATATTTAAATACTAAAAAGTGTATTTTGATAATTTAAAAATTTTCTATGTAAAAATTCTTAAATATCTTTTCTCTTGAATTTATGTATAGTTCCAGTTAGATAATAATTGTTAAACCAAATATCAAGATAACAATTCATATCGATTATAATGATACCCTACGTTATAAGAGACTTAGGAAAACTCCTGTACATGAATAAATTTAAACACTTTTTTTTCTGAAGGAACGTAACAATTCGATTAATCCAAATTATAATTATATTATTTTGCATATAACAAACGGATAATATCAAAATATTATTAAAATGTTGAGGGTTTCATAATTTTGAATATAATACTTATATTAAAATGTGTATTTGATTAAATGTAGGATTATGTTTTTTTTTTGCTAAGTAAATGTAGGATTATATTTAAATACTAAGAAGTGTGCTTTGATAATTTAAACCAATTATAAATTGGTTTTCTGTATTGAATTGAATTCTTTGTGTAAAACTTCTTAACCATCTTTTCTTTTCAGTTTACTTTATGGGTAGGTCAACTGGTCAAGTTAGATAATAATTATTAAAACATCATTAAATTAAAGATAATTTCGTTAGTTTCGCATGAGTTGTAAAATCGTCAAAATTCAATTTCTAAAACTCAGGATAGAACCCAAATATTAAAGTGAGTATCTAAATTTTAATAAATAATTTTTTTATTATTGTAGCACCAATTTATTTATTTTTCCACTAATTCTTTTAAATATAGAAATTTTAAGTTTCTTTCAATAAAGTATCAAAATTAATTAAGAACAAATTCAAATCGATAAAGAATATAAAAATATGAGAATAAAATTTTATATAATCATAACATAATTTTTATTCTATTTAATAATTTTTAAGTAATAATGTATTTTAAAATTTTATTTACACCGTAAATAAAACCGAAACATTAAAAGTAAAAGCAGTTAGTAAGATACTTATATCAGTATATACTTGATATCCTTATTATATTAAATCCTTATATATAATAATCATAATAGGGATCTTATCCCAAATTTTGGTCGTAGACAACCAAATTAATAAGGACCATTAGATCTTAACTAGATAAATGAAAATTGTTAGATCAAATATTAAAAAAATTTATTTTATTAATAATAGGATTATATTTAAATTCTAAAAGGTGTATTTTGATAATTTAAACCAAATATACCAAATATAAATAAGTTTTCTATATTGAATAGAATTCTCCATGTAAAAAATCCGTGACTTTCTTTTCTCTTCCATGGACAATTCCACCTAGATAAAAATTGTTAAACCATCTTTTAATTAAAGATAATTTAGTTATCTTCATGTGGGGTGTAAAATCGTCAAAATCTGATTTTTAAAACACAAGATAAAGCCCAAATTAATAAAGTGAATATTTAAATTCTAATAATAATTATTATGTCATCATTATTTTAACACCAATTTAATTACTTTTTTCTAACTATTTTAAATTTAGAAATCTATGTTCAAAAATTAAAATCAATCTAAGAAAAATTCAAATCAACAAAGAATATAATAATACGAGGATAAAATTTTATAAAATTGTGCATATTTTTAATCCTATTTTATAAAGTTTTATATCATAACTAATCAAATATTATTTATTATTAAATAATAAATTATACTTAAATGGTGATTTTGTTTTATAATAACGAGACCTAATTTCATTGTTAGCAGAACTATATTGATATTAAAAAAAAACCTTATTTTGAAATTTTAGACTCAGCTAGACTGAGCTACAGAAGAGGCCAAACTTTTTAAACCTATATACATTGTAAATTATTAAATTCGAAACTTTAAAAGTTTGTTAATCAATTAGTATAGTACTTTTCTGAAAAATCTTACTTTACAAAAAATATTATCAAATAACATATTTGCAAGAAAAAATGAAAAAATTCTTATTTTTCAAAAAAACTTATAAATTTTAATATGTTGTTGGTAGATTCAAACCTTAGATCATTCTACATGATAATTCTAACGTATTTCAACAATTTAATTTGAAAGATTCAACAATTATGGATTGAGTGATCAAACAAAGCGACCAAACTTAACTTATAAGGAAGCTTTCATTATTTAGTCTTTAATATAATAACATAGATATTTACCGGATATACTATAAAAAATGAAATTTATACAGAATTTTGATCACGGTGTACTACTTTAAAAAAGAACTATTACAAAAAATTATATTTTAATTGATAATTTATTTTCTCAAAAGTTCAAAGTTCCCGCATCTTTAACATATTACAAAAAAGAGTATATTATATTTTAGCAATAAATATTTAAAAAAATTATAAATATTAAGAAAAATTAATGATGTTATCATGTTAGTTTGGTCCTAAATACCGCCAAAACATTCTCAACCGTTAGATCCAATACTTTTAAAAATACATGATCAAGATTATATCATATAAAAAGAAGTTATTATCTAAAAATGATATAAGTTAAAAGATATCATATTAGGATTGGATTTTCTAAAAAGTCAAAACATAAAAATAGTTGTAATTAAACAAGGAAACTCATTTAATACCAAAATAATAAAAATCTTTTAATGTTAAATAGATAGGTGAAAACCGTTAAATTTAACATTAAAAACTGTATTTGGTTAATAAAGGGTATTATAATAATCTAAACTACATATAAGTAGATTTCCTAAATCGAATAGAATTCTCAACATTAAATATTAAAAAAACAATCGTGTGTTGCATGTGTAATAAAAATATAATTATAAACAAAATAATTATAAATAAAATTTAAGTAACCGTGCATCGCACGGGCTATAAGCTAGTATTATTAAAGACGAAACATTGAAAGTTTTGTAGTCTGGTCATGAAAGTTTTTGTAGTCTGGTCACTCAATTCATAGCCGTTGGATATTTTTGATCAAATCGATGAGAACCGTTAGATAAAATATTAAAATTATTATATAGAATATCTTTTCTATTTTTCCTAACTAAAATATCTCATTTTCCAAAAATATTGCAAACAATTTCATTTACTAAAATAACATAATAAAGTTATAATTGCTAATAAAGAACTCATTACCTTTTTTAGCCAAATTGTATATTCTTTTTTATATTTTCTAACTAAAATTTCTACTTTTCTAATTTTCCTAACTAAAACCTCTCATTTTCCAAAAATATCACGAATAGATCTATTTAATAAAATAAAATAATAATATTATAATTATTAATGACTAACCGATTACCTTTTTTTTTCTAAAACGTATATTCATTTTTATATTTCATAACTAATATTTCTCTTAACTAAAACCTCAAAAATATCAGGGAATATTCCATTTATTAGCATAAAGTACTAATATTATAAATGAGAACCGTTAGATAAAATATTAAAATTATTATATAAAATATCTTTTCTATTTTTCCTAACTAAAACATCTCATTTTCCAAAAATATTGCAAACAATATCATTTACTAAAATAATATAATAAAGTTATAATTGCTAATAACTAACTCATTACCTTTTTTAGCCAAATTGTATATTGTTTTTTATATTTTCTAACTAAAATTTCTAATTTTCTATTTTTCCTAACTAAAACCTCTCATTTTCCAAAAATATCACGAATAGATCTATTTAATAAAATAAAATAATAATATTATAATTATTAATGACTAACCGATTACCTTTTTTTTCCAAAACGTATATTCATTTTTATATTTCATAACTAATATTTCTCTTAACTAAAACCTCAAAAATATCACGGACTATTCCATTTATTAGCATAAAATACTAATATTATAAATCTATCTATCTATCTATACTATATTATTAAATACGAAACATTGAAAGTTTTGGTACATGTTTTTTTGGTACAATACTTGCCTTATTTAATTGTTTATTTAATTATTATAAAAATTATTATAATCAGTTACCATTTCTGTTAAAATGCATTACCAATTTTTTCTAAAAAAATCACGAGCAATTTCCTTTTCAAGCTAAAACATGTTACTTTTTCTATTTACTTTACTAAAATCTCTCATTTCCCAAATATAGCACGAGCAAACCCTTACTTATTTATTTTAAAACATATTTTAATACTTTTAATTGGTAATTACATTTCCCCTCTTTTTCTAGAAAAATCACGGGCAATTACCTTTTTCAGCTAAAACATGTTATATTTTCTATTTTCCTTACTAAAATATCTACTTTTCCAATTATATCACGCGCAAAACCTTGCTTATTTACTTTAAAATCTATTTTAATAAATTTAATTGACAATTATCTTTTTCAACTAAAACATGTCACCTTTTGTATTTTTCTGAATAAAACCCCTCTTTTTTCAAAAATATCACCGGCAAATCGTTACTTTTATATTTTAAAATTCAACGAAAACATGTTACTTTCTATTTTTCTTACTAAAACCCCTCTTTTTCCTAAATATCACGGGCAAACCGTTACAATTAATAAAATATAAATAATAAAATTAACAATTATTAAAAACAATCCGTGTATCGCACGGGTTTTAAGCTATATTATTAAAGACGAAACATTAAAAGTTTGGTAGTCGGATGGACGGTCGGTCGGTACTTAGTGATTTTATTTAATTGTCCTTACTTATTTTTTAAAAAACTATCACTAAATAATAATCTATACTATAATATTATAAGCAAACCACCCTCTATTTGGTTGGTAGTTTGGTCATTTGGTTTGGTCCTCTAAATAATAACCGTTAGATGTAAATATAGGTAAATGAGAACCGTTGGATGTAATATTAAAAGAATATTCTTTTTTTTGATATCTAAAATGCTCCCACCGGTTCAAGGTTCGAATCCCGTCAACAACATATTAAAAAAATTTAAGATCAAAATACAAATAAATGTTAATAAAATAAGAAAAAATACTAAAAAATCATATAAAAAAAATACTATTATAAGCAAACTACCATCTATTTGGTTGGTTGGTAGTTTGGTCCTCTAAATAATAACCGTTAGATGTAAATATAGGTAAATGAGAACCGTTGGATGTAATATTAAAATAATATTCTTTTTTTGATATCTAAAATGCTCCCACGGGTTCAAGGTTCGAATCCCGTCAACAACATATTATTATTAAATATTTCTATCATTTATTTTTCTAAGCTACATTCAAAAGTTCAAGATATTATTCTATCGACAACATATTAAGAATTTTTAAAATCAAAATAAAAAAAAACTTAGAATAACATCATACATATATTATTATATTTGATTACTTTTTAAAATCATATAAATCAAGATATAAATAATAAAATAAAAAAATACTAAAATTCATCCGTGCATCGCACGGGTTAGAGGCTAGTATTATTTATAACCAATTACCTTTTCAGCTAAAATACATTACCTTTTTATATTTTTTTCTAACAAAATCTTTTCTTTTTCTAAAAAAAATACTGGCGATTATCCTTTTTAACAAAAACATGTTACTCTTTCTATTTTTTTTTACTAAAACCCCTCATTTTCCAAAAATATCACAGGAAATCCGTTACTTATTTATTTTAAAAATCTATTTTTTTATTTTAATAATTAAAAATATTAAAATCTATTTTAATACTTTTAATTTTGAGTACTTTTTCAGCTGAAACATGTTACTTTTTCATTTTTTTCATTTTCTAAAGAAATTATTATTAAATAATAACATTTTTATAACCAACTACATTTTCAGCTAAAATACATTAATTTTTCTATTTTTTTCTAACAAAATCCTTTATTTTTCTAAAAACAATCACCTGTAATTATCATTTTCAACTAAAACCTGTTACTCTTTCTATTTTTCCTTACTAAAAACCCTCATTTTCCAAAAATATCTCGGGCAAATCCCTACTTATTTATTTTGAAACCTATTTAAATACTTTTAATTACGGGTACTTACCTTTTCAGATAAAACATGTTACTTTTCTATTTTCCTTACTAAAACCCCTACTTTTCCAAAAATATAACGGATAAACAGTTATTAATTTATTTTAATACTTTTAATTATTTAAAAAAGTTTAACACGCCTACTTATTTTTTTAGCAAATGTAAATTAAAAAAATATTAAAAAAAAATAATAAAGATAATAATTATTAATAACAATCCGTGCATCGCACGAGTTTTAAGCTAGTATTTACTAATGCAGGAAAAGAAATATACAATTTTAATATTCTCCTAATTTTTTGGTAAGCAAATATCTCAATTCTCTTTTAAATCTTTACTAATAGAGGAAATTAAATATACAATTTTATTATTCTCTTAAACTTTTTATTTATGAATATACCAACTAACATAGGAAATGGTCAGGTTAATGATCTAGTTGGGCACTAAAGTCAGGTTAATGTATTAAGTTGGTCGCTGAACTCAAATTGAACTCAAGCAAATCACTAACTCGAATTAATTGTTAACTCCATTAAATGGGTTGAATTTTTTAAACAAAAATTGCTACATGGTAAGCCTGTTATTCACGTGACTAACGTCTATTAACTTAACTATAGTTAGTTAACTAAATTTAAGCAATTGAATAAAACATACGAACAAAAATAAAACATATGAATCATATTTATTGTGTATCAAATAGTTCTTTCAATTTTACAGGATGTCAACAAAGGTTAATATTTATGTACATCATCATGGTTTTTTAGACATTATTAAACCGAGTTACCAATTTAGTTGTAATGTTAAAGGTCAGTAATTTTCGTGTTAAAAAGTGAACCCATTTAACGGAGTTAACAATTGATTCGAGTTAGTGACCTGTTTGAGTCCAATTTCAGTTCAGCGACCAACTTGATACATTAAGCTGACTTCAGTGACCAACTAGATCATTAACCTCATAGGAAAGTAAATATATTATCTTAATATATTTTTGATTTTTTTTATTGAATTCAAAACTTAAAATTTTAGAAAATATTATGGAGAAGAGAGGGGCGGTGAGGTGGCGCTCTGAAATCGCCTCGATTTATTTTTCTACTTTTCTCGAATTTTTGAATTATTAATATTAAATATTAGATAAATTCTCAATTTCTTTTTTACTATTTTTAACGGAGAAAACTAAATATACCATGTTAATATTCTCCTAAACATTATCTACTAATCCAATTTATTTACTATTTTCTTTCTTACTGTGACAACCCGGGTCAAATCTCGAGCCTTTTTCGAAAATCCGGTCAAATCCCGATTCCGAGTCCGAATAAGCCGAAGCCTACTGGCCCAAACGCAGCCAACTTGGGTAACGACTAGCTCACCACAGGCCCCCAAAATATCATGATTTTGTTGGTGCTAATTAGTAGTAGTACTTTGCCTTATAAACTGAACAGAAGTCTCAAATCTCCTCGATGTGGGACTGGGGTGTTACAAACTCCCCCACTTAAACAGATAAAGTCATTTTCATAGAGTAATTTGTCAATTTCTAGAACTGGTCATAACTGATTTTGTTAATAATGGTCTATTTTGCAAGATGTTTTGGTGTCTGATTTTTGAAATTTCATTGAGTAAGTTATATGTAAGCGTCGCATGAGTTCTATTAAGGTGGTGTGAACATTATTTGACTTTGATTGGTTTAATAAAATTATAGGATTTGCTCGCATTGATTTCAGTATTTGATCGCTTTTGAGGTAAGTACTTTTTGACTTACTTTTATTTTCAGAAAAGATAAGTATACTCTGTTTTTCGAATTTCGTATAAGATATAAGAATATTGTTTCGAACTGTATAAGATATAAGAATATTCTTTCGAACTGTATAAGATATAAGAAATAAGATACGATAATATTCGAATTCCTCAGTCTCTACGTTATCGAACTCGTTCGTAATTTACGCTATAGTTCCAGAACTAGCCTTAGATACCCTTAGTAGGCGCACAAGTGTGCAACTTTAGATACCTATTAAGGGGGCGTAATTATTGAACTTTAGATGCCGGTCACTGGCAAAGTGTGGAAAAAGAATAAGATCCCGGCTACTGGGAAAGTGTGGCCGTAGAGCAAGACTGTGGTATTTATAAGAATTTCGTTTCTGTTTTAAATTCTGCTTCTGTTTCTGTTCTGGATTTTGAAAATATAAACACTGGGTTGGACTTGTTTTCGCAAATGTTTTCCAATTTATTATTGTTTTGAGAAATCTGTTTTATTAAAACGCCCATTGATTTTCGAGAATATCGATAAGTCAATTTGTTACTTGCTGAGCTGTGTAGCTCACCCCTTTCCTAACATTTCAGGTTTCGATTTTGGAGGCTTATTGAGAATATGGATGAGAACTTGTGAATTCCGTGATATGTGTTTGGATGTAAATTACTAGTTAAGAATAGTTGTGCTATTAGAATCAATTTTGTTAAATTGCAGGATATGTATTATTGAATTGTGGAGCTGCGTCTCCGATTTTATGTTTATGAATTATTGAGTTTGACCGCTGCATTTGACTTTTGTGTGATTTTGTATTTATTGAATAAAGAAATGTATTTTATTTTTAGTTTCGATTTAGAATTAATAGTCCGAAAAGTCGGGATGTTACACTTACTATCTTTCATGGAAGTAAGCTAAATATGCTATGTTAATATTCACTTAAACTTTTTCTTCAATTCCAATATATTTACTAATTCAATCATACTATCTTCTAATGGAGAAAACTAAATATACTA
Source organism: Heracleum sosnowskyi (assembly GCA_030848705.1). NCBI lineage: Eukaryota > Viridiplantae > Streptophyta > Magnoliopsida > Apiales > Apiaceae > Heracleum > Heracleum sosnowskyi. Next base: position 967,508 of record JAUIZM010000017.1, on the reverse strand, counting down.
TTGATATGGTCATAAAAGTAATTATAGAAATATAATTGACGGTCCAATGAAAATGCTCGATATTTAATGCCCAAATCCCTAATTATTCATTAATTTCGTAATTAATGAATAGGGAAAATATACAACTCATTAAAAGAGCCCAAATTATGGAAATCTTATCAAAGAAGGACCCGGAATCCCAATTAAAGGCAATTAATGAGTCATAGCCTTTATCAACAAGGAAAAGACTTCTCCAGCAAGAAATACGATGTTTATCCAATATCAAAAAGGAGACTTAATCACTAAGACTCCTAAACATACCATAAATACTAGGCTCCAGACGCCTATATAAGGTCCCTGATCCTACAATCAGAACTACGTCTTTGACTTGATTCTCAATAACGATTTGAGATACGTAGGCATCTTGTGAGGACCAATTTAGTCCGGAAACACGAGTGCAGCCATTAAAGCTCGAAGCTCATTAAACTTTAGCATTAATTACACAAGTACGTTTTTTAATCCATAACATTTGGCGCCGTCTGTGGGAAGACAACATGTTGGGATTTATGGGTGATAGCAAAGGAACAACTTAACTTTGTATATACTTAATTTTGTAATTAAGTAGAACATACTGTCACAGCCAAAGTATGTTCTTGTAATCAGTATGTAATGTTATTTTAATTGTGTAATTTGGAAGAAGTTCACTTTCTGTGTTCAAGCCTCAAAGAACGCATATTAGATGACAGCATGAATAAAGGTTACTGTCATGAGCATTGACAGTAAGATTACAAGAAGACAGAATGTTGCAAGTCAAGACAGCATATTCACTCTGACAGCAACATTGGCGGAAGACTACGCGACAACAACTTTAGCCCTCGACAGCAAGCTTGGGAACCTCGACAGCACATTATGCGGGGAACTCCTACTGTCACCAAAAGCACATTCCTGTGACAGCAAGCTTTGCGGCAAAAGTAACTGTCTCGAGAAAGATCCCTGTTCTAGGTATCTTTCTCAGTCAAATCCCGTGACAGCTTCAATGTTCAAGAAACAGGCGTGTTGCAGTATCCCTAAGCTGCACCAAGTCTGCAAGACTACGACAGAAGCTTCAAGCACTGCAAAACAAAAGCGAATCAATTCAAGAGCAAGGTCAAGTCTTTATTTGCTGAATTGCTTAAGCTGGAAATAGAATGAATCTAAGTTGCTTTCTTTGTAATGTATATCTGACATGTTAGCAATTTAGGAAAGTCACATGGGTAAGACAATATGTAAGAAGCTGCCACTTGACAGTGACATCAGCTTCACAAACCCGTGACTGATAGGGATATGATTAGTCTTATACCTACTATCAATTCATTCTAGATGAAAAAAAGAAGAAAAGACAAGCAAGTGTCTTAGAGAAACCGCAGCTCGAGAATTCTTTCTTGAGGTTGTAGCAACACTTTGCAAAATAAATAAAACATTTATTTTGTGAATCTTGTTCTTACTTCATACTGTTCGTGATTGCATATATTGCTGATAACATTTAATCTTGATTATAGTTGTTGAAATTTAGATTGAATTTTATCAGTATTGCATTCATCCCCCCCTTCTGCAATACACAAGGACTAACAACTGGTATCAGAGCGATCAGATTAACATACATATCTGAGATCCCGACGACAATGCAGAAATCAAACAGTATCAAGATCCCAGCTTTTGATAAAGAGAACTACAGTATTTGGAAAAGAAAGATCTTGTTGTTTATCAAAGCTGCGAATCCACTATACCCAGGTATACTCGAGAATGGTCCTTTCATACCAAGGAAGGAAATTGAAGCCACAACAGTAAATGGTGAGATCATTCCTGCACATTGGGTTCCCAAAGATCCCTCAGAAATTTTGGAACCTGAGAAGGAGAAAATGGTGCTAGATGATCACTTGCAACTCATCTTGCTCGACTCTCTCACGTTGGATAAAGCCATGTGTGGAAGTGTGATAAGCTGCACATCAGCCAAGGAGATGTGGATCAGGTTAGCCTTACTTTGTGAAGGAAGTGAAGAAGTTAAGGGAAACCAAAGGCAAATACTAATATCTCAATATGAGGCATTCATGGCCAAGCCTGGTGAAGACTTAACTTCCATGTTTGAAAGGTTCAGTAAGCTCTTAACTGAACTGCAGATACATGGCAAATACTATGACAGAAAAGAATTAAATGTCAAGTTCTTGCTTACACTGCCTGATCATCTTGAACACAAGACAACAGCCATACGAGAAGGAAGAGATCTCAACAATATAACCTTTGAGACACTTTATGGCATTCTGAAATCTTATGAACTTGAACTCTTTCAAAAGAGAGCCATACAAAGTGGAACAAGGAACAAGATGGCTAACATGTCAAGTGCCCTAGTAGCACAAGTGCCAAGGATCACACAACCTAGTGAAGCACTTCAAATCACACAACCAACCCCTGTACAATCCTTGAAGATAGAAGAAGTGGTTGAAGATGATGAGAAAGTAGTACTACAGCTCAAGGATGTGGAAGATGAAGACTTCTACACAATGGAGGAACTGGAAAGCATGGACAATCCTACTATGGCTTACATGGCCAAAAAGTTCAAAAACTTCAGGTTCAAGAAGGATAGGTCATTCAGGCCCCAAGGCCAAGCATCCAAGTTCACCAAGGGAAGCTCATCAAAGGCTGCTGTGGGAAGCTCATTCAAAGGAGGATACAAGACTGGATTTGTGGATAGATCTAAATTCAAGTGTTACAACTGTGGTGAACCTGGTCATTTTGCTACTGAGTGCAAAAGACCCAAACAGGTTCAGAGATTTGAAAAAGGAACTGGTGGATACTCTAAGAAGAATCAAGGTAGAGCCTATGTGGCTGAAGGAAAGTGTTGGGATGAGTCTGATGATGAAGATGAAGAAGAATATGTCAACCTAGCTCTCATGGCTAGCACTGATGAAGTAACATCAACATCTTCAAGTCAGGTACCTTCACTTGTCTTACTTGATATGTCCATTGATGAGTATAAGAAAACCATTAAAGACTTAAGTGCTGAAATGTTCAATGTCTATACTAGCTTATCTGCTGCTAATGAGGAGATCACTAGGCTGGGTAAGCTAAATGAAACACTAAAGTCTGAAAGTGAATCTCTTGTTCTCAAAACCAGTTCACTAGACTCTTTAGCTCAGGAGAATGCTAAACTTAAAAATGAATTGAAATGTGCTAAAGAGGTTGAGGAATACCTGAGAAATGAGATTGCTGAAAATGAATTTAAAATCAAGGCTTATAAAAACTCATCAAAGATAGTTCAGGATTACAATGATAAGCATACAGAAAATCAGTCAGTTGGTATAGGTTTTTCTTATGGTAGAAGACCTGGAAAGGAAACTGTGATTCAAGATTGTCCTGGAAGTGCTGCTGTCAAACCCACCATTCTCAAGAAAGTTAAAACTCCTATTTTCAAAGCTGCAGAAATTGAGTTTGATGAAGAAGCCATGCTCATCAAACAAGAAATTCTTGATGAGGATGAAGGTGTTGACAGAACATTCAAGGATGGAAAGGATACTGTCACAATCCCCAAGACAGTAAACTTACCAAGCAATCAGACAGTAAGATCAAAAGATGCTGTCACAGTTGGCAAGACAGAATCTTCCAAAGATACTGTCAAGAATGGTTCCAAGACAGTAACTTTAAAACCTTCTGTCAAGACAGTAGGAATAAAAGATATTGTCAAGGAATGTTCGACAGCAACTTCTGAACATACTGTCAATCCAGTAACTCCCAAGTCTAAGAATAGGAATGGAAAGGTAGGTGTCAATAAAGGAAATGGATACACTAATGTTGGAGGTGCCTCTAGGAAACTATGCAATAACTGTGGATCTACTCATCACTTAACACATGTTTGTAAGAAACCAGTTGAGATTAAGATCAATGCAACTGAACTCAATGGTAACTTACACAGAACCCCCCTTTTGCATAGAACTATGAGTGTCTGTAATAACATTGAATGTATGCCATGCAAAATCACTGCCATGAGTACATGCTTTAACTTACCTATTCTCACTACTGAAGAATGTTCATACATAAACACTGTTGAGACTTCTGAGCCTGCTGGCAACAGCAAAAAGGCTCCATCCACTAAGAAAAGGACCAAGTCCAATTCTAAACCTAAGTGGGTGAAAAGAGAAGTCAAACAGGAGATTACTGACAATGCTTTTGATTTTATGACTGAAAGAAACTCAGGAGACACTGAAACTGCAGGACCCAACAAGGATTGGGTACCATATGCATCTTAGACACATTCTGTTTTGCAGGGCAAGAAGAAAGATCAAGTCATGTGGATCATTGACAGTGGCTGATCAAGACACATGACAGGTGATAAAGCCCTGCTATCACATTATGTTGAGAAAGCTGGTCCAATCATAACCTTTGGAGACAACAGCAAGGGTTACACAGTGGGATATGGCTGTCTGGAAATTGGAAATGTTGTCATTGAAGATATTGCTCTTGTGGATGGATTGAAGCACAATCTACTCAGTGTCAGCCAATTCAGTGACAGGGGATTCAAGGTTGATTTTGATATGATGCTGTGTAACATCTATCACAAGAAGAATAGTAGCCTCTCTCTAAAAGGGGTTAGAAAAGGAAGCTTGTTTGTTGCTGACTTAAATTCAACAAAGAAGGATAAGGTTTACTGTTTTTACAGTAAAGCAACTGTTGGTGACAATATGCTTTGGCACAGGAAGCTCTCACATCTCAACTTCAAGACAATGAATATTCTGATGAAGAAGGAGTTAGTGAGAGGTTTGCCCCAACAGGAATTTTGTCAAGAAGGACTGTGTGAAGATTGTCAAATGGGCAAACTGAGAAGAGCTGTGCACAAGTCTAAGCAAATGAACACCAACATAGAAGCACTCAAGTTGATTCACATGGATCTCTTTGGACCAGTCAATGTACCATCAATGGCCAAGAAGAGATATGCCTTAGTAATGATGGATGATTACTCAAGGTACACTTGGGTGAAGTTTCTTGAATCCAAAGATGAAGCTGCTCAAGTGATTATTGATCAAGTCAGAGTTCTTGATAGAACTCCAAACTCAAAAGTTCAAATCTTGAGGAGTGACAATGGTACAGAATTCAGAAATGCCACTCTTGGAAATTTCTGTAAAGATGAAGGAATTGTACAACAATTCTCTACTGCAAGAACTCCACAGCAGAATGGAGTTGTAGAAAGAAAGAACAGGACTCTCATTGAAGCAGCTAGAACTATGTTACATGATGCCAAACTGCCAACATATTTCTGGGCTGAAGCTATCAACACAGCTTGTTATACTCAGAACAGAACCATGATCAACAAAACTCATGCAAGTACACCTTACTGTCTGTTAACTGGAAAGAAACCTACTATCAAATATTTTCATGTGTTTGGGAGCAAATGCTTTATGATGAAGGATAACCATGAGAAGAAAGGAAAATTTGACACCAAGGCCTTTGAAGGACTATTCATGGGTTACAGCACAGAAAGGACTGCCTACAGAGTTTATGTTATGGAACACCGGATTATTGAAGAAAGTGTTAATGTCACATTTGATGAAACCAAGTTTCCAGGACTGCGTGAAGAAGGAAAGATGCAGACATTCAGATTTGAGAATCAAGGATACTTGGAAGCTGAGGAGATTGTGGATGAAGAACCTAGCTTCACTCAAATTGTTGAAGTTGATAAAGATGCTGTCAATATCTCTACTGTCAGCCAAACTCCAGCTCAGTCACAGACCATAACCTCTAACATTCATAACAGTAGTGACTCTGGAGACAATGAAGAACATGGTGAAGACAATGGGATTGGTGATCATTCAACTCAACAAACTGAAGCAAATGTTCCTGTACAGTCAAGTAGCTTGCCCAGAATCACCAAGTGGAACAAGGATCACTCAAGTGACCTCATCATTGGTGACCCTAATTCTGGAGTGAGGACAAGGAACAAAGTCTCTGCTGACAGCATGTTCTCATGCTTTCTTTCTCAAATGGAACCCAAGACAACTGATGAAGCATTGTTGGATTCTGACTGGGTGATAGCCATGCAAGAAGAGCTAAATCAGTTTGAAAGGAACAATGTATGGAAGCTGGTTCCAAGACCTAAGGGAAAGTCAGTCATTGAGACCAAATGGGTTTTCAGAAACAAGCTTGATGAAAATGGATCAGTGACAAGAAACAAAGCAAGGCTAGTGGCTAAGGGTTACTGTCAACAGGAGGGTATAGACTATGATGAGACATTTGCACCTGTTGCAAGACTTGAAGCTATAAGAATCTTTCTAGCCTATGCTGCACACTGCAACTTCAAGGTATTTCAGATGGATGTCAAAAGTGCCTTCCTAAATGGAGAATTGGAAGAAGAAGTGTATGTTGAACAGCCACCAGGGTTTGAGGATGCTGAAATGTATGACTTTGTGTACAAACTTTTCAAAGCTTTGTATGGACTAAAGCAGGCACCCAGGGCTTGGTATGACACACTTTCCACTTTTCTCCTGGACAATCAGTTTACTAGAGGAGTTGTGGACAAGACACTTTTCTACAAACACCATGGCAAGGACATCATTCTGGTACAAATCTATGTGGATGATATCATTTTTGGTTCTACAAATGAGAAACTGTGTGAGAAGTTTTCCTCTCTCATGAGTAACAAATATGAGATGAGTATGATGGGAGAATTGTCATTCTTTCTGGGATTGCAAATTCTTCAACAAACTGATGGAATCTTCATTTGTCAAGCTAAATACATCAAGGAACTTCTCAGAAAGTTCAACTTGGAAGATTCATCACCTGCAAAGACACCAATGTCCACCTCAACCAGTCTGGATCTTGATCCTAAAGGGAAGAAAATTGACTCAAGCACCTATAGAGGCATGGTAGGATCTCTTCTATACTTAACTGCTAGCAGACCTGACATCATGTTTGCTACATGTCTCTGTGCAAGGTTTCAAAGTGATCCAAAGGAGTCTCACTTAGTAGCCATCAAGAGAATCTTTAGATACCTAAAAGGCACTCCTAACCTAGGTCTTTGGTATCCCAAGAACACTGGATTTGATCTAATTGGCTACTCAGACTCAGACTATGCTGGATGCAAGATTGACAGAAAGAGTACTACTGGTAGCTGTCAATTTCTTGGTGAAAGATTGGTCTCATGGTTTAGCAAGAAGCATCATTCAGTTTCTACCTCAACTGCAGAAGCTGAGTATATTGCTGCAGGCAGTTGCTGTGCACAAATTCTATGGATGAAGAATCAACTTCTGGATTATGGTCTAGTGTTGAGAGAAATTCCTATCTACTGTGACAACACTAGTGCCATAGCCATTTCAGACAACCCAGTTCAACACTCTAGGACAAAGCACATTGATATAAGACATCATTTTATCAGAGAGCATGTTGAACAAGGAACTGTGAAGCTGATCTATGTCCCAACTGACAAGCAACTTGCTGACATCTTTACTAAGCCATTGGATGAAGCAACCTTTAACAGGTTGGTAAGTGAATTGGGAATGCTGAACCTGGTATGTTGATTCACTCAGTTTTCTATATTTCCAAATTCTCTATTGAAGCTCATGACAGCAACTTCAAACCTGCTGTCAAGAGAAGTTACTGTCTACTTGGTTTATGTCTGTTATGTGACAGCATGTGTTGATTTGACTTTTCATGTCAGTATTTTGTGCCAGTCTCATACTTTTAAACCGTGTATGACTTTAATGTGGTTATCTGTTAAGTTTGAGAGTTAAAAATCTGTTCCATTGGACTTTCACACCCTTTTGCATTAATCTGTAGGATTAAAGGAGGACACGACCATTAATTACTTTTGTGGTAGTTGTATGGGTACTCTAACTGTTGACCATTAGACTTTAATCCTTAGACGGTTTTGCCTATAAATTAACCTTAGGTTTCACCAGTCTGCTCTCAGTTTTAAAGTAAATAATGGAAAACAAAGTAGGAATTGAAGTTGGTCTAAAGAAGTGTGACAGTGAACCCGACAATGAAGAGATCGATGAGCTCTTTGAGATACTGTTGGACGCCTTGGATGAGATAGACGAGGAAAAGGAGGCCAAGGCTAAGGAAGAGGAGGCCAAGGCTAAGGAAGAAGAAAAGGAGCTTCAGGCACTTCTTGAAAAAGAAGGTCGCTCTGAAGAAGAGATTAAGGAAGAAGTCTTAGAACTAGTTGATAAAATCATAAAATGATGTACTCAATGTTCTATTCTGAATGATTTTATTAATAATAATAATAAAAGTTCTTGTCTTTGTGGTTATTAAGTTTATGATTTGTCTGTGTTAATTGCTTAATATCTATGTTCAAAAGATTACATTGTTAAATCCATAATTTGTCAATATTAAGTTAAGTGTATGAATCAAGCATTCTAATAAGTTCATGACAGAACCAATTCCTAATCGAAGTTACTGTCGTTAAGAAGGATACTGTCGTGTGTTTCTTGACAGCAACCTTCTTGACAGCAGGAAAAGACTTTCTGTCAAGACTTGTAAAGGATACTGTCATCCATATGCTTAACGGTGACAGCAAGTTTTTGCGCAATAGTTGCTGTCGCGCAAAACCTACTGTCACCACCTCTTATTACTGACAGATTATTTCTAGCGCACAGGTTACTGTCAACAATAGTGGACCGTTGAAATTGGATATTCATCCCACGTTGGTCAGTGAATAACGGGCAGTAACTGACGTGTTATAAGAGTGGGTTAAGACACGTTCTTTAATTCCACTTTTTGTGCACAACGTTTGAAATACCTCTATTTATTCTCCAGTTACTCAGACATATCACTCTCATCGAACTCAAGGCAATATACTTTTCTTTAAGCAAAAAGCCACTTTCTTACTTTCTTCTTTTCTTGAAATCTCCATGGCACCCAAACAGACTCTCTCTCAAACAAACTTTGCTGGCATCTTTTCCCCCAGTGGTTCCCCCTGAGCCTAAGAAGAAGAGAGCTAGGAGGACCAAAACCACTGTTAGCCAAGCTGCAGTTTCTCAACAAACCGTAGTTACTGAAAGGGACTCAAACACCTCTCTAGATGTGTCTTCTCAACAAGGTGCATCTATTGAAATTGGCCTGTCTCCCAAGGCACCTTGTACAGAGTCTGCACAAACTCACGGTTCACAACCTGAGATACCCCCACTTGAAGAAACACACAGTGAGTTAGGGCACAGTGAGGATTTCTCTACTCCTTTTGATGGTTCACATGTTTCATCTGTGAATCAGCCCCCACTCTCTGCTACACTTTCACCTTCTTCCTTCCCTACACATTCTTTTGTTTCTTCTCCACAACCTAGAGAAGGGGACAGTCCCAACCCTTCAGGTTTTGATCATCCATCTCCAATCATGGATGAGCCCCCATCTAGTGGTCCACAAGAACCCATTTCTCAAAGTGAGATGGACACCACTCCTCCAAACACTGAGCTAGGGCAAAGTGGTATTTTGTCAGAAAATGAAACAGCCAACACTTTGTCTGAACTCCAAGGAGCATCTTACCTTCAGGAAGATGCTGTCACAGCCTCTGTTGCTGTCAATGACACTGGAAATGTTGCTGTCCTGGACACAGCTGCTGTCATGGGTGGAGAGAAAGATACTGTCACTACAGAACCTATTGTCACTCCACCTCCCAAAGTTGCTGTCATGCCAGAACCTGCTGTCCAGACTCCAACAACTGACAGTAACTTTCCTGCCACAGATGCTGTCCAGTCCCCTCAGCCTGATTTTGATGCTGTGATCATTGAGGATGCCTCTGATGATGATCTACCTCTTGCCAAACTCTTAAAGGTACATTCTAAATCTACTCCTTCCATGCATGTTAGTACTGCTCATACCCATGCATCTAGGTTGAGTGAGGGTGTGCAAAAGAAAAGAGAGATAAAAGAAAAGAGAGGTGAGCATAAAAATGAGAGGCATCCAAATGAGCTGGCAAAAGGAGAGGGACTTGAGCATGTCCAGAGAGATATTGAGGGAGCCCACACTGTTCAGGCATTAGGCCTTGAGAGTCAATCTGTGAGGGGTGATGAGATCACTCAAAAACACCCTGAGAGTGTGAGAACCCCCATAGCCTCCAAGCCCCTTTCTTTTCCTTCCCCTCCAAGAAGGTTAAGGTATGGTGGCCCCTCTGCTACTTATGGAAACAGGCTTGCAGCTCTGGAAGGACAGTGTGCTACACTAAACTCCAAGATGGACTCTCTCTCTCAACTGGTGGTTGATGGTTTTGCTGCTACTCAGCTCTCTATCCAGTTCCTTACTGACCTAGTAGCTGCCAACTCAACTAAGGGGGAGAAGGTAGCAAGATCAGAATCATTGCCTATTCAGGAATCAGGTGGAACTCAGGGGGAGCCAGTAACTGTGAAGACCAAAGGGGGAGCTAAAAGGAAAGCAATGTCAAAGGGGGAGCAAGTCAAACCAAGCAGTGGACAACCAAAGGATAAAGCTGAAGAGCTTGTTGAAGTTGACTTGGATGGAGAAAGAGTGCTGATGTCTAAGGCAACTCAAGATGCATTGCAAAGAAGACCTGCATCTAGACATCCTATTCTACCTCCTGTGGTAATTAGAGAGCCAACTCCAGAAACTCAAGAAACTGCTCTACAGAAGTAATTCTGGGAATACTGGTATTCAATCTCAGAATGAAGGCAATGAAGAAACTCCTAGTCAAGAAAAGAAAGATGCTGGTGCAACAGATGAAGAGGAGCCAAAAATACTGGAAGCTTTGGAGGCAAGCATTCTTAGATGTGCTATTGATTGCATAAATGCAGAAAAAGATGTTGTCACCAAAGGTACTGTCGACAAGGAAACTGTCAAAGAAGATGCTGTCATGGAAGATACTGTCGACAAAGGTACTGTCAAGGAAGGATCTGTCAAGAATGAAGCCAAAGCTGTTGTCAAGCCCAAGAGACTGAAAGCTAAAGCTAAGGCATGGTTTACTAGACAGAAACCTGAAGGAAAGCACAAGTACTCAGGAAAGGAAAAGACCACTGGATTTGGCAGGAATCTTAAGAAGCCAATTCAATCAATACCTCCCAACAGTCTTAAGATACAACAGATGCAATCTAGAGAAATCAAGAGTGTTGAGGTAAAGATGGATGCAAATCAAGAGGTCACTGAGTACATTCTGTGGTGGGAAGAATCAAGATCTACCAAGGTTGATAAGGATTTCAATCTGGTCTCCACATCAACCAGTGGTAGGACATCAACCTTAGATAAAAGAAGAATTGACTTCTTCTACCTGGAAAGAATGGTAGAGTTGCTGGAGAGCTATGAAAATGTTCCTGAGTCTGTTATGGAACATATTCTGAAATATCAAGCTGATAGGGATGCTGAATTCTATCAGAAATTTGGCTACAACTTTTCAGATTTTGATGATGCTGATATTTCAACTGACTTACCAGCTTCTCCTATACCATACCATTGGTACTATGAGTTTGAGGTCTCACCCACAGAAGAAGGGCAAACCCAACCAACTCAGGAAAGGGAACCCAAGCCAAGCAAAAGACCTGAATCTTCTCAATACTCTCAAACTAAGTCAGAACTTGATAAGAAGGAAGCTGAACTACTGGAAAAATGCAAGGTCTCCAACAAGGCAGAAAGTGAAGCTCCAAATTATAAATCATGCATGCTGGAAAATCCCCTAAGAATGAAGTATCTAAAAGAAGAAATCTGTGTTTGTAGCCTTCACAAGCTAAAAACAACTATTCTGAAGGATTTACAGTATATGGTAGCTGGATCTATTCATCCCTTGGAGCAGATTTGTTCTGATGAAATAGAGAATGTATTGGAAGGGAGAAAATGAGAAGACTCAAAGATGGACAAGCAAAGAAGAAGGACTCTCAATGCTTATCCTGGAAAAAGATTCAAGCTCATTAATGAAGAACTTCACTTCAGAACCTATCCTTATGATATAGAGCAATGGCTGAATCTCAGGGATGCTAGTTCTCTTCTCTCCCCTACTATAAAGAAGATCATTGAAGAAGTAGAGGATGCTGCAGTTTCTGCTGCTGAAATTTCTCTTATAGAAGGTCTAAGAGGCTGCTTGGTGGAAGCTCTCAAAAGAGAGGATGTAGCAAGGCAGAAGAGGAAATCTCAAGATAAGTAAAAATTCTTAATCCATTCTGATCTTGTTAGTTAAGTTGTCAGCACATATTGTAAATTTGTTGTTATTGTCCATAAAAACAAATTGGGGGAGATTGTTGGGATTTATGGGTGATAGCAAAGGAACAACTTAACTTTGTATATACTTAATTTTGTAATTAAGTAGAACATACTGTCACAGCCAAAGTATGTTCTTGTAATCAGTATGTAATGTTATTTTAATTGTGTAATTTGGAAGAAGTTCACTTTCTGTGTTCAAGCCTCAAAGAACGCATATTAGATGACAACATGAATAAAGGTTACTGTCATGAGCATTGACAGTAAGATTACAAGAAGACAGAATGTTGCAAGTCAAGACAACATATTCACTCTGACAGCAACATTGGCGGAAGACTACGCGACAGCAACTTTAGCCCTCGACAGCAAGCTTGGGAACCTCGACAGCACATTATACGGGGAACTCCTACTGTCACCAAAAGCACATTCCTGTGACAGCAAGCTTTGCGGCAAAAGTAACTGTCTCGAGAAAGATCCCTGTTCTAGGTATCTTTCTCAGTCAAATCCCGTGACAGCTTCAATGTTCAAGAAACAGGCGTGTTGCAGTATCCCTAAGCTGCACCAAGTCTGCAAGACTACGACAGAAGCTTCAAGCACTGCAAAACAAAAGCGAATCAATTCAAGAGCAAGGTCAAGTCTTTATTTGCTGAATTGCTTAAGCTGGAAATAGAATGAATCTAAGTTGCTTTCTTTGTAATGTATATCTGACATGTTAGCAATTTAGGAAAGTCACATGGGTAAGACAATCTGTAAGAAGCTGCCACTTGACAGTGACAGCAGCTTCACAAACCCGTGACTGATAGGGATAGGATTAGTCTTATACCCACTATCAATTCATTCTAGATGAAAAAAAGAAGAAAAGACAAGCAAGTGTCTTAGAGAAACCGCAGCTCGAGAATTCTTTCTTGAGGTTGTAGCAACACTTTGCAAAATAAATAAAACATTTATTTTGTGAATCTTGTTCTTACTTCATACTGTTCGTGATTGCATATATTGCTGATAACATTTAATCTTGATTATAGTTGTTGAAATTTAGATTGAATTTTATCAGTATTGCATTCATCCCCCCCCCCCTTCTGCAATACACAAGGACTAACACAACATCAACCATGGCAAACACACGAAGGATAACTCGGGATAATCAAACTCCTGAGGATCGCCCTATCACCTCTGAGGCTGATCAGCCACCGCCGACTACTGGCACTGAAGGGGCGAATATCCCCACCAACACTCAAGGACCGGAAATCCCAATTTCGGTTGAAGGGACGAATCCCCTGCAGATGGTCATTCATGGATCTAATTCACAAGAGACCGTTCACCAACAACCGATTACGACCGCCCCGCTGCTCATGAATGCACCGAGGAGCCTTCAACTCCATACTACTGATCTCCCTCAATACGCGAATCAGACCTTGGGGATGCCGAGCTACGGCATGCCCCCTCGACCCATGGCGGGCGGTAGTGGAACTAATCCAATCTACCATGAGGCATACGTGCCCCCTTATATTCAAGGTCTGGGACCCCAAACTCGCCAGACCCATTTCGTTCAAGATTACTCTGGCCCATACACCGAAGATGAGGGTTATACAACTGGGGAGGATGTCTCCCCAAGAAGGAGACATTCTTCCCAGACAAATCGGGAGCAACCCCAAACTACTAGGGAGAAACTTGCAGCCCACGAGGCAGAGACTGCAAGGCTCAAAAAACTCCTTGCTGAGGAAGAGGCCGCTCAATCTCGGGGCCGAACGACTGAAGGGATCCCGATAATCAACTTGGATCCACCGGCAAGGAGAACCAAGAGGGCCGAAGCCCCAAGGGGTGATCCTAGTATTCTGTTGCCCCTAGGAGATCCTGATGATCTTACACCACCGTTTACTCAAGACATCATGAAAACGGCTATATCCAGAAAATTTAAGATGCCTTCGATCAAAGCCTATGATGGAAAGGGAGATCCCGCAAATCATGTAAGGACCTTCTCCAATGCACTGCTGTTGCAGCCAACCAACGATGCGGTCAAGTGTAGGGCGTTTCCACAAACCTTGGCAGGCATGGCCCAACGTTGGTATAGCCGTCTACCTCCCAACTCTATTGGGTCATTCAAGGAACTAAGCAAGGCTTTCATCAATCAGTTCATTAGTGGAAGGGTGCATGAGAAAAGTTCTACATCGCTCATGGCAATACGTCAAGGAAAGAATGAAGCCCTAAGGGACTACATCAATCGATTTACTCGGGAGGCTTTGAAAGTCCCGGACTTAGAGGATAGAGTGGTTATGATAGCCCTACAACAAGGAACTACCGATGACCACTTCAAAAGGTCGTTGGCTAAACATCCACCCGAGAGCATGCTGAAGCTCCAAGATAGGGCCGGAAAGTACATCAAGGCTGAGGAAAGCATGAGAAAGTATGAACCCACCGCTGGCGACAGTGGAAACTCAAAGAAAAGGAAAGAAACTCAGGAGTACGACGTTAAGGAAAAGTTCCCCCGAACATCAAAGAACTCTGATTCTCCCCCCAAGAGAAACAATTTTGGGCCAAAATTTACAGAATATGCAAGATTGAATACTCCCAGGAGTCAAATTCTGAGGGAGATAGCCAAGGAAGAAGATATCAAATGGCCAAAGCCAATGAGGGCTGATTTGTCCAAACGGAACCAAAATCAGTTTTGTCGGTTCCATAAAGAAGTCGGTCATGACACCGACGATTGTAGGCAATTGAAAGATGAGATTGAGTTTCTGATACGAAGAGGAAAACTCAGCAAATTCACCAAGGATGGAAATCAAGGGAGTCAAAGAGGAAACTATGAAAGGAAGGATTATGAAAGAAGGGACAACGATCAAGATCGGAATCCCAAGCCCCGAGGGCCAGTGATCAACATGATATTCGGAGGGCCAACTGCTGCTGGGTCCTCCCGAAACTCAAGAAAAGCTTATGCTCGAGAGGTAATGACTGTGGTTGGAGAAGCACCAGAGCGTGCCAGAACAGAAGTGTCAATAGGTTTTGACAATTCAGTGGATATCTTGTTCCACGATGCCTTTATCAAGATGGGTTACACAGACTCTCAGTTAACACCCTCAAATATGCCTATATACGGATTCAACGGGGTGGAATCAAAAGTGGAAGGCACTATCCAACTCCCAATGACTATGGGGCAAGGGATGAATACGTCTACTCAGATGTTGAACTTCATAGTTATAAAAGCGACTTCAACCTACAATGCAATCCTGGGAAGGACTGGTCTTCATGCGTTCAAGGCTGTTGCCTCATCTTATCATCTAAAAATCAAGTTCTCAACGAGGAATGGGATTGGTGAAGAACGAGGAGACCAAAAGATGGCTAGAAGTTGTTATGTAGCCGCGTTAAGGCCTGATGGAACCGGGGGGCAAGTTCTCCCAATTGAAGACATGAATATCAGCGACAACGAGGACAAAGGGGGGAAACCGGCTGAGGACTTGGTCCAATTCCCCTAGTCCCAGGAGAACCAGAGAAGGTGACTTATATTGGGGCACTACTGCCCGTTGAAGAGCAAACTCACGTCTTTTCTTCAAGAAAACAATGACGTTTTTGCTTGGACAGCGGCCGACATGCCAGGGATTGATCCCCAATTGATATCTCACAAATTGAATGTGGATCCAGAAAGGAAGACAGTGAAACAAAAGAAAAGAAATTTTGCTCCAGAGAGGCTTGAAGCCATTAAGCAAGAAGTGAATAAGCTTTTGGAAGCTGGGTTCATTGAGGAAATCCAATTCCCAGAATGGTTAGCTAACCCCGTGATGGTCAAAAAAGCTAACGGGAAGTGGAGGATGTGCGTCGACTTCACCGACTTGAATGATGCATGTCCTAAGGATTGTTTTCCCTTACCAAGGATTGATGCTCTAATAGATGCCACTGCTGGGCATGAGATGTTAAGTTTCATGGATGGCTTCAGTGGATATAATCAAATCAAGATGCACAAAGATGACATCGCCAAGGTATCATTCATCACTGACTTTGGTGTCTTCTGTTTCTTAGTCATGGCTTTTGGGCTTAAGAATGCAGGAGCGACCTATCAAAGGTTGGTAAACAAAATCTTTGAGCACCTAATTGGAAAAACCATGGAGGTCTACGTAGATGACATGTTAGTCAAAAGCCTCGATAAGGCCGATCACATTAAGCACCTCCGAGAGGCATTCGAAGTGCTGAGGCACCACAAGATGATGTTGAATCAGGCTAAGTGTGCCTTTGGTGTAGGCTCGGGAAAGTTTTTAGGCCTAATGGTTTCCAAGAGAGGAATCGAGGCCAATCCCGACAAAATCAAAGCAATTCTAGACATGGAGCCACCACGGACTGTCAAAGATGTCCAGAAATTAACGGGAAGAGTGGCAGCATTGGGAAGATTCATCTCCAAGTCAGGAGAGAAGTGTTTACCCTTCTTTAAAGCACTCAAGAAAGTGAAATTTTTTGAATGGACAACTGAAAGCCAAGAGGCCTTTGAGGCCCTGAAGAAATACATGGCTGAGCCACCACTATTGGCCAAACCAAAACCAGGAGAGGTTCTTTATCTATACTTGGCAGTATCCAACACTGCCCTGGGAGCTGTTTTGGTAAAAGAAGAGTTAAAGGTTCAGAAACCCATCTACTACGTGAGCAAGATCCTACACGGGGCAGAAATAAACTACTCTACCATAGAGAAGTTTGCCTTAGCCTTGATAATGGCCTCAAGAAAGCTACGCCCGTACTTTCAGGCTCACAAGATAGAGGTCTTGACTGATCAACCTCTAAGAAACATCTTGCATAGCCCTCAAGTTAGTGGAAGATTGATCAAATGGGCCATTGAATTGGGTGAATTCGACATCAAGTATAAGCCTCGAACGGCCATAAAAGCTCAAGCACTTGCTGACTTCATGGTTGAATGTACCATTGACAACCAAGAAGTCGGGGGGCAGGAAGAAATAGTGGAAGACAAGGAAGTTGAAGACATAATCTCCAAAGAATGTTGGGTGCTCTATTTTGATGGAGCATCAAAAACAAAATCAAGTGGAGCCGGTTTAGTGCTACAAAGTCCTGATGGATTCCTCATAGAGTACGCACTAAAGCTGGACTTCCCAACAACAAACAATGAGGCTGAGTATGAAGCTCTGATAGCTGGTCTAGGGCTGACTGGAGCCTTGAGAGAGTTAAAACTCTGAAAGTATGTGGAGATTCGAGGCTAGTGGTTTCCCAAGTAAATGGGGAATTTGAAGCCAGAGATGAAGTCATGTCCAAGTACTTGAAACTTGTCAAGGCCATCATGACTCAGTTCGATGAATGCTATGTAGAGCACATTCCAAGGGAAGAAAACGTGAAGGCTGATGCCTTGTCTAAATTTGCTTCTTCCGAAATTGAAAACTATGCAGGGAGTGTATACTTCCAAGTCCTGAGGACCCCAAGCATCAATGGAAAGTTTGTAGCACCCATTGATGTTGGCGGTTGTTGGATTGATCCAATCAAATCTCATCTAGAAACTGGGTGGTTACCCAACGACACTTCAGAAGCACGAAAGCTGTACGTCAGAGCACTAAGGTATACCCTGATTGAGGGAATCCTATACAAGAAGTCTTTAATCATTCCATATCTGAAATATTTAAGACCTCAAGAGGCAGAATTGGCCCTGAAGGAAGTACATGAAGGAATTTGTGGGCAGCACTTGGGGGGCAGAGCCCTTGCCCATAAAATCACTCGTCTAGGTTTCTATTGGCCAAGCATACTTGCTGATGCTAAAAGCTATGTAAAGAAATGTGAACGGTGCCAGAAACATGCACCAGTGGTTAGGCAACCACCAGAGATGATGACATCCATTAACTCACCTATCCCCTTTGCTATGTGGGGAATGGATATACTCGGGCCATTTTCTATGGCAAGTGCTCAAAGAAAGTTCTTGATAGTAGCAATTGACTACTTCACCAAGTGGATTGAGGCTAAGCCATTAGCCAAGATAACCACCAAGCAAGTGATGCAATTATTCTGGGAAAATGTGATATGCAGATATGGAATTCCACGAGTCCTGGTCACGGACAATGGAACTCAGTTTAACAACGATGAGTTCAAGAAGTATTGTGATGATAACGATATCAAGTTGCGCTTCACTTCTGTTGCCCATCCTCAAGCAAATGGGCAAGCTGAGGTTGCAAATCGAATTATCCTGGATGGACTAAAGAAAAGAGTTGAACGCTCCAGAAACACTTGGGTAGACGAATTACTCCCCATGCTTTGGGCATATCGTACTACCTGTAAAGTCACCACTGGAGCTACCCCCTTTCTGTTGGCATATGGGGCAGAGGCAGTGGTTCCAGTGAAGATTACTCACACGTCTCCAAGAGTTGAGGCTTATGAACCAGAAACGAATGAAGAAGGCTTGAGGCTGTCTCTAGATCTAATTGATGAAGTTAGAGATGAGGCAAATGCCAAGATAGTTGAACATCAAAAGAAGGTATCTTTCTACTACAACCTAAGGGTTAAAGAAAGGTTCTTTCGTCAAGGAGACTTGGTTCTCAGAAAGATTGAAGCATCCGGAGTTGGATAAAAAGGGAAGTTGGCCCCAAATTGGGAAGGACCATATCGCGTCAAAAACGTATTTGGTCGAGGCTCATACAAGCTAGAAACCCTTGAAGGGCATGAGGTGCCAAGGACTTGGCATGCCTCCAATTTGAAAGTTTATTATGTTTAAAGTGTTTCCTGAATGGACTCACCACTATGAATAAGGTTTGATAAAACCAACCCAAGTTCTTAAACTTGGATACTATGTAAGGGTTGATCCTATTTTCAAGTTATGAATAAATTCAGCATTTTCATGTTTTAAAGCTTATATACTATGAGTGTTGACAAACATTCAAGAAGCAAGAAAACAACACAAGCCATGAATGGCCACAAGATATAAATAAAAACTTAAATAAAGAGTTAAGTTAAGCCCGTAGGCCAAAAGTACATCAATACTGGTACAAGCCAAGAAAGGCCATAAACAAGAACTACAAAAGAAACTATATCTAATCTGCCTTGTCCACGTCCTGCTCCTCCTCCTCTTCCTCTCTAGAGTGAAAGGCAACATCATCAGCCCCGGCAGTCTGATCAGGTGGAGAAGTGTGATCCAGGTCTAAGATCCTGTCATCCTCCTCCATCTCGTCCTCTCCAGCCAAAGCCATCTCCAAAGGAGTAGGAAGGTGAGGGCTTGGAAAATCAGAAATAAGGAGAGATCCAGGCATCTTCATTAAAACAGCAGAAAGAGCGTCATCCCATCCCTTAGTATACTGAACTGGGAAGATGAGCTCGTCATGCTTATCAATCAAGTCCCCGTACTCCGTGGAGTCAAGGTACTCGTCGATAAAGTCATCCTTGCCTTTCCTCAAAGACACCAGCTCAGCCTGGGAGTCAGCCAACTCCTTCTCCTTCCTGGCCAAGGTGGCCTTCAGTGTGCCCACCTCCCCTAGGGCTTCTCAAACTTGCCTTGGTTGGCCTCAGAAGATGAGCGCCAAGCCTTGGCTTGAAAGAGAGCCCCTTGGTAGTTGGCATTAACCTACAAGCAAGTTACAAGTCAAATACTTAAACTGGAAATACATTATTAACTGCAAAGAAAAAAGAAGAGGAGGAATACTTACAGCTGCCATAGCTTGGGATCCAGCATGCTCCACCCCCTCAATGGTGGAGTTGGAGACGAAATCCTTGTAATCACAAGGAGTCAGAGAGTGATAAGACCACTCCACAGCGTGCTTGGACACTCCCACCACAGTGTCCTTCTTCCTGAGACCCCAGTTGGGGCGCCAAACTGAGCTTTTAGCCGAGGCAGGACCCTCAACATCCTCAGTAAGGTCCACATGGGGCCTTAAAAAAGCAGTAGCACTGGAGGCACGAGGGTCCTTCCCTGCCAAGCGTGCCCTCTTCATCCTTGCTGTCTCCCCATCTTCAGGCTCGTTGGTCTTATTAATAAAGACCGCAGTTGTAAAGAAACACAAGGAAAGAAACAATTGGTATAAGACAATCTCAAATAAACAAAGGAAAATATGAGGTGAGAATTACCCTTATCAGAAACATTTGAGAGTCCCAAGGACTTAAGTTGGAACTCATCCAGGAGCACCCAAGCCATTGTGGCGTAGTTGTCCTTTGTAAGCTCAGCATACGCATGGGCCTCTTCATCATTCAGGATGATGTCACTAGGTCTACCATCTGAAACCCTACTAAACGAGCTACGGAAAAGGGAGCCCCAATCCCCTCCTTCCCAAATCAAGTACATAAACTCTTCCTTCCATTTGAGGTTATTGTCAGGAATGGATTTGGGGTGAAAAATTGGAGGAGTGGAAGGTCGATGGTTGATATAAACCCAACCCAAAGAAAGGGCTGAGCTATTCTTAAACTGAAAGATTCTTCTAAACAAAGCTACTGACAATGGAAATTTTTTCTTCAAGAAAAGAACAAGAAAACACATAATAATTCTCCAGGCGTTTGGAGGAAGTTGGCAAGGGTGAATCCCAACATCAGCCAAAAGCCTGGGAATAAACTCATGGAAAGGGAACCTGAGTCCCGCGACAATGGCATCCTTGTAAATGCAGAGTGCATTAGGACGCCAATGGCAAGAACGGTCCCCTGGGCCAGCAGGGACTAATCTATAGGGAGACTTAATCCTATACATTTTGTTATAGTCCCTAATTAAAATCGATTTCATGGAATTTATTACTACAGTCGAATGAATCTAAATGCGAAACAGAAGGGTATTCATCACTACGTTCTAAAATCATATCTTGAAGTGACATATGAGAAGAACGAATGATGATATCTCTCTTAGAAGCTTTGTTCATTCTTTGAAGGCGTTGATCAGCTTTGTCAGACATCTTCAAAATCTTCAAAATCTTCAAACGTTCAAGAGAAATCCCAAAAACATCTCCAGAAAGAATCTTCAAATCTTCAAAACTTCAAAGAAATTCCCAGGAAATCTTCAAAGAAACCCAGAAATCTTCAGGGGATGAAGGTGAAAACCCAGAAATCTTCAAGGGATGAAGATTGATTCCAGAAAAACAAGAGCACCGCCGTACAAAAGCTCACCGGGAATCGCCTTACCACGGAGTAAGAAGAGAGAAAAACTAAAGACACTGGAGAGAAATTTTAGAAAGTTGGAAGTAAAAAGTTAGAAATGAATAGAAATCTCACTCTTTTATAATAGAGATGACTGGAAACCCTACCGGTTAGGGAAGGGCAACCGTCTATAGCCAGTAAGGCCCATAAAATCCATTTATGGATTACAAAGGCAAAAGCCCAAATAAATTAAATTTCAGGCAAAATCGAAGCCCAAATCAAATAAGGCCCAAGGCTGGAAAGATTTAAGTCCAAATTAAGTCGACACCTTGAGGTCGAAATTGACCCATAAGTCGAGATCGAAACAAACGACCTCACGACCAATCGAGGTCGAAGGTATACTAGGAACGAAGTCGACAATTCGAGGTCGACAATGGTCTACAATTCCAGGTCGAAAATACATTGAGTCGAGGTCGAACAGTTGAGGTCGAAAAAGACCTGAGATTCCTGGTCGACAGCTTCGACCTCACAGATGTTTGAGCTCGAATTCCAGGTCGAATTCCTGGTCGAATTTATACTGTTTTCTGGTCGAACTCCAGGTCGAATTTACACTATTTCCTGGTCAATTCCTGGTCGAAAATGACCTAATTTGAGGTCAAAAATACCCTCAAAAAGGGAAAATTTTGGAAAAATACGCTATAACTTCTACGAAAACCCCGAGGAGGTTTTCCCAGAAGTTGGGGGGCAAATGATATGGTCAGAAAAGTAATTATAGAAATATAATTGACGGTCCAATGAAAAGGCTCGATATTTAATGCCCAAATCCCTAATTATTCATTAATTTCGTAATTAATGAATAGGGAAAATATACAGCTCATTAAAAGAGCCCAAATTATGGAAATCTTATCAAAGAAGGACCCGGAATCCCAATTAAAGGCAATTAATGAGTCATAGCCTTTATCAACAAGGAAAAGACTTCTCCAGCAAGAAATACGATGTTTATCCAATATCAAAAAGGAGACTTAATCACTAAGACTCCTAAACATACCATAAATACTAGGCTCCAGACGCATATATAAGGTCCCTGATCCTACAATCAGAACTACGTCTTTGGCTTGATTCTCAATAACGATTTGAGATACGTAGGCATCTTGTGAGGACCAATTTAGTCCGGAAACACGAGTGCAGCCATTAAAGCTCGAAACTCATTAAACCTTAGCATTAATTACACAAGTACGTTTTTTAATCCATAACAACTATATTAATATTCTCTTCAAGTCCAATTTATTTACTAATTCATTTTTACTATCTTTTCGTATATTTTTTGGAGTACCTATATTTTAAACAATAAAAAATCAATTTTTTAAAAAATATTTAAATAAAATTTTATAATACAATAAAATTGATTAATAGATGATATAATTTATTTAGTAAAATAGTTTGTTATATGTTTAAATTTGGTAACAACAAAAAAACGGATCATTGAGAGAAAATATGTTTAACGAGAGAGCTATTTCATTACGAAGCATATAATATGCTAGAATTTAATATTTCAACTTCTAATTTTAAGCTATTTTTTAAATTTTAAATTATTTTTAACTTATTATAAAAACAAATATTTTTTAATTTAAAAATAAAAATCACTTTAATACCGGACTTAAAGTAATAGCCAAACACCTCTTCTTGTTACCGTGTACACCCTCCGACCCTCGGAATCTTCCCTCCAGAAACAAAAAAAAAACAAAACAAAAGCTACTACAGCGCTAGGAAATTGAATAAGCTAGTAAGTATCTGTTATTTATTTTTTTCAAAAAAGAAAATAAAAATTAAGTGTTAAGTGATTAAGGTTTTAAGTTATAACTTCGTATCATTTGGTGACGATTTTCCGAAGTGAAATTTTGAAATATTTAGACTATGGATCAGATTTTTTTGAGTTGTAAAGATCAAAATGGAAATTTGATATTTGTGGGTTCATCGAGATCATTGTTTCACATTTCGTTCATATACTGGAACAACCATCCACCATCGTTCTCATTGAATTTGTTTCGATAAGGATGATTATCAACGATCCTCCTGAGTATTCTATCTTCTTTCTTTTTTATTTTCGTGCACTTGTGTTTGGTTGGGGTGAATGTAATAGAATAAAATGGAATGAAATAAAATAAGTTGTCAATAACTTGGTCTCATCCTATTGATGAGTTTATTCTCTGTCTCATCCTATTGATGAGTTTTTGCATTTCGAGATTATAAGGCGTCAAAGGAGTTTTAGTCATGGCTGGAACATCACGTGGTAAAAACATCTTGGATGATTATGCGAGTTTATCTATCAACGATGATGATGAAGGTGGCTTGGTTGTAGAGGAACCTTCTGGAGAAAAGGCAGGGCAGGATTATACACATTGTTTGGTGGGGCGGTTGCTTACAAACAGGAAAGTAAATTTCATGGCGATGCAGGATACATTATCTTCTATTTGGAGGCCGGTGAAGGGAGTTTTTATGGAGGCTACTTCCTATCCAAACATTTTTCTTTTTAAGTTCTTCCATGAGAGGGATGTGAGTAGGGTTCTTGAGGACGGGCCGTGGACGTTTAATCAGCAAACTCTTATTATCAAAAAGCTGGAGATGGATGAACAATTGGCTAATGTGGAGCTGTTTGAGATTAATATGTGGGTTCAAGTGTATGAACTGCCCATAGGTTTTAAGTCGGAATTCATTCTGACATCAATAGGCAATTATGTTGGCAAGTTTATCAAATCTGATCCAAGGAATTTCCAGGGGATGTGGAGGAATTTTCTAAGGATCCAGGTGACTGTGGATGTTCGTCGTCCTTTAAGAAGTAAGATGCGTATAAAGAAGAGTGGTGGAGAGTGGTTATGGATAAAGTTTAAGTATGAAAGGCTTCCTTCATTCTGTTTTTACTGTGGTAGAATTGGACATACTGAAAAATTCTGTGAAGCTTTGTTTGATAATCCAGAAGAGAAAGACATTCGAAGGTACGATAGTTCAATCAGAGCTCAAATGCAAAGACAGTCGAGCACTGGTACTAATCAATGGCTTAGGGGTCCAGATGGTAGGTGGTTAAATTCGATGGAAGAAGGAGAAATTCCGGTGGAGGAGAGGATGAGAGTCGACAGGGAATTGGTTACCGTGGATGGCGCTGGGGGTGGACATGACTCCACAAATTTAGGGTCACAGGTGGTTATGGCTCCTCAAAATGTGGTGAATAGAGATTCAAATCCCATAAAAGGTGTTGGGGGGGATAACAGTTACGGAAGGCCAGGAATAATCAAAGATTTGGGGGTGTTAAATAAGGGATATGGGCAAGGAGAAAATCTCGTAGCTGATAAACTTGAAGGGATGGACGGTATTTTGAATATTGGAGGGAAAGACGGATTGGATATCAATGAAATAAATGGGCTAACTTTTAGGGAACAAAAAAGGAGTCGAACTGATGAGCCCATCCAAATAGGCCCAACAGGAAATAACGAACAGACGGACTTGGAAATGGCTGATACGACAAACAATGTAGAGGAGGTCCCAAAAAACATGTTGAAGGCGGGTACTGCGGTGCAGTCCCGCCAGTCATTATGAATACTCTAAGTTGGAACTGCCGAGGAGTGGGGCGTCCTCGGAAAGTTCAGTTCCTAGTTGACATTGTGCGTCAAGAACAGCCTTCTTTTATTTTTTTATGTGAAACTATGGCAGGGAAAACGAAGCTTGAGTATGTGCAAAAAAAGCTGGGTTATGAAGGTCTTTTCGTAGTTGATCCTATAGGAAGAAGTGGTGGTATTGCGTTACTTTGGAAAGAAAAAGACCAGGCTGATATTCTGGGATTTTCACAATATCATATAGACGCAAGGGTGAAGTTTGAGAACTTGGTTGATTGGAGGCTCACAGGGATGTATGGAGAACCTGATCGATCCCAACGGAGGAAAACTTGGGATTTATTGAGAACGTTATCTAGGGATGCAAACTTGCCGTGGTGTGTAATTGGAGACATGAATAATGTTACGAGTATAGCTGACAAAGTTGGAGGAGATGTTTACCCGGAATGGTTAATGGAGGGTTTTAAGGAGGCGCTACAGGACTCGGGACTTACAGATTTACAGTTAACGGGTCATCAATTCACATGGGAAAGAAACAGAGGCAAAGTAGATTGGATGGAGGTTAGGTTGGATCGAGCTCTAACTACGGAGGATTGGTTGAATAAATTCCCTTTAGCAAAGCTCTACAATTTAGAGGGTACACCCTCAGATCACAATGCTATATTGCTGGTTCCCCAGACGAAAATGAGAAGACAGAAATCATACAGGTTTAAGTTCGAGAGTGCTTGGACTACGGAACCCATGTGTGAACAGATAGTGAGAGATGGGTGGGAAGGCAGTCAGTTGCTAAGTGTTCAGGAGAAAATAAGAGCGTGTAGTGAGAGTTTAGCTATATGGGGAAAGGAGATTACTGGCAACTTCAGTGGAAGGATAAAAGAGTGTAAAGAGGTTCTAAAGAGCTGTAGAGGTGGTAGAGATGCAGGGTCGATAGAAAAATATGCAGAAGCAAAGGAAAAGTTAAATCTTATTTTCAATCAAAGGGAGATGTTTTGGAGGCAAAGATCGAAGCAATTATGGCTAAATGCTGGAGATAAAAACTCTCGTTATTTTCATAAAGCAGCGAGCCATAGGAGAAGAACCAATCTGATTCAGAAGTTGCAGGACGAGGAGGGTCAATGGGTGGATTGGGAGTCTGGTTTAGCTGATCTAATGCAGGGGTATTTCAATAAAATTTTCTCAGCAACAGAGACTAATTGGCAAGCAGTAATCGATTGTGTTCAGAGGAAGGTAACAGATGCTCAAAATGAGGAACTTTTAGCTGCAGTGACGGACGAGGAAGTGAGAGTTGCTCTGTTTCAGATGGATCCAGACAAGGCACCAGGGCCCGACGGTATGACTCCATCTTTCTTTCAGAAACATTGGAAAATTGTAGGCAAAGATATTATAAAAATGGTGCGTGATTTTTTTGCTACGGGTAGTTTAAATAGAGAGGTAAATGCTACGAATATTGTGTTGATTCCAAAGAAGAAAGCTCCATCTGTAATGGGTGATTTAAGGCCAATTTCGCTTTGTAATGTCATTGTTAAAATCATTACAAAAGTGATAGCAAATAGATTGAAAACAACTCTTGAATCAGTCATATCGGATAATCAAAGTGCTTTTATGGCGGGACGACTGATTTCAGATAATGTTATGATTTCGTATGAAGTTATGCATTTTCTGAAAAGAAAAAGAAGGGGGAAGGATACTCATATGGCCATAAAACTGGATATGTCAAAGGCATATGATAGGATTGAGTGGTCCTATTTGAGAGCTATATTGAGTAAGTTGGGATACAATGATTGGTGGATTCATTTGATTACTCAGTGTGTGTGTTCGGTATCTTATAACATAGTTCATGACAGCAGGGACATTGGTCCTATTTACCCAAGCCGTGGCATCAGACAGGGGGACCCTTTGTCTCCATATTTGTTTATAATCTGCGCAGAAGGTTTGTCTGCTCTTATGGCTAGATATGAGCGTAACAAATGGATTCAAGGTATAAAAGTGTGCAAAAGAGCTCCTAGTATATCGCACATGCTCTTCGCGGATGATAGTTATCTTTATTGCAAAGCTGAAGAGGAGCAAGCTGGGTACATTTTACAATTACTGCAGATTTTTGAATGTGCTTCGGGTCAGAAAGTGAACTTAGAAAAGTCAGTTGTTTTCTTTAGTTCGAACACCATAGTTGAGAAGAAAGTGCAGCTATGTGAATTATTGAATATGGAGGAGGCTGATGAAAATTGTACTTATCTGGGTTTGCCCAACATGATGAAGAGAAGTAAAGTAGCTACAATGGGGTTTTTGAAAGATAAAGTTAAAAAGAGGGCATCGAGTTGGGATGGCAAGTTAATATCTCAAGGCGGCAAGGAAGTTCTGGTTAAGGCTGTTCTTCAGTCACTTCCTACGTATGCCATGAGTGTGTTTCTTATTCCGGGGGAAATTATTAGGGATATGGAGAGATCTATTGCTAAATTCTGGTGGAACTCTAAACCTGGTGAGCACAGAGGCATTCCCTGGATGAGTTGGTCGCGCCTAAGTAAACATAAAACAATAGGGGGTATGGGATTCAGGGACTTTAGGGACTTTAATTTGGCACTCCTAGGAAAGCAAGGGTGGAGATTCGTGGCAAAGCCTAATAGTTTAGTTAGTCAAGTGTATAAAGCTCGGTACTTCCCTAACACTAATTTTCTAGAAGCTCGCATGGGTGACAATCCGAGCTACATATGGAGGTCCATTATGGAGGCACAAGATCTTGTGATGGCAGGTACAAGGTGGAGAGTGGGGTCTGGAGAGGCTATCAGTATATTGAGACAACCATGGTTAGTGGAGATGGATAATCCTTATATCACTTCAGTATCCCCAAGTCTTATCAATAACAGTGTGGCATCTCTGATTGACATGAATCGTAGGGAGTGGGATCAGGAGATTTTGAAGGACATTTTCAATGACAGAGATCAGCTTTGCATCAATAAGGTAGCTGTAGGGGAGAAGGACAGTAGTGACGAGGTATATTGGTGTAAGGAGAATCATGGTAACTACTCAGTTCGAGGTTATTGCAGGATCAAAAATACAACTGGAGAGAGGAGGATAACAGTAGTTTTTGGAGGAAGATTTGGCGTATCAAGGCACCTCCAAAAGTACTGAATTTGGTATGGAGGTCGTTATCTTCTTGTCTTCCTACGACAGTAATGCTGCAGCAAAAGGGAATCTCAGTATCTGGTTTATGTCCGGTTTGCAAGCAGGGAAACGAAACAATTGACCATGTTTTCATGCGTTGTGCACAGGCTGTGCAGTGCTGGCAAATAGTATTACCAGGGTTTCAGAATGCAGGAGGTGACTTATACCAGTGGTGGGAGAACAATTTGACCAATTTTGATAGTGACAAAAGAGCTGAAATAGCTGCTGTTTGTTGGTCTATATGGAAGTCAAGAAACGAGATGGTATGGAATAATAAAACTACTCGAATTTATGTGATAGTTGCGAAGGCTAAGCAATACCTTGAGCAATGGAGACATGCCCAAAGAATTACAACAATCACTCGATTTCCTCAGTTGCATGAAGGAGATGGAGGGGGTGCTTGGGTTAAGCCACAGTTGATGCAGATAAAGGTTTCAGTCGACGCAGCAACTTTTCGAGAGTCTAATTCAGCAGGTATAGGTATGGTGGCAAGGGATGATAAGGGCGATTTGATGCTAGCTAGAACGGTGTATCTCAGCAATACTAGCTCTGCAGATATGGCTGAAGGTTTAGCTATAAAAGAGGCTTTAAGCTGGATTAAGTCCCAAGCATGGCAGGATGTTGTAGTTGAGTCAGACTGTTTGGTGGCAGTTCAGGCGGTAAGAAGTAAGGTCCGTATGAGATCTCCTTATGGAAGCATAATTGAGGAGTGCAGAAGGTTGTTGGACGATCAAAACACAGTGTCGTTGTTATTTATTAAACGGTCTGCTAATATGGCAGCTCATGAGCTTGCTCGTGTGTCGTATTCTTTTCCAGATCGAGTTTTCGATAGGAGTTTTGTTCCTATTGGTGTAGAAGATGCTTTGAAAGCTGATTTATATTAATAAATTCCTTTTGTTCGTCAAAAAAAAAAAAAAAAAAAAAAAAAAAAATGGAATGAAATGATGAAATTAAAGGAAAGTAATGAGAGTTGAATGAAAGATTTAAATGTCATTCCATTCCATTCCATTCCATTCACCCCAACCAAACACAACCTTAGTTACATTTTTTTATGTTGAATTTTTCATTGCGTGTATTTGTCCGCGTATATACTTACTAGTCACTACTTTATTTATCATGCACTAAGTTATTGATTTTTACGGAAGCAGTTTTCTTACTCTTTAAAGGTATGAGTATGGTATACACTATACATAGATCTTATTCGGCGGAATATACCGAGAATATTTGGTTTAATTTTGATTTATTACACACACAATTTTAACTTTTGAAAATGAAAAATGGATAACATGATATTTTTCGCTCAGTATTGCGTGTAATGTATTGTAATAAGTAAATTACGCAACAATCTATAATTTGATTACCATCCCCTTTATTATTATATTTTTAATAAGTTTTCAAATCAAATTAGTGAGAAATATTAAATTTAGTTAACAAATTATTTAAAATTAACCGTTACTTCATATAAATCTAGTATATATAAATCTAGGCGAGGTTTTGAACATTAAATTTTTGGTTCTTCGCCGTGCATGTGATCTCTAGTTACAATCACTAGCAATTAGTTCACCCCTACAAATACATTCCATCGCACTTTAAGCCTGCATTTGCTGGTTGACTTTTCATTTTAATGGTTTGTTAAAACTTAGTTCCAATTGTTAGAACTTTGTGAATCTCCATGGAAAGGCAAATGACTGAGTCCAGTGTGTGACTGTCTCCTTAAAGCGTATTAGCTTTCACTGTATGTGCGAGCGAATTGCTTTCCAGGATAAAACGGTTTGCAGTGAGGCTGTCGAATAGCGTCACTCTCAGCGAGTTTGAGACGAACAAGAGAACTATCACCGAAGGAAGAGAAGAGAGATGTGTGTAAGAGAGAATGTATTTTCGAATGAATAATCCTAAGACTATACACGAGTTTATATAAGTTAGGAAAACTTGTGCGCTACACAATTGTCATAATTAATTAACCGCGTTAATCAATTATATCGGTTGAAAATTTCCTTAATTAATTAGTCAAGCTAATTAATTGCATCAGTGACAATTATGTTGGTGACAATTTCCTTAATTAATTAGTCAAGCTAATTAATCGCGTCAATGACAAAAAATCTGAATTTAAAAACAGAATTGATTTTATCAGATAACTCAAAATCAAAGTCATATCTGCAAAAAATCCGAAGTTAAAAATAGAATTGATTTTACCAAATCAATTAACTCACCCATACCATAATTCACCCATATTTTTCAACAATCCCCCACATGGGTGAAATTGATGTTTCGGTAGCATGCACAAGTCAGACTGACACGGAGTTTGGCTTGGTGATAGTTTTTTCGATTAGATATAGCATACGATAGGTAGAGAATGCTCATTGAACCTTCGCTCGAGTAAGCATACCGACTTTACTGGTAGACAGCAGACGCGAGTGTCTTTGAACTATTCGACCATTTGTGTAAACGATGATATACTTATCACTATATCCTTTCTGATTCGTTCAACTCTCATGATTATGTCCATTTTGGCCATGGAACATCGTCCTGGTTCTGCAGGAGTTTCTAAAGAATTGTGCCTCGCAATTCTCCTTTGAAGCGACCCCACTTCTCTCCCACATAAGTGATTTTTATCTTATAGAGTAACCCACATTTACTCAACTGAATTCCATGCATTCAAAACCTAGAACTCCATGTATTCCACGAAAGATCATTAAAAACTCGAAAGCTTACCCTTGTACCGTACGGGTCTCACTGTTTCTGCATCATAGGAACAGGCTAGGGGTTACCCCCACAGTGATTTGGTCATCATGATTTAGATGGCCCATTGAACCAAGTTCTTGGGACCTCCAGTCAGCAATGGTTGGGTGTCCACCATGACGCCGTTAGGCAATAGGCTTAAGGCCCATCCCTCTAGTCCTCTAGATGATTTGTCAACCAGTTCTCTTGATAACCATTTGGTTAGCGGATCCGCGATATTATCATTTGATGGTATAAAGTCAATAGTGATAATTCCGGTTAACATTAACTGTCTAATGGAACTATGTCATCATCGTATGTGACAAGACTTTTCATTGTACATCGTGCTCTGTGCTCTGCCAATAGCAGACTGACTATCACAGTGCAGTCCTATTGCTGTCACAGGCTTTGACCATCTCGGAATATCCTCGAGAAATTGGTGTAAGTATTCAGCCTCTTCAACGCATTTATCTAACCCCACAAACTCAGCTTCCATCGTGGAATGAGTTATCACCATTTGTTTCAAGGATTTCCATGATATTGCCGCTCTAGCTAGTGTAAACACATAGCCACTCGTAGACTTTAGTGCTTTCTTACTAGATATCCAGTTTGCATAAGTATATCATTATAATACTGCTGGATAACTACCATAATGCAATCCATAGTCTCGAGTTCCTCTCAAGTATCTTAGTACTCGAATGATCGCTTTCCAGTGATCAGCTCCCGGATTACTTGTAAATCTACTCAATTTGCTAATTGAGTATGCAATGTCTGGTCTTGTACAACTCATTAAGTACATCAGACTTCCAATTATCCTTGAGTATTCTAATTGGGAGACTGTTACACCTTTATTCTTGGATAGATGCAAAGTCAGATCCACGGGTGTTCTAGATTTCTCAAAATCATCCTTGAGAAACTTATTAAGAATCTTGTCAACATAATGTGGTTGACTTAATTCGAGACCCTCAGATGTTCTAGAAATTTGAATCCCTAGAATCACATTTGCCAGTCCCATGTCTTTCATGTAAAATCTTGCTTTTAACATGTCCTTGGTAGATTTGATCACTTTATCATTGCTTCCAGCAATAAGTAGATTATCTACATACAATGTCATCATGACATATCCATTTTCTTTATCCATGTAATAGGAACAACTATCCCATTCATTGATCTTGAAGCCACTAGCCAACACGACTTCGTCAAACTTTTCATGCCATTTCATTGGCACTTGCTTCAAGACATATAAAGATTTCACCAATCTACAGACTTTTCTTTCTTGTCCAGGGACCACAAACCCTTCAGGTTGTTCCATATAGATTTCCTCGTATATATCTCCATTTAGAAAAGCTGTTTTCACATCCATTTGATGTACTGTTAGATTTCGCATAACAACGATAACAAACATCATCCTTATGGATGTTATTCTCGAAACTGGAGAATATGTATCAACGTAATCAAGGCCATACTTTTGCTTGTATCCTTTGATTACAAGTCTAGCCTTGTACTTATCGATCGTTCCGTCAGTTTTCAACTTCTTCTTGAAAACCCACTTGCTACCTAATGGTTTACTACCATTTGGCAAGTCCACTAATTCTCAAGTATGATTCTGTAAAATAGAATCAACTTCACTTTTGATGGCCTCTTTCCACATAGGTCTATCAGGTGATGTTACTGCTTCCTTATAGGTTTTCGGATCACCTTCCTCAAGCAAATATATAAGAAATTCTGACCCCAATAGGATTTTTCCTTTCTTTGTCTTTTGCTCCTTCTTACTACCACCACATCTTCGTATTCACTCTCATCATTCTCATTATCGTCTTCTATAGACTCATGAGTACGTTTAGACGTTGTAGGGCGTTCAAGATCACAAGGAAATACATTCTCAAAGAATGAGGCATTCCTTGACTCCGTGATCGTATTCTTTTGAATATCAGGAATCTTAGATTTGAAAGTGTTTGTCCTAAATCCAATCATGTATGATGAGTTAGGAAGAACTTTCTTGTATTCATATTTGATTTCATTAATGTTAATAAAAGACTTGTTTTGTTTTTATTACGGGCTTTATCTATTTAAAGTGTTTTAAATAATATGTTCCATAGTTTAGAGTAAAGCTTCTAGAATTATAATGAGATTATAATAGTGAGATCTAGAAGATGATAACTCTAGACTTAAACAGTTCCTGATCATAGGATAACTAATCGGAAGTTGGTGAATCCGCAAAGATTGGTACATACTATGCTTGCTCCCGTCAGGAGGATGTCTGTTCTCATAAGCATTTGTCTGGTGACACTATAACTAGTATGTAGGTGCTTGTTAGGGAATAAGTTTACTGAACATGACTCGATAAGTTGAACAGCTAATGGAGTTTACTCACGTGTCAATAGTTATTCACTGAGTGATAGTTGTACAAGTGTCCTTAGACTTGAGATCGTTAGAGTTATCTTGTATATAATGAACTATGCTTTGGATTAGTCCTTAGTCTCAAGGACATCCATTAGGTCTATTCTGGGCATAGGGATTTGTGTATGGAGATAGTTAACGCCAATAAAGGATCTACCCCTTCCAGTAAAGGAAGACAATATCCTATGTTATTCTTAGTATGCGAGTTCTGGAATCTCTGGCCAGAGTGTATGAAATTAGAAAGGAGTTTCTAATTTGCATTAATATGAACTTAACATTATGAATAAGAAATCATATGATTAAATTTGATAAGACCTGAAACGAGATCCATGCCTTGTATTTAATCGGGATATTGTAGGGTAGAAGGAATTGATTGTACTGAAACTAGTCAATGACGGGTTCTTGGTATTCTAAGCAGTGAATTCATATTATCCGGATAGTCACGATATGTTGAGAAGCATCACTCACGATGTAGAATAAATATAATTAATCAGTTAATTATATATAATGAATTATTAGAATTCATATAAATAATAAATAAAAGTTTATTATTATTTATTTCTACTACCGGCTTAATATTGAACCTACAGGGTCACACCATAAAAGAATATTTTTTTTGATGAGAAGATTTAAATTATGAGAGAGGAAGAATTATTTTCTAAATAGTTTAGAAAAAGAAATAATGATTAAAATAGTTTTAATCATTATTAAAGCATTTTAGAAATGTGGGGTTAATATATATATATATAAAGATATATTATTAAAACCCTAGGAAAGCCCTATAAATAGAATGAGATAGTTCATTCTAAGGCTCATCTTAATTTTTTGAAAAACCTAGAAAAGGAGCTAGCTTCCATCTCTCTCTCTCTCTCTCTCTCTCTCTCTCTCTCTCTCTCTCTCTCTCTCTCTCTCTCTCTCTCTCTCTCTCTCTCTCTCTCTCTCTCTCTCTCTCTCTAAAAGGTCTTAGAGTTTTATTGAAGAATTCATTGAAAGAAAATTCTTGGTGGATACCGGTAGAGTGCTTCACACTCTGAGGAGCAACTGCTTGCAACCATCATTTTTAAAGATTCGATTCGCAAGGTATGGTTACGAATCCCCTCGCTCTAGATTTTATATGTTTTTCTATATGTGCGATACATGGTTTTTACGGAACAAATGTTATATCTCGTTTCCGCTCATCCGTAAATTCCTTCAATGGTATCAGAGCTAGGTTCTGCATATAGAGATTCATATAAAAAAATTCAGATTTTTTATGCATGTATGGATTTATTATGATTTTTGCAAGTATATTTAGATTTAATTATGAATTAATTCGAAATATTATTTGCATGAGATTTTGACCATTGATCTGGGTTCTACAAGTGTTGTGGATCATCTAGGTATTTTTTTCATAATTTTGTGATGTGTAGATTATTTGTTATGAATTTTTTAAAAATTGTTTTAATTAAAATTCATAAAATAATTATGCATGTTGAAATATATGAATTAAAATTTGCACAAGGACCCCATAGATACTTGGTTATTTTTGCTTTTGTTTTATTTCAGAAATCATATTATTTTGATTTTTTATTAATTTATTAATTAATTTATTAATATTAAAATAAAATAATAATAACAATAAAGGCAATTGATGGTAGGACAGTTTTTTTTAAGTGTTATAAAGAATCAACAGTTTTTTTTCCTGCTGCTGCTGTCCGCGCGCGCGCGTGGCGCGCAATCGCTGGGAAGGGTGTTGCGCATTCCAGTAATGCGTTACACCCCTTCAGTCCACATTAAATTTGATTTTTTGGGAGTTTGGTAACTCTGTTTTGGGCGTGCAATATACGGTTGGATTCATTTTTCCGAGACGGATCTAATGGAGTGGTCAAATATTTTTTATATAAAAGTTTGGAACTGTTTATATTCCCAGAAGTGTTTTAAAGCATGTACTAATTGTTTTAATTACTTTTAAATACTATAATAAATCCATACATCATTATATCATTGTATGACATGATATTACTTGCATGCTTACTTGTTTATTTATTTTTATATATGAGATATATGCCTATATTTACCATGCGATGATAGATTTAGGTGAACTTAAATCAAAATAAGGCGTGCTCTAGAAAATCTAGAATAAGAATCGTTTATTGCCTTAACAATAATATTATGAATACAATCATGAGATTCTTGTGTTTGTGAAACACGTAATTAAATATGAATTTTCAATATTGAGAGAAAGGATGATTCTGTCAAAAACAGATTTTGATCTGTAAGAAAGGGGTATTAAGTGACGCCTCTTGACAATGCTCCCCCCGATCTGGGAATCATCCAATTATCGATTATTGATTTGAAATATTTAATTTAAAAGGAAGAATCTCTTTATAATATGATTATGATTATAACATAATATAATCCCTCTAAAATTAAATAATATCAAGTAGTAATTGGCCAATGACACAACGGGCTTGTGTCGGTCATAGCCTTCCAACATAGTAGAAAGTAGTTCTTATTTTTGAATCATTGTCGTTTCGTGCTACAGCCGAGGGCTTTGATTTCGAAATAAGAAATACTTGTCTATTACATAGAGATGTGTACAATGAATTAGAATCTAATGGTCGTTACGTGCTACAGCCGTGGGCTGTTGGAGACTGATTCAATTGTATGAAATGTTGGGTTAGACTTGACTTAGAATATTGAGTTTGTCGTGCTACATCCGTGACTCAATTATTCAAGAGGCTACAGTTTTATTAGGGAATAACATGAGATGTAATTGACAAGAGTTGTCTGCCTACTGAACATCACATGGCGTTTCGTGCCACAGCCGAGGTTGTGTGATGGAATGTAGGATCCCTATTCCCACTAGCATTATGAATGCTTAATTTTTCACTTAGGGGTTGTATAAATTAGATAAACTAGTGGGAGCCACTTATGAATAAAGACCCGATTCATATAGTGTTTTAAAATGAAATTGAATATTTGCTAAGTGTTGTTATGTGTTTATCATTTACAGATTTACTATATACATTATGTCTTCTGCACTATCACTCCGGAGCATACTGGATGCTCACAAATTGACTGGTCCTAATTTTGCTGACTGGCTTCGAAACCTGAAAATTGTTCTCAGGGTTGAGAAGTTGGAATATGTGCTTAACTCACCTAAGCCTGTTGAACCTGCTGACGATGCACATGATAATGAACATGTTGTGTATCGTAAGTGGATAGATGATGCAAATGTTGCTCAATGTATCATGCTAGCTTCCATGAACATTGAGCTATAGAAGCAGCATGAGCATATGGATGCTCACACTATCCTAACGCATCTACAAGAGTTGTATGATGTGGCGGGGAGGGAGGACAACTCGATATGAGATATCGAAGGAGTTGTTCCGCTGTAGGATGTCTGAGGGATCGTCTGTGAATGACCATGTACTTAAGATGATCAATTTGATTGAACGTCTTGGACAACTTGGTTTCAACATGGATGGGGAGCTGAGTCAAGATTTGGTCTTGCAATCACTTTCCGGGTTCGTTTTCGCAGTTTGTTGTGAACTTTCACATGAATAAGTTGGATGTCAGCCTGGCTGAACTCCACAACATGTTGAAGACTGCGAAATCGAATTTTCCCTCTAAGAAGAGTTCTGTTCTTGTAATTGGTGAAGGTTCCAATCCTAAGAAAAGGAAGAAGAACCCTCCCAAGAAGAAGAAAGTAGGTGAAAAAAGGCCGGTTCCACCAAAAGCTGAAGACCCCAAAAGCAAAGCTGTTTGCTTCCACTGTAACAAGGTGGGGCACTGGAAGAGGAACTGCAAGGTTTACCTTGCAGAATTGAAGAAGAAGAAGGGTAGTGAGACTGCCGCTTCTGATTCAGGTATGTTCATGATTGAAGTGAATATGTCATTAAATCAAATTGCTACTTGGGTATTAGATACCGCCTGTGGTTCTCACATTTGCAATTCGTTGCAGGGACTAAGGAGAAGTAGGACTCTTGAGGAAGATGATGTGATTCTACAGATGGGAAATGGAGCAAGAGTTGCTGCTGAAGCTGTATGATCATTTGATTTACATATGCCTACGAGCAAGACTATTGTTTTAAATAATTGTTATTTTGTTCCCTCGATTGTGAGGAATATTATTTCTATTCCCATGTTAGACTTGGCTGGATTTTCGTTTGTTATTTAGAATAATAAATGTTCAATTCTTAGAGATAATGTTCTTTATGGTAGTGGTATTTTAAATAATGGTCTGTATGTATGTGACGTAGAGCATAATTTACTACAAATTGAACGTACTAATAAAAGGAAAAGGGATGATGAAAATCTCACCTATTTGTGGCACTGCAGACTTGGTCATATTAGTGAAAATAGACTTCGTACATTGCATAAGGAAGGGTTACTTGAACCCTTTGATTTTGAATCATATCCTACATGCGAGTCTTGTCTATTGGGTAAAATGACCAAATCTCTATTTAGTGGACATGGAGAGAGGGCTGCAGATTTGCTAGGATTGGTACACACAGATGTATGTGGACCGATGTCTACGCAAGCCATGGGTGGATTTTCGTACTTCATTACTTTCACAGATGATCGATCTAGATTCAGATATGTGTATTTGATGAAACACAAGTCTGAAGCCTTTGAAAGGTTCAAAGAATACAAGTATGAAGTGGAGAAACAAACCAAACATAGTATTAAAACCCTTCGATCAGATCGAGGTGGTGAATACTTGAATGGAGAGTTTCTAGATTATCTCAAAGAAAATGATATAGTCTCTCAGTGGACTCCTTCATATACTCCACAGTTGAATGGGGTATCTGAAAGGAGAAATCGTACTTTGTTAGACATGGTTCGATCCATGATGAGCTATGCAGATCTTCCAGTATTCCTTTGGGGTTATGGATTGGAAACCTCAGCATATTTACTGAATAAGGTGCCTTCCAAATCTGTTCCTCAAACACCATATGAGATATGGAAAGAAAGGAAACCGAGTCTGAAACACGTTAAGATTTGGGGATGTCCAGCTTATGTCAAGAAAGTTGACCCTGATAAGCTGGAATCTCGATCCGTAAAATGTAAGTTTGTGGGATATCCTAAAGAGACTTTAGGGTATTACTTTTACACCAATCATAGGGTATTTGTCTCCAGACATGCTACCTTCTTGGAAAAACAGTTTATCCTTGAAGGGAACAGTGAGAGCAAAATAGAACTTAATGAAGTTCAAGAAGCACAAACTACTACGGTTCAAGAGGAAACACCTGTTCAGACTGAACAACCTTCTGTGGAATAGTCCATTCGTAGGTCAGAGAGAGTCTCGCCAACCTGAGAGGTATTATGGTCTTGTCATTGAGAATGACAATGAGTTGTCAATCATTGATGATGACGACCCTATGACCTATAATGAGGCTATGAGTAGTGTTGACTCAGAGAAATGGCAGAGTGCCATGAAATCCGAAATGGATTCTATGTATACTAACCAAGTATGGACTTTGGTTGAAGCACCCAAGGATGTGAAGCCTATTGGGTGCAAATGGGCATACAAGAGAAAGATTGGAGCAGATGGCCAGGTGGAGACCTATAAGGCCAGGCTCGTGGCAAAAGGATTCAGACAAAGGCAAGAGATTGAATTTGATGAAACTTTTTCGCCTGTAGCCATGTTAAAATCAATTCGGATTTTTCTTGCGATTGCTGCTTACTACGACTATGAGATCTGGCAAATGGACGTGAAAACAACCTTCCTCAATGGGAAACTTGCAGAGGAAGTGTATATGACACAGTCAGAGGGTTTTGTTTCCAAAGGGAATGAACACCTAGTGTGTAAGCTGCTACGAACCATATATGGATTAAGGCAAGCTTCTCGCAGATGGAACGTCCGTTTTGATGAGACAATCAAAGAGTTTGATTTTATCAAAAACATAGATGAACCATGTGTCTACAAGAAGGTTATAGGGAGTGTGGTAACATTTCTTGTGTTGTATGTGGATGACATACTTCTTATAGGAAATGATATACCGATGCTACAATCAGTCAAAGTGTGGCTATCAAAGAACTTCACTATGAAGGACTTGGGAGAAGCATCCTACATTCTCGGTATGAAGATCTATAGAGATAGATCTAGAAGAATGATAGGTCTTACCCAGGGTACATACATCGAGAAAGTGCTTAAAAGGTTCAGCATGGAAAACTCCAAGAGAGGTCTCATACCAATGAGCCATGGAGTATCCCTTTCCAAGAAGATGTCTCCTAAGACACCTGAAGAAAGGGAGCGTATGAGTAAGATTCCTTATGCTTCGGCAATAGGATCTATCATGTACGCGATGTTATGTACTAGGCCTGATGTTGCTCATTCAATTAGTGTGACGAGCAGATATCAGTCCAATCCAGGTGAAGACCACTGGAAAGCAGTGAAGAACATCCTTAAGTATTTGCGAAGGACTAAGGATATTTTTCTTGTTTTTGGTGGATCTGAGTTGAAAATAAAGGGTTATACTGACTCTAGTTTTCAATCAGAAAGCGATGATAGCACATCCATGTCGGGGTACGTGTTTACTCTGAATGGTGGTGCAATTAGTTGGAAGAGTTCCAAACAGTCTACAACGGCTGACTCCACATCGGAAGCAGAGTATATAGCTGCAAGCGAGGCTGCAAAAGAAGCCGTTTGGATGAGGAAATTTGTTTCTGAGTTGAGAGTTGTTCCTAGCATTGAGGAGCCTATTGTGTTGTATTGTGATAACAACGCAGCAATAACACAAGCCAAGGAACCCAGGTCTCATAAAAATTCCAAACATGTTTTGCGGCGCTTTCATTTGATTAGGGAGATCATTGAAAGAGGAGATGTCAAAATTGAGAGAGTTGACACACATAACAACGTAGCAGACCCACTCACAAAGACATTGTCTCAGATTCACTTTGATCGTCATAAAGAGAGGATGGGTATTAGATACCAGTGTGATTGGCTTTAGTTCAAGTAGGAGATTGAAGGTGTTTGTCCTAAATCCAATCATGTATGATGAGTTAGGAAGAACTTTCTTGTATTCATATTTGATTTCATTAATGTTAATAAAAGACTTGTTTTGTTTTTATTACGGGCTTTATCTATTTAAAGTGTTTTAAATA
The DNA here is from genome assembly GCA_030848705.1 of Heracleum sosnowskyi. Taxonomy (NCBI): domain Eukaryota; kingdom Viridiplantae; phylum Streptophyta; class Magnoliopsida; order Apiales; family Apiaceae; genus Heracleum; species Heracleum sosnowskyi. The sequence continues at coordinate 927,381 of JAUIZM010000017.1, read as the reverse complement.
AGATGTTCCATAGTTTAGAGTAAAGCTTCTAGAATTATAATGAGATTATAATAGTGAGATTTAGAAGATGATAACTTTAGACTTAAACAGTTCCTGATCATAGGATAACTAATCGGAAGTTGGTGAATCCGCAAAGATTGGTACATACTATGCTTGCTCCCGTCATGAGGATGTCTGTTCTCATAGGCATTTGTGTGGTGACACTATAACTAGTATGTAGGTGCTTGTTAGGGAATAAGTTTACTGAACATGACTCGATAAGTTGAACAGCTAATGGAGTTTACTCATGTGTCAATAGTTATTCACTGAGTGATAGTTGTACAAGTGTCCTTAGACTTGAGATCGTTAGAGTTATCTTGTATATAATGAACTATGCTTTGGATTAGTCCTTAGTCTCAAGGACATCCATTAGGTCTATTCTGGGCATAGTGATTTGTGTATGGAGATAGTTAACGTCAATAAAGGATCTACCCCTTCCAGTAAAGGAAGAGAATATCCTATGTTATTCTTAGTATGCGAGTTCTGGAATCTCTGGCCAGAGTGTATGAAATTAGAAAGGAGTTTCTAATTTGCATTAATATGAACTTAGCATTATGAATAAGAAATCATATGATTAAATTTGATAAGGCCTGGAACGAGATCCATGCCTTGTATTTAATCAGGATATTGTAGGGTAAAAGGAATTGATTGTACTGAAACTAGTCACTGATAGGTTCTTGGTATTCTAAGCAGTGAATTCATATTATCTGGATAGTCGCGATATGTTGAGAAGCATCACTCACGATGTAGAATAAATATAATTAATCAGTTAATTATATTTAATGAATTATTAGAATTCATATAAATAATAAATAAAAGTTTATTATTATTTATTTCTACTACCAGCTTAATATTGAACCTACAGGGTCACACCATAAAATAATATTTTTTTTGATGAAAAGATTTAAATTATGAGAGAGGAAGAATTATTTTCTAAATAGTTTAGAAAAAGAAATAATGATTAAAATAGTTTTAATCATTATTAAAGCATTTTAGAAATGTGGGGTTAATATATATATATATATATAAAGATATATCATTAAAACCCTAGGAAAACCCTATAAATAGAATGAGATAGTTCATTCTAAGGCTCATCTTAGTTTTGTGAAAAAACTAGAAAAGGAGCTAGCCTCCATCTCTCTCTCTCTCTCTCTCTCTCTCTCTCTCTCTCTCTCTCTCTCTCTCTCTCTCTCTCTCTCTCTCTCTCTCTCTCTCTCTCTCTCTCTCTAAAAGGTCTTAGAGTTTTATTGAAGAATTCATCGAAGGAAAATTATTGGTGGATACCGGTAGAGTGCTTCACACTCTGAGGAGCAACTGCTTGCAACCATCGTTTTTAAAGCTTCGATTCGCAAGGTATGGTTACGAATCCCCTCGCTCTAGATTTTATATGTTTTTCTATATGTGCGATACATGGTTTTTACGGAACAAATGTTATATCTCGCTTCCGCTCATCCGTAAATTCCTTCAAGATTCATACACAAGAACTCGATATACAGTACTATGTGGTGGATATCCGATGAAGATACAATCCACAGTCTTTGGACCAATCTTCACCTTCTTAGGTGCATGGATTAGTACCTTCGCAAGGCACCCCCACACTTTCAGAGTTTGGTAACTTGGTTTCTTTTCCTTAAACATCTCATAAGGACTCATATCCTTATTATTCCGAATCATTATATTTAAAAGATGGTTAGCAGTTAAGATGGCTTCCCCCCCACATCGACTGTGGAAGACCAGAGCTTAACAACATCGCATTCATCATCTCTTTGAGAGTGCGATTCTTCCTCTCAGCCACTCCATTTGACTGAGGGGAGTATGGTGCAGTGACCTCATGGATTATACCATGTTGTGTACAGAATTCCTCAAAGGGTTCAACATATTCACCTTCACGATCACTTCGTATCGTTTTGATTTTCTCTGTTTGTTGTGTCTCAACTTCTTCCTTAAAGATTTTAAATTTATCTATAGCTTCGTCTTTGCTTTTAAGCAAATATACATAGCAGTATTTCGTACAATCATCCACGAATGTAATAAAATACTTATTGCCTCCTCTAGTCGGAGCAAATTTTAAGTCACAAATGTCGCTATGTATTAAGTCTAGCACTTTGGTGTTTCTTTCAACTTGTTTAAACGATGATCTCGTTAATTTTGCCTCAACACAAGTTTCACACTTATGTTTTGAATCGATATTCAATTTCGGTATGTATTCTTTTACACTTAACCTTCGTAAAGTGTCATAATTTACATGTCCCAATCTAGCATGCCATAAATTAGGAGACTCAAGCAAGTAAGTAGAAGAATTCTGTATTTCATTATTGTCCTTAACGGACATCACATTGAGCCTAAAAAGCTCATCGGTTACATAGCCCTTGCCTACAAACATACCATTCTTAGACAAAATAACTTTATCTGACTCTATTACAATGCGAAAGCCATGCTTATTCAACAAGGAACCAGACACAAGGTTCTTGAGAATATCAGGCACATAAAAGTACATTCTTCAAAGTCAGATTCTTCCCAGATGTCATCTTCAGAATCACCTTGCCTTCCCCCTTAATGGTTGAAGTCACTGAATTTCCCATGTAAAGCTTCTCACAAGCATTGGAAGCTATGAGGCTAGAGAAAATCGTCTTATCTGAGCAAACATGCCTTGTAGCACCAGTATCAATCCACCATTCCTTTAGATTGGAGTCAACCAGGTTCACTTCAGAGACCGTAGCACATAGGTCTATGTCACCCATCTCCTTGGAGATATCATCCATCATGTTTGCTTCCTTTTTCTTGTTGGGCTTCTTGGGCTTTCTGCATTCGGAAGACCTATTGTTAGGCTCAAGGCATGTCTGAATACCACTATTAACAAGCCTACACCTTGTGACTGTGTCACTCTACATGACCTAGTGAAGTTTATCACTGGGATATATTATAAGTCTCTATTATACTTGTCTTGTAATCATGTACTTAGTTTTATTCTGTATGCTCAATTCTATGACGAGCTTAGTAAATCTCTGGCAACTAGAATGTATATAGGCCATGAAATAATCATCCTGTAAGAAGTTCAATTTGTTCATGCAGCAGGACAATAGTGAATAAGGCCATGAAGAAATAAGTTGTAGAAATTTGTCTAAGTCCCTAGATCGTGAAGTCAGAATGAACTATGTAGTGAAGTCCTCAAAGGCCATGTCGTGAAGTGTTGAGATCGCATAGTCTGAAATGTACTAGATCGTGAAGTCCTAAAAGGCTATGTCGTGAAGTCTGAAATATGTCATATCGTATACTCCTAAGATGGTCATATAGCAAAGTCAGAAATGCTCTATGTCGACAAGTCACATGATAAGGAGTATACTGGAGTTCACGATATCAACACCTAGGCAGTTTACAACAAGACAAATCAAGGTACAAAATCAAAGTTCATGGAGACAAATACTGAAGCATCTGTTACGGTTAAGTGGTCCAAAGACAGATGGCAAATCTACAGCATAACTTGGAGAGAAAGAATAGAGACAAGCAGCTAAAGATAAGGGAAAGGACGACAAAAAGCAAGTGGTTCTTCCTAACACAGTTAACCTCTTATGGAAAAACAAGATGGAATTACAGTTAGGGGTAGCTGTGTAATTAGGTGTGTGCACCAGTTTGTATAGGTCATATATATATTGTGCACACCCTATAGTTAGCTGTAAGAGAGATACACATAGAATTATTCAAGCACTTTTTTCTCTGTAAGAAAACAAGAAAACACTGTTCTTGTTTAGAAGCCAGAATTTCATTTGTGAAATTTTGGAAGCTGTAGTATTTGATTTACTTTATATAAAGTAGATTAAAGTGGTTGTGTGTGTTCTGTTTATTTTATTTTCCGCATTCTCATACACACACAATCAAATACAAATCTAAGCTTTAAGAAGTGAAAAACATTCAAACTATCCATTCACCCCCCTCTGTCTAATTTACTAGTGATATTCATAACTAACAAGTGGTACCAGAGCAGGCTGTTGAAACACAAACAGTAAAAGATCAAGAATGAGTTCACATAAACTAAGCAGTATCAAGATTACTCCATTTGACAAGGAACATTACAACCTATGGAAAAAGAAGATGATGTTGTTCATCAAAGCTTCAAACCCCATATATTTAGACATTCTAAGAAGGGCCTTCAAAAATAATTCATTAAGAAGGGCCTTCAAAAATAATTCCAAGCAACACCTTCATCAAAGAAAGGCCTTCAAAAATAATTCCAAGAAACACTTGCATCAAAGAAGGACCTTCAAAAATATCACACAGAGACAACCACAGAATCTAAGAATGTCAAATAATGATATGAATGAATGCATGACGCGGATGATGCACATGATAATTAATGAATGCATGATACAAATGATGCAGGGCCTTCAAAACAAGATTACCCTAAAAGACCTTCAGAAGACGATTAACCCATAGGGACTTCAAACAAGATTATCATCTTCAAAAGAGGGTCTTCTAAAATATTATCCTCCTCGAAAGAGGGTCTTCAAAAATATTATTTTCTTCGAAAGAGGGTCTTCAAAAATATTATACATGCACGAGTTAGTGAAGTAATCAAATCATGTGCTACGAATATTGCATCACAATTCTTTAACATATCCATGATTCAAATTCTGCCCATATCTGTTTTTACCTTTTTGACCCTGTAAACGATATTTTATTGGAAAACACAAAACATGAAAGTTGTAGGAAACGAAAAGAGATTTCCGATGATATATGGCTCGTCAGAAACGGACTTATAACGAATCGAGAATCAAATAAAACGTCTGCTGATTAACTTCTCAATAATACTGAAAAACGGGATCTGATTATGTTTTGTGATTTCGAGAATAGATCAAAACATAATCTCAGAAAACACCAAAAAGGAAAGTTGTAGTAAATCGCAAAATCTTTCCGGATCATAAAAAATCATCAAAATCTGACATGTATTAATTTTACTACGAATTTTATCAGATAACTTATTTGTATAGACAAAATCATAAGAAAACTTATCTTAATTTTGAATAGAACCACGAACCACCGCCTCCATCGTTCTGCTCCTCTATTAAAGCCGCTCCAGATCCAAAATAACCCCCATGCGTATTGTATAGATTGATTGTCCTCCACAATAAAAAATTATCCCCTCCTTCTAGCGCCAATTGTTAACGGAGGAATTTAGTGATAACAAATTTTGGGGATTGCTGAAATAACGAATTATGAAAATAGGGGGATTTGAGATTTTTGAATGTTTGGGGCTGGACTTGAAAAGTGTCTCGACTTGTTAGATGTGTCGGATCCTATTCCAAGATGTCTGCGTACCCTGTTTATATATAGGGATCAAGCCAACGCAGTTCTGTGATAGGATAGTGTTTTTAATCCATGTTATTGTTAAGGGATATATTGAGATAAGTTGATTTTATCTTTTTAGAATTATATTAGTGTTGTGATTCTTTCCTGATTTGAAAGAATCGTTTGGAGATATTTTCTATCATTAATATTGAAAAATTAGGAGATAATTGAGTCAACCGAAAATATAGCATAACAAAAACAATTCATGTGCCACATTGCTTTTCTTTCAACATCTAATTTTCCAGCTGCATTATTTGTTGGAACAACTTATCATGTTTACTGAACTTGCTAATGAAATGGAGGTCATATATAGCGTGTCCGAGATTCTGATAATTAAAATGTACCCTCAGTTCGGGAATGGATTAATGTTGTGTTTGGTTGGGGTGAATGGAATGGATGAAATTGAAGAGAAATGATGGGAGTTGGATGAAAGATTTGAAAAAAAATGAGATAGTGAAAATTGTTATGATGAAACTTGTGAAGAAAATGAATAAGTTGAGGAATGAATATAGTTTTGTAGTTTTTGTTTGTTTACAAATTACAATGAATATAGTTCATGTCTAATGCTTGCAATGTGAAACCACATCAATTCATAACATAACAACATAGATAATTCTATAGCCTGCTTTAGAGTTTTTTTTTTTTTTTTTCCCCAAGAAAAGAAGCGTGCTTTAGAGTTTAAATGAAAGAGACATATATACAAATTATATTTAGTTGTTATTGTCAGTCTAAAAAGGAAGGTACAACGAAGAGCGAGTTGAACTAACATGTAAGGAATATGCTCGGGTATATTCAAATTTTTTGTATTTGGTGGTATTTGTCTAATTGGTTAGTCATGTAAAACAAGCTATAGTACAAAACATTTGTTAATTATGCTAAGAAAGCGAAAACAACAATGATCCTAAATTCCATTGAAATATTCCACTTGATTCATCGATTTTTCAGACAATCCATTGTTACATTACAAGTACAATAATACATTGACTATTTAGAACAACTCTATAAATATACATTCTTGGATCAATACCTAATTAAGTGAATTAATTGCTAAAGGAATGAAGTTTGGAAAAGAGCTTAGGATCCGTATAGAACAAATCCTACCAGCATGGAGAGACTATTACTTGTGTTACAAAACCTTGAAAAATATTCTCAAGCACTTTCCAGTTACAGCTGATCTGGAGAATCGATTTCTTGTTATTCTCAATCAAGAACTTGTAAAGATCAATGATTTCTATTTGGACGCGGAAGAAGAATTTGTCATCAGATTTCAGGTGAATTTTTTGGATATATTTCAGCCTTAACTTCGTTATCATTTTACTTTTTGTTGCAGAATTGCAACTGCAGTATCCACATGTTTAGATTTCCTATAATTAACTTCTGCATATAATTTAACAAAGTAACTACAGTATAGTAGTATACACCGATAAGCTCAATACATATTCTGAATTGCAACAGGACTTGAACGAGAGAATTGAGAGACTAAGGGAGATCATTAGAGGTGGAACGCTTAGAAGTGAACTCCAGGATGTAATAATTGGCATTCTTATTGATTTTGACAACATTAAAGGGAACTTGGTGGTGCTCAAAAACTATTGCTTCTTAAATTATCTTGGTAAAAACAACTATCATTACCATTTCAATTTCTTCCTACTATCTAACATGAGCCCTCACCCCTTATTTCATTTCTTCATTCCACAGGACTAACAAAAATATTGAAGAAGCATGACAAACGTACCGGGGGTGGGGGATCATTGCGTATTCCAATTATCCACCTGGTCCGTCGACAACCCTACTTCACAGCAGAACCTCTCACTCGACTATTCGAAGATTGTGAGGCAAATCTTCAATTTCTCCTCTGATGCAAAAGCACAAGAAACCGGCCTAAGTTTTCAGGAAAGTGATACTTTGGGAGAAATTTACAGCATCATGTTCACATTGTATTACCATGCGCAGAGTGGTGTGCAGTATTCTTCTGTATTTCATTCATGTAATGTTCTGTTCTTACATGAAATATTACTTATAGGCTTTCAGCATTGAACAGGACATGGAATTCACGTTCAAATCTTTGAACTAAAAGCTGGTGTACTAGCATATATATGAATTTTTTTTAGCTATATTATGATTTATGATACTCGAAGGTGGGATATAATGTCGCTTGATACTAATATGATCATGTTTTACGAGTGTTGATATCAGCAGAACAACTTTGAAGCTCAACTTATTTGCATATGATTGTGGGTAAAATCTTCTGTTATTTAACTTTAACTGTAGGTAGTACTAGCCATTGTTGCTATCTACTAAAATCCTACACTGTTTGGAAAATTTCTGCTCTGGGAGTGAAGATTGAATTTATCAACACTGCACGAGTGCACATGACAGGATATTCTGAGGGCTCGCTATCTGGCTTAGCCGAACATGTTATTATAAACACCTCTTAGTACAGTAGGAAATCAAAAGGCTGTGGATATTAATTCACTGATGTCTCATAGCTTCAAGAAGCTGTAATATTGCGATAGTGATTTTCTTAATTTCCTCGGTACTAAAGTCTTTGATGCATTGTGTTGTGTATGCAAATCAACACTTTCAGTAGACTTTTCGTACACAGAGAAGCCCTCACACTGGGAATCTGAAGATGTGGTCTTGGCTTTACACAACCTTACGACAAGTACGAGTTAGTTCACATTTGTACTTGAAATGCACAACAGTTTCAGTGACTGAGCTGAAGAGATTCCATACACCAGGCCAAGTGGTCTAAAAACCGGAAACCAGAAGAACCGTGTTGTGAATATGAAGAACCAGTTACTGTCCTTGTAATTTAAAGCCAGTTTTTTGATGAAAAAATAATTTATTGAGGTATTACTATATAATATAGAGAAATTCTAAATGATACACCTCTATTTTTGACTTTTTCAAATGGTACGCCAAAAGTTATCGGCTTCTTAGTGATACTCCCGAAGTATTGATACTGGTAATGTACCAATATTTCGGGAGTACCACTGAAAAACCAATAACTTTTGGCGTATCATTTAGAAAAATCAAAAGTAGAGATGTATCATATAGAATTTCCCTATAATATACTATCATTTTGACATTAAAAAAAAAGTCGGAGTCTCCCAGACTCATAAAAGGCATAATAGTTGTGTGAACATTTAGAATTATGAAATTAACCAAACTCAAACGACCAAAAAATATAAATCCTTAAATAGAGTAACAGAAAATTCCTCGTAACTTGATTCTTTCATAAAGGTGGGATCCACACTTTACAAAGTGCTGACATGGAAAACGTTGGTCAGGTTAGTTATCTTTTGGCGGACAAACTAACAACCAGATCCTGAGTCCATGCACAGGGACAATATTGATTCTTCTCCTTCTATTTTTAAACTTTTGTTTTCTATCATCTGATTTACTAACCCTAAAAAATAACATTTCCATTGGCAATGTGGAGATTTAGGACCATCATTATTCTTGCGATTTTGATATCTTGGTCGTTGCCATTGGTTTGGGCAATGCGGTTTGATCTGAAATCAGGAAGCACAAAATGCATAACAGAGGACATCAAGAGCAGTTCCATGACTGTTGGAAAGTACACCGTCATTACCGATATTAAGCCTACCCCGGAGTCCCATAAAATTACTATCCGGGTACCAACTCCATTTCATTCATCATTCTCTGCCTCGCGTTATAATTTTATTTTTTGCGTTTTGAATCTTAACACTGTTATGATATATTGCCACCATTTATAAGATTTGAAGGCTGTTTTTTCATGGTAACGGTCAATTGCATAAATCCATATACTAGACTGGGAATCCTCGACCTCTTGTTAGCAACAGAAAAAAGGTATCTACCAGGCCACAATACCAAAAAAGATTGATAATGTTGATGTAGAAGAATAAAAGTTATAAAAGTTGTAATTCCCTTTGCCAAAACTTTTCTTGGTGTTGGTTGATTGATTCTTCTGTGGTAAAGTTATTGTAGCTATTTCAGTGTTGTTAAATGATCGTTAAACTATGCTATGATCAAAACATAGAAGAAAAGAGAGGTCGAAGGTTAATCGTTAGTATTGTGAATCCATTCATGTAGGTGACTTCTCCGCATGGGAACAACTATCACTACTCGGATCATGTGGATTCAGGGACATACGCATTTACAGCGGCTGAAACGGGTGATTATATGGCTTGTTTTTGGGCGCCTGATCACAAGCCAATGGTCACTCTCTCAATCGATTTCGACTGGAAATCAGGCGTTGCTGCAAAAGATTGGTCCAAGGTTGCTAAGAAAGGGCAAGTGGATGTAAGCACTTTCACATCTCTGCATTTGCTTATCTCACACTTTATAAAATTTTGATAGTACAAACAAACAACATTATGCACAAGAAATATCCAACAAACCATTTGATCTACCTAAAATTTTCAACATTTAACAGTAAATAAAAATCCAGGCAAGGGTGCCCAATCCTGGTTCCGCCACAGTGATGAAGACTATTTGAAGCAGTCAATTTCCTTTAACCTGTTATAGACTTCAAAGTTAATGTATTTTTTGCAGGCTTTAAGCTGCATTCATTTATATTTTTTCTCCTTAGGTCATGGAAGTTGAGCTCAAGAAATTGTATGAGACTGTGATATCTATTCATGATGAGATGTTCTATCTCCGTGAAAGGTAAGAAAAGAAAATTCATCAACACGACTTGTGGTATTATAGCTTTGTTAATTTAAATCTTTTACATGTGTGTTGTGTTGTTAGGGAGGAAGAAATGCAAGCACTTAATCGATCAACGAATTCAAATATGGCTACGTTTAGTTTTCTATCACTCTTGGTTTGCTTATCGGTGGCTGGATTGCAATTATGGCATCTGAAGACATTTTTTGAGAGGAAGAAGCTCCTTTAGTTTTGCATCTACCGGAACATTTGTTGTGTTGGGCCTTTAATTCCTGTACTGTGAGGTTGAGGATGAGGGGTGCTCACTGACTATCTCAATACAATTTTGAAGCTAAAATCATAATAGCACGTCTTACAACATTGTCTCGTTATTGCACTAAATCTGAAAAGATTAACGATAACTTAATACTTGAGTTAAGTCTCCAACTTGCAGGAACATCGTTGTACAAATCCATATAACATTTTGTGAAAAAGGTCTGCGACTTGCTGTGAACATTTCTTTTCATATTGCTGAACTATTCAGAAATTAGGACACATTATACTCCAATTCTAAGATGAACTGGTGTAATATTTGTCTCCGAATCAGCATTCAAGCGGTGCTATAACAATTACCAACTTTGATATCAAGTGTGTAAGAGATTAGACTCTGCCTGGGTTTGGTAAGACCAAGGTTAATCATCCAATTTTATTTTTGCTGATTCTGTGTTCAATTTTTTAACTTCTATACAGCAATGGCCAGTAAAGAACTTTAATATGATGACTACAGAAACACATTGGTAAGACTCCCTTTCGGGTTCCAATTTTCCCTGGCATTCCAGTTTCTCCATCATAAATGAAATTGAGTACACTATTATATCTAATCATCTTGATTTGTTCAGCTACGACTGCTACAACTAACACACATTCAATCTGTTGGCTGTTGCTAATGTTGAAAGCATATAGACTGTCGCCTAAAAGAGGGGAAGTTTAGAAACAAGTTGGTATTCCAGTAACACGTTGCGTTCATGCTGTTTATCTTGTCACTGCTTATGACTTTTTTTTTTTTTTTTTTGATTTAAAGAGAATAACTCATTAAAATACTGAAATCCAGTTAGGACAAATCCCTAAACTGTCAATTACAATCTAATTATGAAACAAAAAACGAGTTGAACAAATAGTCATTTTGTTTTCAGATCGCTTAACACATAGAATATTCAAATTCTTTAATCTAAAAAATATTACAATGACATCTCAAACAATCCAACCTGACATCTCAAACAATCCACAACCTACATCAGCTGTGAAACTAATAACATCGCAATTGACCTTTACATAAACACCATCTATACTGATATTGAAACAACAAACACCCCAAAATATGAATAATTTTTTGTTGTGAAAGATGAGCTCTTGCGTTATTCACCATCCCAAATTTGATGCAAGCCTTACAAATCATTCAAAATACCATATAAATTCTTCAAAACAGACGAGAGTGGGAGTCAACCCTCAGAACAGCCGAGAGCAAACAGCCGAGATCAGAGAGAAAAGCCTTCTCGCGTGTGTTCTTTAATTTGAATGGATGCAGTATTTCATCGACTTTAGTCAACATATTATCAAAAAATTTAATGCACTTAATCTAGTAATGTATTTAAAAGCTTTCATTCCATAGATCAGAAATATAATCAGAAGCTATAAAAGCATTTCAAAGCCAAAACAAAAGGTCTGGAATTTACTTATTGAAAATAACACACTAAGAGTGTACTCAACGCAACTTTATTTTAGCCACACCCTGCCTTATTGCACAATAGCAGGTGGATCAAATCACAGGACGGAAGTAATTTAGAAATAAAAGCATGCCTCCTTTATGTAGTAAATAGATATGGCATGAATCCGGCAGATATATTAGGGTCCTGCTCAATCATCATAGTGCTTGCGGTGGTGGTGCTGCTGGCGGTATTGCTTCTTCTCATCATCATCATCCTCGGAGTCGTCACCCTGCATTGTTATGAAGCAAGACAAATCAGACAATTTTTTTTTAATTATTAGTAGAGGGATTACTATTTACAGATAACAGTTCACAGATTGTAATACTACATTACTACTACATACCCAAAGCAGCTCTCTTGCCCATTTACAATCCATTAAAATTCAACAGCATAATCATTAAAATCAAATAAAAATGTAACCTGGCTATCAATGCCATTTCGGTATCAGAACCCCAAGGAAACATGAGATTAGGAGGTTAAAGTAAAATAGTTCTAAAAAATTTGTAAATTAATAGTTAAAACTTAAAACCAAGAGCTTGAAGCAAATTGCCATTTTAAATATCAACATCATTATCACATAAAAGTTGATACTTTGCTTGAGCCATGACAAAAGTTGAAACCCAACTACAACAAATAGCAAAAATAATTGGACAGTATACTCAAAAGCAAATTGAAAAACTACAACAATATTAGAGCAAACAACTTTTTGCATGATATTAAAAGTTGCAGAATCTCTAAATGTGTATTGTGTAGTGTTTAGGATAGATGAAAAGTTTTCATGTTCGGTTGGTTAAACTGGTTCGTGTGAATTGGGCACGATGTATATAAAAGTCCACAAAATTAATATATATAGACTTGCTAAAAATAATGTTAGCTGTGAGTACAACACTAAATTTAAGACAGTTTCTACCTTAAACTTTTTTAACAATAACTAAATCATGTAAAGTCCTGATTAGAGTACGTTAACAATTAAGTTTTTGCCTAAACCCGTAGGTATACTTCTTCAAGTATGTTATTACACAAAATGATAGAACATACGAGTCATCGACTCGCCTTTGAATTTGAGGGGTACAACATGCACATAAGGTTTGCACAACAGGAAAGTGCAAAACAATTTTCAGGCCTACATATAATCCTCATAAGAGCAAGTCCAATGCTAAATAGCTATGGCTATTTCTAAATTTTGACAAAGTGGTTTCTGGTGCAATAAATAATATATAGCCCAATGCTAAGAGCAAGTCCAATGTGAACGCTAAAATGGCCAAGAACATTGCAATAAGTTGGAAACAGAAAGTGACTTTTGGTGCTACAATGAACTAAATTTTTTCGGATGGTGAAGTGACAAAGTAAACTATAATTACACATGGTGCTATAACTATTCTCTAATAAACACTACAGGTATAGCTACACTTTAGAATTGCTCTAGGGCTAATATATCTATAGTTATTGTAATATTAAGTCAAAGCCCTAATACCAAAGGCTTTTCCTTTCCCTTCATCTGTCTACTAGTTGCTGATTGATCATTTTGTATATCTGGTTCAACATTTTAAAACTAACATCAAAAGTAGTACTATGCAATAGAGTTGCTAATTTGCACTCACAAGTCACATATAAGTTATTAAAAAAGCAACATTCATATAAAAAGTAACAACGCAAATTCAAAAGGATTGAGGATATATTAAAACTCACATGTTTCTTGTGACCATATCTCTTCTTATTGTCATCGTCACTATCATTATCGCCCCCACGCCTCTCGTAGCTAGGATTCCTGTGCTCTCCTTCCTCCGAACGCCCATATCCCGATCCTCCATACCCTTCACTCACACGAGATTCATGACCCCCATACTCAGTCTTCTCTGACCTCCCACCATAACCACCCGACCCATGTTCGGAACTAGGATTCCTCCCATACCCAGATCCATAATCTTCACTCTCAGTCTCAGTCTTCCTACCATACCCAGATCCATAATCTTCACTCTCAGTCTTCCTACCATACCCAGACCCATACTCCGACTCATTCTTCCTCCCATAACCCGACCCGGTTTGTTCATGCTGCTCATACTCAGTCTTCCTCCCATACTCACCACCACCACCACCCGATCCATACCCAGCACCACCACCGGATCCATACCCGGCACCACCACCGGACCCATACCCGGCACCACCTCCACCCGATCCATACCCAGCACCTCCACCCGACCCATATTCACTATCATTACCCGACTTCCTCCCATACCCGGAATCACCACCACCCGACCCATACCCGGCACCACCACCCGACCCATATTCACTATCATGACCCGACTTCCTCCCATACCCGGCACCACCACCCGACCCATATTCACTATCATGACCCGACTTCCTCCCATGCCCAGAACCACCACCCGACCCATATTCACTCTCATCAACACCACCACCAGAAGCACCGGGTCTGGATCCGGGTCGGTTCGTGGGTCGGTCATAATTCTTGTACTCATCATCAACAGCACCACTACCATAAGCAGAAGGCTTAGCTTGAGTAGAATATTGAGGGCGATTATAATCAAACCCACCACCACCGGATCCAGATGAATTAGCACGGTAACAAGTCTCTTCAGACGGAGGCAAAGGGCGGCCGTAGGTCAGATGAATATCGTAACCGCCACCATACGGCGTCGGATCGTACGCATCGAAATCGTCGACTTCGTCCTCACCGTGATGACCTTTTGGATAGTACGACATCGTTTGGTTGTTTGTAGTTTTTAGATCTTGAGAGTGGACAAATGTGTGTGTAAGGATATTTTATTATGTTTTTATAGTGGGAACTTGTGGTGTAAGAAGAGTGTCGGTGACGCGTGGAGAAAATAAAGCGAAATGTTTCGATCCGTTTTTTTCCTTCTTGTACTTCAGAGACAAATTCGGATCGACTTGTGGTGATGCATTTTTCGGTAAAAAAAAATGGAAAATATATGTAGGCATTAAAAGTAAATTAAATTTATTTGACTGTAGAGGATTAGAGATCGAGTAATGTTAGGTATTTTAAAATAATTTTTAAAATTGTTACCAAATAATATTACATGATAATCAGTGATTTTTGATTTGAGGATGAGTAATATTAGGTATTCAAAATAATTTTCAAAATTTTTATCAAATGACATGACATGACAATTGACGATTTTCAATTTTAGAACGCATATGTATGCATGCGAGATCTTATTTTATTATTAAGAATGTTACTGATTATACAAGTATTTAATAACAAATTTGGGACAATTTTTAAGACATTTAATATTTTTCTTAGAGGATTAGAGATTAATTTTAAAGTATTACCGAAACTATAAAACACGGCTTATAATAAAACACTTTTGTAATTCTTCCTTATTTGAAATGGTTTGGTTCAAAATTTTGAGAATGTTACAAATATTATTTATGAAAATATCATATTGACCGTGAGATATTGTACCCCGTGGATTATTATTTGTTCTGCCTAAACGAGAAGTCAAAATCTATACTATAATATTATAAGCAAACCACCATATATTTGGTTGGTAGTTTGGTCATTTCATTTAGTTTGGTTCTCTAAATAATAACCGTTATATCTAAATATAGATAAATGAGAACCGTTGGATGTAATATTAAAAGAATATTCTTTTTTTGATATCTAAAATGCTCCCACGGGTTTAAGGTTCGAATCCCGTCAACAACATATTAAAAAATTTTAAGATCAAAATACAAATAAATGCTAATAAAATAAGATAAAAAAATACTAAAAAATCATATAAACAAATACTATTATAAGCAAACTACCATCTATTTGGTTGGTTGGTAGTTTGGTTCTCTGAATAATAACAGTTAGATATAAATATAGATAAATGAGAACCGTTTGATGTAATATTAGAAGAATATTATTTTAGAAGAATATTATTTTCTTGGTATCTAAAATACTCCCACGGGTTCAAGATTCGAATCCCGTCAACAACATATTATTATTATTAAATGTTTATATCATCTATTTTTCTAAGCTACATTCAAAAGTTCAATATATTATTCCGTCGACAACATATTAAAAAATTTTAAGATCAAAATACAAATAAATGCTAATAAAATAAGATAAAAAATAATAGTAAATCATATAAAAATACTAAAATAATAAATTAAAAATACTAAAATTCATCCGTGTATCGCACGGGTTATAGGCTTGTAAAAATGAATTGTCGTCAAATGTTTAAAAATTACTTGCCTCGAACAAAATTGGTGTTGGTAGATATTTTTATTTTGTGAAGCCAATTAATAGCATACATTTAAATTTCGCAAAATCTAACACAAAACCGGAACAATAGTGGTAAACCCTTGCCACACTATTAGCAGAAACACAAACAAAAAGAAACAACAATTTTTTCGGACATGAAAAGTAAATTTAAAAGAAGCAATAAATATAAAAGCAATTTTGCAAAAGTAAATTCAAAGATGCAAATATTAAATAATCACAAAAATTTGCAAACGGATGCTACGATCGTCCCTCGCTGGGACTTGGCAAAAAATAAAATGATCCCTCACTGGGATAATTTGCAAACAAATACCATAACTGAAGTGTTGGCACTTGGCAGCACACAGAGAGTAACAAATACTATTTACATTTTCCTTAATGTGATTGATCAAGGAAACAATGAGAAATTTTACAGACCCCCCCCCCCCCCCCCCCCCAATGCCAATCTAATTTTTTATAAGTCTGACAAATGTATTTGCACAAACATCTTCCATTCATGAACAAATTATTGTTAAACTTGCACACTGAGAGAAATTAACACTCAGAAAATTGATGCTAGTGAACTCGAAATATTCAGAGCCTAATTTTTCAATTTAAAGTACAGAATCAAGATGATTGCCAAAACAAGTACAGCAACTACGGAGCCAATGATATACTTGTTCCTGCTCATCCGTTTTGACATAGCTGTTAGAACTTTCTTGCTTTTACTAATATTGTCATCGACTCCATGAAGCTGAAACGATAAACAAAACCATTAGATTACAATAATGTGAGCCCAATGTGTGGATTTGCTAAGTGCCAATGATTTCGTGCACCTTTATTCCTTAACTGGGGAATTTACTTTATTTCTATTTATATACTTCTGGATGTTATAGTCGCATAATATACTCAACAATCCTATTAGTTCCGTTTGTCATAGCCCTAATATCCTAGATTACAAATCTTCCCCAGTTATATATCACTTCTTACCTTGACTCGTCCATTTCAGTGCAAAAATGCTGCTTAAAGCATAGACATAGTTTATCAGATATTTCACTAATACACATAAAAATATATTCATTAACAAATACCGTGTTATTGGCATGTAAAAGTGATTGTCGCTGTTGGTGCAGATCATGGAGAATTGAAACCCCAAGTTCTTCTGTTTCCAGCATTGTCCGTCTACTTTCCCTGACTCTGTCACTGGATTTATTGAGTCTCTCGGTCGACATTAGCAACCTCCCTCTTTGATCTTCTGATACCTACACCATTCAGTATAACTGACGAATAATAAAATAGCTTCTCCTGAATAAGATGAGAGCTGATACTCCATATGTTTATTTAGTTTTGTTTAACATGTTTTCACCAGACATCATGTACAAGCAGAAGATAAGATTCCATGATGACTAGCTTATACATGTTTTTAGAAGCAGAAGTCTGAAATTTATAAATATATGTACCTATATGATACTATTACTACCATAATCCTCCGCCAGACTCTACAACTAAGACCAAGGCATTCACAGAAGACACTTAAGAAAAAATTTACATGCATTAAATTGGTAAAGTCATACCATTTGCGCATCAGCCATGCCAGACTCCAGCAAGTCATCCCTTGCAGCCGCATTTAAGTTGGTTGATGAAATTCGTTTGACTTCACTTTTCAAGTTGTTCAGATCAGATTTATATTCTCTCAACTTGGAAAGAAGCACGGCCTTCACATTGGGCTGCAAACTTCTTGCTTCCATATCCATCTTACGAATCTGCAGATCCAATCAGCCAACACAAGTTTTAGTTATCAGTTGTATATGCAAGAACCAGTATACCCATTTTGGACAAAAAGCGCATTTACCAAAGATTCAGCGTCATCTAATCCTGCTTTCACTTCAGAAAGTTTTTGCTTCTTTTGTTCTGTAAAAAAGGGAAAAAAAATTAAGTTTGCAAGACACCTGTCCCAAAAACTGGAAAAGATAAGGGCCGCACATCAAAAGAGACAATGTTTCCCCCTTCTCTTCTAGACACAAATTAAATCCAAACATGAAGAAATCGATATAATATATAATCAAAGAAGAGATATTTCAATGATCAAAGGTATTGGCAAGTCATGCAAGTGTGAGTTGTGTGTACATATAGCGAATAGCGATACACATACATACGCACAATTCTCTCCCCCCCCCTCCCTCTCTCTCTCACACACACACACTGACAAACACACACACACATAAGTGTGTGTGCGCGCACACCGCACAACTCTCTCACTCTCTCACACACACACTGACACATGCATACCCTCCCTTTTTTAAAGACACAAAGCACCTAGCTCAAGGTTAATATAACACAGCGAAGCTACATATAATTCTTAGGTTGTCGATGGAAAAACATAAAACAATATGATAATCCACAACAACAGATGCTTTCTGCCAAAACTATCTCTGATGTGGATGCAAATACATTTACATGAACTTAGGCCACAACTGTTCAAGGTACCACACTTGGTGAATAACCTTTTACAGGTGAATTCATTCATAGGAATTTGCTGTATAAGTGTATAACAAACTTTATATCCATCTTAAATATCAGTAAATTGACCCCCACCCCCTCCATACCATGATAACAACCTTGCCAATATTGAAAATATAAACATATTCTGGGCATTTCATAATAATATCTTTCATAGTGCTCTCTTTAGAGTTACTCGTCACTCGTCAGATACCTAAGATAATCTGAAGAAATATTATCACAGCTATAATATCTAAAGCTTTTTGACTGTCTTGAAAGAAGTCCATGTCACAGACACAGTTCCAGACCATGGACATGTACAGAACTGGATAAAAAAAACATGTCAATCCTGCTTTACTTAAAGTCTAGATAGTAACCTCACGTTTTTGTTCATGTTTTTTTGTTAAGTGTATCTAAAGAAGAGATGTAAACTACATGAACAAGCTATAATTCTATATTTCATAGGTTACAAGGTCTTCTTTCCAAGTAAAATTTTTATTGGGTTTCAATGAAAGATTAAGCCGAACCTCTCATTCCTGCATAATTATTAGTACAATAATATTTCACATTACACTAAAAAACACATCTATGTGAAGAAGCCTACCACGCATCATCATCTAGGGAAAAGTGCACAGTGCAGTAATAGATTTCTTATCAAATAAAATGCAATTATTATATCACAAAAATCATAATACAAGATACCAACTATTTTGCGTTAAACATGTGCATGGTGGTTTTTCCTTTCTAGCTCGTAGTAGTGCCTAAATATTTTCATATACTGTATGGAAGTAATTAACTGTTATAGCCAAAATGACAACCTCGTCCTACCCGGTGGCACCGTCCTCTATTGAACTAAAAACTAAATATGGGGACCTAGTTTTGCTAAAGCATTTACCAGATTAAGAAATGTTTATTGGGTCTAGCCCATATTTACAACAAACCTCGTCTATAGGTAATATTAAGTTGTCCAAAAAGAACAACTACTATTATAAGGATTGTATAGCTTGGGGCCAGCCCAATGCAACAGCAACCTCGCCTATGAGTGAGGAAGGCATGTCTTGAGCCTAGCCCAATGATTTATCGCCCATCCCAGTGATGCTCAAGTAACGTAAAAGGAACTTTGCCCAAGAGGTTTGGAGGAACCTCGTCGAAGAGATTTGAAGGTAACCTCGCCCAAAGGGTGTAAATATTGTTTCATTCACAGAAGACTAGACTCCATCTAGGCTACTAAGCTTCGCCTTACGAGGGGGGTCGAAGGGTGTGGCCCCTTGATGCAAGTCACAGGGCTAGTTTTTCGCTATTCTTCTTTATGGTTTAAGATAAGCGTTGACTCCGATAATCTCAGGTCAATGACTTATCCACCTTGTTCCGAGAAAATAGCAAGACCAAGACAGCTCATGAAGACGTATCAAAGGCGGTGACCCCGGTCTTTTCGACTTCCTAGAAAGAAGGAAACCCGGCCCATATGGATTACTTGCTCTCCAAGAACTATGTTTGACTTGATCCCTATAAATAGGGTACGTAGGCACATTGTATGGCACGATGCGATCTAACGAACAAGAGTGAATTCAATATTCAACCTTACTCGCGGCCTAATCTCGCATACAATTCAAGTCCACTAAACACATGTAACAGCTCAGAGTCTTTTCCTTATAGACAAGGTTATCAGTTTTCTACCTCAAACCTTAATTCTGTCAAGTATTGACATGGACGAGGTTATTAGTTTTCTGTCTCAAACCTTAATTCTATCAAGTATTGACATGGGCGAGGTTATCAGTTTTCTACCTCAAACCTTAATTCTGTCAAGTATTGACATGTACGAGGTTATTAGTTTTCTGCCTCAAACCTTAATTCTGTCAAGTATTGACATGGTCGAGATTATCAGTGTTTTGCCTCAAACCTCAATTCTGTCGCAAAATGCGAGATTATGATTATTGATGGGCGAGATTCTGCTTCAAGCTCAAATTCTGCTAAGTATTATCAAAGGGCAAGGTTATCATTATTGATTCGACTTTAAGATAAAACACACACAAGCAGCTGAAAACAACAGATAAAATACAAATAGAAGACAAATTTTACAAGTGCGACGCCATTAAATGGAGGGCGCGCATCTCCAATAAGTTAAAAGACAAGCAACAATAAAGTCAAACTTACAACGGGCGAAGCTGTTAATGGAGAGCTCGCACTCCAAAAGTATTTGCAATTATAGAAAGTTCATATAGCCAAACAGCAGTAGTCTCGGAGGGGGATACATTCTGAACATTCTCGCCCACTTCGTTACCTCCATCCACATTATCTTTCTTCGCCTCCTCAGTGGCCTTGATTTCAAGAAGTTCGGATTCAATCTTCTTGCGAAGATCCTCCTTCGCCTCCTCAATAGCTTTGGCATTATTAGCTTTGAAGGTGATCATGTATCCAGAAGTTGAAGGAGCAAAATGCTTTGACCAATCATAGTCAGGATCGGCTGCAAGGAAGTTCTGAAGACAGCCTAGGAAGCCGAGGTTATAAGCATCACTCAGCTCCTTATCCATGCCCTCTTTAAGCTTGTCCAACTCTTTATGCAACTTCTCATTTTCCTTTTTCAAAGCCTCGCCTGTGGCTTTAGAATCAACTGCAAGTTTATTAAACTCGCCTTGAAGCTTCTCAAGCTCGTCTTTCCTTGCCTTAGATTCTTCGTCAATCTTTTTCTGTGTGTCCAGCAGTTGAGTTTTGAGGGACGAAGTCTCGCCTTTCCATTTCTTAACAGTTTTCTCTTGATCATGAATGATCTTGTTCTTCTTAGAAAGGATGTTGAGACCATGGTAGAAAGCCCCACCAAGACCCATCTTGAAAGCAAACTCGGCATCAGAGCTATCTCTCTTCATAAAAAGTTTGGCATCATCATCGGAATAATGAGTTGCTGCCAAAGAACCAAAGGTAGCTGATACCAGCTGTAGAGTCTGTTGCCCCAGCCTTGTTCTTCTTGTTAGGACCTTTGGGAACCTCGTCCACTTCTTTTCTTTTTCCCCTATCGTTCTTTTCCGTTCTTGGAGTAGTAGAGCAATTGGGAAGGATTGTGAGAGGGCGAAATGTTTCCGCTCTTGTAGTTGAAGTTGGAACTCGCTTGGCAAAGGGGTTTTTACCGAATGAAAGTTGCGTCATCTTACCTGTGAAAAGCATCATACAAACAGTCAAACAGATATATATACAGAAGGCGGGGTAATACTGAAAGAAAGAAGACTGCAGTAATATATGCAAAGAAGTAGGCATGACGACCCCGAGAAATACGAAGGCGAGGTTACCTTCGCCAATTAGATGTTTTGTTAATCTTCTTAGAATTTTCTTAGAAGAATTTCTAATAAATTTTACAGGGGCGATTTGCCCAAATCCTTGGTTATAAAAACCGTGAGCCTGTAAAGTCTCAAGAGTAACAAGTTTATCTAAGTCTTTCTCGGCCGGGGAAAGTTGTAGAATTTCTCTAGCTCTATCCAGAGCCTCACCCTTGAGTTCTGATTGAGTAGGTTGGTCTGTGTACACAGAAACATAGAAAGTGTAAGATACAAATGAAGGTGAGGTATAAGAGGGAGGCGATCTTGTTGAGTCCTGATTCGCGGAACATCGTCGCGGAACATCGTACAGGTGAAAATAGTCTTTCTTCCATATTTTCATATTGTTTGGATTTCCTGAGTAGAAGCCCTTCTTGTTGTGACTTGCAAAGAAGGCAAGATAATAGAAACCCAAGTTCTTATCACTTTTCCTTAAAGAAAGGAAATAGCTGATCTCTTCCATCGTGGGAGCTTCCTAGCCCTTATTTCTATACATCATATACAGCCCAATGACGACCCTATAGCTGTTGGGTGATAATTGGATAGGGGTGACCTTATAAAAATCAATGATAGAATGAAGAAAGCCATGCATAGGATATCCAAATCCTAGCTCGACTAACTTGTTAGTTAGTACCATCCTTGGCACTGGAAGGTCTTCAATGTCGAACCAATGCATCCTCATAGTGAGGCGAGGTCTCAGCCATTTTCCTTTTAAAGTATAGTACTCCATTATAAACATTATTTCTTCGTTACTTATTTCAGAGGCGAGACCAGCACATGAAACCACGCCCTCAGCTTTTCTGTGGTTAATTTTGTCGTCCTCAATGAAATCTTCTGGAAACTCGAAATCAACTTCATAATCATAGACGTCGGGGCTATATGGTCTGTTTTCAGGGGAATAAAATTCAAAAGCATAACGAATGGGTGAGACAGATAAAACCTCTTCCTCCTCTTCGCCTTCGGAAAAATGAACCTCGCCTTCATGAATGAACCTTGATTTTCTGCTTCAGAATCATTTTCATTTTCCTCGAAAAAAGGGTTCCTATCATCTTGGAATACCCTAGCGCGATGAACCAAATCTTTACCTCGCCCTCTACCTAACCTAGAAGTACCAGGTTGTTCATCGTCTAGAGGAGCAAAGAAATCATGAAGATCTCCTTCACCCTCGCCTATGTCCTCGGCGTGAAAAGAACTGATCTGATCATCAATTTTATTGGGACAATGAGGAGTATCCTTCTCAGAGAAAGAACTCTCTGATAGGGCGACAACAACATTGGGGTTGGAAGAAATCTTGTGAGAATTGATAGTTCTTTTGTGCGCCCGCAACCATCCTGAGCTCATGATGGTATCAAGATCGCCTTCTACTCGAATCCGAGGAGGTGAAAGTTTAAAAGAAGATGAAGCCTCGTCTTCATTTGCCACAGAACTCTTTTATGAGACATCTGAAAAGGGAGGGTGAGGACAGTGTTAGTGTGTGAATTGAAAAGAGTAAAATTGGAAGTGTGATTAGGAAAGAGAACGTAAAGTCCTCGCCCTCGAAGAGGCGCACCTAATGCTAAGGAAGAATGTTTCTAACTTATCCGATTTATTGCTAAACGTCGCCCAAATATTTGAGAAATAATATAACATAGGTTGCGTTAAATAAAGATTTGAAAACAGAAAGATACCTTGAACAGATGGTGGTTGGACAGCGTCGTCTAAAGAAAAAGGAGCTTCGCCTCCTCGAAGAACAACCTCGTTCACTGAATTTGGCAACTTCACCTTGCAATCACGGAGAAGATTCGACAGCACTTTGATAGATTTTTTAGAAAGTTAGGAAAAAATGAGAAATTTTTTGAAGGTTTATATCGGCAAAAAACAAACAGCCGCGTGGATATCCCTGATTGGTTACTGGGAACTTTAATCGAGGCACGACAGTTGGAAAAACTATCAAAATTCTTGAAAAAATACCAAGAAATACATACATAAAGATTTTTGAAGAAACGAAGCTTTGAGTAACCTCGCCCAAAGGAAAAAAAAGGTTTTCTATGACACCTAATTGAAGCTCGTCTTTGTAATTTTGCCGGATATTACGAATTAATTTTCTTTTACATACTCGTTTCAATAAAATGGGGGTAGTTATAGCCAAAATGACAACCTCGCCCTACCCGGTGGCACCGTCCTCTATTGGACTAAAAATGGGGACCTAGTTTGTTGAAGCATTTACCAAATTAAGAAATGTTTATTAGGTCTAGCCCATATTTACAACAAACCCCGTCTATAGGTAATATTAAGTTGTCCAAAAAGGAACAACTGCTATTATAGGGATTATAAAGCTTAGGGCCAGCCCAATGCAACAACAACCTCGCCTATGAGTGAGGAAGGCATGCCTTGGGCCTAGCCCAATGATTGTCGCCCATCCCAGTGATGCTCAAGTAACGTAAAAGGAATTTCGCCCAAGAGGTTTGGAGGAACCTCGCCCAAGAGGTTTGAAGGTAACCTCGCCCAAGAGGTTTGAAGGTAACCCAAAGGGTGTAGATATTGTTTTATTCACAGAAAACTAGACTCCATCCAGGCTAGTAAGCTTCTCCTTACTAGGGGGTCGAAGGGTGTGGCCCCTTGATGCTCACAGGGCTAGTTTTTCGCTATTCTTCTCTATGGTTTAAGATAAGCGTTGACTCCGATAATCTCGATTCAATGACTTATCCACCTTGTTCCGAGAAAATAGCAAGACCATGACAGCTCATAATGACGCATCAAAGACGATGACCCCGATTTTTTCGGCTTCCTAGAAAGAAGGAAACCCGGCCCATATGGATTACTTGCTCTCCAAGAACTACGTTTGACTTGATCCCTATAAATAGGGTACGTAGGCACATTGTATGACATGATGCGATCTAGCGAACAAGAGTGAATTCAATATTCAACCTTAATCGCGGCCTAATCTCACATACAATCTCAGTCATCCCCAAATCATAAACCCTAACCCTCTCGACCTACGTTGCACACCATCGTCAACTACCACCACAATTCCAGCAACCCTCCCGAATTTGTTATCACCAAATTCCTCCGTTAACACCTTATGATCAAACACATGCCTCGATATACATACCTAATCACCCGACACCGATCTCATATTAAAACAAGCAAACATTAAAACTGAAAAATCACATAAACATATACATAGATAAAGGCGTGCATCAAACAGAAAAAATTTACAGTACAGTACGTCAAATATATGGAATCAATCGAGCTTCCGTAATTCGATTAGATAGGTTTCCAGCTCACCTCCATCTACAAGACTAGCAGAAGTACACTTTTTCGACAAATTGGCCGAAAGTTCACAGTACTGACGTTCATAACTTTCAAACACCTCACTCATCTTCTTCAATCACTTCAATTATGCACCTCAATTCAACAATTAGAAATCTGCAATTTATTAACTAAATATAAGCCGCGATTGAACTAAAAATTGATAGTAGTAAACGATTCGCTTAGGGCACGATCTGTTAACGACATGAATGGCGATAATTTGAGTATAAAATTAATGAAAAGAATTTATAAACGAAAAGGACTAGAGTGATCGGAATGTACCTGAAAGTGATCGGAAAATTAGCCGGAAGTTGATGATTAATGAGAGAGGCGGTGGTTATGGATCTAACGATATTGCGATTACAGCAAGAAAGAATAAAAGAGGAACATTCTCTATTTCTCTTGTTTCTGGCATGTTAAAAAGCGGTTAATGCCACGTAAGAACATAACCATAAAAATTAGCAACTCCGTTTTGCTTTTGAGGCGTATAAAAAACTTTCAAAAAAATAGATTAAAATACTTTTTCTTAAATAAATAATTATTATTTTTATTTTTATTCAGAAAATAAAAAATTTAGAAATAATGTTTAAAATTATCTTTACTCTCAAATGCGTATAAAAAACTAAGAGGGATGTATTCATGCTAGATTTTGATGTATTAAAAATAATTCATAGATTTTGAAAGATTTTTATTGATTTTAATGGATTAATAATAATCCGTGGATTTGAAGGAATTTACGTGAAATCTCATAAAATCTAAGTTATTTGAGAAAAGTTTTTGTGAAATTATTCAAAATTTCATGAATTTTAACAAGATTTGAAAATATGTAAAATACACTAACAAATCAAGTAAAATTCACCATTTTATTTATATCCAATAAAATTTACATACTTTTGAATACCACGAGATTTTAATGTATTTCTAAGGGAGGTGTATTCAATTGGGATTTTAAAGGATTTTTATGAATTTCTGTAATCTTGGTGTATTCATTCTAGATTTTAAAAAATGCTTTAAAATTTTGTGGTATTCAATAAAGATTTCAAAAAGTCTTTTAAAATCTGGGTGTATTCAATTTAGATTTTAAAAAGTCCTTTAAAATCTAGTGGTATTCAATATGGATTTTAAAAAATACATTAAAATCTTGTGGTATTCAAAAGTCCATGGACTTTTTTTTATTTGATAAAGTTGTGGATTTTCAAGGATTTGCTAGTGTATTTTGCATGTCTTGAAATCTTGTTAAAATCCATGAGATTTTGAAGGATTTGTCGGAAACTCCACTTTAAATCAGCAAGACTCTACGAGATTTTACACAAACTCTGCCAAAATCTACGTAAAATTAAAATCAACGACAATCTGTTAAAATCTACGGATTTTTATCAATCCATTAAAATCTAAATTGAATACACCCCCCTAAAAAAACTAATTTGAATACACCAGGATTTTAATATAATTTTTAAAATCCAAATTGAATACACCAGATTTTAGATTTTAGTGAACTTTTAAAAATCTCAGTTGAATACAACCGTAATGAACTTTTTAAAATTCAAATTGAATACACCTAAATTTTCAAAATCCTTTAAAATTAGGATCGAATACACACCCTAAATGTGGAACAAAAAGGGACTTTTTTTGCTTAATATTAAAGGGACGTTTTTAATCTTAATACAGTAGTATAGTTTCAACAATTTATGCTTTTTTGTGAACAAGCTTTAGAACTTTGAATAGTACTTATGTTCTAAAAGTAGAAAATGGTGATGTTTTAAAACATGCAAAACTCAATTAAGAAAATCAAATGCACTCTTTTAAATCCAAAATGGACTTCCTAAGTGTATGCGATTTTATATAAATCCTATGGTTGGTTACTATAGGCTCTGTTTGGGATTGCTGTTAAAAATTGCTGTGCTGTTGAAAAAAGTGCTGTTAAAATAAGTGCTGTTGTGAAAATCAGATAACTGTTTGGTAATATTTTTGATATATGCATGTTTTGGTGTATAATATAAAAAAATAATGTTTTGGTGAGTTTTGATGTTGAAACCAGTAGCTGCTTTCCGCAAAAGCTGAAAAACAGCTTTTTTCAAAAGCATGGGGGGACCTGCTTTCTCTAAAAGCAGCTTTTGAGCCAAAAGCGCTTTTCAGAAAAGCAGCTTTTAAATTTTACCAAACACTTTTTTAGCTGCTTTTCAGAAAAAAGCTGCTGTTGCTGTCTGCAACAGCAATGCCAAACGGACCCTATGTAAGAAAATTGAGTTATGTAATGATGATACATAACAAACTCTCCAAAAATAATTCCCCAGCTGTTTTCCTACCGCTTCTAACATGAAACCCGATGGTAAATCGTGAATTTGAATCTATATATTAAGTATACCAACGAAACTTTCAGAGGATCTTCTCGTGGTTGCACCAAACTAGTTATTAACATAATGTTGTCAAAGGACCACGGACCACCATTGACTACCCAATTCAGATCTTACTTATGGTAAAACCGGAACAAGTAGACTCCAGAATCCAATTCCTTTATGTTAACTCCCATCGCTGGCTTTCAAATATCAGCCATCTTCGTTTTCATTGCTCTGCCATTAATACTTTTCTCTGATAAGAACCTTCCCACTAAACAAAGGTCGTATTTGTTTATCCCTTCTTCTATATCTCATTCAAAAATCAATTCTTCATTCTCCTCGTCTTCTACGCCTAAACCTGACATCTATTCTTCAATATCTCGAACGTCAGCCATAGATCACCGTAGAACTCTCACAAAACTTCCAGAGAAAGTGGAGAGAAAAACTCAGACTCTCACAAACAAACATGTGGAGAGAAAAAGGTGATAGTGTTATTCTTATTCCCTTTGCTTTTTTATCTGCGGAGTTTTATAGATTTTGGGCCGAGCTGAGGTGTTTTTGTTGTTGAGTATTATTCGATCGGCATACCTGCACAGAAAGTTGGAGTGATAATTTCTCACAAACAGTCAGTGTTTTCTCGAAGAAAAAACTCGCCAACTTTATTGTTTATTATTAACGCGACGGTACATTTTAATGAATTTCTAAAAAACTAAATTGAATACACCAAGATTTTAATAGAATTTTTAAAATCCAAATTGAATACACCAAATTTTAATGAACTTTTAAAAATCTCAGTCGAATACAACCGAATTGTAATGGACTTTTTAAAATTCAAATGAAATACACCTTGATTTTCAAAATCTTTTAAAATTAGGATTGAATACACACCCTAAACGTGGAACAAAAAGGGACATTTTTTGCTTAATATTAAAGGGACGTTTTTAATCTTAATACAGTAATATAGTTTCAACAATTTACAATTTATGTTTTTTTGTGAACAAGCTTTAGAACTTTGAATAGTAGAAAATGGTGATGTTCTAAAAGTAGAAAATGGTGATGTTTTAAAACATGCAAAACTCAATTAAGAATGGAGTCAAGGGGATCAAATACACTCTTTTTAATCCAAAATCGACTTCCTCAGTGTATGGGAGTTTATATAAATCCGATGGTTGGTTACTATGTAAGAAAATTGAGTTATGTAATGATAAGTAGAATTGTGAACCGTAAATGAGGTTCCATAAGTTTTCTTTCCACACATAATACATCAAATGCAAACATGCTCTTGCAAGTGTACAAGTTCTCAAGTGAACCTCAAAAGAGTATATAGTAGTAGTTCTATGTGAAACTTTCAATTCCTTGTCGACGGTAAAACAAATTACTGTACTATTATACGAGTAAAAACCGGCCATTTAAGTACTTCCTGATAGTTGGCTAATCTGGTCATAGAGCCATAGAGGATAATCGGATATACAGACACTACAGATACACACCGATCATAAAATAAAGCCTACTGTCTCATATCCGTATTATTTATTACACCTAGTACAGCAGCAGCAGCTCCATGTGGCGACGTTAGCAACATCGTAGACCAATCAAGAATCAGCATAAAGGCATCTTTTGTTTTGTTTCAACGATGTTAATTTTATATGCCCACATACATGACATTCAAGATTATATAACACAGAGTTGGTAAATTATAGGTTACAAAAACATGGAAGATATTGTAGGCGATGAGGCCATTTGTCTCTTGTTTCGTATATTAATGTATAAGAGTTGCCTGCGTCCCTTTCAGGCTTTCAGCTTCATGTCCTGCACACATCAGGGTGTTTCCCCTTTGTTGCTTTATCTTACCAATGATTTCTTAGGAATACTATGTAAATTAGTCACTATCTGGAATGAAGTATTGGATTTACGCGCATAAAAACAAGCTGTAAAATTTAGAAAACGGCATAATCAAGTCTAAGCAGTGCACTGTCGAAATTAACATTTTCCCTTGGTAGAGAATCGGATGCAAGCAATGCACTGTACTCTTTGGATTGACCAAAATTCAATTTTTTATTTAAATTAAAAGAGACGCTTACAAGTGGTTTCTCATAACTTCATTAGAATTATAAATTAAAATAGCAATGAGGAGAAGTGAACAAGCAGATGAGACCTATTCAACACTCATTGCTTGGTTGACAGAATCTTCACTTCTCTGCAACTATATATATCCATACATCTTGAAGTCTACTATATTACAAGTAGAGAAACATAGTATTGCAAGACAAGAACAAGAAAAACCAACTTCAGTATTGAGCATCAACATAGAGAAAAAATGGGTAGGAAGAGAAAGGCCGGAGAATCTGTGAATGACCAAGATATAAGCTCTGTTGAAGTAAACATGGCTTGGGATGAAATGGTTAAGGAAGCAGCAGCAGCTTCTGCTCTACTCGGTGGAGCACGGTGTGCTAAGAAGCGTTTCATTGGGGTTAGACAAAGGCCATCAGGACGGTGGGTGGCTGAAATAAAGGATACGATTCAGAAGATTAGAGTCTGGTTGGGAACCTATGATACTGCCGAAGAAGCAGCAAGAGCTTATGATGAAGCTGCTTGCTTGCTTCGCGGGGCTAATACTCGGACAAACTTCTGGCCTTGTTCGCAGACCTCATCTTCAGCTCCTGCCCTTCCAGCAAAAATTTCAAACATTCTTCTTCACAGGCTCAAAGCCAGAAATAACTCTTTAGCTTCCTCATTTAAGTCTTCTGTCCCTGTGAACCACGAAGAGAAGGTTCAGCAAGAATATGAAGAGGAGGTGGCTGATTTTTCGGATACCATATTCACTGATTTTCTAAATGATATAGAAGATTATGTCCCCAATGACGGGTTGCTCAACAATTCTAGTGCAAGTGCTAGTGAACAAACGAACACTATTGAATATACTAATGCTAGTTATGAATCATACTTGACAGATCAAAACTTTAATGGTGCCGATCATGGGAGAGACCTTGATTTGGTCCATGATTGGATTGATCACGCAGATCAGTCCTCAGGTGGGCAGTGCTCAAGTGGCGAGGAAATTGTTGAAGGCAATACTGAAGAAGATGAAGGAACTGAACTATGTTCCACCGATTTCCAATTTGTTGACGAACTTGGATCAACTTACTGCTCCCCTTTTGAGATCACTGAAGAGATAGCATTGCCTATTGAGCAAATCGTATGCGAGGGTGAACCAACGATGATTAGCGAGGCTATGAGAAGGATGAAATATGAAAGAAAGTTCTCAGCTTCTCTCTATGCATTCAATGGGATAACAGAGTGCTTGAAGTTTAAGCTTAGATCAGCTAAAGCCACCCAAAGAATTGGATCTGATCAGCATGCATGCAACAAGAATCAACAGGATCAGAAGGAAGCTGAAGAAGAGAATGCCAAGAAACAAGAGGAAGGATTGGAGACGTCAACATACATGGAATCTTCGTTTCATAGCAATGATAATGAACTGTCATTGTGGAGCTCTCTTGATCTTCAGCCCATCTGCTTTGTTAATTATTGATTAATCTCCTTGATAGTTTCATTGCAATGATATGAATTTAGTCAAATCCGATCAGTTGAAAGCCTACTGTTAAGGCCAATTATTTATTAGGCTGCCTTCATATCAATAGATTCATCTCCATTGACCACCGATTTTCGAGAATGTTAAACATCTGATATTTCTACAGTTAAAAGCAATCCATTGCGTAGTGAAAGTTCAAATTAGCTACTTGGACAGTTCGAAAGGTGCACCATGCGCCATTCATGATCAAACATGAACTAAATTTATTTTCTCACCTTCACTGACGAAGGTTGTACTATTTATTAGCTCTCACGTTGTTTACAGATTTACTTTCCATGATCAAGCACGGAGAGCCATACAAAAACCGAAATCACATGCATTTTAATTAAACATCTATTCTCTCTGTAGAGTAATTAAAATGCTACCTTTGAAACAGTAATTTCAATTTTAAGGAATCATATATATATAAGAACACTATGAAATGATATTTAATTACAGTATATGACCTTGTGATGTTTAATTACATAGTTAACAGGTTGCACCCAAAGGTTAGTGAACACTGGTCATGCTCATCAACTTGCTTTTTGTAACAGATTTTCTACATCTTGATCATTCTCAGCAATGACAACCACTATATCATTAACTTCCCAATAGAGTAATATGGTATACAAGATCTTTAGTAATGATAAGATTCCATTGCGAAATGAATAGCTAGCTGTGTCAAAAGCCCAAACTCCTGGCATGTTGTTAAAAATGAGCCCAGTTCGCATGGCATACACAGCCGCCTACAATATAGAACTTAGGAAAACAATAGTAACACGTAGGACCCGACCTGAGTGGAAGACTAGTTACATACAGCTCAAGCTTTACTTCACAAATGTCACTAACAATTTGCTGTCTAAGCTGGCCTTTTCATCAGACTAGAGATTTAGAGAACTCGAAGTTGAGCAAGAAAAGCAGCGCAAAGATCCAGGAAGAGGAATTGAGGTCCCTGGACCCTTTGTAGGTCAAGCAGATACTTGTCCTCGCGAGTTTTATAAAGCTGAAAAAGAATGGTCTTGTAAGATATCCATATGCACATAGATGGCAGTTCAGGAATTAATTAATCAAATACCACAAAGTAGAACTAGAAACAACAGAAATATTCGCTTTCTTTTTCTTATATCACTAAAGTCATTTGGGGCCAAGTTCCACATACCATGGGGGCATTTGAAAGCCATAACAAATGCATATCCTAAACTTAAACAGGAAACATAGTTTTGGTATATTGCTAGGAACATGAGAGGAGAATTTAGACATGTATTGACACTAAAGGCTCGGTAAGAATATTAGCAATCCACAAACAAGTATGGCTAGGGCATATAATAATGATAAGTCACAATTGGTAATATTGAAAGTGCATCAGAAATGAAACTAGTAAAAATAATAACCTGCACTTCAAATTTAACCACATTAGGCAACCTTGCAGCGCCGTCACTCTCAATGATAGTAGAGTCATCCCCAAAGTAATGATTACTGTGCATAGAATTGTTTACCATCCCTTCATGCTGCCCAGCAATGCCAGGAATCCACCTACATTTCATGTTGTAATGCCCTATTTTTTTCCAGCTAACATTCAATTCTTGGAGAGCTTTCAAAACCTCCGTCATTATCTCACGTGGATGAGCTCGGGACTTTAACAAATTTAAAGTATATAATCAGTTTCCATTCAAACTTAATATGTTAAAAGACGACATTCAAATGTTACAATCCAAAACATGTGCAAAATATTCATTTTCTAGGTGTTAGTTACAGAATCCTTGAATAAACGAATCAAGCTTTCCAGTATAAGAGGTCAAGCCTCGTGAATACCCCCCCCCCCTTTTCTCTCGTTCTCTTGGTTATAAGAGTTTGAGGGTTCGAGCCTCGGTAGAGGCATGTCTCTGTGTGAGTATTTGATAATTGACACCAAAAAAAAATCCAGCATGACATGCTACTATACTAGTCCGCTTTGTTTCCAAGACTTACATTCAAGATGTGAAAATATTTTGATATATCGATAACCCCCAAAGTAGAACAGCTTTACCTGTAGTCCGAGAGCCCATTTTCTGTCAACATGAACCTGTGGTCTTGAACCTGTTCCTTGGTAATCCATATATCCTGGAACTCTTTGCCCTAAAGTTGGTGATGTTTCACCCTGATTTATACGGGTGAAAGCATCCTGTACGATAAGCATAAAACATTCTATTAATTGATCCTGTATGACAAGTAAATCTTGTAAAATTGCATATTAATGCAATGAACAATGAAGATATCATTTCCTTGGGAATCATATATAGTAAAATCTGTTTCAATAATGTAGAACTTATCAATCATGTACTTGAGCAAAGAACTTAAAATAGAAAGAGCCAAAATAATCTAATATCAACTAACCGTGGACTCCTGAAATTCAGCTCCAAGATAGCCACTGGAGGTACGAAACCGATTGTCTAATAGCAAATAGTACGCCACAGTACCCTAGAGCGAATGCAATAAATCAGTAAACCAGTAATCTGTCATAAAGTTGACTGACCATCACAAATGCCTACCTCATTTTGAACTCGACTGCGAAGCGACTCAACAAGGCTGCTCCTGTCAAATCCCATTTTCAGAACCTCAAGGAGAATCTCTTCATCAATCTATAAACACAATTACTTATTTAATAAATTCACATCTCCACATATATGAATATCAGAGGGTCAACAATATTGGGTACAAAAAGGACCAAGCAGTATAACTAATAGAGTACACCATTGTGCATGAGGCTTAAGGCTATAATGGCTAATAAGTTCTGAATGATTAGTAGACACTAGACATTCCATTTCTCCCTATTTATAATATACACTTGGAAAGAAAGAAATTAAGAAGAAAAAAAAGGATTTCCTAAGCATGTCAGAAGTTACAATAAAGAACAATCTAAATTATTGAATAACCAATTGGAAAACAATCCAGCTCGTATCAGCAATGGTTCTTTGAAAAGTTCAGAATGCTAGACTCTCACTTCAGCATTCAATACAAATTTTAATCAAGATAATGTACTTCAGATCAATAAAGAGTCCGAATACCTTTTTGGCTTGCTTCAGTGTATCTGGTGGTGGCACAGCTAAGTAGCGTGGAAGATGAGCTTGAAACCACGGGTGAGTCCGTATTTCAGGAATCGTCATGCGCTTCATAGGATCAACCACCAGCATCCTTGGAATTAAGTCTCTTGCACCAGGAGATAAATGGCTGGGAAGGGTATATATTCCACCCTGGACAGAAATTATGACACTCCAAGTTAAGAGTATTTAAATCACAATTCAAACAGCGACCAGCTTGGCAGGATAATGTTTGAGATATTCAAGAGAATTGGTAAATCTCATAAATTTGGAATCAGACAATGATACCCTGTCAAGAATTCGGTACAGGCCTTACAGTACCTATATTGTTCCATTTGAGACTTTAAAAACAGTTCATGTTAGCTGTTAGTAATCAAGCCTATCGCTTTTTACGTGTTGCTGGAAAGACTATTTTTTCACCAATACATAGGCAAACAACTAAAGAGCTCAAAAAAGGGAACTGAGGCCAGAGTATATGAAAGATGGTAATAAGACTAAGTCAGTAGTGACACTGCCAGTGAGATCTGATAAATTAAGTCTTCAAGGGAATCACAGGAGCCCAAAAATCCATGAGTGGCTAAACTTGTGATTTTGTGGCCCTAGAATATAATACTCTTTAGTCAAATCATCTTATCACTAGTTTAAGCTGATATCATTCATTAGGACAAATAGAAAGTAAATCAATTAAATGCAGAGCAAACTCAAATACCTATACTTGAAAATGAAAAAGACAAACGAACCATTTAATCTCTATATACCTTGAAAAAAGAAGGTTCCGGCAAGTTGATAAAAACTGAACAGTAATACTATGGGGGAAACTCAATAACGAAACAAAAATTTATAGCAACAATTACAAAAATTGTCACAAGAATTAATTAATAAGTAGGAGGAAAAATTGAGGAAGATAATAATAAATTAATAACCATTGAAATCACTGGAGCCCTCGGAAAAACAGGGTATATTTAGGAGGGTAATCAGGGGCTTATGCATAGTATTTTGACAAAAAAACACTATTTACTCTTCAATCCCCAAAAAGAAATATCTAAAAGATTATTCAAGACAAACACACAGATAACACTCTGATGCAATATAAGCACAACTCAATTTTAATGTTAATAAATTAGCAAAAACAATCAATGTTAACCAAGCAGGAAATTATAGGAAATTTAAAAATGTATATCAGTCATATGACCAGAAACACCATAATGTACCTTAATTTTCTTAAAGAGGTTAGGAATGTTTTCATCGTCAAAAGGTAGGGTGCCACATAAGAGGGCATACAAGATAACACCACAACTCCATACATCAACCTCGGGTCCAGCATACAATTTTCCAGATATAACCTACATTGATCCATATACAACTTTAAAATATATATATCACATCAAAAGAAATTGTAGAAGCACAAATAGTTCATAAATAGGAAAATTCTGTAACCTTATTAGTTTTTTACCTATATGACTATAACACTATCTCCAAATTCTGTAACCTTATTCTGTAACTTCCATTATGTCCATAACATAATCCAAACTATTGATCGATATTGTGGACTATCAGTATCAGTAGTGATCAAAATCTTCTTGTGTCTTCCGCTCGTCGTACTAATATTCAAAATATATTTCTGATTTCAGCATGAAATATTGTTACACAAACCCTGTTGCTCTGATATGGCTTAAATCTTATATCATTGAAAATCTAGAAGTGGTTGTAATTGACTAGACTAATTGGTATTACAAATAGTAATTTCATTAACCAGTACATGGTTAATGCATGATGCGGTGTTGATCCGGATACAGGATAAATAGAGTGGCCAATATGTCTTCTACATAACAAATTTTCAGTGACTAAACTACAATCCATACCTCAGGGGCAGCATAATTTGGACTTCCACAACTTGTCTTTAGAAAATGACCATCACGCATGATATTGCTCAAACCAAAATCAGCAATCTTGACATTACATTTTGAATCCAAAAGTAGGTTCTCAGGCTTAAGATCTCTGTGGACAACCATATTCCTGTGGCAGTACTCCACACCCGATATTATCTGCTTGCGAAGTATTGGCAGCATGTGATTTTAATGTTTATATAATATGCTTACATAATAAGATGATTCAGGTCATTCATGTCAAGGACTCAAAGAATCATTAAGGGATATATCAATGACAGTAGAAGTACACTTGTACCTGTTGGAAAAAGTTACGAGCTTCGTCCTCCTGCAGTCTACCCTTCTCCACAATGTAGTCAAAAAGTTCACCAGACTTCACATATTCCATTACAACATATATATCTGTTGGTGTCTCTATAACTTCATAAAGACGGATAATGTGGGGATGCATAAACAATCTTAGAATTTTAATTTCTCTTCTAACTGCAAAAACAAACCATGCCCAAGCCTGTGGTTAATATAGGGTCCATGTTAATTGTTTATCATCATGCAGGGTCAATGGAAATTTTTCATAGATTTGTGTGACAGGGTAGACAAGTAAAGATATTTCAATATTTTTTATTTATTAAATAAGTTGAATAATGCACAGTAGAGAGATAAATAATAAATTAATGTATAATCAGTACTAGATTGAAAAATTAGTTAAGTCACGCAAACTCCACACATTTGTGATCCTTCAGGTAATCTCCTTTCTTCTGCAAGTGAGAAGTCCTTGGGCTACTGAGATCTCTTCAGCTATTTCATTAAAGCCTATCTTTTATTTGCTTTTGACCACTATACCTTCAATTATTCCTTAGATCTCAGTAAGCTTTCTAAACATTAAAGACATTCTATAACGACATAAACATTCATATTTGACTAAGGCTAGAAAGATAATTTATATCACCAAAAGCACCTCATACCAAATTGCACAATAGGTAAACAAAACCATCTCTAGGTCTAAGCATATGTGAGACCAGTGGCTAGCAAAATCTTTCTTGTAAATAGTTTCAGAAAATCAGGGAACACATTATAAATAGACATTTGTCTATCCAATGTGCAGACAAGAATAACAAAATGTAAGTTTTTTTTTTTGGGAAGGGGGGGCGGGGCAGTGTGGGTGTAGTAAAGGTGTAAGGTGTTCTTGGAGGCAGATAAGACTCACCCTTTTCTTCCATCTCCATGTTCTTAATCTTTCGGCGGTTAAGAATCTTGATAGCAACTTTGTGCCCTGTCAATGCATGTTCTGCAATTTTGACCTTACCAAACGAACCAATCCCAAGAGTTTTCCCGAGCTTGTAATTCCTCAAGAACATATCCACAGTACTACCACCCTGTCCAGCTGAGCCATCCATTCTCTTGGCCTAGGGAAGTCATTCATAATTC
This sequence comes from Heracleum sosnowskyi, assembly GCA_030848705.1. Classification (NCBI taxonomy): domain Eukaryota; kingdom Viridiplantae; phylum Streptophyta; class Magnoliopsida; order Apiales; family Apiaceae; genus Heracleum; species Heracleum sosnowskyi. Next base: position 889,983 of record JAUIZM010000017.1, on the reverse strand, counting down.
ATAATTCATAACTGATGCTTAAAACTAACAGACACAAAAAATGTGAATACACATGCTGTTATCAGAATACTACAAGTGAACTTTGTAGAGATGAACTACATTAGGGCAATTTATTACACAAATTCTGAAATATTTTATAACTTTGGTAAGAATAAGGTAAATATCAAGGGCACTAAAGATACAAGCAAGCCACCTTGATAAAGGCAAGCATTCACAGTTCATAAAGGCCATTACTCGTTCAAATCAATGGCTAACCTTGATTTTATATTTAATAAAATTCAAGTTTCAAAGACTCCAAACGATGGTTATACTATGAAACATTAAATATTAACCTAAGAACGTCAATATTGACAGTAACCATCAACTTAAAAAACTTAGTATCCTCCTTCGTGTTGTGTAAGGATATCTTATTTCCATTCATCAGCATTAATAAGCTAACTTTATTACAATCATAATCCGTATTCCTGATCTGACCTTCTAAAGGCAATCATAAGAAAGAATACAAGAGCGACACTAATCCAAAATGCAAACTACCCATATTTCACAATATAGACAGAGCGGCAGGTAGCAATGCCCTTCGCAAGAGGCAAGCATATTAATAATGTACATACTACATAATGCAGATGTTACACTTAGCATTTACGCTGTAGAATTTCAATGTATGTATATTCAAAAATAACCTAGCACATTATCCTAGCAATACTGGAAGAAATCTCGTTTTTAGACTAATCAAAAGCTCGAATAAGGCAGTTACCAAAGGAACCTCATCCAACTTACTAATTTACTCATTCAATTTGCTACTACTATTTTCCATAAGACTTCAAAGTAACACTAACTCGAAATCCAGGAAATACAGAACAGGACACCTAAAACTTCGAAGTTAACATACACACACTATCACACATACAGATCTAAATAAACAATTACGACACTAATCTACTAATCAACACTTTCAAGCGAACGTAACAAACTCAAATTCTAATCAATACTAACATCGAAAACCTTTAGAGTAACCCTAGCCACCAGAGATCTACATCACCTATTCTCTATTCAATTCGAAATAACCGAAAACAACGTATTTAAATACTTAGCAAGCACTCTCAAAAAATATGAGAATTACAAATAGATTAATACATAAACGAAGTGGTGAGAATTGCAAAAAATGATATCGACACAAAGTAGATAATACGAAAATACATGAAAATGGAGCCAAAAACAGTGCGTGTGAACGTATAGATACACAACGATGAATCGAAAAAATGTAAGTATACCTGAATTAGGTCAAGTGAGGGGGAGAATTGCAGAATGAGAGGGGGGGTGGATTGACAAAAATGAATGAATTAATAGAGTGACGGGGTATGGTATGGGGCCTTAACTTTTTCTTCTTGTTCCCCTAATTTTACTTCCCCAAATCAACACTTATACCTTTTTCTAATTCCCAAATTATTATTTTATATTTATTATTTACAAATATGTTTTAGAAATCAATATACTTGTACAAAGAAGCGGTGAGGTGGCGCCTCTCTAATCGTTTCGATCAATTTTTCTAATTTTCTTAAATTTTTGAATTAATAATACTACATATCAAAAAAAATCTCAATTACATTTAAAATCTCTACTACTGAACTAAATATACAATTTTAATATTATTGCGTTTAAAATCTATACTAATAAAAGAAAGTAAATATATAATTTAAATATCCTACTAAATTTTAATAATAACAAAGATTAGTAAAAATCTCAATTACCTTTTAAATTTTTACCAATAGAGAAAACTAAATATACAATTTTAATATTATTACGTTTAAAATCTTTACAAATGAAAGAATGTAAATATACAATTTAAATATCCTACAAAAATTTTTATTAGAAAATATATCAATTGCCTTTTAAATTTTTCCTAATGGAGAAAACTAAATATACAATATTCTCATTCAAATCGCTTCGATCTATTTTTCTAATTTTCTCAAAATTTTGAATTAATAATACTACTAATCAGAAAAAAAATCTCAATTGCCTTTAAAATCTTTACTAATGGAAAAAAGTAAATATACAATTTAAATATCCTACAAAATTTTTGATTAGAAAATATCTCAATTACCTTTTAAATCTTTCCTAATGGATGAAACTAAATATACAATTTTAATATTCTCATCTTTAAAATCTTTAAGAAAATAAAATATATAATGTTAATATTATCCTAAATTTTTTTATTTAATAATAACAAAGATTAGAAAAATTCTCAACTGCCTTTTAAATCTTTACTAATAGAGGAAACTAGATATACAATTTTAATATTCTTGCCTTTAAAATCTTTATTAATGGAAGAAAGTAAATATAAAAGACAAGTAGTCTAAAAAATATAAATCTAATCATATTTTACAATCAATTGACATTATCTATAATCCTATTATTGCAAACTTAATTACATTTTATAATTTATATAAAAAAATTATAAAAATCAAGAACAACTTTTTTTATTAAAAATTCAGACCATAATATAAACAAATTTATAGAGTATAAGAGTTTTTGCTCTCGGCTTCATCGAGCTCATATTTGTATTTGCTTTTAGAATATTTATATTCTCATGTCGAACTTTTACTTACTTACTATTGATTTTGATTGTTTTTGTTTTTAGGAATCTAGATGAACCGAGACAAAAGTTTTGGTGTGGTGTATTACAAAGAAGAGGGATTTGATCGATGACATTAGTTGTATTATCGAATTGAAAAAGTGGATGCATGTATTATGACGTTTTGCATATATCAATTCTGATTCACACGAATCTCTTCTCCTCGGACTCTATTATACAAGGTGGACATTTTAAGAAATCTGATTTAGTTTTTATATTTTGATAAAAAAAAATTGGCAGATTTATTCATTTTTTTGTGTATTATTTCGGATTTCCTCTGGTTCTTCAATGTAGTACATCTCATTATTATTGAATGTAGCTTTTAGTCCAAAATTACTCAAAAAGAAAATTTTAAAAAACTTATCTTCAAGGCTATAAAGGTATGCTTTTGTAACTATTGTATTATATGTCAATAATACAAAAACAAAAATCATGAAAGTCATTTAATAGATTGATATGTCAATAATACAAAAACAAAAATCATGAAAGTCATTTAATAGATTGATGTGTTATCTGTTAAATTTTATTATAACGAGAGAACAGCTCATTGAAAGAAAAATCTTTACCGGGAGGGGGGTTCATTAGGAGCAACGTGTTATATGCTAAAATTAAATATTGATATTATATTATATATTTTAAAATATAAGTTGGAATTTTAAATTTTTAAAAAATATAAATGGTAATCAATATAACAAAATTCAACATAATATAAAAATAATAATTAAATAATTGACTTTGTCTATATTTATTCAGAATTTATGTGAATAATCAATACGACACGAAAAATCCAAAAGAAACCTTATGTTCGAAATATCAAAATTTATTTCATTTAAATATAATTTTTGTAGAATGTTTATAATAAAAATTAAATAAATTATTATAAGGCCGCTGCGAAGCGCGACTTAGTAAACTAGTTTAAATATATTTAACTATCTATGATTTCAATTTCTAAAAGTTCATTTTACTTTAAGAGTAGTAAATTTACAAAAATGACTTGTAACTTAAACTTATTTTAAGTTATAATTGAAAAATAAAAATATAATATTTATACATGTTATGGTAATTTTTTATTTTTTATAATTTATGATTTACTAAAATATAAAAATATAAAAGTAATTATAAAAGATACGTTAGTGAAGATAAATTTTTTTATCGAATAGAATTACAAGAAATATATAATAAGTATATAACACCACAGTCCCACATCGAGGAGATTTGGGACTTCTGTTCAGTTTATAAGGCAAAGCACTACTACTAATTAGCACCAACAAATCATGATCTTTTGGAGGTCTGTGGTGGGCTAGTCGTAATCCAAGTTGGCTGCATTTAGGTCAGTAGGCTTCGGTTTATTCGGACTCGGAATCGGGACTTGACCCGATTTTCAAAAAAGGCTTGGGATTTGACCCGGGTTGTCACATATGGTATCATAACCGACTCTCGAAAGCTTGTTAACGCAAGTTGCCGGAGGTGGGGACACGAAGGCTGGTGGTATTATCCCACAATGGACAGAGGTCCGGAGGTGGGGACACGAAGCCAGGCGGTATTATCCCACAATGGCTAGGGAGTAACGATCTTGAAACCCATGGGCTATCCGTTTAGGCTTGACGAGGACGTCAAGAGTTTAAGTGGGGGAGTTTATAACACCCCAGTCCCACATCGAGGAGATTTGAGACTTTTATTCAGTTTATAAGGCAAAGCACTACTACTAATTAGCACCAACAAATCATGATCTTTTGGAGGTCTGTGGTGGGCTAGTCGTAATCCAAGTTGACTGCATTTAGGCCAGTAGGCTTCGGTTTATTCGGACTCGGAATCGGGACTTGACCCGATTTTTAAAAAAGGCTCGAGATTTGACTCGGGTTGTCACAAAGTAGTTCAAAAATAGTAATCCTACAAATGTTAAATTTGTTTTTTACTCATTATACAAACATATATTTTTTTAATTTAGAACATAAATTGGCTTAAAGCCCCGTTTTTTTGGTATGTGATCGAATTTCTTGGGCGCATTCAGTTGATGCGAAATATAATGTGAAGTCAGGTTATAAATTTTGGCATGTATCACAGTTCATTTCAGGATAGATCCCATCACCGATAACCGACTCTGAAATCCGTTCCCGAACTTGGCATGATCCCGAAAACATTTTTACTCCCCGATCCCTGTCTCGAATGGGGAACAAGAATTTCCGCGGGGAATCGGGGTATTCCTTTTTATTTTTTCAAAAAAAATGTAAATTATGGATAATATTTGTTTATTATAAATTAAATAATAAATCATAATATTTATTTTTATTTTTATTTTACTATAATATTTTAAACCTTAATTTGAATTAAAATTTATTTACACTATTAATAATAGGTAAAAATATTATTCTTATAATTAAATTATATCATAATATGTAATTTTTAAATTATTGAGGGAATAAAAAATTTAAAATTGTAACTATATATATATATTATTGATAATTTATTTGATATATATTTATTTAAAAAAAAATAAGATTCGGGGAGCGGGGATGGGGATCGGGGAGACCCTAATACCCGACCCCACCCTGATTCCCGAATTTTTTATATATTTCTTCTCGGTCCCTGCCCCGTACCCGAAAAAATCTCTGATTCCCCGATCCGGACGGGACGGGGATCGAATCGGGATCGGGCGGGGCGGGAAGAATGCACATCCCTACTCAGAAGCAGAAGAGTGCAAATAACAATCTTATATCCTATGTGTGAGTCGAATGTGGAACATCTTTTTCATATATTTTTTAACTACAATTTTGCTGCCCAGTGTTTGAGATTCACGGGACTATCTCTTCATATGTCGAGGACCGAATCAGCCACAGATTGGCTTATGGAGAGACTCTCAACTACGACACTAGAGAAACTCAAAAGTTTGGGATCAAAAACGATTAACTCCTATGGTAGCTATGAAGTGGAGCATGAAACAAATAGTTGGGTGGAGAGACACTAGGAATAAATGGCTTGAGTACTGGGTGTGAGAGAATGCAAAATGGTTGTGTAAGTGGAGTAAAATAGAGTGCTCCTATTGAAGGGAAACACATAAACTGAATGTGGATGCTTCAGTATTTCCGGGGACTTCATCATTTACTTTAGGTATGGTTCTCAGTGATCATAAAGGAACTTTTCTGCAAGCGAAAAACCTAAGGAGTGAGGGGGAAGTTTCGGTGTTTGAGGTTGAGGCTAGAGCTGTGTTTGAAGCTCTTCTTTGGGTACAGGAAATGCGAGTGTCCAACGTTGAAATTGAGAGTGACTCAACGCTTACAGTGAATGCATTAAACAAGAAGATGGAGTATTACTTAAAAGTGGGAGTCGCATTGCAGGATTGCCAATCTATTCTTAGCTCCAAACCCGATCTCTCTGTTTCTTTTGTTAAAAAGAAAGTCAACAAGATTACCCATCTGTTAGCTAGGGAACCTTGCAATGTGCACTACGCCATAGATGGCCTATCGCAATAAATTGGGGGGGGGGGGGTGTTACCTTCTTGGGTGTTACTATAGCTATAAGATTTTTGTGTCATCGTAACGTAGTGATTTAGGGTGTTGCCAAATCCATAAATATATGTTACCTTAGTTGTAAAAGGTGTTACACTGAGTAACATAGTGAGACGTGTTACCTTAGAGTATTAATGAACAAATTAAAATAAATTTTATTTATAATTAATAGTTTGATAATTGTTTAAATTTAAAAGTAATTAATTTTAATAAAATCATTGAAGTTGTCATTAGAAAAAGTAATATTCCATCAAATTATTGAATTATTTATACTTCATAAATATTAAAATATGTTTTTAACTAATAAACAAAATTATTTATATTCAATAAATATTATTGAATTATTTATATTTCATACTTTTTTAATAAACAAAATTTTATATTTTTAACTAATTTTTTTATTGACAGGAAAAATAAATAATTTTGATAAAATAACTAAGAAGTTTGTGTATAAGTTAAGAATATGCCAAAAAAGTGAATAATTAATTAAAAAGATTAAAACATATTTTTGAGATGAATAATTATATTGTTATAATCATTAAAGTTTTATAAAATTGTTAAGAAGTTTTTGTAGAAATTAATTTTTTTCCCAAAAAGGTGAATAATTAATTTAAAATATTAAAAATTATTTTCAGATGAATAATTACATTTTTATATAATCATTAAAATATTATTTAATAATTTAAAAATGAATAATTATATTTCTAAAAATATTTTTTCATGGAAGTCTATGAAAATTGGATGAGCGGCAAAAATACCGCCCAATCCAGTTTTTTTGAGACAACACCAAAATCATACATACGCTCTCACTCCTTTTTTTTCTTTTTCATTTTCTCCCTCTCTCTGTCTCTTCCATTCTAATGAACATACTGGAATTACTATTAGTTATATATATATATATATATATATATATATATATATATATATATATATATATATATATATATATATATATATATATATATAACTACTTTGATTTGAATGTTCTCGACGACTTCCTTCTATTTGAATGCTTCAGATTAGGGCTTTTTCAATTCCATTTGCATGCATATATATAAATGGAATGAGGCTAATTTCTATTTATACTTCTTGTTGTCTGAAGGTTAATTTTGGAATTAGGGCTTTAATCGCGTTCAATTTAGGGCTTCAACCGGGTTCAAAATTAGGGCTTCAATCGGGTTCAACTTGGGGATTTCGTGTTATATGTATTTAGAGTAAATATGTTCAATTTTCTTTTGTGTTAATATTGACTTAAATGAATCGGCACTTTATATAATTTCTTAATTCTTGGTTTTACCTTATGCAAATTGGGCATATTTGATTTCTAATTTATGATTGCAATGCATAAATTGGGGTTTACAGTCTTAGCATGACTGGAGAGCCGATTCAAGCACCATCCAGTCCAAGAGAAGGTGAAGATGGTTCCAATTTTGAGCAAATTGATGATAAGTTTACGAGACGGTTTAAGTTTGTTAGTTTTTGCCCCGGAAATAATAGGTTAGAGATCTTACAATGTTAATTTTATGCGTGTTGCGGTTATAATTGTTTCGGTGTTTGTTTGTTTGTGTTTTAGCTTAGGTAATATTTGTTTTGTTCAAATAGTCAATTAGAGTTGGTAATGTGTATGCGTAAGTGTTTTGATATTTGTTTTGTGTTGTAGCTTATATGATATTTTAGTGGTGTTAGTTGTGTGTGTAATTGTCTTGATATTTGTTTGTGTTGTAGCTTATTTGACATTTTGTAGGTGTTAATATTGTTTGAATATGCTATTAGAGTTGCTTAATTAGGATACTTAAATGCATAATCTCATGTTGAGTAAAGAACCAAAGTTGTAGAGTTATGTACGTATAATACCTCTGTCAAATTTGGTGGATACCAAACTTGTACAAGAAGAGATACAACTGATTAAGTGTACCAGTTTCAAGCTGTATTTAACTGCCAGCGCAACAGACTATAAAATTTAGCCATAAATTGTAAAATTGATATTATACAATGATTTTTTAGATATGACATAGTTGTGACTATCTAGTTTACTCGGAAAAAAGAATCAAGTCTATTGAACAAACATGGAGAGTGTTGGGATTTATGGGTGATAGCATATGAACAACTTAACTTTGTATATACTTAATTTCTTAATTAAGTAGAACATACTGTCACAGCCAAAGTATGTTCTTGTAATCAGTATGCAATGTTATTTTAATTGTGTAATTTGGAAGAAGTTCACTTTCTGTGTTCAAGCCTCAAAGAACGCATATTAGATGACAGCATGAATAAAGGTTACTGTCATAAACATTGACAGTAAGATTACAAGAAGACAGAATGTTGCAAGTCAAGACAGCATATTCACTCTGACAGCAACATTGGCGGAAGACTACGCGACAGCAACTTTAGCCCTCGACAGCAAGTTTGGAAACCTCGATAGCACACTATGCGGGGAACTCTTACTGTCACCAAAAGCACATTCCTGTGACAGCAAGCTTTGCGGCAAAAGTAATTGTCTCGAGAAAGATCCTTGTTCTAGGTATCTTTCTCAGTCAAACCCCGTGACAGTTTCAATGTTCAAGAAACAGGCGTGTTGCAGTATCCCTAAGCTGCACCAAGTCTGCAAGACTACGACTGAAGCTTCAAGCACTGCAAACAAAAGCGAATCAATTCAAGAGCAAGGTCAAGTCTCTATTTGCTGAATTGTTTTAGCTAGAAATAGAATGAATCTAGGTTGCTTTCTTTGTAATGTATATCTGACATTGTTAGCAATTTAGGAAAGTCACATGGATAGATACTTTGTAAGAAGCTGCCACTTGATAATGACAGCAGCTTCACAGACCCGTGTTGATAGTGATAGGATTAGTTTTATACTTAAACTATTAATTCATTCTAGGTATGTAACGAACGAGAAGCAAGTGTCTTAAAGAAAAACCGAAGCTCAAGAATTCTCTCTTGAGGTTGTAGCAACACTTTGCAAAATAAATAAAACATTTATTTTGTGAATCCTGTCTTCTTGATTATACTGTTTGTGAATGCATACATATTATTGATAACATTAAATCTTAGTTTTGGTTGTTGAAACTGAGATTGAATTTTATCAGTATTGCATTCATCCCCCCCCCCCCTTCTGCAATACACGAGGACCAACAACTGGTATCAGAGCAATCAGATTAACATACATATCTGTGATCACGACGACAATGTAGAAATCAAACAGTATCAAGATCCCAACTTTTGATAAAGAGAACTACAGCATTTGGAAAAGAAAGATCTTGTTGTTTATCAAAGCTGCGAATCCACTATACCCAGGTATTCTCGAGAATGGTCCTTTCATTCCAAGGAAGGAAATTGAAGCCACAACAGTAAATGGTGAAGTCATTCCTGCACATTGGGTTCCCAAAGATCCCTCCGAATTTTTGGAACCTGAGAAGGAGAAAATAGTGCTAGATGATCACTTGCAACTCATCTTGCTCGATTCTCTCACGTTGGATAAAGCCATGTGTGGAAGTGTGATAAGCTGCACATCTGCCAAGGAGATGTGGATCAGGTTATCTTTACTATGTGAAGGAAGTGAAGAAGTTAAGGGCAATCAAAGGCAAATACTGATATCACAATATGAGGCATTCATGGCCAAGCCTGGTGAAGACTTAACTTCCATGTTTGAAAGGTTCAGTAAGCTCTTAACTGAACTACAGATACATGGTAAGTACTATGACAGAAAAGAATTAAATGTCAAGTTTTTGCTTACACTGCCTGATCACCTTGAACACAAGACAACAGCTATACGAGAAGGAAGAGATCTCAACAATATAACCTTTGAGACACTTTATGGCATTCTGAAATCTTATGAACTTGAACTCTTTCAAAAGAGAGCCATACAAAGTGGAACAAGGAACAAGATGGCTAATATGTCAAGTGCCCTAGTAGCACAAGTGCCAAGGATCACACAACCAAGTGAAGTACTACAAATCACACAACCAACCCCTGTACAATCCTTGAAGATAGAAGAGGTTGTTGAAGATGATGAGAAAGTAGTACTACAGCTCAAGGATGTGGAAGATGAAGACTTCTACACAATGGAGGAACTGGAAAGCATGGACAATCCTACTATGGCCTACATGGCTAAAAAGTTCAAGAACTTTAGGTTCAAGAAGGATAGGTCATTCAGGCCCCAAGGCCAAGCATCCAAGTTCACCAAGGGAAGCTCATCAAAGGCTGTTGTGGGAAGCTCATTCAAAGGAGGATACAAGACTGGATTTGTGGATAGATCTAAATTCAAGTGTTACAACTGTGGTGAACCTGGTCATTTTGCTACTGAATGCAAAAGACCCAAACAGGTTCAGAGATTTGAGAAAGGAACTGGTGGATACTCTAAGAAGAATCAAGGTAGAGCCTATGTGGCTGAAGGAAAGTGTTGGGATGAGTCTGATGATGAAGATGAAGAAGAATATGTCAACCTAGCTCTCATGGCTAGCACTGATGAAGTAACATCAACATCCTCAAGTCAGGTACCCTCACTTGTCTTACTTGATATGTCCATTGATGAGTATAAGAAAACCATTAAAGACTTAAGTGCTGAAATGTTCAATGTCTATACTAGCTTATCTGCTGCTAATGAGGAAATCACTAGGCTGAGTAAGCTAAATGAAACACTAAAGTCTGAAAATGAATCTCTTGTTCTCAAAACCAGTTCACTAGACTCTTTAGCTCAGGAGAATGCAAAATTTAAAAATGAATTGAAATGTGCTAATGAAGTTGAGGAATTCCTGAGAAATGAGATTGCTGAAAATGAATTCAAGATTAAGGCTTATAAAAACTCATCTAAGATAGTTCAGGATTACAATGATAAGCATACAGAAAATCAAACTGTTGGCATAGGTTTTTCATATGGTAGGAGACCTGGTAAGGAAACTGTGATTCAAGATTGTTCTGGAGATGCTGCTGTCAAACCCACCATTCTCAAGAAAGTTAAAACTCCTATTTTCAAAGCTGCAAAAATTGAGTTTGATGAAGAAGCCATGCTCATCAAACAAGAAATTCTTGATGAGGATGAAGGTGTTGACAGCACATTCAAGGATGGAAAGGATACTGTCACGATCCCCAAGACAGTAAACTTACCAAGCAATCAGACAGCAAGTTCAAAAGATGTTGTCACAATTGGCAAGACAGTATCTTCCAAAGATGCTGTCAAGAATGGTTCCAAGACAGTAGCTTCCAAACCTTCTGTCAAGACAGTTGGAATAAAAGGTACTGTCAAGGAAAGTTCGACAGCAACTTCTAAACATACTGTCAATCCAGTAACTCCCAAGTCTAAGAATAGGAATGGTAAGGTAGGTGTCAATAAAGGAAATGGATACACTAATGTTGGAGGTGCTTCTAGGAAACTATGCAATAACTGTGGATCTTCACATCATTTAACACATGTTTGTATTAAGCCAATTGAGGATAAGATCAATGCTACTGAACTCAATGGTAATTTACACAGAACCCCCCTTATGCATAGAACTATGAGTTTCTGTAATAACATTGAATGTATGCCATGCAAAATCACTGCCATGAGTACATGCTTTAACTTACCTATTTTCACTACTGAAAAATGTTCATACATGCACACTGTTGAGACTTCTGAGCCTGCTGGCAACAACAAGAATGCCTCATCCACTAAGAAAAGGATCAAGTCCAATTCTAAACCTAAGTGGGTGAAAAGAGAAGTCAAACAGGAGATCATTAATGATGCTTGTGATTTTATGACTGGAAGAAACTCAGGAAACACTAAAACAGCAGGACCCAACAAGGATTGGGTACCATATGCATCTTAAATACATTCTGTTTTGCAGGGCAAGAAGAAAGATCAAGTCATGTGGATCATTGACAGTGGTTGCTCAAGACACATGACAGGTGATAAAGCCCTGCTATCACACTATGTAGAGAAAGATGGCCCAATCATAACCTTTGGAGACAACAACAAGGGTTACACAGTGGGATATGGCTGTCTGGAAATTGGAAATGTTGTCATTGAAGATATTGCTCTTGTGGATGGATTGAAGCACAATCTACTCAGTGTCAGCCAATTCAGTGACAGGGGATTCAAGGTTGATTTTGATATTGTTAGGCCGAATACACAATATATAATCAAGTATGTATGAGAATAACAATCAAGAACACAGGTTTGTAAATCAACAAACTGAATTATATTAAATAATTCTCTCTTAGTGATGTTAATGAATCACAAAGAGCTACTAGGTTACAAGAATAATATTTTCAATGTTCGCATCCCTTCTAGGGATAACCTATCTGTGTTTATATAGTACACAGCTACATACAATCCTTATCTAATTGATACTCCTATAAATTAGCTATACAATTATTATCAATTAAGGATTGCTTCAGTCTTCTGTCCAGTCTCCTTAGCTGTATCAATATATTCTGCTTCTTTCCATCTTCAGAATATATTGCTTCTAGAATCTTTATCTTTGCACCGACAGCTAAGTCAACTATCACCCTGTCAGACTTTAACAAACTCTGACCGGCTTCCATGTAAACTCTTCACCCAGTCAGACTTTATCAAACTCTGATTGGCTTCTATATAAACTCTGATATGTACCTGGTACTTAAACACTGATGAACAAACGTCATCAATTATATCTAACAGATATGATGCTGTGTAACATCTATCACAAGAAGGATAGTAGCCTCTCTCTAAAAGGGGTTAGAAAAGGAAGCTTGTTTGTTGCTGACTTAAACTCAACAAAGAAGGATAAAGTTTATTGTTTCTACAGTAAAGCAACTGTTGGTGATAGTATGCTTTGGCATAGGAAGCTTTCACATCTCAACTTCAAAACAATGAATATTTTGATGAAGAAGGAGTTAGTGAGAGGTTTGCCCTAACAGGAATTCTGTCAAGAAGGACTGTGTGACGATTGTCAGATGGGCAAACTAAGGAGAGCTGTGCACAAGTCCAAGCAGATGAACACCAACATAGAAGCACTCAAGTTAATTCATATGGATCTTTTTGGACCAGTCAATGTACCATCTATGGCCAAAAAGAGATATGCCTTAGTAATGGTGGATGATTACTCAAGGTACACTTGGGTGAAGTTTCTTGAATCCAAAGATGAAGCTGCTCAAGTAATTATTGATCAAGTCAGAGTTCTTGATAGAACTCCAAACTCAAAAGTTCAAATCTTGAGGAGTGACAATGGTACTGAATTCAGAAATGCCACACTTGGAAATTTCTGTAAAGATGAAGGAATTGTACAACAATACTCTGTTGCAAGGACTCCACAGCAGAATGGAGTTGTAGAAAGAAAGAACATGACTCTCATTGAAGCAGCTAGAACTATGTTGCATGACGCCAAACTGCCAACATATTTCTGGGCTGAAGCTATCAACACATCTTGTTATACTCAAAACAGAACCATGATTAACAAAACTCATGCAAGTACACCTTACTGTCTGCTAACTGGAAAGAAACCTACTGTCAAATATTTTCATGTGTTTGGGAGCAAATGCTTCATGATGAAGGATAACCATTAGAAGAAAGGAAAATTTGACACTAAGGCATTTGAAGGACTATTCATGGGTTACAGCACAGAAAGGACTGCCTACAGAGTTTATGTTATGGAACACAGGATTATTGAAGAAAGTGTAAATGTCACATTTGATGAAACCAAGTTTCCAGGACTGCATGAAAAATGAAAGATGCAGACATTTAGATTTGAGAATCAAGGATACTTGGAAGCTGAGGAAATTGTTGATGAAGAACCTAGCTTCACTCAAATTGTTGAAGTTGATAAAGATACTGTCAATACCACTCCTGTCAACCAAACTCCAGCTCAGTCACAGACCATAACCTCAAACATTCATAACAGTGGTGACTCTGGAGACAATGAAGAACATGGTGAAGACAATGGGATTGGTGAGCATTCAACTCAACAAACTGAAGCAACTGTTCCTGTACAATCAAGTAGCTTGACCAGAATCACCAAGTGGAACAAGGATCACACAAATGACCTTATCATTGGTGACCCTACTTCTGGTGTGAGGACAAGGAACAAAGTCTCTGCTGACAGCATGTTTTCATGCTTCATGTCTCAAATGGAACCCAAGACAACTGATGAAGCATTGTTGGATTCTGACTGGGTGATAGCCATGCAAGAAGAGCTAAATCAGTTTGAAAGGAACAATGTATGGAAGCTGGTTCCAAGACCTAAGGGAAAGTCAGTCATTGAGACCAAATGGGTTTTCAGAAACAAGCTTGATGAAAATGGATCAGTGACAAGAAACAAAGCAAGGCTAGTGGCTAAAGGTTACTGTCAACAGGAAGGAATAGATTATGATGAGACATTTGCACCTGTTGCAAGACTTGAAGCTATAAGAATCTTTCTAGCCTATGCTGCACACTGCAACTTCAAAGTATTTCAGATGGATGTCAAAAGTGCCTTTCTAAATGGAGAATTGCAAGAAGAAGTGTATGTTGAACAGCCACCAGGGTTTGAGGATGCTGAAATGTATGATTTTGTATACAAACTCTTCAAAGCTTTGTATGGACTAAAGCAAGCACCCAGGGCTTGGTATGACACACTTTCCACTTTTCTTTTGGAAAATCAGTTTACTAGAGGAGTTGTGGACAAGACACTTTTCTACAAACACCATGGCAAGGACATCATTCTGGTACAAATCTATGTGGATGACATCATTTTTGGTTCTACAAATGAGAAGCTGTGTGAGAAGTTTTCCTCTCTCATGAGTAACAAATATGAGATGAGTATTATGGGAGAATTGTCATTCTTTCTGGGATTACAAATTCTTCAACAACCTGATGGAATCTTTATATGTCAAGCTAAATACATCAAGGAACTTCTCAGAAAGTTCAACTTGGAAGATTCATCACCTGCAAAGACACCAATGTCCACGTCAACTAGTCTGGATCTTGATTCTAAAGGAAAGAAAGTTGACTCAAGCACCTATAGAGGCATGGTAGGATCTCTCCTATATCTAACTGCTAGCAGACCTGACATCATGTTTGCTACATGTCTCTGTGCAAGGTTTCAAAGTGATCCAAAAGAGTCACACTTAGTAGCCATCAAGAGAATCTTTAGATACTTAAAAGGCACTCCTAATCTAGGTCTTTGGTATCCTAAGAATACTGGATTTGATCTGATTGGTTACTCAGACTCAGACTATGCTGGATGCAAGATTGACAGAAAGAGTACTACTGGTAGTTGTCAATTTCTTGGTGGAAGATTGTGTTAGATATAATTGCTGATGTTTGTTTATCAGTGTTTAAGCAACAGGTACTGATCAGAGTTTATCGGAAACCGGTCAGAGTTTATTTAAAGTCTGACAGGGTGAAGAGTTTAAAGGAAGCCGGTCAGAGTTTGGTAAAGTCTGACAGAATGAAAGTTGACTTAGCTGTCGGTGCAAAGATAAAGATTCTAGAAGCAATATATTCTGAAGATGGAAAGAAGCAGAATATATTGATACAGCTAAGGAGACTGGACAGAAGACTGAAGCAATCCTTAATTGATATCAATTGTATAGCTAATTTTTAGGAGTATCAATTAGATAAGGATTGTATGTAACTGTGTACTATATAAACACAGATAGGTTATCCCTAGAAGGGACGCGAACATTGAATACATTATTCTTGTAACCTAGTAGCTCTTTGTGATTCATTAACATCACTAAGAGAGAATTATTTAATATAATTCAGTTTGTTGATTTACAAACCTGTGTTATTAATTGTTATTCTCATACATACTTGATTATATATTGTGTATTCGGCCTAACAATTGGTATCAAAGCCAAGGCTGTTTAATATATACAGTTTTACGATTCAAACACAGTATTAATCATGTCTGAAGAAAATCAAACTGCTCCTAAGGCTGAACAAGTTAAGCCCAATTCTGTGAGTCGATATGAAACAATCAGGGTTCCAATTCTCAGACCAGTAGAGTATCCGATTTGGAAGGTTAAGATGACCATGTTTCTGGAGGCTACAGATCCAGAATACCTTGACAGAATTTATGATGGTCCTCATATGCCAACTAAATTGTCCCCTGTTGTTGATGGACAAGAACAAAAGACTGTTCCAAAGGAAAAGAAAGATATGACTCCTGAGGACATCTCATCAATTGCAAAAGATGCAAAGGTTAGACATCTTCTCCACAGTGCTTTAGATAATGTTATGTCTAACAGAATAATTGGCTGCAAGACTGCCAAAGAGATATGGGATGCTTTAGAAGTCAGATGCCAGGGAACAGGTGCTATCAAGAAGAACAGAAAGACAATACTCACACAGGAGTATGAGCACTTTGATTCAAGACCTAATGAAACCTTGACTGAGACTTATGACAGATTTTGTAAATTGTTGAATGATCTGTCTCTGGTTAATAAAGAATATGAGCTTGAAGAGTCTAATCTCAAGTTTCTGTTATCTCTACCTGAAAAGTGGGATTTAAAGACAACCACAATAAGAGATAATTATGAGCTTGCTGATACAGATCTTGATGAAATCTATGGGTTATTGAAAACTCATGAACTGGAGATAGAGCAAAGGAATAGAAGATTGAGTAAAAAGACAAAATCTGTTGCTCTCAAAGTCGAGGAGAAGCCCATTAAGAAGGAATCATCAAGGAAGAAAGCCAAGGGAAAGGCTTTAGTCATTAAACCTGAAAGTGAGTCATCAAATTCTGATGATGACTCAAACTCTGGTGAAGCTTCTGACTCTGATGATGATGAAGAACAGATGATGCAAATGGCTGCATTGATGGTGAAGACCTTCAAGACGATGGGGTTCAAGAACTTCAAGAAGGGAAAGAGATTCTCAAGGAGAGATTCAAATTCTGAGAAGAAGAATTTCAGAAAGTCTGATGGAAGGGATACCAAGTCTGGAAAGAAGGACAAATCTGAGATCCAGTGCTACAAGTGCAAAGAGATGGGTCATTATGCCCCAGAGTGCAAGAAAGGCAAATCTGAGAAAGCACTCATCTCTAAAGGCAAAGACTGGGCAGATACTTCAGACTCTGATGATGGAGAAAATTATGCTCTTATGGCAACTGTCAGAGATGAGACTGAATCATCTGAAAATAAGGTACCCCTAACTACTTATGCTTATGATACTGATAATATATCTGAGTTAAGAGTATATCTGAAAAGTGTTCATGTTAGCTATAGGGATCAGACCTTATAGAGAATGAGAGAATTAAAGCTGAGAATCTTAGTCTTAAAGATAGAAACAAGTTTCTTGAAGGAGAACTTGAAAGTATGAAGCAGATTCAAAAAGAAAGAGATGATGCTGTTTATGTTGAACAGGAGTTGCTTAAAAGGTATAGGCAACTAGAATCTGATTTAGAAAAAGAAAGAAAAATAATCAAGACATGGACAGATTCTGGAAGAGACACTCATCAAGTGTTTCAGACTGATTCTGTAGGTTTAGGTTATTGTGAAAATGATGAACTTAGGTTTAAAGACAAGGTTAAGGTAAAACCACAACTTAAACCTGTGAAATTTGTTCCAGAAACCAATAAGTTAAAATCTGTTGTAATAAGAGAAGCTGATATGGAATCAGATGAAGCCTGTGAAAAACAGGAAAATATTATAACAGAAAAACTTATGGAAAGAGAAACTGTTAGAAAGCCAGTAAAAACTTGTGAAAAACAGGTTAATGTTGGTTTGATGACAGAGAAACAGTTTAATCATAAGCTGAAAGAGATAAAATCTGCCATGAAACCAAAAGGGTCCAAGAAGAATAGGAATGGAAAGATAGGCATAAATAATAGAAATAATCATTTGCCTACTGGTGCTACTCCAAGGAAAACATGTTATAATTGTGGTAGTTCTAATCATCTTGCTAGATTTTGCACTAAGAACAAACATATTAATTCTTTATCTTCTACATCAGGAGTAAAGAATGATTATGTAAGGGTTAAACCACAAACTTTATGCACACACTGTGGGAGCACTTGGTATTCCATTTATACTTGCAAGAGTTATCATGCTATTTATCATAACTATTATGAGCTAAAACCCAATCTGAAGTGGGTTAAAGCAAACTCTGCAAGTGTAAAGTCTGACAATGTTAGCTTAAACTCTGTTGATAGTAATTCCGCTACAAAAGCTAACACTGTTAAGAAAGACAAAGGATCCAAGCAAGTCTGGGTCCTTAAAACTAATATTTAGTATTTGTTTGTGATTGCAGGGTATAATAGAGAGCACACTTATCTTGGACAGTGGATGCTCAGGACATATGACTGGAAATAAAGCCCTGCTATCAGACTTTGAGGAGAAGGCTGGCCCAAAAGTTTCCTATGGAGATGGCAACATAGGACACACTCTGGGATATGGCAATATCAATCTTGGAAGTGTCATCATTACTAATGTAGCTCTAGTCTCAGGACTCAAGCATAATCTGTTATCTGTGAGTCAAATCTGTGACAGAGGAAACCATGTAGATTTCCATAGTGAATACTGTGAAGTCATCAGTAAATCTACTGGAAAAGTTGTTCTAGTTGGACATAGGCGCAATAACATTTATGAAGCAAGTTTGGTAACAAACTCTGATGGAAAAACAGTGTGTCTGACTGCAAGAATGTCAAATGATGAGAGTTGGAATTGGCACAAGAAGCTCTCTCATCTCAATTTGAACAACATAAATGAGCTAATAAGAAAGGATCTTGTAAGGGGACTTCCAAAATCTATACTCAGTCTAGATGGCTTATGTGATTCTTGTCAAAAAGCCAAGCAAAGGAAGTCATCTTTCAAGAACAAATCTGAATCTTCAGTAGTGGAACCTTATCATCTTCTACATGTTGATCTCTTTGGACCAGTGAATGTGATGTCCATGGGCAGAAAGAAATATGCTCTAGTAATTGTTGATGAATATACTAGATATACATGGGTGTATTTCTTGTCAAAGAAGGATGAAACTGCTCAAACTCTGATGGATCATGTAAATCTACTGGACAAAGGATCACAGCACAAAGTCAAAATTATAAGGAGTGATAATGGAACTGAATTCAGAAACTCAATCCTGGAAGCTTTCTGCAAGGAAAGAGGAGTGAAACAAGAATTTTCTGCACCTGGAACTCCACAGCAAAATGGTGTAGTTGAAAGGAAGAACAGAACTTTAATTGAAGCAGCCAGAACTATGCTTGATGAAGCAAAATTACCAACATACTTCTGGGCAGAAGCTGTTCAAACTGTTTGTTTTACTCAAAATGCTACACTGATCAACAAGCATGGGAAAACACCATATGAGATGGTGAAAAATAAGAAGCCAAATTTGAAATATTTTCATATATTTGGATGCAAATGCTTTGTGTTGAAGACTCATCCTGAACAGTTGACAAAGTTCGAGTTAAAAGCTGATGAAGGAATCTTTGTTGGCTATCCATTGTCAACAAAAGCATTCAGAGTTTATAATCTAAGAACTAAGGTGATCATGGAATCTATACATGTGTCATTTGATGACAAGAAAATAATTGGACTTGAAGACAAGGATGGATATGATCAACTGCGTTTTGAAAATGAAGATCTATTCTCTGATGATATAAACTCTGATGAAGCAGGGTCGACAAACTCTGACGAAGCATACTCTGAACCTCTACTGGTAAATACTGGAGAAACTGGAAATTCTCAAATTGAACAATTGGTATCAGTTGAGGGGGAGCGTGAAGAAGCTCAACAAGACACAGCAAGTGAGTCAGTTGAGGAAACTGATTCAAACTCTGACAGTTCAAACTCTGAGCGATCCAATTCAGGGGGAGCCTCAGATGCTGCAGAAAGTCAACATATGAATCAGGAAAGCATGGATCAAGGGGGAGGATCCAATAATGATGCAAGAAACCACTTACCAACAGCAAGAAGGTGGACACAGGCACACACACCTGATCTCATAATTGGAGATCCTGATGCTAGTGTGAGAACTAGAAGTGCAACAAATAATGAGTGTCTGTATCATGCTTTCTTGTCTCAAACAGAACCAAAGAAAGTGGAGGAAGCTCTTCAAGATGCAAACTGGATAACAGCAATGCAAGAAGAGTTAAATGAATTTGAGAGAAATGAAGTCTGGACACTTGTACCTAGACCAAAGAATAGATCAATTGTATGTACGAAGTGGGTTTTCAGAAACAAGACTGACAGTGAAGGTGTGATTACAAGAAACAAGGCTAGACTTGTGGCAAAAGGATATTCACAACAGGAAGGAATTGACTATGATGAAACCTTTGCTCCAGTTGCAAGATTGAAGGCCATAAGAATCTTTCTGGCCTATGCTGCACACAAGAAGTTTAAAGTCTTTCAGATGGATGTAAAAAGTGCTTTTCTCAATGGGAAGCTTGAAGAAGAAGTATTTGTTGAACAACCACCAGGATTTGTAGATCCCAAGTATCCAGATCATGTCTACAGGCTTGACAAGGCATTATATGGACTAAAGCAAGCACCAAGAGCATGGTATGAAACTCTTGCTCAATTTCTTTTAGAAAGTGGGTTCACAAGAGGTACAATTGATAAAACCTTGTTTTATTTCAATTCTGGTGATGATTTGCTTTTAGTTCAAATTTATGTAGATGATATTATTTTTGGATCTACTAATGACAAACTCTGTAAGAAGTTTGCAAAGCTTATGCAATCCAGGTATCAAATGAGCATGATGGGAGAGCTTAGTTATTTTCTAGGCTTACAGGTCAAGCAAACAGATGATGGTATTTTTATCAATCAAGCAAAATATACCAGAAATCTTCTCAAGAAATTTGGTATGCTTGATAGTTCATCTGCTACAACTCCCATGGCTACAGCAACAAAGCTAGACAAAGACACAGGAGCCTCAGTAGATATGACAAACTACAGAGGAATGATAGGGTCATTACTGTATCTTACTGCAAGTAGACCTGATATCATGTATGCAACATGTCTTTGTGCAAGATTTCAAGCAGATCCAAGAGAGCCTCATCTAACAGCTGTAAAAAGGATCTTCAAATATCTCAAAGGAACCATAACCTTGGGTTTGTGGTATCCTAGAGAATCAGAGTTTAATCTAATTGGTTACTCTGATGCAGATTTTGCAGGCTGTAAGATAGACAGAAAAAGTACAAGTGGAAGCTGTCAATTTTTAGGTGACAGATTAGTTTCTTGGTACAGCAAGAAACAGAAGTCGATTTCCACATCCACAACTGAAGCAGAGTATATAGCAGCTGGTAGCTGTTGTGCACAGATTTTATGGATGAAGAATCAATTGCTGGATTATGGGTTAAGGTACTCTAAAATACCTATTTTCTGTGATAACCAAAGTGCTATTGCTATGACAGGAAATCCAGTACAGCACTCCATGACCAAGCACATCAGCATAAGGTATCATTTTATCAGAGAACATGTGGAAGAAGGGGACATTGAGCTTCATTTTGTGTCTACAGACCAACAACTTGCAGATATCTTCACCAAACCTTTGAGTGAAGCTACTTTTACAAGATTGGTAAATGAACTTGGGATGATCTCTGGTTCTGACTAGAGATACGGGTTAGACTCAAAATCTATACATGTTTGATTTTTAATGCTCATGATTCCTTGCATGTATTAACTGTTATGAGTACCAGTGTCATAAACTTTGTCAGTTAAACTCTGATGCTAAACTCTGTTAGTCATAAAATATTGATCATACTCTGATTGTTACAGTTTACTGCTATACTCTGATTGTAATTTTGTCTGAAACATATAGACCAATGAAGAAATTTGTATGAAGCATAATTCTCAGTAAGTAATTATGAATCCTTAAGAGTTGTATAGATTCTGATCTCAAACATGTGCAGTAAGTTAACACAGCATGATACTGTCTCTGTATTTATACCATCTCTTAGTTTATTGATCCTATACACTGAGTCTGTATTAGCTGTTTGCATTTTCTCTCATAAGTTAATTATATCTACTGATGAAAAGTCTAAACTCTGATTCTTAATTGACAAAAATTCACCCTCAAATCAAAAGATGCCAAACAGAGCACAAATTCCTTTGAGATCATGTTGTGCCTAGGAAGATCCAGGAACTTATTGTATGAAATAAGGGCTAAAATCTTTGATTTTTGGTGACTAGTGCCAACCACTGATTACTGGAAAAATAAAAAAT
Source organism: Heracleum sosnowskyi (assembly GCA_030848705.1). Classification (NCBI taxonomy): domain Eukaryota; kingdom Viridiplantae; phylum Streptophyta; class Magnoliopsida; order Apiales; family Apiaceae; genus Heracleum; species Heracleum sosnowskyi. Next base: position 867,741 of record JAUIZM010000017.1, on the reverse strand, counting down.
AAAAAAAAATAAAAAAAAAATAAAAATAAAGAAAGGGGGTGAAAAATAAAAGACATATCCAAATGAAAGGATATCAGTATACAGAGTTTAGATATAAATTCAGATTTTATGTTATACATGAGAGTTTAGGCAACCAGTTTTTACTACTTTAGTTTGTGGATTTTATGCACTTTGAGATGATCTAAATATTGATTTCGGTAAACTCTGCTATTACACACACATATTTTCACACCTGTACAGTTTGAGAAAAGAGTTTATTGACAAAGAAGGACAAATGGTAAACACTGATGTATTGTGTGACATATGCCGAGGTAACTTTGTTTTAATCTCTGATGGTTAAAATAATTTCTTTGTTTCAGACATTTTATAATTTTGAGATTAGACATTTGTTTTTCGAAAAAGTATGATTGGTAAAGGATCTATTTTGCATTAAACAGAGAAAAGAAAGAGTGTGTTTGATAAGTCCTGATGGTGATTAGTAGCGCTGATGAGTATGTTAGTTTACTGTTTAAAGTGATATCATTTCTTTCACTTTACAATTACTATGAGATACTGATATGTAAAGCAAAACAATGAATTTTTTTTATTCAAACTTTGGTTACATTCAGACAATTTCATAATCTTGTCTAGCTACTTGTTCGGTTATCTGGTCATTATACCATCTGGGATTTCCAAGGCTTGACAACCCCCTGATGTTGAATCATCATCATCATCCTCTCGACTTCTCTTTCTGGTTTGCAGCTTGCAGGATTCCAAGAAGAAATTCTTTTTCGAACCCTTCAAGTAGCTCTGATAGAAGAGCATCATACAAATCTCCACAGCCTCATCATCTGCAAGGATGGGCACATCATATGGTCCAGGACGGATGATGTGCACATAAGGATTGGAGATAGGTCCTTCCGCTATTTCATCATCAGCGATGAGACCTTCATCATTCAGAAATGACAATACAAGAAACTCATCGATGATATAGTTTGCTTGTTGACGCCAGTTCATATTCAGGAATGATTCTACATCCATGAATTCAAAGGTTCCTGCCATTTGATGTATGGTATTTTTTTAATGTATGAATTGCCTGTTGTTACAATGCTCCAGCTTTTATAGCATCCAACAGGGCAACTGAAAGGTTTTGCGTGGCTCGAAGCTCTGGGAACAGTAAAGTGCGGAGTTCCAAGACAGTCATTATTCTTCTGACTGTTGAGCTACTTCGATATTATGTTTCTGAGATATTACAATCGATAATTTTATTATTATTGATTTTGTTTGACAATAAGCGGAAATTATGAGTGTCTTATGTGATATTAGGTGTCTTCTCGTCTGCCGTGTAGATTGGAAAGTTGTTCAAGAATATTTTAAACAGAGGAGAGAGGTTAATTGCATAGAAAAGTGTAACAGGCGGTAATTATTGCTGTTTTTACTGCGCATGCGTATTGGAAACTGCCAATTATATGCTGTCAGCGTATGCACGTTTGACATGTGTCCCATTCACATGATTACAGGAGTAAGACAGTTGTGTATTGATGATTAAAAACTCTTCAGTTTTTAATCTTTAATTTTCTTTTAAATACAATACACACATCTTCAGTTAAACTTTTCACATCTTACTCATATACATCTATTTTCACACACACACATAGTCACAAACACCTTTCTACACATAAACTCTGTTAAGCTTTCGCGTCAATTACTTGTTCCTTCTTCAAAATCTTCTAATGGCAACCACAGCTTTTGTTTCGTCTGGGTTAGAGTTCGTTCCAAACAACTATACCGCACCACTAAACACTGCAAACGCACCAGAAGCATTTCATATGATTCAAAAGTTTCTTGCTCAGTCAGCGATTGGGCGTGCTTTAGTTGAACCAGCCAAACTTTCTGGTTTACAAATCAAGGCGTTCTGGGAGACAGGGGTTTATGATGATGGTGGTGAAACTGGGAGCCCATCCATAATCTTTGAGTTTGAAGAAACAGAGTATGTTATTACTGCTGGTACTATTCGAGATGCATTGGGGTTTCCTGAGTATCCTTCTTACACTGTTGGAATGGGTGATGAGGATTTAATACGAATGATGCGAGAGATTGGTTACTCTGGGCCATTGACAAAGATTGGGCAACTCAAAAGGCCGTTTCTGCGCAAGGAATGGAGTTTCTTCTTCGATTGCATCACGAGGACATTTGGAAAGAAATGCACAAATTGGGATGCTATTCCTACAGACAGTCTGCAAATCGGGTATTCTTTACTATATGATAATCATTTTGATTTTGCACGACTTGTTTTGACTAACTTAGGGGAGAAGATGACAGAGAATAGAGGAGTTGTTTATTTTTCTAGATTCTGTCAGCTTTTGGTTTCTTACTGTGTTGAAGGGGTAGATGTTGTTAACGAAGATGTTTCTTGTTTTAAATTACACAAGAGAGTATTTACTGATCTCATTAACAAAGATGTTAAGAAAGGAATTGTTGGAGACCTTTTGTTACCTGCTTCTGTGCAACAGTTTGTGGATGCTCAAGTAAATCCACAAACACAAGCTGAATATCAACCAGAACCTTTAAACACAGAGTTACCTCCATCAACTTCTGTTAAACCTGCAAGGGGAGGTAGGACCAAACATATTGGTACTAAACCTGCGAGGAGACCATCTACTGAAGCTGGGGTATCGAGACCTGAAGAGATGCCTCAGAAGTCAAGGCTAAAGAAAAGAAGAGCCAATAGGGCAAAGTCTGTTGTTGAAGCCTCAGAGACTGAAACTGATGAAGAAACTCTTCATCAGAGAAAAAGAAGACTAGTGGCTGCACATCTTTTTGGTGCTATAAATGTCAATATGGACAGAGTCTCTAAGGAAACTGAAGCTCCTGAAGTGTTTGTTCAGGAGGATGCTGCAAATTCTGAAGCTGTCAATCTAGACAGGATAAATACTGATGATAAGATGATGGATTTGGATTTAGAAACTACTACATCAATGGCTAATGATGTAGTTGAGGAAGCTGCTACTCATTCTGATAGCAGAGTTTTTGATTTTGAAGCACACACCTCTATACATTCTGATCATTATACAGAGGGTGTGGAAGCTGATCAAGTAACTGATCAGGTAGAAGAATCTCTGGCCACTCACACTGAAATTATTTCTTGTGATCTTGACAAAGGTGAGGAGGTTAATCAGATTCAAAGAGAAGCAGAGGTTTTTGCTCAGGTTCACTCTGATAATCCTGAAGCTGTAGAAGAGGAGAAAATTGATGAAGCTGCACAGTTTACTGCTGAAAATATTCTTGTTGAAAATGAAGCAGACAATAATGAAGAAGCTGGAAATGATGCTGAGGGTTCTCATTCACACCCTAGTATTCGAGTTTCATTGGCTGATGATGTTAATAGTGATGAAGCAAGGGAAGTAAATAGACAGACCAATGAGCATTTCCAGAATATGTACTACAACAATTGGGCTGATGCAGATTGTGTCTTCTCAGCACAAAGGGCTGCAGATTTGCTATCTGATTCTGTCAAGAAGATCTCAAATACTGATGTACTTACAAGCTTACAGGCAACTGTTGTTCAAGTCAAATCTCTTAATAATAGATTTGATGAGAATCAACAGATGTTTACAAATCTTAGGAATGAATTTTCTATCAGGGATACAACTTTGAAGCTTGACAGATCATTTTACTCTACACAATTCAAGCAGCAAGCCAAGGATTCTGAGGAAATCAAGAAGAGGCTTGGAAAAGTTGAGGAGAATCAGGATGAAATGTCTACTCAATTGAATTCTATTTCTAATGCTCTAGAATTGCTGACATCAGTATTACTTTCTGATGATGTCAAAAAGGGGGAGAGTGTACCTAAAGACAAATGCAAAGACACTCAAGCTCTGAGACGGAGGGATGATTCTACTGATGGGGGAAGCAAAGAAAATAAAAGAAAGATTCTTGCTCAAAGGCAAAGCAGGAAAAGAATAAACTCAAACTCTGATAAACAAACAAACTCTGACAAGATAAACTCTGGTGGCTAATCTACTTCAAAACTCAAGAGTTTAGTTGTTTCAACTAATCCATCTACTGATGAAGAGATTGCTGCTAAAATATTCATTAAAGAGCATGGAAAGAATGTTACTATGGAAGATATCCAGGCTGAAGAGCAAATGCTTGCTGAGGAACACAAGAAAAATCTTGAAGCTGGAATCTACAAGAAAAAGGAAATCAAGGCTCCTAGAAAGAAAGAAGTTGGTATTTCTATCAAAGAGAATACACAACAGAGTATACAATATACAAGGAGACCTGTGATTGGAAACACTGATAAGGGTAAAGGCATAATGATTGAAGAGCCTAACCTGAAAAAGAAAGATAATTCAACCTCTGACATTGCTCAAGTTGAAACAAGATTAGCAAAATCAACCTCTGACGCTGCTCAAGTTGATGATACTACTAAAGTTATGACAACCTCTGACGTTGCTCAAGTTGTACAGAAATCTACACAACTTCCAGGATTCAGCAAACCAAAAATTCTTGAAGACTTACAGCTTGAAGCTGTGAATTTCTCAGAAACCAGAACAGTATTGGGAAAAGAAGCCTTTGATAAATCTGGACTGGGTTCACACAGAGAGAGAAGAACTAATAACAGATCTCAAGACAAGTTTTCATTGGCAGAATTTGGAGTTGGAATTACTCAAGAAGGCCTTGACAAACTAGAATCTGTACAGATGATTTTTCACAAAGGAATCAAAAAGGAATTCTTGTTATATTTTATGGCTGATGGCAGAGTGTATAGAGTTGGTGAATTTGATATCCAGTTAAAACTCTGGGAAGAGCTAGAGTATGTTCTATATCTACTTGAAGTAAAGAATAGAAGTACTTATGATGCTGCTCGAGTTTTGAAGGAAAGGATGATGAAATCCAAAGTTTTGAGTGGAGCTGGAGTATCAAGTGCATACATTCCTAAATACAGAGATGCACATGGAAAGTTGGTAGAAATGAAAAGGAATAGTGCTAGGTTCAGAACTGCACTAAATAAAAAGGTTCTTGAGTTCAATCTAGAGTCTGATAAACCTTTTTATATCAGACTTGGCAATGAAATGGACAAAAACAGCATATATTCTTTGAGGGCTGCCATTTATCAAATTGGTGAAGATGAACCAGAAATGAAGGAGCTGAAGAAGATTATGATTGCTGAATTGAATAGAGCTGAGAAGAAACTACTGTCAGATTATATCAGGACAGTGCCTGATATTCAAGAGATTAAGTAAAGTCTGACTGTAAGTTTTTATGTTTTCTGTTCTAAGTTAAATTTAAACTCTGTTTTAAAATTAAACTTTGACATATGTTAAACACTGCATTTGTTATATGTTTTGACATCATCAATTATCTTTTTAACTTGTACATTTTATTATGAACAAGTTGGGGGATATTGTTAGATATAATTGCTGATGTTTGTTTATCAGTGTTTAAGCAACAGGTACTGATCAGAGTTTATCGGAAACCGGTCAGAGTTTATTTAAAGTCTGACAGGGTGAAGAGTTTAAAGGAAGCCGGTCAGAGTTTGGTAAAGTCTGACAGAATGAAAGTTGACTTAGCTGTCGGTGCAAAGATAAAGATTCTTGAAGCAATATATTCTGAAGATGGAAAGAAGCAGAATATATTGATACAGCTAAGGAGACTGGACAGAAGACTGAAGCAATCCTTAATTGATATCAATTGTATAGCTAATTTTTAGGAGTATCAATTAGATAAGGATTGTATGTAACTGTGTACTATATAAACACAGATAGGTTATCCCTAGAAGGGACGCGAACATTGAATACATTATTCTTGTAACCTAGTAGCTCTTTGTGATTCATTAACATCACTAAGAGAGAATTATTTAATATAATTCAGTTTGTTGATTTACAAACCTGTGTTATTAATTGTTATTCTCATACATACTTGATTATATATTGTGTATTCGGCCTAACAGATTGGTCTCATGGTTTAGCAAGAAGCAGCATTCAGTTTCTACCTCAACTGCAGAAGCTGAGTATATTGCCGCAGACAGTTGATGTGCTCAAATTCTATGGATGAAGAATCAACTTCTAGATTATGGTCTAGTGTTAAGAGACATTCCTATCTACTGTGACAACACTAGTGCCATAGCCATTTCAGACAATCCAGTTCAACACTCTAGGACAAAGCACATTGATATAAGACATCACTTTATCAGAGAGCATGTTGAACAAGGAACTGTGAAGCTGATTTATGTCCCAACTGACAAGCAACTTGCTGACATCTTCACTAAGCCATTGGATGAAGCAACCTTCAACAGGTTGGTAAGTGAATTGGGAATGCTGAATCTGGTATGTTGATTTACTCAGTTTTATATATTTCCAAATTCTCTTTTGAAGCTCATGACAGCAACTTCAAACCTGCTGTCAAAAGAAGTTACTGTCTACTTGGTCTATGTCTGATATGTGACAGCATGTGTTGATTTGACTTTTCATGTCAGTATTTTGTGTCAGTCTCATACTTTTAGACTGTGTATGACATTAATGTGGTTACTTGTTAAGTTTGAGAGATAAAAATCTGTTCCATTGGACTTTCACACCGTTTTGCATTAATCTGTAGGATTAAAGGAGGACACGACCATTAATTACTTTTGTGGTAGTTGTATGGGTACTCTAACTGTTGACCATTAGACTTTAATCCTTAGACGGTTTTGCCTATAAATTAACCTTAGGTTTCACCTGTCTGCTCTCAGTTTTAAAGTAAATAATGGAAAACAAAGTAGGAATTGAAGTAGGGCTAAAATGGTGCGATAGTGAACCCGACAGTGAAGAGATTGATGAACTCTTCGAGATGCTGTTGGACGGCATGGATGAGATAGACGAGGAAAAGAAACAGGAAGAGGAGGCCAAGGCTCAGGAAGAAGAGAAGGAGCTTCAGGCACTTCTTGAAGAAGAAGGTCGCTCTGAAGAAGAGATTAAGGAAGAGCTTTTAGAACTAGTTGATAAAATCATAGAATAATGTACTAAATGTTCTATTTTTAATGATTTTATCAATAATAATAAAAGTTATTGTTCTTGTGTTTATGATTTGTCTGTGTTAATTGCTTAATATCTGTGTTCAAAAGATTAAATTGCTAAATCCATAATTTGTCAATATTAAGTTAAGTGTATGAATAAAGCATTCTAATAAGTTCATGACAGAACCAATTCTCAATCGAAGTTACTGTCGTTAAGAAGAATATTGTCGTGTGTTTCTTGACAGCAACCTTCTTGACAGCAGGGAAAGACTTTCTGTCAAGACTTGTAAAGGATACTGTCATTCATATGCTTAACGGTGACAGCAAGTTTTTGCGCAATAGTTGTTGTCGCGCAAAACCTACTGTCATAACCTCTTATTACTGACAGATTGTTTCTAGCGCACAGGTTACTGTCAACAATAGTGGACCGTTGAAATTGGATATTTATCCCACGATTGGTCAGTGAATAACGGGCAGTAACTGACGTGTTATAAGAGTGGGTTAAGACACGTTCTTTAATTCCACTTTTTGTGCACAACGTTTGAGATACCTCTATTTATTCCCCAGTTACTCAGACATATCACTCTCATCGAACTCAAGGCAATATACTTTTCTTCAAGCAAAAAGCCACTTTCTTACTTTCTTACTTTCTTCTTTTCTTGAAATCTCCATGGCATCCAAACAGACTCTCTCTCAAACAAACTTTGCTGGCATCTTTTCCCCAAATGATGCTGGTGAAGGTTTCAAAGGACTCGTGTTGTTCTTGAACAAGTCCTATCTCGGCTCTGCCATCACCTTAACCCCCATTCTCGACTTAGACAGAATTGAGGTCGTTTTGGCGAACTGCTGTTGCTCAAACTGAGGGTGAGAACCCGGGTATTCAATTCACAATCTCTGGGCAACAATACACTCTTACAGCTGAGGTCATCAACACTGCTCTTGGAATTACACTTGAAGTAGGACACCAATTTGCTGAACTTGCCAATGATGACACTCTAAAGAAGCTCTTCTTGAAGATTGGGTATGCAGGCCCTATTCTCGAAGAGGGGACTACCAAATGGTATCCGTCTGGTGAAATTGATAGGAAGCATCTGAGAAAGGAGTGGAGCATGATACTTGATGTGATGGTCAAGGTGTTCTCTACCAAGTCCACAGGCTGGAATGGAATACCCTCCTACATCAAGAAACTGACACATTCTCTTGTCCATGGATACAAGGTGAATGTTGGAGCTCTCCTCATGGCACACCTCAGGGCTGCCATAGGTAAGAAGGTATCAATCTACCCTCGCTTCCTTATGATGTGCATTAATTCATTCTGTGATTTTAATGACGCTGCCCCTCGTTTAGAGGCTTGCTCAGTTTTGAAAAATAACACACACACACACACTGTTATCTTCACAGAATCTCAATGCACATATTCCACTTTGTTTCACTCAGCACATGGTTGATCAAGTGTCCAACCCTGATTTACCATTACCATCTGGTTATGACTCTTTCACTCTTGCGAATGAAACTGAATTAGACCCAAATTTAGTTAACCCACATTCAACACCATACACTCAGCCTAGGCCCTCTAGACGTTCCAAAACCCAAAGAGAAGCCTTGCAAGAATCCAGAAAACGGCCTTTAGAAGCTGATGTTGGTGGTAGCTTTGTGAGTCAAGAGGGAGACACTGCACCCAGTGCAGCAAATAAGGAGGCTAGTCAAACAGAACCCCCAGTGGTTCCCCCTGAGCCTAAGAAGAAGAGAGCTAGGAGGACTAAAACCACTGTTAACCAAGCTGCAGTTTCTCAACAAACTGTGGTTACTGAAAGGGATTCAAACACCTCCCTAGATGTGCCTTCTCAACAAGGTGCATCTATTGAAATCGGCCTGTCTCCCAAGGCACCCTGTACAAAGTCTGCACAAACTCATGGTTCACAACCTGAGGAACCTCCACTTGAAGAAACACACAGTGAGTTAGGGCACAGTGAGGATTTCTCTATTCCTTTTGATGATCCACATGTTTCTCCTATGAATCAGCCCCCACTCTCTGCTACACTTTCACCTTCTTCCTTCCCTCCACATTCTTTTGTTTCTTCTCCATAACCTAGAGAAGGGGACAGTCCCAACCCTTCAGGTTTTGATCATCCATCTCCATTCATGGATGAGCCCCCATCTAGTGGTCCACAAGAACCCATTTCTCAAAGTGAAATGGACACCACTCCTCCAAACACTAAGCCAGGGCAAAGTGGTAGTTTGTCAGAAAATGAAACAGCCAACACTTTGTCTGAACTCCAAGGAGCATCTTACCTTCAGGAAGATGTTGTCACAGCCTCTGTTGCTGTCAAAGACACTGGCAATGTTGTTGTCCTGGACACATCTGCTGTCATGGGTGGAGAGAAAGATACTGTCACTACAGAACCTACTGTCACTCCACCTCCCAAAGTTGCTGTCATGCCAGAACCTGCGGTCCAGACTCCAACTGACAGTAACATTCATGCCAAAGATACTGTCCAGTCCTCTCAGCCTGATTTTGAAGCTGTACTCATTGAGGATGCCTCTGATGATGATCTACCTCTTGCCAAACTCTTAAAGGTACATTCTAAATCTTCTCCTTCCATGCATGTTAGTACTGCTCATACCCATGCATCTAGGTTGAGTGAGGGTGTGCAAAAGAAAAGAGAGATAAAAGAACAGAGAGGTGAGCATCAAAATGAGAGGCAGCCAAATGTGCTGGCAAAAGGAGAGGGACTTGAGCATGTTCAGAGAGACTTTGAGGGAGCCCACACTATTCAGGCATTAGGCCTTGAGAGTCAATCTGTGAGGGGTGATGAGATCACTCAAAAACACCCTGAGAGTGTGAGAACCCCCCATAGCCTCCAAGCCCCTTTCTTTTCCTTCCCCTCCAAGAAGGTTAAGGTCTGGTGGCCCCTCTGCTACTTTTGGTAACAGGATTGCAGCTCTGGAAGGACAGTGTGCTACTTTGAACTCCAAGATGGACTCTCACTCTCAACTGGTGGTTGATGGTTTTGCTGCTACTCAGCTCTCTATAAAGTTCCTCACTGACCTAGTAGCTGCCAACTCAACTAAGGGGGAGAAGGTAGCAAGATCAGAATCAATATCTATTCAGGAATCAGGTGGAACTCAGGGGGAGCCAGTAGCTGTGAAGGCCAAAGGGGGAGCTAAAGGGAAATCAATGTCTAAGGGGGAGCAAGTCAAACCAAGCAGTGGACAACCAAAGGATAAAGCTGAAGAGCTTGTTGAAGTTGACTTGGATGGAGAAAGAGTGTTGATGTCTAAGGAAACTCAAGATGCAATGCAAAGAAGACCTGCATCTAGACATCCAATTCTACCTCCTGTGACAATCAGAGAGCCAACTCCAGCAACTCAAGAATCTGCTCTACAAAGAAGATGGAGAGAAATGAAGGAACAGAATAAGTTTGGGAAAGGTAAAGGGAAACTGCCTGAATCCATCCATAAAGGAAATACTTGGTCCAATGGTACTGAGTATGATCAAGAAGAAGCCAATACTCTAATGGTGGATTACAGGGAGAGCACATTACACAATCATGACAGTGAATTTAGCAGTCTGGTGGAAGAAGCAATGAATGCTCCAAGCAACCGTCCAACCAACACCACAAAACTGTTAAAGGATCAAATCACCAGTGTTATTGTAATGGTTAATGATGAGAAAAGATGGGCTGTAAGTATCTATTTCACTTCTAGCATATCTTATTTCATCACAATGCAGTTATTGCAGAGTCTGCCAGCAAAGGTGTTGTGTGCTTTGAAAGGAAAGATCAGGGCAACTCAAACACCATTCAATGAAATATTGGATATGCAAATCCAGAACCTGATCACACAAAAGCTACCTGAAGTCTACACAAATCCACCAAGTGTTTTCTACAGATCTAAAACTAAGGATGACACAAGAAGGAACAGATTCATGAATTTGGTTAGCCCATCCAGAATGGAAACTGTTAGGCTGAATACACAATATATAATCAAGTATTTATGAGAATAACAATCAAGAACACAGTTTATGAATCAACAAAAACTGTATTTATATTAACAGCTTCTCTCTTTATGATGTTAACGAATCACAAAGAGCTACTAGGTTACAAGAATAATATATTCAATGTTCGCATCCCTTCTAGGGATAACCTATCTGTGTTTATATAGTACACAGTTACACAATCCTTATCTAATTGATATTCCTACAAATTAGCTATACAAGTTATATCAATTAAGGATTGCTTCTTATCTTCTATTCTGTTTCCTTAGCTGTATCAATATATTCTGCTTCTTTCCATCTTCAGAATATATTGCTTCTAGAATCTTCAATTCAGCACCGACAGCTAATTCAACTATCACCCTGTCAGACTTTAAATAAACTCTGACCGGCTTCCTTTAAACTCTTCACCCTGTCAGACTTTAAATAAACTCTGACCGGCTTCTGATAAACTCTGGTTAGTACCTGTTGCTTAAACACTGATAAACAAACGTCAGCAATTATATCTAACAATCTCCCCCAACTTGTTCATAATAAAATGTACAAGTTAAACATATAATTGATGATGTCAAAAACATTTAACAAATGCAGTGTTTAACATATAACAGAGTTTAATTTAAAACAGAGTTTAAATTTGACTTAGAATAGAAAATATATTAAAAACTTACAGTCAGACTTTACTTGATTTCTTGAATATCAGGCACTGTCCTGATATAGTCTGATAGCAATTTCTTTTCAGCTCTTTCTAGCTCTTCCACCATGATCTTCTTCACTTCTTTCAACTCTGAATCAGATTCTCCAGTCTGATAAATTGCAGCTCTCAGAGAATAGATGGAATTCTTCCTCATCTCATTCCCTAGCTTAATATAATAAGCTTTATCAGATTCTAAATTAAATTCAAGAACTTTTGTACCCAGTGTTGTTCTGAACCTAGCACTATTCCTTTTCATTTCTACCAACTTTCCATGTGCATCTCTGTATTTAGGAATGTATGCACTTGATACTCCAGCTCCACTCAAAACTTTGGATTTCATCATCCTTTCCTTCAAAACTCGAGCAGCATCATAAGTACTTCTATTCTTTACTTGAAATAGATATAGAACATACTCTAGCTCTTCCCAGAGTTTTAACTGAATATCAAATTCACCAACTCTATACACTCTGCCATCAGCCATAAAATATAACAAGAATTCCTTTTTGATTCCTTTGTGAAAAATCATCTGTACAGATTCTAGTTTATCAAGGCCTTCTTGAGTAATTCCAACTCCAGATTCTGTCAGCGAAAACTTGTCTTGAGATCTGTTATTAGTTCTTCTCTCTCTGTGTGAACCCAGTCCAGATTTATCAAAGGCTTCTTTTCCCAATACTGTTCTGGTTTCTGAGAAATTCACAGCTTCAAGCTTTAAATCTTCAAGAAGTTTTGGTTTGCTGAATCCTGGAAGTTGTGTAGATTTCTGTACAACTTGAGCAACGTCAGAGGTTGTCATAACTTTAGTAGTATCATCAACTTGAGCAGCGTCAGAGGTTGATTTTGCTAATCTTGTTTCAACTTGAGCAATGTCAGAGGTTGATTTAAACTTCTTATTCAGATTAGGTTCTTCAATCATTATGCCTTTACCCTTATCAGAGTTTCCAATCACAGGTCTCCTTGTATATTGTATACTCTGTTGTATATTCTCTTTGATAGAAATACCAACTTCTTTCTTTCTAGGAGCCTTGATTTCCTTTTTCTTGTAGATTCCAGCTTCAAGATTTTTCTTGTGTTCCTCAGCAAGCATTTGCTCTTCAGCCTGGATATCTTCAATAGTAACATTCTTTCCATGCTCTTTCATGAATATTTTAGCAGCAATCTCTTCATCAGTAGATGGATTAGTTGACACAACTAAACTCTTGAGTTTTGAAGTAGATTGGCCACCAGAGTTTATCTTATCAGAGTTTGTTTGTCTATCAGAGTTTACTCTTGTCCTGCTTTGCCTTTGAGCAAAAATCTTTCTTTTATTTTCTTTGCTTCCCCCATCGGTAGAATCATCCCTCCGTCTCAGAGCTTGAGTGTCTTTGCATTTGTCTTTAGATACACTCTCCCCCTTTTTGACATCATCAGAAAGTAGTACTGATGTCAGCAATTCAATGGCAGTAGAAATGGAATTCAGTTGAGTAGACATTGCATTCTGATTTTCCTCAACTTTCCCAAGCCTCTTCTTGATTTCCTCAGAATCCTTGGCTTGCTGCTTGAGCATAGCATAATAATAAGTTCTGTCAGACTTGAAAGTAAGATCCTTCATACTGACTTCATTCCTTAGATTTGTAAGCATTTGTTGATTCTCATCAAATCTATTATTAAGAGATTTGACTTGAACAACAGTTGCCTGTAAGCTTGTAAGTACATCAGTATTTGAGATCTTCTTGACAGAATCAGATAGAAAATCTGCAGCCCTTTGTGCTGAGAAGACACAATCTGCATCAGCCCATTTGTTGTAGTACATATTCTGGAAATACTCATTTGTCTGTCTATTGACTTCCCTTGCTTCATCACTATTGACATCATCAGCCAATGAAACTTGAATACTAGGGTGTGAATGAGAACCCTCAGCATCATTTCCAGCGTCTTCATTATTGTCTGCTTCATTTTCAGTAAGAATATTTTCAGCAGTAAACTGTGCAGCTTCATCAATTTTCTCCTCTTCTACAGCTTCAGGAATATCAGAGTTAACCTGAGCAAAAACCTCTGCTTCTCTTTGAACAATCTCAACAACAAATTGTTGCAAAGCTTCAAGAATAATATTCTCAGAGTTTAGCTCATCAGCAGCCTCTTGTTCCTTTTCTATCACAGCTTCATCAAGAATTGTCTCTGTGACTTTTATCATCTGATTAACCTCCTCACCTTTGTCAAGATCACAAGAAATAATTTCAGTGTGAGTGGCCAGAGATTCTTCTATCTGATCAGTTACTTGATCAGCTTCCACACCCTCTGTATAATGATCAGAATGTATAGAGGTGTGTGCTTCAAAATCAAAAACTCTGCTATCAGAATGAGTAGCAGCTTCCTCAACTACATCATTAGCCTTTGATGTAGGAGCTTCTAAATCCAAATCCATCATATGAGCATCAGTATTTATCCTGTCTAGATTGACAGCTTCAGTATTTGCAGCATCCTCCTGAACAAACACTTCATGAGCTTCAGTGTTTACAAACACTCTGTCCTCATTAGCATTTAGAATATCCTCCTCAACAACAATTGCAGGAGTATCTTGAGGAACAGTTTCAGTCACAATCTCCTCATTCTCTGATGCAGGAGCTTCAGATTCATCAAGATTCGCTCTATCCTCTGAGAGCATAGTAGTTTCCCTTAGAACAGCTTCCTGAATTACCACTTCAGAGTTTACAGGCAATTCAGCTTCTTCCTCCTCATCAAAAAGATAAGTGGCTACAAGCTTTCTTCTTTTGCTCAGAGTCTGAGAATCCTCTATTTCATCTTCACTATCAGATACTCTTGCTTCTTCAGAACAAGGTCTTTGTGCCCTTACTTTTCTTTTAAATGCTCTGGTTTTGGACTGCTTTAACCTTTGTGATGAAGACACAGAAGGTTCAGCTTCAGAAGATGGTTTAGAAATCCTAGCTGGCTTAGAACCCATATGCTTAGTTCTACCACCTCTTGCAGGATGAACAGAAATTAAAGAAGGTACTTCTTGAGTTGATGAATTGACTTGAGCATTTAAAAACTGTTGCATTGAGGCAGGTAGCAACAAGTCTCCAACAACTCCTTTCTTAATATCTTTATTTACTAGATCAGTAAATACCCTCTTATGTAATTTAAAACAAGAAACATCTGCTTCAATTACATTTACTCCTTCAACACAATAAGAAAACAAAAGCTGACAGAATCTAGAAAAATAAACAACTCCTCTATTCTCTGTCATCTTCTCCCCTAAGTTAGTCAAAACAAGTCGTGCAAAATCAAAATGATTATCATATAATAAAGAATACCCGATTTGCAGACTGTCTGTGGGAATAGCATCCCAATTTGTGCATTTCTTTCCAAATGTCCTCGTGATGCAATCGAAGAAGAAACTCCATTCCTTGCGCAGAAACGGCCTTTTGAGTTGCCCAATCTTTGTCAATGGCCCAGAGTAACCAATCTCTCGCATCAGGATCTCCAATTATGAGATCATGTGTGTGTGCCTGTGTCCACTTTCTTGCTGTTGGTAAGTGGTTTCTTGCATCATTATTGGATCCTCCCCCTTGATCCATGCTCTCCTGATTCATATGTTGATTTTCTGCATTATCTGAGGCTCCCCCTGAATTGGATGGTTCAGAGTTAGAACTGTCAGAGTTTGAATCAGTTTCCTCAACTGACTCACTTGCTGTGTCTTGTTGAGCTTCTTCACGCTCCCCCTCAACTGGTTCTCTATTTTGTTCAATTTGAGAATTTCCAGTTTCTCCAGTATTTACCAGTAGAGGTTCAGAGTATGCTTCGTCAGAGTTTGTCAGAACCGCTTCATCAGAGTTTGTCGGTACTGCTTCATCAGAGTTTACATCATCAGAGAATAAACCTTCATTTTCAAAACGTAGTTGATCATATCCATTTAAGTCATCGAGTCCAGTTATTTTCTTATCATCAAATGACACATGTATGGATTCCATGATCACTTTAGTTCTCAGATTGTAGACTCTGAATGCTTTTGTTGACAATGGATAGCCAACAAAGATTCCTTCATCAGCTTTTAACTCGAACTTGGTCAACTGTTCAGGATGAGTCTTCAACACAAAGCATTTGCATCCAAATATATGAAAATATTTCAAATTTGGCTTCTTATTTTTCACCATCTCATATGGTGTTTTCCCATGCTTGTTGATCAATGTTGCATTTTGAGTAAAACAAGCAGTTTGAACAGCTTCTGCCCAGAAATATGTTGGTAATTTTGCTTCATCAAGCATAGTTCTGGCTGCTTCAATTAAAGTTCTGTTCTTCCTTTCAACTACACCATTTTGCTGTGGAGTTCCAGGTGCAGAAAACTCTTGTTTCACTCCTCTTTCCTTGCAGAAAGCTTCCATGATTGAGTTTTTGAATTCAGTTCCATTATCACTCCTTATAATTTTGACTTTATGCTGTGATCCTTTGTCCAGTAGATTTACATGATCCATCAGAGTTTGAGCAGTTTCATCCTTCTTTGACAAGAAATACACCCATGTATGTTAGGCCGAATACACAATATATAATCAAGTATGTATGAGAATAACAATTAATAACACAGGTTTGTAAATCAACAAACTGAATTATGTTAAATAATTCTCTCTTAGTGATGTTAATGAATCACAAAGAGCTTCTAGGTTACAAGAATAATATATTCAATAATCGCATCCCTTCTAGGGATAACCTATCTGTGTTTATATAGTACACAGTTACACAATCCTTATCTAATTGATATTCCTACAAATTAGCTATACAATTGTTATCAATTAAGGATTGCTTCTTATCTTCTATTCTGTTTCCTTAGCTGTATCAATATATTCTGCTTCTTTCCATCTTCAGAATATATTGCTTCTAGAATCTTCAATTCATCACCGACAGCTAATTCAACTATCACCTTGTCAGACTTTAAATAAACTCTGACCGGCTTCCTTTAAACTCTTCACCCTGTCAGAGTTTAATTAAACTCTGACCAGCTTCTGATAAACTCTGGTCAGTACCTGTTGCTTAAACACTGATAAACAAACATCAGTAATTATATCTAACAATCTCCCCCAACTTGTTCATAATAAAATGTACAAGTTAAACATATAATTGATGATGTCAAAAACATTTAACAAATGCAGTGTTTAACATATAACAGAGTTTAATTTAAAATAGAGTTTAAATTTGACTTAGAATAGAAAATATATTAAAAACTTACAGTCAGACTTTACTTGATTTCTTGAATATCAGGCACAGTCCTGATATAGTCTAACAGTAGTTTCTTCTCAGCTCTATTCAATTCAGCACTCATAATCTTCTTCAGCTCCTTCATCTCTGGTTCATCTTCACAAATTTGATAAATGGCAGCCCTCAAAGAATATATGCTGTTTTTGTTCATTTCATTGCCAAGTCTGATATAAAAAGGTTTATCAGACTCTAGATTGAACTCAAGAACCTTTTTATTTAGTGCAGTTCTGAACCTAGCACTATTCCTTTTCATTTCTACCAACTTTCCATGTGCATCTCTGTATTTAGGAATGTATGCACTTGATACTCCAGCTCCACTCAAAACTTTGGATTTCATCATCCTTTCTTTCAAAACTCGAGCAGCATCATAAGTACTTCTATTCTTTACTTCAAGTAGATATAGAACATACTCTAGCTCTTCCCAAAGTTTTAACTGGATATCAAATTCACCAAATCTATACACTCTGCCATCAGCCATAAAATATAACAAGAATTCCTTTTTGATTCCTTTGTGAAAAATCATCTGTACAAATTCTAGTTTGTCAAGACTTTCTTGAGTAATTCCAACTCCAAATTCTGCCAATGAAAACTTATCTTGAGATCTGTTATTAGTTCTTCTCTCTCTGTGTGAACCCAGTCCAGATTTGTCAAAGGCTTCTTTTCCCAATACTGTTCTGGTTTCTGAGAAATTCACAACTTCAAGCTTTAAGTCTTCAAGAATTTTTGGTTTGCTGAATCCTGGAAGTAGTGTAGATTTCTGTACAACTTGAGCAACGTCAGAGGTTGTCATATCTTCAATAGAAACATCAACTTGAGCAGCGTCAGAGGTTGATTTAGCTAATCTTGTTTCAACTTGAGCAACGTCAGAGGTTGAAATATCTTTCTTTTTGAGGTTAGGCTCTTCAATCATTATGCCTTTACCCTTATCAGTGTTTCCAATCACAGGTCTCCTTGTATATTGTATACTCTGTTGTGTATTCTCTTTGATAGAAATACCAACTTCTTTCTTTCTAGGAGCCTTGATTTCCTTTTTCTTGTAGATTCTAGCTTCAAGATTTTTCTTGTGTTCCTCAGCAAGCATCTGCTCTTCAGCCTGGATATCTTCAATAGTTACATTCTTTCCATGCTCTTTCATGAATATCTTAGCAGCAATCTCTTCATCAGTAGATGGATTAGTTGAAACAACTAAACTCTTGAGATTTGAAGTAGATTGACCACCAGAGTTTATCTTTTCAGAGTTTATTTGTCTACCAGAGTTTACTCTAGTCCTGCTTTGCCTTTGTGCAATGACCTTTCCTTTATTTCCTTTGCTTCCCCCATCAGTAGAATCATCCCTCTGTCTCAGAGCTTGAATGTCTTTGCATTTGTCTTTAGGTACATTCTCCCCCTTTTTGACATCATCAGAAAGTAATACTGAAGTCAGCAATTCTAGAGCATTAGAAATAGAATTCAATTGAGTAGACATTTCAGCCTGATTCTCCTCAACTTTTCCAAGCCTTTTCTTGATTTCCTCAGAATCCTTGGCTTGCTGCTTGAGCATAGTATAATAAAAAGTTCTGTCAGACTTGAAAGTAAGATCCTTCATACTGGCGTCATTCCTTAGATTGGTAAGCATTTGTTGATTCTCATCAAATCTATTATTAAGAGATTTGACTTGAACAACAGTTGCATGTAAGCTTGTAAGGACATCAGTATTTGAGATCTTCTTGACAGAATCAGATAGAAAATCTGCAGCCCTTTGTGCTGGAAAGACACAATCTGCATCAGCCCAATTTTTGTAGTACATATTCTGAAAATGCTCATTGGTCTGTCTATGGACTTCCCTTGCGTCAGAACTATTGACATCATCAGCCAATGAAACTTGAATACTAGGGTGTGAATGAGAACCCTCAGCATCATTTCCAGTTTCTTCATTATTGACTGCTTCATTTGCATTAAGAATATTTTCAGCAGTAAACTGTGCAGCTTCATCAATGTTCTCCTCTGCTACAGCTTCAGGAATATCAGAGGTGGCCTGAGCAAAAACCTCTGCTTCTCTTTGAACAATCTCTACAACAGATTGTTGCAAAGCTTCAAGAATAATGTTCTCAGAGTTTAGCTCATCAGTAGCCTCTTGTTCCTTTTCCATCACAGCTTCATCAATTTTCTCTGTGACTTTAATCAGCTGAGTAACTTCCTCACCTTTGTCAAGATCACAAGAAATAATTTCAGTGTGAGTGGCCAGAGATTCTTCTACCTGATCAGTGACTTGATCAGCTTCCACACCCTCTGTATAAAGATCAGAATAAATAGAGGTGTGTGCTTCAAGATCAAAAACTCTGCTATCAGAATGAGTAGCAGCTTCCTCAACTACATCATTAGCCTTTGATGTAGGAGTTACCAAATCCAAATCCATCATAGTATCAGTATGGATCCTGTCTAGATTGACAGCTTCAGCATTTGCAGCATCCTCCTGAACAAAAACTTCAGGAGTTTCCGTGTTTACAAACACTCTGTCCTCATCAGCATTGAAAATATCCTCCTCAACAACAATTTCAGGAGTAGCTGAAGAGTTTTTAATCATTAATACACAACTGTCTTACTCCTATAATCATGTGAGTGGGACACATGTCAAACGTATAGACGCTGACAGCTGTATTGAACAACTTCCAATACAGACGTGCAAACGAGAAGACACCTTGCATCACATATCCGCTTATTAAAAAACATCAATAATAATAAAATTATCGATTTGAATATCTCAGAAACATAATAATAAAGTACGAAGGAGCTCAACAGTCAGAATAATAAGGACTGTCTTGGAACTCCGCACTTTCATGTTCCCAAGCTTCGAACCACGCAAAAACCTTTCAGTTGCCCTGTGGGATGCTATAAAAGCTAGAGCATTTTAACAACAGGCAATTCTCATATTAAAACAATTACCATATATCAAATGGCAGGAACCTTTGAATTCATGGATGTAGAGACTTTCTTGAATCTAAACTGGCGTCAACAAGCAAACTATATCATAGATGAGTTTCTTGTTTTATCATTCTTGAATGATGAAGGGCTCATCGCTGATGATGAGATAGCCGAAGGACCTATCTCCAATCCATATGTGCACATCATCCGTCCTGGACCATATGATGTGCCCATCCTTGCAGACGATGATGCTGTGGAGATTTGTATGATGCTCTTTTATCAGAGCTACTTGAAGGGTTCGAAGAAGACAGTCGTCTTGGAATCCTGCAAGCTGCAAACCAGAAAGAGATTTCGAGAAGATGATGATGATGATTCAACATCAGGGGGTTGTCAAGCCTTGAAAATCCCAGATGCTATAATAACCTGTTAATCGAACAAGTAGCTAGACAAGAATATGAACTTGTCTGAATGTAAACAAAGTGTGAATCGATTAATGAGAAAGATCCATTTTTTTTGTTTTACATATCAGAATCGCAAATAATCGTAAAGTGAAAGAAATGATATCACTTTAAACAATAAACTAACATACTCATCAACGCTACTAATCACCATCAGGACTTATCAAACACACTCTTTCTTTTCTCTGTGTAATGCAAAATTACAGCACTAATCATACTCTTTCGAAAAACAAATTTCTAATCTCAACTTATAATATGTCTGAAACAAAGAAATTATTTTAACCATCAGAGATTAAAACAAAGTTACCTCGGCATATGTCACACAATACATCAGTGTTTACCATTTGTCCTTCTTTGTCAATAAACTCTTTTCTCAAACTGTACAGGTGTGAAAATATGTGTGTGCAATAGCAGAGTTTACCGTAATCAATAGTTAGATCATCTCAAAGTGCATAAAATCCACAAACTAAAGTAGTAAAAAACTGGTTGCCTAAACTCTCATGTATAACATAACATCTGATTTTATATCTAAACTCTGTTTTCTGATATCCTTTCATTTGGATATATCTTTTAATTTTTCACCCCCTTTCTTTATTATTATTAATTTTTTTTTTTTTTTATATATTTTTTTTTTCTTTATTTTTCCAGTAATCAGTGGTTGGCACTAGTCACCAAAAATCAACGATTTTAGCCCTTATTTCATACAATAAGTTCCTGGATCTTCCTAGGCACAACATGATCTCAAAGGAATTTGTGCTCTTTTTGGCATCTTGATTTGAGGGTGAATTCTTTTTAATTAAGAATCAGAGTTTAGACTTTTCATCAGTAAATATAATTAACTTATGAGAGAAAATGCAAACAGCTAATACAGACTCAGTGTATAGGATCAATAAACTAAGAGATGGTATAAATACAGAGACAGTATCATGCTGTGTTAACTTACTGCACATAATCGAGATCAGAATCTATACAACTCTGAAGGATTCACAGTTACTTACTGAGAATTATGCTTCATACAAATTTCTTCATTGGTCCAAATGTTTCAGACAAAATTACAAACAGAGTATGACATTAAACTGTAACTATCAGAGTATGACCAACAGAGTTTAGCATCAGAGATTAACATGCTGGTTCACATAACAGTTAACACATGTAAGAAATCATGAACATAAAAGTGAGTCTAACCCGTATCTCTAGTCAGAACCAGAGATCATTCCAAGTTCATTTACCAATCTTGTAAAAGTAGCTTCACTCAAAGGTTTGGTGAAGATATCTGCAAGTTGTTGGTCTGTAGACACAAAATGAAGCTCAATGTTTCCTTCTTCCACATGTTCTCTGATAAAATGATACCTTATGCTGATGTGCTTGGTCATGGAATGCTGTAATGGATTACCTGTCATAGCAATAGCACTTTGGTTATCACAGAAAATAGGTATTCTAGAGTACCTTAACCCATAATCCAGCAATTGATTCTTCATCCATAAAATCTGTGCACAACAGCTACCAGCTGCTATATACTCTGCTTCTGCAGTGGATGTAGAAATTGATTTCTGTTTCTTACTGTACCAAGAAACCAATCTGTCACCTAAAAATTGACAGCTTCCACTTGTACTTTTTCTGTCTATCTTACAGCCTGCAAAATCTGCATCAGAGTAACCAATTAACTTAAACTCTGATTCTCTAGGATACCACAAACCCAGGGTTATGGTTCCTTTGAGATATTTGAGGATCCTTTTTACAGCTGTTAGATGAGGCTCTCTGGGATCTGCTTGAAATCTTGCACAAAGACATGTTGCATACATGATATCAGGTCTACTTGCAGTAAGATACAGTAGAGACCCTATCATTCCTCTGTAGTTAGTCATATCTACTGAGGCTCCTGTGTCTTTGTCAAGCTTCGTTGCTGTAGCCATGGGAGTTGTAGCAGATGAACTATCAAGCATACCAAATTTCTTTAGAAGATTTCTGGTATACTTTGCTTGATTGATAAAAATCCCATCATCTGTTTGCTTGACCTGTAAGCCTAGAAAATAACTAAGCTCTCCCATCATGCTCATTTGGTACCTGGATTGCATAAGCTTTGCAAACTTCTTACAGAGTTTGTCATTAGTAGATCCAAAAATAATATCATCTACATAAATTTGAACTAAAAGCAAATCATCACCAGAATTGAAATAAAACAAGGTTTTATCAATTGTACCTCTTGTGAACCCACTTTCTAAAAGAAATTGAGCAAGAGTTTCATACCATGCTCTTGGTGCTTGCTTTAGTCCATATAATGCCTTGTCAAGCCTGTAGACATAATCTGGATGCTTGGGATCTATGAATCCTGGTGGTTGTTCAACAAACACTTCTTCTTCAAGCTTCCCATTGAGAAAAGCACTCTTTACATCCATCTGAAAGACTTTAAACTTCTTGTGTGCAGCATAGGCCAGAAAAATTCTTATGGCCTCCAATCTTGCAACTGGAGCAAAGGTTTCATCATAGTCAATTCCTTCCTGTTGTGAATAACCTTTTGCCACAAGTCTAGCCTTGTTTCTTGTAATCACACCTTCACTGTCAGTCTTGTTTCTGAAAACCCACTTTGTACCTACAATTGATCTATTCTTTGGTCTAGGTACAAGTGTCCAGACTTCATTTCTTTCAAATTCATTTAACTCTTCTTGCATTGCTGTAATCCAATTAGCATCTTGAAGAGCTTCCTCCACTTTCTTTGGTTCTGTTTGAGACAAGAAAGCATGATACAGACACTCATTATTTGTTGCACTTCTAGTTCTCACACTAGCATCAGGATCTCCAATTATGAGATCAGGTGTATGTGCCTGTGTCCACTTTCTTGCTGTTGGTAAGTGGTTTCTTGCATCATTATTTGATCCTCCCCCTTGATCCATGCTCTCCTGATTCATATGTTGACTTTCTGCAGCATCTGAGGCTCCCCCTGAATTGGATGGCTCAGAGTTTGAACTGTCAGAGTTTGAATCAGTTTCCTCAACTGAATCATTTGCTGTGTCTTGTTGAGCTTCTTCACGCTCCCCCTCAACTGGTTCTCTACTTTGTTCAATTTGAGAATTTCCAGTTTCTTCAGTATTTACCAGTAGAGTTTCAGAGTATGCTTCGTCAGAGTTTGTCAACTCTGCTTCATCAGAGTTTATATCATCAGAGAATAGATCTTCATTTTCAAAACGCAGTTGATCATATCCATCCTTGTCTTCAAGTCCAATTATTTTCTTGTCATCAAATGACACATGTATAGATTCCATGATCACCTTAGTTCTTAGATTATAAACTCTGAATGCTTTTGTTGACAATGGATAGCCAACAAAGATTCCTTCATCAGCTTTTAACTCGAACTTTGTCAACTGTTCAGGATGAGTCTTCAACACAAAGCATTTGCATCCAAATATATGAAAATATTTCAAATTTGGCTTCTTATTTTTCACCATCTCATATGGTGTTTTCCCATGCTTGTTGATCAATGTTGCATTTTGAGTAAAACAAGCAGTTTGAACAGCTTCTGCCCAGAAGTATGTTGGTAATTTTGCTTCATCAAGTATAGTTCTGACTGCTTCAATTAAAGTTCTGTTCTTTCTTTCAACTACACCATTTTGCTGTGGAGTTCCAGGTACAGAAAATTCTTGTTTCACTCCTCTTTCCTTGCAGAAAGCTTCTATGATTGAGTTTCTGAATTCAGTTCCATTATCACTCCTTATAATTTTGACTTTGTGCTGTGATCCTTTGTCCAGTAGATTTACATGATCCATCAGAGTTTGAGCAGTTTCATCCTTCTTTGACAAGAAATACACCCATGTATATCTAGTATATTCATCAACAATTACTAGAGCATATTTCTTTCTGCCCATGGACATCACATTCACTGGTCCAAAGAGATCAACATGTAGAAGATGATAAGGTTCCAGTATTGATGATTCAGATTTGCTCTTGAAAGATGACTTCCTTTGCTTGGCTTTTTGATAAGAATCACACAAGCCATCTAGACTGAGTATAGATTTTGGAAGTCCCCTTACAAGATCCTTTCTTATTAGCTCATTGATGTTGTTCAAATTGAGATGAGAGAGCTTCTTGTGCCAGTTCCAACTCTCTTCATTTGACATTCTGGCTGTCAGACACACTGTTTTTCCATCAGAGTTTGTTACCAAACTTGCTTCATAAATGTTGTTGCGCCTGTGTCCAACTAGAACAACTTTTCCAGTAGATTTACTGATGACTTCACAGTATTCACTATGAAAATCTACATGGTTTCCTCTGTCACAGATTTGACTCACAGATAACAGATTATGCTTGAGTCCTGAGACTAGAGCTACATTTGTAATGATGACACTTCCAAGATTGATATTGCCATATCCCAGAGTGTGTCCTATGTTGCCATCTCCATAGGAAACCTTTGGGCCAGCCTTCTCCTTAAAGTCTGATAGCAGGGCTTTATTTCCAGTCATATGTCCTGAGCATCCACTGTCCAAAATAAGTGTGCTCTCTATTATACCCTGCAATCACAAACAAATACTAAGTATTAGTTTTAAGGACCCAGACTTGCTTGGATCCTTTGTCTTTCTTAACAGTGTTAGCTTTTGCAGCGGAATTACTATCAACAGAGTTTAAGCTTACATTGTCAGACTTTACACTTGCAGAGTTTGCTTTAACCCACTTCAGATTGGGTTTTAGCTCATAATAGTTATGATAAATAGCATGATAACTCTTGCAAGTATAAATGGAATGCCAAGTGCTCCCACAGTGTGTGCATAAAGTTTGTGGTCTAACCCTTACATAATCATTCTTTACTCCTGATGTAGAAGACAAAGAATTAATATGTTTGTTCTTAGTGCAAAATCTAGCAAGATGATTAGAACTACCACAATTGTAACATGTTTTCCTTGAAGCACCAGCATTAGGCAAATGATTATTTCTGTTATTTATGCCTACTTTTCCATTCCTATTTTTCTTGGACCCTTTAGGTTTCATGGCAGACTTTACCTCTTTCAACTTATGATTGAACTGTTTACCTGTCATCAAGCAAACATTAACCTGTTTTTCACAAGTTTTTACTGGTTTTCTAACAGCTTCTAACTCCATAAGTTTTTCTGTTATAATATTCTCCTGTTTTTCACAAGCTTCATCTGATTCCATATCAGCTTCCCTTATTACAACAGATTTTAACTTATTGGCTTCTGGAACAAATATCACAGGTTTAAGTTGTGGTTTAACCTTAACCTTGTCTTTAAACCTAAGTTCATCATTTTCACAATAGCCTAAACCTACAGAATCTGTCTGAAACACTTGATGAGTGTCTCTTCCAGAATCTGTCCAAGTCTTGATTATTTTTCTTTCTTTTTCTAGATCAGATTCTAATTGCTTATATCTTTTGAGCAACTCCTGTTCTACATAAACAGCATCATCTCTTTCTTTTTGAATCTGCTTCATACTTTCAAGTTCTCCTTCAAGAAACTTGTTTCTATCTTTAAGACTAAGATTCTCAGCTTTAATTCTCTCATTCTCTAAGGTCTGATCCCTATAGCTAACATGAACACTTTTCAGATATACTCTTAACTCAGAGATATTATCAGTATCATAAGCATAAGTAGTTAGGGGTACCTTATTTTCCGATGATTCAGTCTCATCTCTGACAGTTGCCATAAGAGCATAGTTTTCTCCATCATCAGAGTCTGAAGTATCTGCCCAGTCTTTGCCTTTAGAGATGAGTGCTTTCTCAGATTTGCCTTTCTTGCACTCTGGAGCATAGTGACCCATCTCTTTGCACTTGTAGCACTGGATCTCAGATTTGTCCTTCTTTCCAGACTTGGTATCCCTTCCATCAGACTTTCTGAAATTCTTCTTCTCAGAATTTGAATCTTTCCTTGAGAATCTCTTTCCCTTCTTGAAGTTCTTGAATCCCATCTTCTTGAAGGTCTTCACCATCAATGCAGCCATTTGCATCATCTGTTCTTCATCATCATCAGAGTCAGAAGCTTCACCAGAGTTTGAATCATCATCAGAGTTTGATGACTCACTCTCAGATTTAATGACTAAAGCCTTTCCCTTGGCTTTCTTCCTTGATGATTCCTTCTTAATGGGCTTCTCCTCGACTTTGAGAGCAACAGATTTTGTCTTCTTGCTGGATCTCCTGTTTCTTTGTTCTATCTCAAGTTCATGAGTCTTTAACAATCCATAGATCTCATCAAGATCTGTATCAGCAAGATCATAATTATCTCTGATTGTTGTTGCCTTTAAATCCCACTTTTCAGGTAGAGATAACAGAAACTTGAGATTAGACTCTTCAAGTTCATATTCTTTATCAACCAGAGACAGATCGTTCAACAGTTTGCAAAATCTGTCATAAGTCTCAGTCAAGGTTTCATTAGTTCTTGAATCAAAGTGCTCATACTCCTGTGTGAGTATTGTTTTTCTGTTCTTCTTAATAGCACCTGTTCCCTGGCATCTGACTTCTAAAGCATCCCATATCTCTTTGGCAGTTTTGCAGCCAATTACTCTGTTAGACATAACATTATCTAAAGCACTGTGGAGAAGATGTCTAACCTTTGCATCCTTTGCAATTGATGAGATATCCTCAGGAGTCATATCTTTCTTTTCCTTTGGAACAGTCTTTTGTTCTTGACCATCAACAACAGGGGACAATTTAGTTGGCATATGAGGACCATCATAGATTCTGTCAAGATATTCTGGATCTGTAGCCTCCAGAAACATGGTCATCTTAACCTTCCAAATCGGATACTCTACTGGCCTGAGAATTGGAACCCTGGTTGTTTCATATCGACTCACAGAATTAGGCTTAACCTGTTCAGCCTTGGGAGCAGTTTGATTTTCTTCAGACATGATTATTACTGTGTTTGAATTGTAAAACTGTATATATTAAACAGCCTTGTCTCTGATACCAATTGTTAGGCCGAATACACAATATATAATCAAGTATGTATGAGAATAACAATTAATAACACAGGTTTGTAAATCAACAAACTGAATTATGTTAAATAATTCTCTCTTAGTGATGTTAATGAATCACAAAGAGCTTCTAGGTTACAAGAATAATATATTCAATAATCGCATCCCTTCTAGGGATAACCTATCTGTGTTTATATAGTACACAGTTACACAATCCTTATCTAATTGATATTCCTACAAATTAGCTATACAATTGTTATCAATTAAGGATTGCTTCTTATCTTCTATTCCGTTTCCTTAGCTGTATCAATATATTCTGCTTCTTTCCATCTTCAGAATATATTGCTTCTAGAATCTTCAATTCATCACCGACAGCTAATTCAACTATCACCTTGTCAGACTTTAAATAAACTCTGACCGGCTTCCTTTAAACTCTTCACCCTGTCAGAGTTTAATTAAACTCTGACCAGCTTCTGATAAACTCTGGTCAGTACCTGTTGCTTAAACACTGATAAACAAACATCAGTAATTATATCTAACAATGTATATCTAGTATATTCATCAACAATTACTAGAGCATATTTCTTTCTGCCCATGGACATCACATTCACTGGTCCAAAGAGATCAACATGAAGAAGATGATAAGGTTCCACTACTGAAGATTCAGATTTGCTCTTGAAAGATGACTTCCTTTGCTTGGCTTTTTGACAAGAATCACATAAGCCATCTAGACTGAGTATTGATTTTGGAAGTCCTCTTACAAGATCCTTTCTTATAAGTTCATTTATGTTGTTCAAATTGAGATGAGAGAGCTTCTTATGCCAATTCCAACTCTCTTCATTTGACATTTTAGCAGTCAGACACACTGTTTTTCCATCAGAGTTTGTTACCAAACTTGCTTCATAAATGTTGTTGCGCCTGTGTCCAACTAGAACAACTTTTCCAGTAGATTTACTGATGACTTCACAGTATTCACTATGAAAATCTACATGGTTTCCTCTGTCACAGATTTGACTCACAGATAACAGATTATGCTTGAGTCCTGAGACTAGAGCTACATTTGTAATGATGACACTTCCAAGATTGATATTGCCATATCCCAGAGTGTGTCCTATGTTGCCATCTCCATAGGAAACCTTTGGGCCAGCCTTCTCCTTAAAGTCTGATAGCAGGGCTTTATTTCCAGTCATGTGTCCTGAGCATCCACTGTCCAAGATAAGTGTGCTCTCTTTTATACCCTGCAATCACAAACAACCACTAAGTGTTAGTTTTAAGGACCCAGACTTGCTTGGATCCTTTGTCTTTCTTAACAGTGTTAGTTTTTGCAGCGGAATTACTATCAACAGAGTTTAAACTAACATTGTCAGACTTTACACTTGCAGAGTTTGCTCTAACCCACTTCAGATTGGGTTTTAGCTCATAATAGTTGTGATAAATAGCATGATAACTCTTGCAAGTATAAATGGAATGCCAAGTGCTCCCACAGTGTGTGCATAAAGTCTGTGGTCTAACCCTAACATAATCATTCTTTACTCCTGATGTAGAAGGTAAAGAATTGATATTTTTGTTCTTTGTGCAGTAATTAGCAAGATGATTAGAACTACCACAATTATAACATGTTTTCCTTGGAGCAGCACCAGTAGGCAAATGATTATTTCTTTTATTTATGCCTATCTTTCCATTCCTATTCTTCTTGGACCCTTTTGGTTTCATGGCAGATTTTACCTCTTTCAACTTATGATTGAACTGTTTTCCTGTCATCAAGCCAACATTAACCTGTTTTTCACAAGTTTTTACTGGTTTTCTAACAGCTTCTATTTCCATAAGGTTTTCTGTTATAATATTTTCCTGTTTTTCACAGTCTTCATCTGATTCCATATCAGCTTCCCTTATTACAACAGATTTTAACTTATTGGCTTCTGGAACAAATTTCACAGGTTTAAGTTGTGGTTTTACCTTAACCTTGTCTTTAAACCTAAGTTCATCATTTTCACAATAACCTAAACCTACAGAATCAGTCTGAAACACTTGATGAGTGTCTCTTCCAGAATCTGTCCAAGTTTTGATTATTTTTCTTTCTTTTTCTAGATCAGATTCTAATTGCTTATACCTTTTAAGCAACTCCTGTTCAACATAAACAGCATCATCTCTTTCTTTTTGAATCTGCTTCATATTTTCAAGTTCTCCTTCAAGAAACTTGTTTCTATCTTTAAGACTAAGATTCTCAGATTTAATTCTCTCATTTTCTAAAGTCTGATCCCTATAGCTAACATGAACACTTTTCAGATATACTTTTAACTCAGATATATTATCAGTATCATAAGTATAAGTAGTTAGGGGTACCTTATTTTCAGATGATTCAGTCTCATCTCTGACAGTTGCCATAAGAGCATAATTTTCTCCATCATCAGAGTCTGAAGTATCTGCCCAGTCTTTGCCTTTAGAGATGAGTGCTTTCTCAGATTTGCCTTTCTTGCACTCTGGGGCATAGTGACCCATCTCCTTACACCTGTAGCACTGGATTTCAGATTTATCCTTCTTACCAGATTTGGTCTCCCTTCCATCAGACTTTCTGAAGCTTCTCCTTTCAGAGTTTGAATCTTTCCTTGAGAATCTCTTTCCCTTCTTGAAGTTCTTGAATCCCATCTTCTTGAAGGTCTTCACCATCAATGCAGCCATTTGCATCATCTGTTCTTCATCATCATCAGAGTCAGAAGCTTCATCAGAGTTTGAGTCATCATCAGAGTTTGATGACTCACTTTCAGATTTAATAACTAAAGCCTTTCCCTTGGCTTTCTTCCTTGATGATTCCTTCTTAATGGGCTTCTCCTCGACTTTGAGAGCAACAGATTTTGTCTTTTTACTCAATCTTCTATTCCTTTGTTCTATCTCCAGTTCATGAGTTTTCAATAACCCATAGATTTCATCAAGATCTGTATCAGCAAGCTCATAATTATCTCTTATTGTGGTTGTCTTTAAATCCCACTTTTCAGGTAGAGATAACAGAAACTTGAGATTAGACTCTTCAAGCTCATATTCTTTATCAACCAGAGACAGATCATTCAACAGTTTGCAAAATATGTCATAAGACTCAGTCAAGGTTTCATTAGTTCTTGAATCAAAGTGCTCATACTCCTGTGTGAGTATTATCTTTCTGTTCTTCTTGATAGCACCTGTTCCCTGGCATCTGACTTCTAAAGCATCCCATATCTCTTTGGCAGTTTTGCAGCCAATTACTCTGTTAGACATAACATTATCTAAAGCACTGTGGAGAAGATGTCTAACCTTTGCATCTTTTGCAATTGATGAGATGTCCTCAGGAGTCATATCTTTCTTTTCCTTTGGAACAGTCTTTTGTTCTTGTCCATCAACAACAGGGGACAATTTAGTCGGCATATGAGGACCATCATTGATTCTGTCAAGGTATTCTGGATCTGTAGCCTCCAGAAACATGGTCATCTTAACCTTCCAAATCGGATACTCTACTGGCCTGAGAATTGGAACCATGATTGTTTCATATCGACTCACAGAATTGGGCTTAACCTGTTCAGCCTTAGGAGCAGTTTGATTTTCTTCAGACATGATTAATACTGTGTTTGAATCGTAAAACTGTATATATTAAACAGCCTTGGCTCTGATACCAATTGTTAGGCTGAATACACAATATATAATCAAGTATTTATGAGAATAACAATCAAGAACACAGTTTATGAATCAACAAAAACTGTATTTATATTAACAACTTCTCTCTTTATGATGTTAACGAATCACAAAGAGCTACTAGGTTACAAGAATAATATATTCAATGTTCGCATCCCTTCTAGGGATAACCTATCTGTGTTTATATAGTACACAGTTACACAATCCTTATCTAATTGATATTCCTACAAATTAGCTATACAAGTTATATCAATTAAGGATTGCTTCTTATCTTCTATTCTGTTTCCTTAGCTGTATCAATATATTCTGCTTCTTTCCATCTTCAGAATATATTGCTTCTAGAATCTTCAATTCAGCACCGACAGCTAATTCAACTATCACCCTGTCAGACTTTAAATAAACTCTGACCGACTTCCTTTAAACTCTTCACCCTGTCAGACTTTAAATAAACTCTGACCGGCTTCTGATAAACTCTGGTTAGTACCTGTTGCTTAAACACTGATAAACAAACGTCAGCAATTATATCTAACAGAAACCAAGTCAATTCTGAAAGTGTTAGATGGAATACTCAGTTCAAATGCCAATCCAGGAAGAGTTTATGTTGTTCAAGAGATCTACAAAATGCTGGTGTTGAGAGACAAGACACTGGGAGCTAGAGTGAAGGAACTAATCTCTAGAGCCAATGCTAAAAGAAATGATCAAGGTGGAAGCTGTCTCTATGACATACCTCCTCATGATGATGATGATGATGATGATGATGATGATGATGATGATGAGGTTGGAGGTGGTGAAGCTTCTGGAAATGCTGGTGGAAGTAATTCTGGGAATACTGGTATTCAATCTCAGAATGAAGGAAATGAAGAAACTCCTAGTCAAGAAAAGAAAGATGCTGGTGCAACAGATGAAGAGGAGCCAAGAATACTGGAAGCTTTGGAGGCAAACATTCTTAGATGTGCTATTGATTGCATAAATGCAGAAAACGATGCTGTCACCAAAGGTACTGTCGACAAGGATACTGTCATAGAAGATGTTGTCATGGAAGATACTGTCGACAAAGATACTGTCAAGAAAGGTTCTGTCAAGGATGAAGCCAAAGCTACTGTCAAGCCCATAAGACTGAAAGCCAAAGCAAGAGCATGGTTTTCCAGACAGAAACCTGAAGGAAAGCACAAGTACTCAGGAAAGGAAAAGGCCACTGGATTTGGCAGGAATCTTAAGAAGCCAATTCAATCTATACATCCCAACAGTCTTAAGATACAATAGATGCAATCTAGAGGAATCAAGAGTGTTGAGGTCAAGATGGATGCAAATCAAGAGGTCACTGAGTACATTTTGTGGTGGGAAGAATCAAGATCCACCAAGGTTGATAAGGATTTCAATCTGGTCTCCACATCAACCAGTGGTAGGATATCAACCTTAGATAAAAGAAGAATTGACTTCTTCTACCTGGAAAAAATGGTAGAGTTGCTGGAGAGCTATGAAAATGTTCCAGAGTCTGTTATGGAACATATTCTGAAATATCAAGCTGATAGGGATGCTGAATTCTATCAGAAATTTGGCTACAACTTTGCAGATTTTGATGATGCTGATATTTCAACTGATTTACCAGCCTCTCCTATACCATATCACTGGTACTACGAGTTTGATGATTCACCCACAGAAGAAAGGAAAACCCAACCCACAGAGGAAGGGCAACCCAAGCCAAGCAAAAGACTTGACTCTTCTCAATACGCTCAATATCAGTCAGAACTTGATAAGAAGGAAGCTGAACTCCTGGAAAGATGCAAGACTACCAACAAGGCAGAAAGTGAAGCTCCAAATTATCAAACATGTATGCTGGAAAATCCCTTAAGAATCAAGCATCTAAAAGAAGAAATCTATGTTTGCAGCTTGCACAAGCTAAAAACAACTATTCTGAAGGATTTACAGTAAATGGTTGCTGGATCAATTCATCCCCTGGAGCAGATCTGTTCTGACAAGATAGAGGAATTATTGGAAAGGAGAAAAGGGGAAGATTCAAAGCTGGACAAGCAAAGGAGGATGTCTCTCAATGCTTATCGAGGAAGTAGATTCAAGCTCATTCATGAAGAACTCCACTTCAGAAGCTATCCATTTGATCAAGAGCAATGGTTGAATCTCAGGGATGCTAGTTCTCTTATTTCTCCTACTATCAAGAAGATCATTGAAGAAATAGAAGATGCTGCAGTCACACCTGCTGAAATCTCTCTTGTAGAAGGTCTAAGAGGCTGCTTGGTAGAAGCTTTCAGAAGAGAGGAAGTAACAAGACAGAAGAGGAAATCTCAAGCTAAGTAAACATTCTAAATCCATTCTGATCTTGTTAGTTAAGTTGTCAGCATATATTGTAAATTTGTTGTTATTGTCCATAAAAACAAATTGGGGGAGATTGTTGGGATTTATGGGTGATAGCATAGGAACAACTTAACTTTGTATAGACTTAATTTCTTAATTAAGTAGAACATACTGTCACAGCCAAAGTATGTTCTTGTAATCAGTATGCAATGTTATTTTAATTGTGTAATTTGGAAGAAGTTCACTTTCTGTGTTCAAGCCTCAAAGAACGCATATTAGATGACATCATGAATAAAGGTTACTGTCATAAGCATTGACAGTAAGATTACAAGAAGACAGAATGTTGCAAGTCAAGACAGCATATTCACTCTGACAGCAACATTGGCGGAAGACTACGCGACAGCAACTTTAGCCCTCGACAGCAAGTTTGGAAACCTCGACAGCACACTATGCGGGGAACTCTTACTGTCACCAAAAGCACATTCCTGTGACAGCAAGCTTTGCGGCAAAAGTAATTGTCTCGAGAAAGATCCTTGTTCTAGGTATCTTTCTCAGTCAAACCCCGTGACAGTTTCAATGTTCAAGAAACAGGCGTGTTGCAGTATCCCTAAGCTGCACCAAGTCTGCAAGACTACGACTGAAGCTTCAAGCACTGCAAACAAAAGTGAATCAATTCAAGAGCAAGGTCAAGTCTCTATTTGCTGAATTGTTTTAGCTAGAAATAGAATGAATCTAGGTTGCTTTCTTTGTAATGTATATCTGACATTGTTAGCAATTTAGGAAAGTCACATGGGTAGATACTTTGTAAGAAGCTGCCACTTGATAATGACATCAGCTTCACAGACCCGTGTTGACAGTGATAGGATTAGTTTTATACTTAGACTATTAATTCATTCTAGGTATGTAACGAACGAGAAGCAAGTGTCTTAACGAAAAACCGAAGCTCAAGAATTCTCTCTTGAGGTTGTAGCAACACTTTGCAAAATAAATAAAACATTTATTTTGTGAATCATGTCTTCTCGATTATACTGTTTGTGAATGCATACATATTATTGATAACATTAAATCTTAGTTTTGGTTGTTGAAACTGAGATTGAATTTTATCAGTATTGCATTCATCCCCCCCCCCCCTTCTGCAATACACGAGGACCAACAGAGAGAGTTATAAGCACCGGAGTGAGACATGTCAAGCTGCCAGGAATTCATAAAAAAAACTAGCATCTATATTTAACTTTATAAAATTTTATTGGTTGATTTATAATGACTAAAAAACTTCAAACTAGATCTGAGTAAGGTAGCACATATCTAGTTATGTCAACAATATTTCAGGTCAAGAAGAAGTGCAAATCATTGCAACCAAATTGATTTTGTTTATAGGTCATTCATAATATGAAAAATAGCAAGCAATGCTGCCGACTTATTGATAGTTTGCTAATGATTGTATCAGGTATATGTTTTGGCCTAAAAAGATATCTCATATCTATACAGATTACGTGCACTTGTTCAAAAGCTGGTCTGATTGAAAATTTTGAGCAAGAAGTTAATTTCTTGTGTGCTTGTGCACACGCCATGCCATGCCAAAATGTTTAAACAATAGAAAATGTTTAAAGATTTGACTGAACCAGTACTTGTTTACTCGTTTATACATCAGATGTAGGGCTGAGCATTCGGCTGGTTCGGTCCAGAACCAGACCGAACCAAAAGAACCGAAAACCGAATTATATATTTTTTTTGAACCGAACCGAAATTCTATCTGGACCGAACCAGAACCGAACCAAAATAATTCGGTTCATTCGGTTCGGTTTTGAGAACTGAAATTTATTTAAAACAAAACGTTTTTGGTTATCAGTAAGGAACCTTGCAGATTGTCTTTGGTTCATATTTGGCTTGTCTTTGGTTCAAAATTCAGAAGCACTAAATCAGAAGCGGTCAATTGATTCAAATGCTAGTTTATTTGCAAGTGATGCTCAAGTGATCAGCCACAGTCATTCTTCTCTAAATAAAAATGTGGAGCAAAAAGCAAATAAAAAGGCTCCCCTAAACAATTTTCCATCAAATGTAAGAAGTTTGCTATCAACTGGTATATTTGTTGGAGCGCTTGTGAAGTACGTTTCCTGGTCTCGTGGAAACTAATTACTGATACTGAGTCTGTAATACATTATACATACATACATTAACGTATAAAATATAGATATATATAAATATATAATTATATTATAATAAAAGTTCGGTCTATTCGGTTCGAACCGAATTTTTTTTGAAAGAACCGGACCGAATCGATATTTATTTCGGTCTATTCGGTTCGGACCGAAAAAAATCAAAATTTCATAATATTAGAACCGAACCGAACCAAAAATACACTATTCGGTTCGGTTTTTCGGTTCTGGTTCGGTTCTGCTCAGCCCTAATCAGATGTGCTGAAAATTGTTCGCTTCAGTAGTGGTATTATAATAGACTTTTGCTAATAACAGTGTTTTCTTTAAGTCATTTTCTTGCATTAGCTTGAACAACTAGAGATATTTCTGGCGTGGGAATATGTACCTGCTATGATATGGATCGTGTGAACTAAAATTGTTTCTCGACTGAAGTTTCTGGACTGAAATGGACTGAAATTCATTGTTTATCGTATGATGGTGATCTTGGTGTCCCTGAAAAGGTATTTGAATTTCCTATAACTTTTGTTCTTTAACTTTTGATCTGAGTGTGTTTTCTGCTATTTTTGTAACCTGCCAGGGTGTTTTCAAAATTGAGTCACTAACTTTGAAAATTCGTAATAAATTGAGTTTTTATGCTAATTTAATGAGTAATATCAATATTGAAAGGTATTTTCGTGTTATGTGTTTCTTGTTTACACTCTGCTGCTATATTCTGTGATTTGAATGTCGTAAATAGCATAACACTAAAGAAATCATGGGCTGATTCTGTTTTTCAGCCCGCAAATGTCTATGTTCTGAGTTCGTTACTTGTCCGTTTTTAACGAGCCTTATCATTCTGGAAAGATCTCGGAATTACCTACATTTTTCGTGTTTTGTACTTTTTCAGATAAAATCATTTTCATAGAGTAAATGGCCAATTTTCAGAACTGGTCAAGATTGATTTTGTTAACAATAGTCTATTTTGCAAGATATTTTGACGTTTGATGTTTGGAATCTTTTTTGAGTAAATTATATGTAAACGCCGCATGAGTTCTATTGAGTTGTGTACTTTTTTGCTTTATTTGATTGTTAATAGATTATAAGTTAATATTAAGGATTTGTTGTGATTTTATTTTCAGGGTGCGACATCGGTATCGAGGTAAGTGACTTTTCGTTGCTCATTAATATTATCAAATATGTTTTTATTCGGTTATCTTATTATATTTGAAATATTTGATTTTGAAACTTGTGATATCGAAAATAGATTTTAGAAAAGATTTTTATAGAATTCATTAGTTTTAGTTGCGCATCGAATCAGAGAATCCGGTTACTGGATAGTGTGACATATAGAACTAGTTTACGCACGTTCCGGAACACATAGATACCTTGTTGAGTACGACTTAATGAGGGACGTAAACTGGCCCCCATCGAATCATCGAACTATAGAAGCTGTGTCACTGACATAGTGTGACCGTAATTTAGAACTGTGGGAATTAAATGTGATTTTGTTGTTTGATTCTTTTATCGATTTAAAGTTAAGAAATTTTGTTTTAAATATTACTTTGAGCCGTTGGGCGATAGTTGTTTGCTGGGTTTTGCAGCTCATTGTTTTAATATATTTCAGGTTCTGACTTGGAAGCTTATAAGGATGTGAACTGTGTGGATTTCGTGCTACGTGATTTAGATGCATTTATTAGAAAAGAATTATCGTATTATTAGAATAATTTCAAAGAATTATTAGACATTGATTGTTGGATTTATAGAGTTGCGTCTCCGAATTTCATGTTTTTAAATTATTGTTGAGTTTGACCGCTGCGTTGATTTTGGAAAATATTTGCTTTATTGAATGAAGAATTAGGTTTTATTTAAGTTTTGTATTTAGAATAATAGTCCGAAAAGTCGGGCTGTTACACATCATAATTCATATATGTTCATTCGGTTAAACATTTTTATCTAGTCCTTGATGAGCATACTGAATTTAACATTGCATATGTATTAATTCTTGTTAAAAGTATAATGCACCAGATCGACTTTAGTTTTAATTAGTTTATGAATAAGTAGAAAATAGTTTGTTGTTAATGTTAATTAACTAGCTTCTTCATACGTACTTTACATAAAGGGTGGATTGTGGTGTTAGAAATATTGGGAGCGCGAGAGCTTGTTAAAATATTTAAGGAAAGTAGCACGTTAAATAACAATATATTTTGACTTGTTAAAATTATTTTCTAATACGCTCCTCTTGCATTCTAATACACTCTAATTACAGATCTTGCTGAAAGTGTTATTTGCAACTCACCAAATATATTACTGACAAACCCGATATAGGTTCTTGTGACTCAAATGCATGTGAGTTCTGTTTTCTTCTTTTATGTGCAGTAATCGTTAGATGTATATTCAATTTGGTCATGTTGTTGCTATCGTCTGAACATATATCCTTGATCATTAAAATGCAAGATGCTTGCGTCAAAGTATTTTCATCTTTGTGTTTTATATACATAACGATCTGATGGACTACCTATGTGTAGTAGATGTATACTCAAGCATGAATGAAACTGTTGGAGGCAAAGAAGGAAGCTTTGACAAATGAGTGACAGACCTAGCTCTTAGACATCTAGTGGTTTAGGCAGTACCTTTTGATGACCTAGTATAGGTTTTTCTATCCCGCTTATGGCTTTGCGATGTGGTTATTAAAAATTAACATGTAATTTTCTTCTAGTACTTGTACATTTTAATTTATGTTATTTAGTGTTGGTGGATATTATTGGCTGATGTGGTTGGTTTGTTACTGGATTGGTTATGTTATTGGTGAATGAAATTATGACTTGTTTAGTTGTTGGTTTATTTGGTGGGAAATACAATTTTAAAACAACATATTTTTATTTTGTTATACTTAAGGTGTTACTATAGGTATAATTGTGTGTTGCAACTGGTAATATAACATGTGGGCTCCACATATGGGTCCCACATGTGAGATCCACTGTTTCTGCAAAAATGTAATATCTTTTGTAACATATAATGTATGTTGATGTAGAATGCTTAAGGTGTTGCTGTAGAGCTCTTTTGTAACATCATTTGCTATGTTACTACAGGGGTCTTCACGATGTTATTATAGAGTCCTATAGCAAATGTTGAGAACCTAACACAGCTCTGATGTTACCTTAGCCCTTTTTGAGGCTATAGCAACGCGAAACTGGATTTATAACAACATAATTTTCTGGTTACAATAGACCATCTATGGTGTAGTGGTGAATTACTTTAATGTTTTTTCGTCTCCTCCGTTGAAAGTGTTGGAGACAGTGACGTATGATTCTATTTCGATCTAATATAAAATCCCTTTTGTTTCAAAAAAAAATAGTGAGTAATACGACATCTATAAAAATAATCAAATTTCAATAAGTACATAATTAAAATTAAATCAAGACTTTCATCATTAAAGTTACGATTGTTCAAATCTTGCACATATCGCTGAAATATTCAGCCTTCATGAAAATACAATGTAACAATTTTTAGTAGCCATAAAGGATATATTTTCCTAATTTCTCCGGTATTCGAAACTGTCCACATCTACAAATACGATACGAAGAAAAATCTTTTTAATGAATCGTTAAAATAAGAGTGCAGATTTACTATTAGAGACCTAAAATAACACCAAAACTCCAACACAGATAGACGAACAAACTAAAAAACATACACAAAAACTTTCAGAAGAAAAGACTAACGAATCCAAGTTATGGATAGAAACGATCCTATAAATGGTAGAGACATAATCAAATCTCAACAAAGAGAGAAATTATTGAATAAATTGGTAGAAATACTCTCAACCCGAATTTGGTTTGTAAAATATACATTATTTTTAAGATTTTTAATAAAATAATAAAATTCATATAACATATTTTACAAAATAATACATTTCATGCATTTTTCAACTCTTAGATTAATATAATAATTATAAAATAAATATAATCATCAAGTTTCCAATAAAATAATAGTTCATGTAAATTTTTTCTCTTATTATCGATATGTTTTAACCTTATGAATTTCATGTACATCAATCATTGTATGTCATCGTTGGTCCTTGTTTTGCTGCCCTAAACTACCAACCTTACCTGGAAATTAGAGCATCTCTAGCACAAAAGCCCAAGTCCTCTGTTTTTTGGGTCTCAATTGATGCCAAGTTAGCAAAAACTGGTTTTAGTAGAAAATGGGACTACATTCTCCAACGCAAAGTCTAACTTTATCATATTTTATAAAACAGATATGCAAACTCAGTTTCTATGTAGAGACTACATGCAATTAAAATAATGTTAAAACATGCAAAAGTTGAAAAAGCTGCTCCAGTTGGCCAACCCACCAAGCCGGGCTCTAGCCAAGTCCCCCCTTTCCTCCAACACGAAAATAAAAAGTTGGATCCCTTTCACGTCTTTCAATACAGCAAATGTTGACTTTAAACCCAATACGGCAGTATGAATGGATCATGATGAAATAGTATGGATGAGTCATAATGATATGGGCGATTAAGACTGTTTTGATAATAATAATTATATGTGTAGACAATTATTATATATGATATATCTTGGTCATGATTAAAATTTAGGAAATTAGGTGCCAAGAATAAAAAGTTTTGTATAACAAGTATGACAAGTATTTGTGACTAAGTTTTGGGTGGCTATATAAACATATTCATATTATGTTTGATGTATGCTTGAGTATTATTTGGTTTAAGCACTCACACCGTTTGGTAAAATCAATACTATTATATAAAGGAGAAGACGGGGGCGGTGAGGTGGCGCTCTCAGATCGCTTCGTTCTATTTTTCTAATTTTCTCAATTTTTTGAATTAATAATATTAAAAATTCGAAAAAATCTCAATTACCTTTTAAATACTTACTAATAGAGGAAACATATAATATTTTTGCATTTAAAATCTCTACTAATGGAGAAATTAAATATACAATAGATCTTTACTAATGGAGGAAACTAAATATCACTAATGAAAGAAACTAAATATTCAATTATAATATTCTTACCTTCAAAATATCTAAATTAGAAAAAAAAAGTGTATTACCTTACATTATTTTGAACTTTCCTCTATTATTATCTAAATATTCTCATAATATGTTTTTAATGAAATTACTATCTTAACATACTGCTCTCCTAAACTTTTTTTTTATTTTATTTAATATAATAGAAAATACAGGAACGTTTTGGTAAATAAAAAAAGTGTATTACCTTACATAATTTTAAACTTTCCTCTGTTATTATCTAAATATTCTCATAATATTTCTTTTCAAATGAAATTAACATCTTAACATTCTCTTCTCCTAAAATTTCTTCTTTTTTTATGTGATATAATAGAAAATACAGGAACGTTTTGGTAATTAAGAAGTTAAGAAATTAGATCGGGTTTGCATAAGAAATTAAGTAATTAATACCAAATATTAGAAAAAATCTCAATTGCCTTTTAAATATTTACTAATGGAGGAAACTAAATATACAATTTTAATATTCTTGCATTTAAAATCTCTACTAATGGAGGAAAATAAATATAATATTCTTGCATTTAAAATCTCTACTAATGGAGAAAGTAAATATACAATAGATATTTACTAATGAAGGAAACTAAATATTACAAATGGAGGAAACTAAATATTCAATTATAATATTCTTGCCTTCAAATATCTAAATTAAAAAAAAAGTGTATTACTTTACATTATTTTGAACTTCCTTTTATTATTATATAGATATTCTCATAATATTTCTTTTCAAATAAAATTATCATCTTAACATTCTGCTCTCCTAAATTTCTTTTTAATGTAATATAATAGAAAATACAAGAACATATTAGTAAATAAGAAGTTAAAAAATTAGATCGGTCTTGCATAAGAAATTAAGTAATTACTTGGTAAATAATTAATTATCTTTAATACTTTCATACAAACAGCTAATTAATAGTATAAATATACACCTAAACTCTGTTAATTGTCTACTGCAATTTTTGTTGTCAGCATTGTTCTTCTTTACTTTTTTGTTTGTTCATGTTAAAAGTGTGTATATGAGTACATAAGTATGAGACTTTTTCCTTTATGTTATTTATCTTATTACGCTTGTTTGTATCCTAATGCAGGATCATATTATTTGTATATTAAGTCGATGCATCTATAACAAAAGTCATACAAGAATAAGAAACATTGAGAAAAGGTCATTAATTTTTTTTTTAAAAGGAAGAGGTTGTTGTTGTTTTTGTTGTTATTTGTTTTGACAAAAAGAGATCATTATTAATAAAAAATTCTCCCAGCAACAAAAAGGATGTTTGTTCATATTTTTTGATTTTTTTTCTTACTGGGAGGCGGGAGTAGATTTGGAGGTAGTTAAGATTTTAATATCTCTGAAGGTATAATAATTCAAAACAAAACTTAATTTTATATTAGAAATATTATTTTATTTAAAAACGTATTTTATAGAATATTTTTTGAGAAAATTTAGAGATATTATTATAAAGCCGCTGCGAATCGCGGCTTAGTAAACTAGTTGATTGTATTATTGATAATTATTTTGATTAATAATATAAGTTATGATGTAATTACTTTCACATCATATATATTGTATGTGCGCTTTGCGTTATTTATTTGAATCTCATATTTGTGTAGTTACTAAACCAACGCCAAGTGGACTTACATCGGAGATGGTCTTATGATCATACAAATACTAAATGTGTATGTCTGATGCATGTACAAGTGTCCTATGGTATGTACATATACAAGATAAAATAAATAATAAATATAAAAGAAAGGGGATGCACCTGTCATCCTCCTCATTCTCTCCTCTATGAAATTAACTACAGGAGAGGAGAAGATCAGAAAGGGTTTTGAATTTGCATTCAATATTTTTTATTTACTCTCAATCTCTCTCCCCCAATTTATATTCTTTTCTCGTTTTCATTTTAATTACATGGTTGCAGAGAGATGTGGGAGAATTTTTTTAACATTATATGTTACAATAATACATCATCAATTGCTCTAGGATCTCTCTTCTTCTAGTTTCTTACGCAAGGTTCTTCCTCCTCTCTTCCCTACCTGCATCTTACAGCTATATATAATGTACGTACCTTAGTATGATCATCTATTTGCATGCAATTTTACCATTACAAGCCCTTGTTTTTTAATTACATTTTTAATGAATAAATTGGTTGAATCATATTCATTAGATATCCAAATCTATGCCAATTTATGGTCTGTGTGAATTGAACATCTGAATTCGATTTTATAGATTCTATACAATTTGCTCATACAATAATTGGTTACCGTGGTTCGAAGTTGTTTATGTTATGTATAACAAATGTGCTATCATAAATTCATAATCAAGAATAATCATTTCGTAGGTAGCACTGTTCAGTTGTAAATCTTCTTACCTGACTTTTTTGTCACATAACATAGACGTACATTAGGGTTGAATGATTAATTTGCGAAAATTCCTACAGGATTTATAAGGCACGCCATTTAGGCAGCACTTCGAGCTTTTAATACGTACTGGTGTTCGGTAGTAATCGTTTGAGACCATGGAAATAGGAATTCTGAATATTTCTTATCATTCAACTTGTTATGTTCAGTAACTTGCATCTAACAACTTGGCAAAAGAAATGATTAGTGCCTGTTAGAACTTACAGATACAGTTTCTTCATTAAAGTATAAAAGTTCCCCGCTTCTCTGTTGGCCTGTGCATATGTTGATTGTTGCGTGCTCTTGGATGAGCCGGTTAAGTTCTAGTCTTCTCACGGATTACTGGTGCAGGTGCATCCTGGACACATAGGAAAGGATTGTTCTCTCATTTGCATAAACAGATATTTTAATTTAATTAAATTGAGAGCATTACTAGTTCGGAAGACGAATAATGAGGAAAACAAATATACATTGTCGATTTCTCAACTGTACTTTGGCTATCTTACTCTCCTGAGTTGATGTTGACCCGCTAAATGAACCTTTCATATTACTATTTTTTAATTAGCTTAGACCCTAGACATGTTCAGAATCTTAGGAGTAGAGCAATTCTATAACTTAAGGAGCCATGAATGAAGGTCAAATAACTTTTCTTAGCAGCAATTACTTTCTTTTTAGTTGTTGCTTCTACACATGAAATCTGTACTAGAACCAGAGTTTGCTCCCATTTATTGGATTGGTAGGCAAGGCTGGTGAACCAATTAATTAGTAAGTTACCGTAACATGTTCCTCTAATGCCTCCATTGGTTCAAGCAGGTGGAAGTTATAGTTTACATGCCCAGTCAAGTAATTTATTGCAATCACTTTCGCAAGTATATATATAAGGTCAATGTGCAAGCCTTAATATTTATCCTGCTTGCCATTTTTTGCATCTTGAAGATGGCTCCTAAATCTAAATATCTGCTTCATGTGCATGCCTTAAAAGCATGGTAACCTCCTAATTGACAGTATTTATTGTGAACCCCTGGGTATTGTCATAATATTTCCATAATTTAGAACCATCACTGCTTTAAGATTGCTCTTCAGTCAATGCAAAGATAATCTGGCCTAGTTTCATTTGCACTGTATACTCAGATCTTCTTTGAGCATTTACACTCGAGATATTTGTGTTAAGAATTCTGATTATACTTGTGTTTATCTACATATCTGAACTTAAGCAATCACTATGGGTACTTGCTCTTCAAAGTTACCTACTCGGAATATCATCCGTCACCAGCCCAAAAAAGCTGGCAGTAAGCTTTTGAAAATTGTTCGCACCAGAAGAAGGAAAGGGAAAAGTGATGCTTCTGTCAGCGACTTTCTTCAAACAACCACCACCTGTAGAAGATCTGAGGTTTCCAGCTCTACATATCATCTCACACAGTTTCAGTGGCGTCATAAGCAAAATGATGGCAGCGGTATATTCTTTGTCCAAATTTATTATTATTATTATTATTTTACAGATTTTGCTTAAGAATGATTAAAAATCTACCATGATCGAATAATCATTACGACTGAAACCTACCAAAGTAATGTTTTTAGGATAAACATGTGCAAACCAATTTCGCAAACTATGGTTGTGCACCCCTCGTCTTTGGATATTATAGGCTGCAACTTAATGAGAGCGGAGTGAAAAATATGATCTCGTGGTACACTTTCTCAATTCTAATGAACTCATATATCTTTTCGAATATAGTAATTTCTACTCCAAGTTCCAACTTCCTTTTCTGTTACTGCTATGTGCATCCGTTAGTCCCAATATGTGAATATATATGACCTTACTGAAGATTATATACTCAACCTTAGGATCTTTGAGATATTGAGCAATTTAAACAGTATACAATACATGCCCCCCAAATCCTCAC
The DNA here is from genome assembly GCA_030848705.1 of Heracleum sosnowskyi. Classification (NCBI taxonomy): domain Eukaryota; kingdom Viridiplantae; phylum Streptophyta; class Magnoliopsida; order Apiales; family Apiaceae; genus Heracleum; species Heracleum sosnowskyi. Next base: position 823,138 of record JAUIZM010000017.1, on the reverse strand, counting down.
ACTTGCAAACATCAGAGTAGAAAACCTCTACTGTTAAACCTTTAATTAGAACATCTGTCACCTGATCCTCAGACTTGACAAATTGGAAAGTGAAGAAGCAAAAGTAGATGCTTTCCTTAATAGAGTGTTACATCAATTTCGATGTAATAGAAATATATCATGAAAGATATCTATTGCAGCTTGGTTGTCAACGTAAAATGGAAAATGGACGTATCCGTACAGATCCAAATTGAGTTAACCTAAATTTGATCTAGTCCATTATCTCCTCTGACAAAAATAGAAATATCAGATTTTTTCGTCCATGCTTGCACCCATCCCACTCAGCAAATGTATAAATCATTGTCAAGATGATGATATTTCGCAAACATCACCCCTTTCCTCGGAGTAGCTTTGAAGTGTCTCAGAAATCTTGGTCTGCATCCAGGTATGACTTCGTGGGTCATCCAACATGGTGTTATAACTTTATCTCCACCTCATGGACACTAACGAACAACCTTTATGCCCAACTCCTCAAACCGGATACCTTTAAAGTGAGAGGGGGTGTACTGACATACAAATACGATTAATAGTTTCTCACCAAACATGTTACTTTTGTAAACTCTATAGGGTTTCGGGAGATAGAGAACCTTAAAAATATTTTTTCTGTTTACGTTATATTTTAGCTCGGAATTTAATAGAACCTTGGTCCAGAGTTTGCCTGAGGTATCAATGATGCAATTAACTTACCTAGCAATATTTCAGTGAAAATGATACAATTGTTCATGTTTATGGTCATGCAGTAATCTGCCAAGAGGAAGCATGGTTTGATACAATAAGCATCATGGAGTCTGATACAGAAGAAGACTTCAGCAGCGTACATGAAGGTATTGGACATCCGCATTTAACATTTAGTTTCACTGTGAGTGTTGGTTAGATGTCAGGAGGTTGATCTTTATTTCATAATTATATACGGTTACTGATCTTCATCTATATGAACTATTGCTTAGTACTAAACCCATTAGTTGTACATAATTAAATAACTATCCAGCGTTAACATTTTTTTTTAATTGTTGATAAGCTTTAGCATTGCTAGTTTTGAGTGTAACTGAAGCAGTTGAATGCAATACATGATTTATATGTACTGGCTTCTCTCTGGCAACCAATTTTATTCATATTCATTTGTATTAATGCATTTACTTCTTTTCTTGTGCAGACCTTCCAAGTGGACAAGTACTTCAATATGAAACCTCATCGTGCACCGTAGATAGAAAATGCTTGTATGAAGAAATCCATGAAAAATTGATGAAAATCGACAATGGTAAAACAGAGATGTTGGTAGACAGAGATGGAATTAAGGATTCAGATGGATTCAAACTCACTAAAAACTTTAATGGAGTGAAAGACGATCAACGTGATTTAGAAGAGAAAAATATAGAGAGCTTGAAGAGATATAGCTTATCTCCGCTGGAAAATGTAAATTTAAATGACATTGTCGTTAACTCATCAAATCCAGGCCTTCAATCTCAAAAGAGAAAATCAAAGGTTATCAGGCTTTCCTTCAAGAGAACATCAGTTGATGGAGATGAAACAACTGAAATTTGTAAGTACACCATCAACGGTTCTGCCTTGGCAACATTTTTTATGATGTTCCTCAAGCCTATCTCAAACTCTAAGAAAAGTATTACTTTAGTTTGTCCCTGCACACGTCATATTTTTCTGAGACCAGATATAAAAAATAGTTGTTGTTAGTCCTGCATGGCATTTAATACTGATTTAATTTCTTCTTAAATCAGTTTACAGTGCGCACAACATATTCACTATATATAGCACTAACCACTGACTATATATAGCATTAAACACTGTCAATATTTGCAGGTGAATCAAAAAAATTCTTTTACCGTCCCAAAGCTGGAAACTTGATTCCATGTCGTACAGATGGAACTCCAGGTTCTTGGTCAGAGATCGAACCTTCGAATTTCAAAGTACGTAGTGATACTTACTTTAGGTATGCCTGTTACCATTATGGCTTCAAACTTCTATGAATGTACATACATAGACAGTATCATTTAAGTGTCTATATCTTGCAGAGATAAAAAGAAAGTACCTGCTCCAAATAACTGTCCATATAAACCATTTGGTGTGGATCTATTTGTTTGCCCGAATAAAGTCGATCACATTGCCCGACACCTTGAGCTTCCACCTGTCAAAGCTGAAGGGAAAGTTCCTCCACTTCTCATTGTCAATATTCAGGTACAACCAGTTACCATCTTATTCATTGACCCATTATTTCTACAATATCAAATATTTGTATGCCGGATAATATAATGATCTTTTGTAAGAGCAGTATCATGCATTCACATTTTTAGTTATTTTCTTCTTCTGGTTCTTGTTGCAGCTTCCTACTTATCCTACTGTAATGTTCGGTGGCGATAGTGACGGAGAGGGTTTGAGCCTTGTGCTCTACTTCAAACTTTCTGAAAATTTTGAGAAAGATGCCTCCTCACAATTTGAGGAGATCATTAAGGTGATACTTCACCAAATTTTCTGTTTACAGTCTGCAGAGGATACTTTTGAATCATATACATCATGGTCATATTAAATGGTCGTATAAATTCTGTTGGACATCCTCCACCCTCTGGTTGTACCTGATGATGATATTCACTGGAGAAGCCTCTTTTTATTTGGATCGATCTAGGTTATTTTATAAGAGAACACAGTAATCAGGATATACATGTCTTTGCAGCATTTAAGCTAGTTGTGTTACCTAATTTAAAAGCCAACTAATATATTCGGGGTAAGAGTTCCGAGTGAATTGTCTTCCACAAAATCAAGTACAATCTTAATATTTTCCCATTTGATGTTCTTAAACATAATAATGTTCAGTGATTCTAGACTTTATATAAACCCTCAACGATACATAACCCGTTTAACACAAAGAGCCACAATAGCCAATTTTTTACATTTTCAGATACATTTTTTTCCATCTCCCCAAAAGAATAGGAGCTGTATCAAACAAAGAATAACTTAAGTTCTTTGCAAGTAGATGCAAGAATTACTCAGATGGCTTTTTCATAATAGTAATTTACCGAGTACGGATTTTGGCTCACCCTGAACTAAATTCTGTTTCCACACATGGTGGTTTATCAATTATAATTGACAAGGAGCAAAGACAATCATAGGGAAAGAGATGGAAGGTTTAGTTTTATTGTAGTATTGCATACCTGATCTGACCGTACTGTACATGTCATCGCTATATAGGATTGTGATTGCATCTGGCATTGAAGTATGTGAGATTATATTTGGCCAGTACAAATGGTAAACAGCCATGGCCATTCAATGACGAAATAAGCTGTACTGGAGAAGAAACTTCTAGCCATTTTGGGAAAAAAACATATTTCTTAGCACCAAATAATCGTTCTGGACTCTCTAAATGAAATTTGATTCTTCTTATTTCTTATCACCAGATAATCTTTTATCAAATGTACTTTTACTTAATATAATGTTTTGTACCTTTGGCTGATTAAATTCAATATTTGGTTTGTGCCACAGAAATTTATTGAGGACGATACGGAAAAGGTTAAAGGTTTTGCAAAAGAGTCCACAGTTTCCTTCAGAGAAAGACTGAAGATCATGGTTGGAGTGGTTAATCCTGACGATCTTCTTTCCAGTTCTACTGAAAGAAAACTTATAAATGCTTACAACGAAAAGCCAGTCCTGTCACGTCCACAACACAATTTTTATCAGGTCAATTGCCAATTTGGTTGATCCACCATACTGTTTAAAATATGTAATCACATGATGATCACCAGCAAGATCCCTAGAACCGTCTTGTAACTTCATTACACAGCACACATACATCATGTTTCTACCCTGGAAATATCAAATATGGCAGGCATTTGATTTTTTTTTTCTTGATATTAGTTTAAATTGAAATGCAGTGTTGGAAGCGCGATAAGGATAATATCTAGTTGCTGTCTTTTCTTGTATAGGCTTGAGGTTTCTTTGTTAATACCATTGTGATACAATACAGGGACCAAACTATTTTGAGATTGACCTAGACATTCATCGCTTCAGCTACATAGCCAGGAAGGGACTAGAAGCATTTCGAGAACGCTTGGGAAATGCAACAATGGATCTTGGTTTAACAATTCAGGTACCACTTCAGAAATCAATGATGCTTATTATAACATATTTCTAACCAACTCTTAATTACAACTGTTGTAACCATTCAGCTGCTTCTCATTTATTTTGCAAGTGTTTTTATTTAATCCAAAATGAAAACACCGTACTGATATTTTCCCAAATTTTGAAGAGTAGAATAACCACATATACTTGACTCTGCTCGATGACTATATTCGTTTATACCGTAACCATCCAACTCTTGTCAACAATAAATGCATGAAATGTTGGTTTCCCCATTTCTTGTAAATTGACCTATGCGTTATTAGAAAATGTTGGTATTTAGATGTTTACTGGCTTGACAACAGGCTCAAAAACAAGAAGAATTGCCGGAGCAAGTACTTTGTTGTCTGAGACTCAACAAGATTGATTTCATTAACCGAGGCCAAATACCAGGAATTATTGCACTTGAGGATGATTGAGATTCATTTCGGCATTTTCGACCCAGACTCCAGATATTTCTTGTGTCTACAGTTGAGCTACAGCCTTGCTTATGGAAGGAGGAGAATCTATGGTGCATGTACAATATAACATGTGACAAATTTAGAGTCACCTCGATTTATTCGTTATGTTCACAATACCTATATTTAATCTAAAATACTGCTGCAATCTACAGTACATGTACATGCATTTGGAATCAATAGAATTTGAACCTGAAATCATAATTTCTTGATAGTATGAAGAACTGAAACCGAATGTAGTACTTCTCCGTCCTATTCAATTGTTAACATTTAGATCTCTCCATCCTATTCAATTGTTAACATTTAGATGATGCATGAAGATTAAGAAAAATATAAAAAATAGAAGAAATAGTGGGTAAGTTGGTGGGATCTATTGAAATTATTGAAAAAAAATATACTATTTTAGGAAATCTTAACAATTGGATGATATAAAAGGAAAAATGTGTAAAATTTTGACGAATAATTCATGGGTTATAAGTTATAACTTACTGGGATTGGGATTAAGGAGAGACTAAAATACCATAAAAATTGATGGGATAAGACACTATAATTGCTTTTTTATTTATTGGTATAAGAACATTTCCAATGGTATTAGTTAAAATAATTGGCAAAAATGATATAAAATAACGATTGACTAAAGTTTATTAAATCTGTAAAATGTTTTACTTTGATGAGATTGCCTATAATGACTATATTTCAAAATTAAGAGATTCTTTATATTTTAAACTAAAATAGCATCCGTGCGATGCACAATTGCTATAATTTTCAAACATAAATATGTAAAAATATACTGAATGTAATTGTTAATTTATTTTTAAAGTTGATATTTAAAAGACCTATACTGTGATAACCTGTCAATATTATTTTAGAAATAGAATAAAAAAAAATGCAAATTATACTTTGAAAAATAAAAAAGAAAGAGAATAAAAAGTAGTATATATTTGGATAACATTATCACATGCCAACTGGCGATTCATTGAGTTAGTAAGAGCATCTCCAACCATCATGAATCCTTAGATAAAAATTCATATGACATGTCTTAAATAGAAATTATAGAGAATGTGTAAAAAAATTGTCACTCCAATGGTACATGTTGGCTAAAAATTTAGATAACCTCATCATATTGGCTATGCTGAACCTCTAGGGACTTGTAACAAAATTACACATCAATTGTTATCATATTAAAATAGTATATTGTACTTAAAATAACTTGAAATAATAATAATATGTCATTTTTAAAAATATAACCAATCAATATAGCTAACTCCATTGGAGTAAAATATCTTAGAGGTTCAGCAAATTTTACATAATCAATATTTAGTCAACCATTTTACAAACCACCGTTGAAGATGCTCTAAGTATTGAATTAGTGGGTGTTTGTTTTAGTCGTATAGATTTAAAAGTATAAAATGAATTAATAAGTATTTATGAAAATAAAATAAAATTACAAAAATTGATGACAAAAAATTAGATAATAAATGTAATGGGCCATTTGTTAAATCTGAATCTATCTGATTTGAATGAATAATATTCTGAATGAATAATAAATTTGAATCCTGAATGATTAATATTATTTGATAACAAATTTTTTAAAAAAAATCTGAATGATAATAATATATATGTATCCAATTTGTTTTTATTGAAATTGTAATGTTCATAGATAATATTTAATTTTTCGGATTTGAATTATTAACTTCGAATTTAACAATTTTTATTATGATTTTATAAACAAAGAGAACTGGTATGAAACAAAAAAGGCTGAATATAGGAATATTATCTTAAAAAATTTATAATGCTATATTTGAGATATTTTTCATTATAAAAAACGTGAAATATTGTTAAAGAAAATACATATTGATGTGAATATCTTACAACATAAATTAAATTCCTAATATTTTAAAGTATGTATCACATCGATGATAAAGAAAAAAATATATTTAACAATGGTCATCACTATCTTCAAAGAAATCTGAGCGCTTCAGTTTGGTTTTCGAAACCGAATGATTCAGGTGAATTTGGAATCGTTCAGTTATTAAATTATTATCCCAAACAATCTTAATAGCTTACCGATTTATATTTGTAGTCATTCAGATTCATTAAGCTCTAAACAAATTGCCGCTAAGTAAAGAAGGAATTAGATAAAAAAAATGAGAATGAGAGAGAATTAGTGGAGTTCTAAATAGGAGTAATTAATAAAGGGAGAAAGTAAATTAATTAGTAAAAAGAGATAGTGAAAAATGATGTAAGCAACCACTTAAATAGAGTATGACATATCAATTTTGATGATGTCAGCGATCTCTTTTTTAATATTAGTATAACAGATTTTGGTATGCCACATCAATATATAAGTTAAGGAATTTTATCATCGGAGGTGCTATAGACCCCGTTTGGCATTGTTGTCACAGACAACAACTTTTTTCTGAAAATCAAGTAAAAAAGTGTTTAGTAAATTTCAAAAATTGCTTCTCTGAAAAACGTTTTTGGCTAAAAATCTGTTTTTATAGAAAGCAGGTCCTCCCATACTTTTGAAAAAAGCTATTTTTCAGCTTTTGCGAAAAACAGCTACTGGTTTCAACATCAAACTTCACCAAAACAATAATTTTTTTTATATTATATCCCAAAACATGCACATATAAAAAATATTACCAAACAGTTATCTGATTTTCAATTTAGGGTCATGGTCCCTGACAATTGATTGTCAGGGACTGTTTATTTAACCATCAGTTTTTTAACCGTTGGATTGAGATTTTAACGATCAAGATTAAAACAAATTTTTTAACATATCCGCTATATTTTTCCGTGGAGCTCCCAGGTGTCCGCTATAAATTAGCGCCGAGTGTTGTTTGAGCTTAGTGACCTCCGCGGTTCTTTTCCACGGATGGGCTTATACCGAAAAGTAAACCTAACTCCTTCGCTCACACCTTAAAAACTAATATATTTACTTTTAATTATTTTAATTGTTCTTCCTTAATTTTAGTTATATTAATTGTTCTTCCCCTAAAAAAATATTTTAATTTTTCTTAATTGTTAACCCACAATTAACTATCCTAAACTTTTTTCAATGTTTTTAAATTTACACTTTCAATACACTAAAATAATCAGCTAAACAATTTTATAAATAATTTAAAATTGAAAGCTTAAAAAAACATATTATGATTTTCATATTTTTAACTAAATGACAAGAAGTATGCTAAAATATAATAGACTGATTGTGAAAATATTGTATTAGTATCTTAGTTTTTATTAAATAATTTGACAAGATATATAAATTTTTTATATATTTGAAACAAAATATAAAACTATCCGCTATAATTGTAAAAATTATAACTATTTGTAAAAAGTTATAATTAAATTATTTCATTTAATTCACAAAAAATAACTTTGACGGTAACTATATAAAAAATAACTATAATGTATAGTCTGCTAGACTTGCAAAATATAAAAATTAAAGAATTTGAGTTTAAAATTTTGTTGGTTGATACAAGAACGTTACTTGTTTTTGTGTAGCCAAAAACTTTTTTTTATAGTTAAAACTAATTCTACAAAATATAATTATAAAATAATTTTTCTTAATAATAGTTTAAAAGTTGTTTCAAGAAATTTTATATATATACTTGATCATATTATTTAGAAAAAATTGAGATACTAATACAATATTTTCACAATAAATCCATTATATTTTTGTATACTTCTTGTCATTTAGTTAAAATTATTTATAAAATTATTCAGGTGATCAATTTAAAAATTCAATTAATATGTTATTTATAAAATTGTTTAGGTGATTATTTTAGTGTATTGAAAATGTAAATTTAAAAACATTGAAAAAAGTTTAGAATAGTTAATTGTGGGTTAACAATTAAGAAAAATTAAAATAATTTTTTAGCGGAAGAACAATTAATATAATTAAAATTAAGGAAGAACAATTAAAATAATTAAAAGTAAAGATATTAGTTTTTAAGGTGTTAGTGAAGGAGTTAGGTTTACTTTTCAGTATAAGCCCATCAGTGAAAAAGAACCGCTGAGGTCACTAAGAGCAATTCCAATGGGACACTAAGAGCAACTCCAATGGGACACTAAATCACTATAATAGTGATAGGTATAGTGTCAAAGCAACTCCAATGGGACACTAAAATAGTGACCCAAGGTCACCAAATGAGTTTTGGGTCACCAAATTTGGTGACAAAAGTACATTTGGTGATCCTTGGACACCAAATTTGGTGACTTTCAAAATTCCAACAATACCCCTATGTTTGTTAACAAAACAAATTTCTTCCATCTATGTCCTACTAAAGTTAATTGTTTTTATAAATTTGAACTTAAGATTTTATCAATTGAAACTTGTTTTCTTCTTAACTCATATTAATTCTAAAATATTTTTTTGTATCTTTTTATTCTAATTTTTTAAATTTTTTTTAAATTTTTTTTTACTTTAAACTTTCACAATTTTTTTTTAAATCATGAATTATAAACAACACACTAGATTTAATTATAAAAATAAAATCATAAATTCATAATGATAAATAAGAAGTTATTTATAATATAAAAAATGAACAAAGTTAGAAAATTCTATTTTATAGGTGAAAGATTCTTTAGAATATTCTATTTTATAGGTGAAAGATTCCTTTTAGTGACAATTATAGTGTCCCTTGGTTGGAGTTCATTTTATGGATGGTGTCTTTTTGACACCAAAATAGTGTTATAGTGACACTATTTTGGTGTCCTTGGTTGGAGATGGTCTAAATCACTATAATAGTGATAGGTATAGTGTCAAATTAACTCCAATGGGACACTAAAATAGTGACCCAAGGTCACCAAATGAGTTTTGAGTCACCAAATTTGGTGACAAAAGTACATTTGGTGATCCTTGGACACCAAATTTGGTGACTTTCAAAATTCCAACAATACCCCTATGTTTGTTAACAAAACAAATTTCTTCCATCTATGTCCTACTAAAGTTAATTGTTTTTATAAATTTTAACTTAAGATTTTATCAATTGAAACTTCTTTTCTTCTTAACTCATATTAATTCTAAAATATTTTTTTGTATCTTTTTATTCTAATTTTTTAAATTTTATTTTTAAATTTTTTTTACTTTAAACTTTCACAATTTTTTTTTAAATCATTAATTATAAACAACACACTATATTTAATTATAAAAATAAAATCATAAATTCATAATGATAAATAAGAAGTTATTTATAATATAAAAAATAAACAAAGTTAGAAAATTCTATTTTATAGGTAAAAGATTCTTTAGAATATTCTATTTTATAGGTGAAAGATTCCTTTTAGTGACAATTATAGTGTCCCTTGATTGAAGTTCATTTTATGGATGTTGTCTATTTTATGGACAATTATGGTGTCCTTGGTTGGAGATGGTCTAAGCTCAAACAACACTCCGCGCTAATTTATAGCGGACACCTGGGAGCTACGCGAAAAATTATAGCGTATATGTTAAAAAATTTGTTTTAATCCTAATCTTTAAAATCTGAATCCAACTGTTAAAAAATTGATTGTTAAATAAACTGTCCTGACAATCCAGGACACTTCAATTTAACAATCAAAAGTTTTGATCTGGTGAACGGGAAAAAAGGAGAGAAGAGGGGTAAAATCGTAAAAAGAGGGGGAAAAAATAGAATTAGGGTTGAAGAGAGGGGTATATAAAGAAGAAGATGGGCGAGAAGAAGAGAAACAAAGCGCCTTAGGCCGAGCGCTGTCCCCGGAAAACAAGGGGTAGCGTGGTATTCCACGAGTGAGGTTAAATTGTGGCGCACGATTACGTCGTGTGATAGGCGCACATTAACGGATTCAATCCCATCTCTCGTCTTTGCTGCTTTCGTTTCCAGCTAAAGCGATTTGGGTTCCTCATCCTACATTTTTATATTTATTTTTCCTCATTTTTGAATTGAAATGTTCTGATATTATAATTATGAGATCTTTATTTTTACAAATTTAAGTTTATGAAACTTTTTTGATTTATGTACTAAAGAGGTGTTAAGACTTGTTTCTGGTATGCGTCTTTGATTTCATTGTTTTGTTATTTGTGTTCTAGATCTAGATGCAGGAGAATTTGTTTTTTTTAATGTATTTGATTTATTTTCGAAATTGACATGATTTTTGTTAAGAACACGAGTGAAATTGAACGAATATTGATTCGTAATTACTTGACTGAAGCATCTCGTTTGGATTATAAACGATCTTACCCTAGACTGAAGCATTTTGTTTGAATTTGGGGATTCGATAATTGAAAGATTCCGAAAGAATAGTCGATTAGATGGGTATAAACCCAATCTTCTGTCTAAGGAAGTAAGGATTATATGAAATTGGTTGTGGTTTCAATTTTCTGATGTAGAAACAATGTTGGTGTCTGTGGTGCTTGTGCATCTCAGTGTGTCCGTGGTGCTTGTGCATCTCAGTGTTCTAAAAAGTCGTTGAGAGTACTTGGAGGGGAGTATTCGGATGTTGAAAATGAGTACTTGAAAAATTGGTTGATTACTTCGTTTTGAAGACCAAAACGAGTAGAACTGATTTTCGAGTTTTAGAACGGGTTAATATCAAGTTGATCACTAAAGTGGATTTAAAAGTATCAAGTTGGTTACTAAATTGAAAACGGTGTCAAGTAGGTTATTAAAGTTAGTTACAAATACATTCTGTTGTGTAACTTACTTCTTTTTTTCTGGACGAAAAATATTAATATTCATGCTGATTTTTTCGATTTTATGGTCTGAAATGAATATGTTATTCTACCATATTGATGCCATATCAATTTTTTTTAATATATTATCATTTTTAGTCTAAAAAAAGTGAGTTATTTAACGGAATGTACTCTGAGATCATTTTTAATTTGGTGATTAATTTGATACTTTAGATTCACTTCAGTGACCAACTACCTGTTTTAGAACCTTGGTGTATCTATGTGTTGGTCGTAAGTGTTTAACATTGGCGTAGAATGTTGGTCGTAAGTGTTGAACATTGGCGTAGAAGAATGAGATGAGCGTGGAAAACAAATGTATCAATTGAACTAATGAATCAAAATGACCAAATACAAGTCTTCAATACTGTCAAGCTGAATCAAAAAATTAAAAGCCAGCCACCGCATTTTACTTGGTGAATCCTGTGACAACACTCGGATTCTAAGCAAATTTTTTACGGTGGAGCTCTTTTATGCTGCAATAGCCTCAACAGCTTTGATGATGTTTCTGCAGATTCATTATGTTCCTGCAACAACAAATCAAATTAGTTGCGCATACTTATGCTGTGTGAATTTCATTAGTTATAGAACATGTACCTCAATGAAAACGGTAGGGATGATTAACACTCTGATGAGTTTGCCTGTCTTGGCTTCCGTGTTTTCTGCCTGACTGTGTCAATGGCCCTGATAATGAACCCCTTCCCTTCATCTCATTGTTACGTTCCTGGTTCATTTCAAGAAGCCAGATGAAGTTCATTAGACTATACGAATATTTATTCAGTTATCATGTACAAAGTCTTCCAACTTAATAGCCAGAAAACAACATACTGACATATCAACAAGAATGTGGTTTGGTTTTTGGTTCTTCTGGTTTTATGCAGCAACCAGTTATGTATTCAGAGTTTTACGATGTGGGAAACAATTTATTATTGTTATTTGATAAATAAATGTTTTTCTGGTAAGCTCACTGAAATTTTTTACTATTCAACCATCCACATTATTTTTTTGACAGTAGTATCCACTTCTTTTGATTAGGAGAAGTCTAAAAGTTTCAATTAGAAAAAAAAAAAAAAAGTGTAAAAGTTTCGCAAACCTAAAACAAAGAGGAGATGCTTACTCCATTTGAATTCTCTGGTGTATCGAGATCAGACCATTCAAACAAATTGTGCCGCTGAGGGTGAACTTGTTCCCTTTGCTTCACACGCTTTGACTTGTTCTCACGGCGTCTTAAAGGAGGCTTCTCTTTTTTGCTTAAATGTGCACTGTTATTGTCCACACTGGAGGTTTGAGTTTTCAAAGTTTTTCTTTCATGTGAACTTGAGGATGCAGAATCCTGTTTTTGCCTTTTGTCCCCAGCAGAGCCACTAGATTCTGCTGCTACTGAAGGTGTGCTGTTTTCTTGAGACATCTCAGTCACTTGACTAACTTCAGATGCTTCCGTCACAGAATCAGATGCTGAATTCAATGAATTCCTGGCTCCTTTTTCCTTGGCATGTCAGTAAAGATTACATAGGTTAGTCAGAGGCAAAGTTTTGTCTCAAAATGAAAACTAGAAGAGGGAGAGAGAGAGAGAGAGAGAGAGAGATGGGAACCTGTTTTTGTTCTGATGTGGTTGATTCTTGCAAGGGTTTCTGCTCTCTTCTGGAATTTCTTCTGGAAGCCTTTTTCCTGAGTCCACAGGTAATATACTTCAATGATAAGGAACCATTCGATCTAAGACATTCATTGACAGTATTGTCTGAAGTATAAAATATGAAAAGACTAGCATCATTTAGAAGCCTTAAAACTTGCTCTTTGTTTATTTCATTTCTAAGCTTTACTTGACTCCGGAAGAAAGTGATATTGTCATGTTTAGACCTCTATTAGCAGCAGTAAACTCTAAATATAATGGCCTAACAGGAGTTTTACATATTATTAAACTGAATAGTAGCAGTAGTCGAGTAGAATCACTAACTGATTATTTGAAATACAATTTTTTTTGGCGCATAATTCATTCAGAGTACTGCATAAACTTCGCATGTGAAGACAACATAATAAGTATAAGAGCTACCTTCTTTCTTCCTCACGGAGCCTTGCGTCCATTTCTTTGTTGGGTGGGTATTTTGGCAAGCTTGACGGATCACACGCATAAGGCTCTGAAGTAAAATACTGTCTTGCACAAAGGCTTCCGATTAGGAAGTGAACTTGATAAGATATATTAGGATATGACATTCATCATTAAATAATTAACGTGACGAAGAACTGGGCGGGGTATAAATTTTTAAATAAAATTTGGGGATCAACAAGATTGAAGTGCTTTTCACGTCATGTTACAATACAATTCTTAGTATACTGACTTGGCCACGAGGTTACCTCAGAATTAAGTGCAGAAGTAGCTGTCCCACGCTTATGTGGCTCAATGGAAAGGAAACATTCTATAAGGTTGCGAGATGTTTCTGGGAATTCTTTACACCTCTCGCGAAGCATACTTTCATAGACGTGCTGGGGTTTAAACATTGCGGCAAGAGGGAGTTTATACCTTTTCCAGTATTCCTCTGATGGAGTACCGCAAAGCTTAAAAATGTAATGTAGCTGTTCAACCTGTGGATTTGGTAAAGAAATTTTAGCGACGCTAATCTAATTGAGACACCTGTGTCAGTGTGTGTATGTAATGAACTTTTTAGAAATTCAAGTAAAATGATCAAGTGAGCTATCCTTCCATGCGGTAAAATAACTGATATTTGATAATTGTGAATGTACGGAAAGACCAGACACCTTGCACTGTCCTTCCCTGTTATTTTGTAATGGTATAACTCCATTTAGTTCATTTATTCTGTGTACATCTGCACCTCATATGGCATGTGGTGACAATTACAGCCACCTTATCCCTACCCCGAACTCAAAACACATACAAACCAAAAAAGAATGGAACAGAAAAAAAACCCTTTCCTTTTCCTAAAGTAGACCAGTGAACCAAATCAAACTGAATGTCTGGTGTATCCCGCATGTAAATTGATATACGGAAGGTAATATGTACGTAAACCTTACCTCTGTTCCTAAGGTAGACGAACAAAAATGCAATCTCTACATTAAGAGCAAGCAGATAAACTTTCTCTATAGTTCAGCAAACCAACTTCTATTCAAAATTAATCTGTGTTACACAGCATAATATCATAAGAAAGGCAGAGATGGTTTAAGTGTTATCACCTCAGTTTTCCCTTTAAGAAATGGTTTTCCTGTGTAAAGCTCAGCAAGTACACAGCCCACACTCCAGAGATCCAAAGATACCCCATAGTTTGTCGAGCCCAGTAGAAGTTCGGGAGGACGATACCATAGTGTCACAACACGAGTTGTCAAAGGTTCCTTGTTATATCTGGCAGTAAAGTTTGCCAGACCAAAATCTGCTATCTTCAAAATTCCTTCATTGTTAACCAATATATTAGATGTTTTGACATCCCGATGCATTATTCCTTGTGAGTGGCAATGCTCAATTCCACATAATAGCTGGCGCATAAAGCACTTAATCTGCTCGCAAAAATAAATAAATTATGCTGGAGTTAAAGCTGATGGACTCTACAATCCTAAATAATCCCAAGTCCCAACCATATCAGTAAGCAGAAAAATGATTTGAAGGATAAGTTAGTACTGTAATATATTCTGAACACTTATTATGATAAAAAAAGAAAAATAACAAACCTGTGCCTCAGTGAATTTGATGTCAGGAGATGATAATAAGCCAGCAAGATCATGTTCCATATACTCAAAGACAAGGTATAAGCTACATGATAGCTTTGAAGCAATGATCCCCTCTAATTTCATGACGTTTATGTGATCAAGCCTTCTTAGAATTGTGATTTCACGTGCCATAAACCTTACACTTTCTGGTGTAAAATTGTCAAACCGCACCTTCTTCAGGGCCACCATTTTACCAGTTTCAGTATCACGTGCTCGACAGACACTGCTGTACGTACCTTGTCCGATCTACATATTAAAAATGAGCTCTTTAGACCCTGCTGATGTAAATAGTAGAGTAATTATATGAAAATCTGAATTAGACAACATGGTCAAATATCAAAATTAGTCATATTGACATTTCCATCACTGGCAGCAGACATTAATGCCACAACTTGTACTTATACATGAAACACAGAACTCTTAGAGGCCCAAACTTATGAGCTTAAGACTTAATCCTTAAGGCTTTGATATCTGTATGGATAAGAGGCAAACTAAACTGCAGGCTTTGGACGAGACTTGTCATCCCACCTCCATCTATACTGATATTTGACAGGAAAATGTTTCACAGGGAGTTTCTGCCAGGAGGTATGCACATTAAAAGCGACATGATGTTAAACCTATAAAGTTTGCATAACTTAGGAACTACTTTTGGTAGCTACATGGTGGAATTATACTGCAAATGCATTCTGCTCCCTGTCTTGGTAATTTTGTAAGTGCTCATTTCATTCTGAAAATGCTGGACATGGTCTTCTAAACTATGAGATAACAAATTGTTCAATGGTACTTGGAGACATATTAGCACACGTTCTAATGAAATAGTAAAGTCTAGCTACTTGGTATTCGCTTGGTTCACGGATCCGAACCCTTAGAAACAAATTCTTCATGGCAAATAAGAGTAAGACTGCATAGACCGAGGCCTTCATTCTAATAAAATGCAACTAAAATGTATAATATAAAACAATGTTCTGAAGAAAATCAATATTACCTTCTCCAGCTTCTCAAACCTGTCATATTTAAGAGGCAGCCATCCCTCCACCGCTTCGCCAGCTACAGAACATAACCAAGGAGGCCATCCTGCAGCAACATTCGCTCCTTGGGTAAACCTCCCTCCATTTTTAATGCTAAAAGAGGAGCTCCTTCCGGTGCTCAGAGGTTTGGATAAATTCCCCGATTCTTGATTTTGCGAGACTGATGAATTCTTATGATCATCTTTCTCCTTCTCAGGCTTCTCATTGATGTTATCTAATGTTCCACTAAATCCAAGTTTGGAAAAAGAGCTAGAATTAGATCTAAAGGTCCAATCAATGTCATTATTAGATTGGACAATAATATCAGGAGAAGTATCAGGACTTCTTTTTGCTGTTCTTCTTGTTAATGATTTCTTGGAGCAAACGCAACCCATTTCCTCCTACCCAAACCCATCAAAGTTGGACCCGAACCCAGATGGGGATTTGGGTTATAATGACAGGGAAATCATGGTGGAAACAATGGGGATTGCGTTAACGAAGAAGAAACAACAAAGGTGGTGCCACTGCTTGAATTCTTTGTTTTTTTTATATATTTAAATATTTTGTTAATAGAAGAGATTAAATGAAACAAAGAAAGACAAAGATTTTGTTTGGTTCTGTTTAATGTCTAACCAGGGTGTTGCGAAATACACGGGGGAAGAATGATTTTAACTAAGTTAAGAATATGTAATTCAATTTCTTTGGTCCATATTCTGATTCTTTAATTATCTTTCTTTAAACTTTTTTTTATAGTTTAGTTTTCTTTAATTAAGTACAAGCATATAACCCGTGCAAAACACGGATCGAGAATAAAAATTCAATTATAAAAATAAAATTTGAATATTGAGTATAAAAATAATTAATAAATATTAATTTAAATATGTTGATTTGTAGAATTCAATGTGAAATTTAAATGAAAATCTATAATAAATAAAGACTATTTAATTAAATAGTTATGATAATTGAATCCTGGTGAAATCAAAGAAGTTAAATTTAATAAATAAATAACTTGTATAATTATGTAGTAGCAACAACAAATCGAACCTGAGTTTTAGTACTATTGTATTTCAATGAAAAGAAGTTTCCAAATTATTTCTAGCAAGAGAGATAGTAATTACATTATTAATTTAAATATGTTGATTTGTAGAATTCAATGTGAAATTTAAATAAAAGTCTATAATAAATAAAGACTATTTAATTAAATAGTTATGATAATCGAATCTTGGTGAAATCAAAGAAGTTAAATTTAATAAATAAATAACTTGTATAATTATGTAGTAGCAATAACAAATCGAACCTGAGTTTCAGTACTATTGTGTTTCAATGAAAAAAGAAGTTTCCAAATTATTTCTATATATCTGCCATTCCCGCTCGAATCCGTACAATTCCCCAAATTTCCGACCCGATTAAGGTGGGGAACATATCGAGATCGAGCGGATGAAATACACATCCATAATAGTAAGAGAGATATTAATTACATTATTAATTTAAATATGTTGATTTGTAGAATTCAATGTGAAATTTAAATGAAAGTCTATAATAAATAAAGACTATTTAATTAAATAGTTATCATAATCGAATCCTGGTGAAATCAAAGAAGTTAAATTTAATAAATAAATAACTTGTATAATTATGTAGTAGCAACATCAAATCGAACCTTAGTTTTAGTACTATTGTGTTTCATTGAAAAGAAGTATTTCCGAACCCGTACAATTCCCCAAATTCCCGACCCGATTGAGGTGGAGAACATATCGAGATCGAGCGGATCAAACACACATCCGTAATAGTAAGAGAGATAGTAATTACATTATTAATTTAAATATGTTGATTTGTAGAATTCAATGTGAAATTTAAATGAAAGTCTATAATAAATAAAGACTATTTAATTAAATAGTTATGATAATCGAATCTTGGTGAAATCAAAGAAGTTAAATTTAATAAATAAATAACTTGTATAATTATGTAGTTGCAACAACAAATCGAACCTGAGTTTTAGTACTATTATGTTTCAATGAAAAGAAGTTTCCAAATTATTTCTATATATATGTCATTCCCGCTCGAACCCGTACAATTCCCCAAATTCCCGATTGAGGTGGGGAACATATCGAGATCGAGCGGATCAAATACACATTCGTAATAGTAAGAGATATAGTAATTACATGATTAATTTAAATAAGTTGATTTGTAGAATTGAATGTGAAATTTAAATGAAAGTCTATAATAAATAAAGACTATTTAATTAAATAGTTATCATAATCGAATCCTGGTGAAATCAAAGAAGTTAAATTTAATAAATAAATAACTTGTATAATTATGTAGTATCAACAACAAATCGAATATGAGTTTTAGTACTATCGTGTTTCAATGAAAAGAAGTTTCCAAATTATTTCTATATATCTGACCATTCCCGCTCGAACCCGAACAATTTCCCAAATTCCCGACCCGATTGAGGTGGGTAACATATCGAGATCGAGCGGATGAAATACACATCTGTAATAGTACCGTAATAGTAAGAAAGATAGTAATTACATTAATGTAAAGTTATTGTATAGCTTATAGTATAAAAGGTAATAGTTATAAATATAACGTATATATTAATTGTATTATTATGCAATTTTATATTAATTGTAGTAATCAATTTTTTTTTATTAATTGTATTATAAATTTTTATTATGCAACTTTTTACAAATTTGAAAATAGAAATTAATTATTCTTATTAAAATAATTATTATTTTACTAATAAAGAAATGCTTCTTGTGTGTTGGTGGGTGTTCGAGCAAGAGCTCTTGGGTCTAGTGTATAGGTAATGTTAATGAATGATGTTTAAATTCCATTATTTACTCTCACGTAATTTGTTTTTAAGTTTATCGTAATTTTTTTTTAAGTTTATTAGTTACCAACTTATCATTATACGTATTAAAACTTTTTAGTAGCAAAAAAATATTGTATGAGAACAATGTAATATTTGTGATTGAGTTTACTTTTAGTACATAATGTTTTAAGTGTTTAACTATGATATTTACCCCTCCCGATATCAGTTCAAACAATCCTCCCGATATCAATTCAAACACCAAGTTGTTGGTAGATTTCTAGTATACAACTTTGCTATTGTTGGCAATTAATTTAATCTTATAATAATAATTGTATTTATTTTGAATTAAACTAATTACGCATTAAACTAATAATTATATGTGTATACCGCGGTATACATAACATATCATACCTTTAAGAGGGGTTATGTTTTTAAAAAGTATAAATTAGTTTATATTTTAATAACAATAATTAAATAAATTTGGAATTAAGCTAACAATATTTTTAAAACTAATTAAGTTAATAATTATGTGTATATCGCGGTATATATGACATACCATACTATTAAGAGGGGGGTTTTGCTTTAAATTAAGAGATTAATTTTTAATTAAATAATAATTAATATGAAATTAAATCAATTATATTAAGCTAAATAAACTAATAATTATATGTACATTGCGGTATACATGGCATACCATACAATTAAGAGGGGGTTTCTTTTAATATATAGTATAAATTTATTAAGTTTATCGGTTATCAACTTATCATTATGCTTATTAAAAAATTTTAGGAGCAAAAAAGCATTGTATGGAAACAATATACTCCCTCCGTCACACTCATTTGTTTACATTTGGGTTGGACATGTAGGCTAAGAAAAAATAATTAAGTAGTGGAAAAAGTAGAAAAAGTGGGTAAAGTGATGGGATCAATAAATATTTAATGTATAAAGTGAGGATAGTGGTGGAAAGTAGTGGAAGTAGTTGATTTTTATATTATAAGTGTTTACTAATTTTGAAAAGTTTAGAAATGTAAAGAATTGAGAGGGACATCCCAAAAAGGGAAGTGTAAAGAAATGATTGGGATAGAGGGAATAGTATTTTTGTTGGAGTTTACTTTTAGTACATAAGTATGATACTTCAGGATTTACCCCTCCCGATATTAATTCAAAAACGTTGCTGGTAGTGGAAAAAGTAGAAAAAGTGGGTAAAGTGATGGGATCAATCAATATTTAATGTATAAAGTGATGATAGTGGTGGAAGTAGTTGATTTTTATATTATAAATATTTACTAATTTTGAAAAGTTTAGAAATGTAAAGAATTGAGAGAGACATCCAAAAGGGAAGTGTAAAGAAATGGTTCGGACAGAGGGAGTAGTATTTTTGTTGGAGTTTACTTTTAGTACATAAGATACTTCAGGATTTACCTCCCGATATCAATTCAAAAACGTTGCTGGTAGATTTCTAGTATGTAACTTTACTATTGTTGACAATTAATTTAATTTAATAGTAATAATTATATTAATTTTGAATTAAACTAATTATGTATTAAACTAATAATTATATGTGTATATCGTAGTATACATGACATATCATACATTTAAGAGGGAGTTATGATTTTAAAAAGTATATATTAGTTTTTATATTAACAATATTTTTAAAACTAATTAAGCATATCTATATAACATACTACATCATTAATAGGGGTTTCTAGTTTTAGTAAAGAGATTAATTTTTAATTTAATAATAGTCAATTTGAAATTAAATCAATTATATTAAATTAATTAAATTAATAATTATATGTATACGGCGATATACATGACATACCATACCATTAAGAAAGGTCTCATGTATATTTACATGAGATACCACACCATTAACAGAGATTTCTAGTTTTAGTAAATAGATTAATTTTTAATTTAATAATAATTAATTTGAAATTAAATTAATTATATTAATAATTATATGTATATCGCGTTATATAAGAAGGAATTTCTGCTTTTAGTATAGATTATATAGATGTAAATTAATCCTCTCTTTATAAAATCTTATTCTTGAAAAATGGCCTAATTGTTAGTTAATATAATATACAGATTCAAAGCTAATTAAGATCAATTTGCATGGCTGTTCCTGTTGAAGAACCCATTGCAGCTCTGTACTTTTTCTTACTCTAGGAGTCTAAGTAATTATCACTTTTACTGGTTTGTCTACTGTCTTTGTTAGTAGCTTTAGAATGTTGAGTTACTGTATCTAATTTTAAGACATTTTCGTTTGAAGTTTTGTGCATGCGACCTCTGATTTTGTTCTTTCCCCTTGTTTCGTCTTCTCTTCTATCACCGCTCTGCAGAGGCTATTGTTGACATAAAGAAACTCAAAGACGCAGATGTCTGCAGTGTCAAATCTGTTGCACATTCTTGTTGTTTATTGCCTTTAAAGCTTTATTTTAGAGCTTTCACGGCAGTGCTTACATTTTCTGTGACAAAACGACGACTGTAGATGATAAATACCGAAAATGGTGTCTCTGCTGTTCCATTTGACGGTCACACCACTTTTTTGTTGATTACAATAATGAATGTTTAATCACTGAATTGCCAGAAAAGAATTGAAGCCACCTTCTTGTAATTCGGTGACAATACATAACCGGGATCAGAAATAAAATGTGTTTGTTTAAGAAATGCTTGACAAAACCGCCTTAAAAATGTTGAGTGAGAGTTGATGTGAACTGTTCAATACAATTCAATATTAGCAACAAAAATGCATATATTACCAAGCAAGAAGATTAACTTATTTCAGACAGATATTACGTCTTCTATTCAACAATTACAATCTGACAAGTGACAACCGTAGTGGACAAAGCTGTAAGCCTGGTTCCTTGCATTTTCCTAATTGTTTTCTTTTATTCCACCTTTTCATTGTCTCACTCGTCCTTTTCTGCCTTCTTATCAAGCACCGTCAATTATACGCCCACCAAATATCTACCTCTAATTTCTTTCGCAGTTTTCCTCTGTCCAAATATTTCATCAACCTTATCGTGCATCCGGGTTCAAGATGTCAGAGAAAACGCTTCCAATTCCAGACTTGAACCCGTCACTACTAGTGCTTGAAGTTGAGGCTTCACCACTTCTAGCGTCGGCCACACTTTTGGTTAAATACAGGTTGTCCTGGTCCAACTTTCCTTGAGACTCTTGAAGCTGCAATGCAACTTCAAGGCTCGAAACAACATCCCTCATGGTAGGCCTATCCATCCCCTGGTCCCCAAGGCAGCTATATCCCACCTCTCCAAACTTCTTTAGAGACTCTTCTGCAATCTCACCCCTTAAATTTGCATCCACTATTTCACCAAGGCTGCCTTTCCTATAACAAATTCGAGACCACTCTGCTAAGTTCATTTGCTCATGTGGCAAGTCCTGCATTATCACTGGCCTTGCACACAACACTTCAAACAACACCACTCCAAATGAATAAACGTCTGATTTGGTAGTTAATTGCCGCCGTAGGTAATATTCCGGATCCAAGTATCCAAAACTACCCTTCACTACTGTGCTCATGTGTGTGACCGACGTGTCACTGGGTCCCATTTTAGACAAACCAAAATCTGACACCTTGGCAACCATTTTCTCATCCAACAAAATATTAGTTGACTTCACATCACGATGGATTATCACATGCTCTGCACCTGCATGGAGATAATGCAGGCCTCTTGCCGCACCAATGCAAATTTGTAGCCTTTGTTTCCAAGACAATGGTGGATAACTTCCCCCATAAAGATGACCACGGAGAGTTCCACCAACCATATAATCATAAACCAGTATCATCTCACCACTATCATCACAGCATCCGATCAATGGCACAAGATGGCGGTGGCGCAAATTTGAAAGGATCCTGATCTCTGTCTGGAACTCGTGGGCCCCTTGTCGTGATGACGGGTTCAACCGCTTGATTGCTACAGGGTATCTACCGTTTCTTATATACCCTTTATACACGTCACCAAATCCTCCCTTCCCAATAACAAATTTGTCATCGAACTTGCTAGTAGCTAATTTTATCTCCTCTACAGAAAATTTCTGGCTTCTCACAGGCGGCAATAATGAGATGTTCATGGTAGTCGATATGAACTTGTTGTTGACGTCCTGAGATTTTTTTCTCTTGTGTCGGAATAATATAAAACCAACCATCAGTATGAACAAGAGTAAAGCCCCCAGTGAACCTCCAATAGAAGCGCCCACGAGGGTAGAGTGGGAGATGCCTCTATTTTTTTTTGTTTCCAGTGACACTAATTCAGGATTGGGGCCATTGGGCGCAGCAAGGGTACCTCCGGGTTGACTCAACTTAAAAATCTCTAATCCATTCAAAATGGCATTTTCATAATAAGTACCGTTTTCGATGTAATTAGAGCGTAGGGTAAGCCACAAATATGGCCTAGACTTGCTGTCATCTGGGCTATCACTTACAAAAACTGCATAGTCTTTATAAACTGGAGTTTGTACTGCGCCACTCCAATAGGAAACATTTACTGATTGCTCGGCTGTCTGATTGTTGATAAAAATTGAAAATACTCGTTGACTATCGAGGTAATTTTCTAACTCACAAAAATGAAGTCTAAGAAGATAAAACCCAGAATCAACTTCAAAACTCCAAGTCAAGTTGGGGGCGCCATCGACTGCAGTACGCACACTGGAGTAAACATTAGTAGGAGCAGCGTAGGGGGGAGTGGTCAACGTGTAATTGATTCGAATATGAGAAGAAGATTCTGTTATTCCAGTATCAAGCTCGAACAAGTATGGCTCGTCTGTCTCCCAAGAGCGAAACATTCCAGTATCATCTGTAGAGGATATGCCACTGTCTCCTACGTTGAACCGGTAAAGTTTTTCTAGTGCCATGGAATCATCAATGTAAAATTGGTTCTTTTGACCTACCATTTTGATGGCATCATCATTTCCTTTGATATAGAAGTCATCAGGAATGGAAACAATTTCAATTCCATTGACAAAGGCGTACGAGTTTGGAGACGGTGTAAACGTCACCTCTAGTACACGGCTTTGATTCACTGTGATGACATATTCTTTGATGAGAGTTAATGATGGGGGCTTAAGGTGTAAAAAAGGGCTGAAGTTAGAAAGAAGAGTGTGGTTTGCTGCATCTACTGAGAACAACGGTTTAGTCATGTCAAAGCCAAGTACATAGTACGAAGGGTAAAAATAGAGGCGGAGAAATTTCTGACCAGCTTTGGAGACAGGAATGGTATATGTGAATTTAGAACTGAATATGCAGACCGTTGAGTAAGGGATTTCATCAACGGAATCACTTTGTTGTAAAGCTCTAAAGGTTGCTTGTGAAGTGTTAAACATGTACGGTGAATATGTCAATATTGACGTGGACTCCGTATCCCATTCTCGGCCATCAAGAGAAGCATCCTTATTAGGTGCACCACAGTTAATGAGAATGTTATCGGTAGGAGTATATGCCGGAAACACGGCCGGGGTGGGGGAGGGGGTGGATGAGATGACAAGGCCGGGGGTGGGGGAGGGGGTGTCAGACATGACAACAAGGCGGGGGAGCAAAAGGAAGAAGCACAGACAAAAATAAACCATTTTTCTTGACATATATTTTTTGTCGAACTAGTATTTATTTGTTCGGGTCCTTCGGGACATATTTTGATAAGTTTAGATTTATAAGTCTTCATTTAGTGGAACAACAATTTTTTAGAAAAGTTTAACAAAGGTGCATTTAACCCAATTTACAAGTTCGTCAGGAAAGCCCTTAGCATTGATGGAGTTCGAAGGTGGACTTCAAAGTCTTGGTCGTTGCTGTCAAAGGTAGGACTAATTGAGCTTTCGGTTCAGATATGTAGAAAAAAAATGCCAGGTTTCCAAACTGGTATATTTGCACTTTTCGTGTACACAGAACAAACAATGGAAATAAATTCGTATATATAACAAATAAACATATGCAGAATTCTGCAATTCTGCATTAACAACTGTATTTGCAAAGACAACGATTAATATCAAAGCATCGGAAGGCCACTGGTTACTGCCAAACGAAACAGCATACCACGTATTCAGAGCTACTATTAAATTATTAAAAAAGAAATTTAAAATATTGAGAATAAAAATAATTAATATTTTATTTAAATATGTACTTGCAGAGAATTTAACATAAAATTAATATGAAAATCAATAATAAATAAATATTATTTTATTATGTAGATAGAAAGAATCAAATATTCGATAAAATCAAATAATTGAAATTAAATAAATAACTAACTTATATAATTATGTAGTTGCAGTTAATCGAACACGAGTTTAGAATGAAACCAATTAATTTAAATATATCGTAGTAACCAAAATTTGGCTTTGTACTATTGTGTTGCAACGAAAAAGAATTTTTCTTATCAATAAAGTCTCTAATCCCCAAATAATTTTATTATAATTCTCTCAATTCCCGCCACCAATCCCCGAGTTATTTTTATACTTTTATATGTTCCTATCCTGAACACGAATAACTTCTCAAATTCCCGTCTCGAATGAGGCGGAGAACATAGCAAGATTGATGGGACGAATAAAATACCCATATGTAGTTGTTAGAAGTAAAAGAGATACCCAAATTTGGCTTTGTAGTATTGTGTTCCAACAAAAAAGAGTTTTTCTTATCAATAAAGTCTCCAATCCCCGAATTATTTTAATATACTTCACTCTGTTCCCGTCACCAATCCCCGAGTTGTTTTTATACTTCTTTGTTCCTGTCCTGAACACTGTCCTGAACACGAATAATTCTCAAATTTTGATTTTATGTTAACATAATTAACATAAAGTGGGATATCTAATTTTGATTTTATAATAAATCTTATTTATATTAATTTAGAATTATGTTAATTATATTAATATAATTTTAATATAATTAACATAATTCTAAATTAGAATTATTAAACTATAATTTAAATTTATTGAAACTTTTCCCATATAATTTTATTAACCGGTTAACCATTCAAATGTTAATACTAAATTTTGGACCAATCACAAGAGTCAAAAAAACTTTCCTCATATAATTTTATCAACCAATCGTAACCAGACTATCCATATAACACAATTAACCAATCAAAATTTAATTTATTTTTAATTAGAATTTAAATCTATTAAAACTTTTCACATATAATTTAATTAGGGGTGGTTAGACTATCCATACAACTTGATTAATCAATCAAAATTCAATAATTATTTTGGTTTTAATAAGAATTTAAATCCATTAAAACTTTACTCATATAATTTTATTAACTAAAGGTGGTTAGACTATCCATGCAGCGCGCTAACCAATCAAAATTCAAAAATTATTTTGTTTTTAATTAGAATTTAAATCTATTGACTATTATATTTACATATTTCAAGAATTTGATTATCAATTAAAATTATTTATTTTTTTATTAGAATTTAAATCCTTTATGATAATTATATACTTCGAGATTTTGATCATTGATTGTATTATCTATTTAATATAAAATCGTCTATTTTACAGATAAACTTCTAATACCACCATGTGACCCAACACACTCAGTGAGGAAGCACTATGAGTATATGTATAGTTTTTACGTCTTTAATCAATAATTTATATTTTTTATTGTTTAATTGTCAAAGGTTGTAATTTAAGGTAGATGTGAGGGTAGTTATCTATTATTTACTGTAAAGTAAAAAAATATTTATGTTAATTGATTATATTAAAAAATTTAAATTCATTCACTATTAAAATTTTTTATTTCCATAATTTGGTTATCAATTAAAATTAATTTATTTTTAATTATAATATAATCTTTTATTATATTAATATACTTCGAGATTAAGATCATTTGTCCAACATCGAATTTGTCTTTCTCATTCTTAATAACTCAACAATTTTGTTTCTCTTAAATCAGGTGAATGATTTAGCTAATAATGATAATTTTATTGTGATAATCTAGAGTCAAAATTGGGAACAAATAAACGCATATTCACGTCAATGATGATGGAGTTAAAAGACGTATAATTCTAAAATGTGTTAGGACATTCCACATTCTTATTAATTTAAAAACTGATAGTACATTTCAAACAAATTCTAATATCGTATTTTATGTTATTTTGTTATGATGGTAGCATTTTATATATTTGTTCAATCAATATTTTATGTGGTTGAATATTTAATTTTTAATTATAAATATCTATTTTCTTAGCAATCAATAACATAACTAGGGATGATCGTTGGATCACTTCAGGGTCGGAGAGTGTTAACCCCGCACCCGACCCCCGACCCCGAAATCAGTTCCCGAACCCGCCCCGATCCCGTACGGGGCGCCTCAGAGCCTCGATCGTAGAGTTTCCCTTCAGTGGTATTTTCATATTTGTAGATTCAGACTTGAAATTGTAACTTTTGTATTATTTACATAATTTATATTTATTAATACATGCATGTGTATATTTAGTAAAAGTATGTGGTAAAAAAATGATATAAGTTCTGTTATATAATATATTTATAATTTTTTTGAAAATTTTAAGATTGTGCTTTCGGTGCGTAGCACGGGTAAAACGCTAGTATATAATTATTAGTTTAGTTAGCTTAGTTCAAAATTAATATGATAATGTTTAATAAATTAAAAATATTAATCATATTAAGAGCATAAATCCCCTCTTAATTGTATGGTGTGCTATATATACTGCTTACCTGTTAGTTATGAATGACACTAAGAAACTAGACAGAGGGGAGTGAATGGATAGTTTGGATGATTTTCGGATTTCTTGAAACTAAAATGCTGTGAAAGATTGTGTTGTATGTAAATGCGGAATTAAACAAACAGAACACACACAATCACTTTAATCTACTTTGTATTAAGTAAATTAAATACTACAGCCTCCAAAATTTCACAAGTGAAATTCTGGCTTCTAAACAAGAACAATGTTTTCTTGCTTTGCTTACAGAGAAAAGAAGTGCTTCAAAATATTTCTATGTTATGCTCACTTACAGCTAACAGTAGGGTATGCACAATATATATATTGTCCTATACAAAACTAGTGCACACACCTAATTACACAGCTACCATCACTGCAACTCCATTTTGTCGTTCCATAAAAGGTTGGCTGTGTCAGGGAGGACCACTTGCTTTCTGTCGTCCTTTCCCTTATCTGTAGCTGCTTGTCCTTCTTCTTTCTCTCCAAGTTTTTCTGTAGATTTGCCATTTGTTTTTGGACCACCTGACCAACACAGATGCTTCAGTATTTGTCTCCATTGACTTTGATTTTGTACCTTCATTTGTCTTGTTGTAAACGTCTAAGTGTTGATATCGTGAACTCCAATATATTCCTGACTTCACGATGTATCCTTTGAAGACTTCGTGACATAGCCTTTGAAGACTTCGCGACATAGGCTATTTGAGGACTTCGCGATATAGGCTTTTTGAGGACTTCGCGACATAGGCTATTTGAGGACTTCGCGATCTAGGCTATTTTGAGGACTTCACGATCTAGTATATTTTGACTTTGCTGTATCAACACTTCACGATATGAGCCTTGAGGACTTCACGACATAGTTCATTTTGGACTATGCGATCTCAGTACTTCACGACATGGATTTTGAGGACTTCACGACATAGCTTTATTCTGACTTCACGGTATAGGGACTTAGATAAATTTCTGCAACTTATTTCTTCAGGGCCTTATTCATCTCCATCCTGCTGCATGAACAATTCTGAACTTCTACCAGGATAATTATTCAACAGCCTATATACATTCTAGATGCAAGAAACTTACTAAGCTCATTATAACTCTGAGCATACAAGATAAAGCTAATGTTCATGAGAACAAGACAAGTACAGTAGAGACCTATACTATATCCCAGTGATAGAAATCACTAGGTCATGTAGTGTGACATAGTCACAATATGTAGGCTTGTTAATAGTGGTATTCAGACATGCCTTTAGCCTAACAATCTCCCCCAAATTGTGAGTAAGAAACTTAGGCACAATTTCATGTTTGATAACAAGCCTAACTTACATAAAAGGAAACAAGTATGAAGAAGAGTAAAAGATGAACAAGATTTAATTACAAACTGAGAAATAAAGCTTACAGATTTTCTCTTTGAGCTAAACAGCTTCAGTTCCCATTTGCTTCTCTAAGTAGTCATCATAAACCTTTTTCTTTCTTATTTCTTCCTTTTTCTTCATCTCAGAAATCGCTACCAGAATTTCATCCCTTGCAATCAACTCTTCTATGAGAGGAGAGTCTTCTAAGTCTTCAGCTGCAGCTCTTAGGGCACTTTCCACATAGGATTCAATAAACTCCATCATTATCTTGCTTTTTCCTCCATGAATATTTTTGTACTCCACAACATAAGGATTTTGTTTCACTCTGCACAACCCCTTCTTTCTCAACTCTTTTGCCTTCTCTTCCATTGCTGCCATTTCTTTTTCTTTCTGACATTGCTTCTCTTGATTCAGCTTCCTTAGGTTTTCTTCATAGTCAGAATGCATTTTCAAAAACCTGACAATCTCTATCTTCCACAATCTTTCTTCCTTGTCTTCAAAATTAAGCAGTGCATTGATTCTCTCAAGTTTAGAAGTAGGAAAATATTGCCAGCTGCCTGTCTTCATTTATTTCTCCCTTCCATCAGTGTATTTGATCTCTAGATGATTGTTTTTCACTTTGTCTTCAAAGATTCTTTGAGCTCTCAGAAATGCTAGGGCATCTTCATCATAGTCTTCATCTAGAGGAAGAACATTTATCCCAACTACATTTGTGATCACCCCATTCTTCTTTGTTATCCTTGTCCTTTTGGCTACACTTTTAAGTTTCCAGTGTTTGACTTGAGGTAGCTTTCCAGAACAAGGAGATTTAGTCTTCAGTGCCACATCATTTGGAAGTAGCTTCAACCCTTTCCCTTTCCCTTTCATCCACTGTAACACTCCACTAGCTGTAACTTTGTGGAAGTGTCTTTTTGATCTTGTTGTAGTGGCTTTACCTTTCTCCAGTGGCAAATCAGGTTCAGAAGTCTTGGATATTGATTTTGGAGGATCATTACTAACAGTACTCACCCTAGACTTAGAGTCTTGTGTTGTGGTTAAGATACTGTTAGCAATGTCCTTGACTTGCTGATTTCCACTTCTCTTCTTTACAGACTCTTTCTTTCCCTGAGAGTCTTTCTTGTCATCTTTATCATCTTTGGATTTCTTTGAAGTTTTGCCCTTGCTGCTCTCACTTGCCCCATCCTTATCACTCCTAGACTGACTCCTTCTCCTGTAGATCTTGTCTTTATCATCATCCTTGTCATCCTTCCTTTCTCTTCTATCTTTAGTTGACTCTGGAATTCTGCCATGAATGATGAATGATTGTAGAGTTTGTATCATTTCTAGCTCTTCAGCAGTTCTGAAACCTCTTTTTGCTCT
This sequence comes from Heracleum sosnowskyi, assembly GCA_030848705.1. NCBI lineage: Eukaryota > Viridiplantae > Streptophyta > Magnoliopsida > Apiales > Apiaceae > Heracleum > Heracleum sosnowskyi. Next base: position 792,902 of record JAUIZM010000017.1, on the reverse strand, counting down.
GAGCATTTGGAGTACTTCATTTATCTTGTCCCTATTCTTCATCACCAACTGTGCATGGATTATCAGCTGATCTATAGAGTTTGCCCTGGTGGTGCTCTGGAAAATAACTGTTCTTGGATTGGAAATGACTTCAGGCAACCTTAGGAATTGGTCCTTCTTCAAGTCCTCATACAAGATTCTGTTGTTCTCACCAGTCTTCTCTATTAGCTCCACTAAGGTGTCTAGCTCATTATATCTCAGCTTCTCCAGAGTTTCAAAAGGCAAATGCCAAAGGTCATTTTCTTTAGATACCATGATGATCTCTCTTAGATAAGCATCCTTGACTTTCATGATGTTGCCCAGTAAATAACAATTGTAGAAGGGGGTTGAATACAATTGTATAAGATTCTCGACTTTATATAACACAAATATGAAAGATCAATAACAATAACAATAACAGCTTTATTAACTTTGATATAAAACTGTTACAAACTCTCTTAAGAAATTCTGATGTTCTTAAGAGCTGCTAGCTTACAAAAACTCTCTCAAGAAATTCTGTTCTTAAGAGCTTCTCTCCGATTATGTTCTCTCTCGAATGAATACATAAATCGAAACCAAAACTGTGTTTATATAGTACACACAGCTTCTCTATCAATAACAAGATAAGTCCTAATCATAACAAAGATAGAAACATATCTTTAATCGATAGCTGCATTCTACAAACCAGGAACAGATAGAATAAACTTCCATGTTTATCTAGACTCCAAATATAACTCGAAGTAGGAATCCTGATCAGCTTCAAGTCCTGATGATCAATCCTGATCATAGTCTGAGTAGGAATCCTGATGATCAATAAGATACTGACGCTTGATCAAATACTGATGACCATGCAATACTGATGACGTCAGCAATCCTGATCAGTTGAGTCTAGCTTCTGACGATCATTGAATTCTGATCTAACAATCTCCCCCAATCTCATACTTTGTGAAATAAAGTATAGATTCCAAATATTCAATGATGTCAAAAACATGTATCAAAATGTACGAGTATCTTCAGAAACAACTTATCTGTTTAAGCTTTTTGATAGAACAGATTCATCTTCAAGAAGTTGGATAATAAACTTTCTTCTTTTTCTTCAAGAATTTGAATCAGTCTTTCCTTAAGATTTCTGAGTTCTTCATCTTCCTCATTAATCTGGTAGATAGCTGCTCTGAGATTCTGTATGGAGTTTCTCTGTAGACTGTGCTCTTCAAGCAAAAGATAAGCAATTTCCTTCCCATCAGGATTGAGAGAAAGATGAGTCATGCCAAAATTTACTTCTTTAACAGCAGTACCCCTTTGCATTTCCACATCCTGACCTCTTTGATTTAAGTACATGGGAGTAAAATTACCATTGAAATTACTGTTTCCATCCAGTCTTCTTCTTATAGTTGACAAAATCATGTCACTCCGTTCTTTGTACACTTGGTTCTTCCATCTTAACAGATAGTGAACATATTTCAGTTCCTGTGTAGTTTTCATCAGCAGATCTTGAATAGATAGAATCTTCACACTACCATCTTTTATGAAGTACATAAGCTTTTCTTTCTTTTCAAAACCATCATGACAATCTATAACTATATCAACAGCTAATAAATTGTTCAGGTTTTCAGAAGTTAAAGTACCTCCAATTTCTGTCAAGGAGTAAGGATCAACATATGACATATTCAGATATTCACCATCTCTGTGTCCAATACCTCCTCTTGAATTACTTGACAGTTGCTTCAGATTTGAAAACATCTTTAACCAGAGTGTTTTTGATCTAGCCATATCAGACAAATCAACAACACTTGAAGCGCTTGTAATAATTCCACCAGACTGAAAATTGATAGGTGTATCACAACTTAATGTTCTAATATGTTTCCACTTCTTGTATTTCTCCTTTTCATGAGCGTAGATTCTTTCAAGTAAAGATTCTTGTCTGCTTGAATTTCTCCATTGTCTTTTATTTGAAACTTTAAGCCTTTGTAGATAGAGATTAAAATCTTCATTTGTTCTCTTTGTAATATCTCTTCTTCTGGCTTCTTCTTCTTCATCTACTTCTTTGTTGTGATAATCAACAACAGTAGATAAGATTATCAAATCAACCTCTTGCAGAATTTCAGATTCATCAGGATCTTGAATATTGTCAGGATTAGAATCTTCAATTTGATTTGTATTGCTGAGAGTTGATTTACTTGATTTTCTTCTCAATTCAGGTTCTTCTTCAACAATTCCATCATCACCAAAAGTAGATCTGTCAGAAACTACTAGAGTTTGAATAGGTTCAGGAATTTCTTCAATTCTTAACCCTCTAGACCTTGTCTGTCTAGGTACTATTTGAGTTGAAGAACCTCTTTTATTTCTTCTAGCACCTCTCCTACCTTTGCTTCCTCTACCTCTAGCAGGAGCAGTATAGCTTTCCATTGTCTCTCTTTGTAGTCTCAAGAATTCTTCATGTGAGAGATCTGGATATTCTTCACTTGCTGTAGAGAGTGCTTTTCTTGCATATAATTGTTGAACTCTTTTATCAGTGTGATAAAGAGTAACAATTCTACCGTCTTTTGTAGAAAACTTCTGGAATAAATTTGATGCATCTTCAGGATTATCAATAATCACATCTTCATCACCTTCAGGAATTGTAGCAAGAATTTGTCCATGACCAGGTGTCAGGATTTGATCTTCCGTCAGGATCTGAGATTGCACCAATGTTCTTACTGTCTTAACTCCAGAATCAGAAACATGAGTTGACTGCGTTGTTTGACTTTGAGAAGTTTGGATTGTCTTCATAACAACAGCATCAGAGGTTTCTCCTTGTATCGCTTTGTCACCACCATCATCTCCAGTATCATCATCATTATTTCTTAATACTAGATCAGGTGTACATTTTGTCTGAATAACCTTCTCCCCCTTTTTGACATCAGGATTTGACAATAATTGCAAAATTAAGGAAAGAGAGGCTTGAATTTCAGTTACCTTAGTATCCAGAGAATCAATTCTTTGATTGATTGAGGTTTGTTCTGAAACAACAGATTTCACTTGGGATTCCACTACCCTTAGTTGTAAAGTAGTAGGCACCTTTGTAAAATTATTAAAGATATCAGTCCTCACTTTTTCAGTTGAGCCCTTGATAGAATCAATCTCACTTTTCAGGCTTTTGGATAACAGAGTTGTAGCCTTCAGATGATTCTTCAAGTCTTGATTCTCTATAGACTTCACTGCATTATAGGCATGTTCAATAGCAGAAGAAAAACTGATACATTCATCAGATTGGTGCCATGAATTGTTCCATTCATTCTGTCTAAATGCCTCTGCAGGATCAAAGGAAGGAGTAGAAAAATCTTGTCTCTGATCTTTCCCAGTGAAAGCATTGCTAGCCATATATGTACTTGATGAACCAAAATTAGTTCCAAGACTAATCTTGAGTGCTGTAGCAAGCTGTTCCTTCTCTTTTCTATTCTCATTATCATCATCACTATCATCATCAGAATTATCAGCATCAGAACCATGAGATTTATCAGGATCAGGAATTGCAATACCTTTCAGTTTATCCTGTGATTCTGAGATAGGATGATCCATTGGTCTTGAACGAAGTGGCTGTATCAAAATAGGTTCATTATCAGGAGCACCACTAGCGTTAGGATGAACATCGTCAGGATTTGATATGCTTGCATCAGTATTTGCTACCAATGGTTCTTGTGGAGCTTGAGGTTCAGAAGCTGCTTCAACACTTTGAGCTAAAGGTTCTTGTGTGCTTCCCTCATTGACAATGTTCTCGACCAATCTTTCAACAGAAGCTGTAGCTTTGCCTGCATCTTCACTTTGAGAAGATGGTTCTTGTGTAGATGGAATGTTGATGTCTGCATTCTCCCTTTGAGAAAATGGTTCTTGTGTGACCATTCCACTAGCTAAGCCTTCACCCAAACTTTGATTGAGTGGTTCTTGTGTGGCAGGATCAACAGTAGCTGCTGAATTACTCTGAAATTCAGGTTCTTGTGGGCTTGATCCTTTCAGCTTCTTCTGTCTCTGATAGACTAACTCTTCTGCATTCCTCTTTTTCTTTGATGTAGGTGTTAGATCAACCAAGGAAGCAGTTGTAGAAACCTTCTCCCAAGAAATTACTCTAATCTGAGATGGAGAGGCTGGAGAGTCTGATATAGAGACAACTTTTGTTGCTGCATCAGGAATACTAACATCAGGATTTACTAGAGCATCAGGAGTAGATGACTCTTCAGGATTTGATGTCTGAATATCAGTATCCTTCATTTGCACTGTCAAAGGAATATGATACATGCTCTTTGATAATTTCCTTGTCTTTTGTGGTTTTGACGAAGGTACCACAACTTTAGTAGCAGTATCAGCAACTTCCTTGTTCATATTCATCACAGAGGATATAGGTAAGTCATCCTCTGAATCACTTTCATCAATCAACCTTAACTTCCTTTTCACAGGAACATTCTTAACAACCTTATCAGCTTTCTTCACCAGGACCCCTTGTACACCCCCTTGTATCTTCTTTTTAGTGAGTGGTGTAGAGGAAAAATCCTTTGAACCTGATTGCCTTCCAGACACATCAGTTCTAGCTGATTTCTTTGATTTTACAACTAAAGTCTTTTGAGAGACAGTAGAGGTGGTTGTTAACTGTTTAGACTGTTTAGGTTGCATGCTTGTGTCAGGAATAAGGTGGGTTGGGCCTTGCCCCATAGCATTAGAAAGTAGTCCATAACGAGTAGGCATTTTCTGATGTAAGAAAAACCTAACCTCATCAGGAATAAAAGCATTTCCGCACAAAATATTTTGCCATATCAGGATTAAAAAAAATATTCAATAAGATTAAAATAAAATTTTATTTAAGAAAACAAAATTTATTTTAACAATCCTGAATAGCGTTTTGGTTTAAGAAAAATAACCAAATTAATGGTCATAGAATTAAAACACGCTTACCAGCAAACGAGGCAAAAATATTTATGGAAAACCGAACCGTCTCATCGAGATTGTAGAAATGACCTGCACCCTTAATACACATTCTCTATAAAAGAGAACTGTTAAGCATAATCATCATATATCTATTAAAACACAAACCCTCTCCAGAGAAAAACTTACGAAAACCTTTCACCTTCTTTGTTTTTCAATGGCTGCCAACAATCAAAACAACATACCTGATGAAGAACTTGATAGAATTTGGCAACAAATGGATGAGGCTCTAGCAGAGATTGCAGAGCAAGAGGGACCTCAGCCTATTCCTGATCCACAGGAGCATCATGCTTTTGTGAATGCAATGGCTGATGTGCTTCTTCATAACTTCCATCAGGCAAATCCTGATTGGAATCCTCTTGAAAATCTCATCGTTGTCAATGAAGAGGATGAAGACGATTGGGATGATGAAGAGGATGAGGATGAAGATGATGAAGAGCTCGTCCGAGAGCTTGAGAAACGTAAGAAGAGAATCCGTGATGCTTGTATGTCATGCAAGTTGGAGGCACGGAGGCGTCCCGGTGGTCACGGTAACGATCCGCCTTCAAGTAAATCAGCTCCTCTTCTTGTCTCTTAAGGATGGAACAAGAGACCTTCCAGTTCTGATGGACTGTGAAGCTGCTCAGGAGCATTCATGCTAATTTGCAGGGCACGTGTTCATGCTTATCTGTAAAGCACGAGTTCCTGAGTAGAAAATAGACTAGGAAAATATGTAATTTCCATATTTCATGTAATGTATCTTCAAGTATTAATGAAATTTGTCTATTTTCTCAATTGTTTTCTTCCTGTTCTTGCCTGCAAAATTTGTTAGTAACACTCATAGTGATTTAGATATGATAAATAATAAACTCTGATAATAATAACATTGATAATTAAGACTGAAAACTTAATCAAAGACTAAGTAATAATCTAATTGTCCAGAGTTTACCAGGAGTGTTGATGACAAAATAGCATAGAACCTCTGGTTTTCATACCAGCTTCAATATCTGAGCATCAGGATTTGACCAATTGATTTCCTGTCAGGATTGAGTCCTTTCAGGATTTGATCAAAGATACATACCTTTCTGAATAACCATCAGGATTTGACAGTTATCAGGATTTCCTCTCTGTAGCTTTTCCTCAGAAATTCTCAAAATTCATCATTCCAAGTTCATTCACCAACTTATTGAAAGTAGCTTCAGGCAGTGGCTTGGTGAATATATCAGCTAGTTGTTGATCAGTAGGAACAAAGTGAAGTTCAATTGTTCCTTCCAGAACCTGTTCTCTTATAAAGTGATATCTGATACTGATGTGTTTAGTAAGAGAATGTTGAACTGGATTTCCTGTCATTGCAATAGCACTTTGGTTATCACAATAAATAGGGATTTTTGAGTATGACAGGCCATAATCTAACAACTGATTTTTCATCCACATTATCTGAGCACAACAACTTCCTGCAGCAATGTACTCAGCTTCTGCAGTTGAAGTGGAAATAGATTTCTGCTTTTTACTGAACCATGAAACTAGTCTTCCACCCAAAAACTGACAACTTCCTGAAGTACTTTTCCTGTCTATTTTGCATCCTGCAAAATCAGCATCTGAATAACCACACAACCCAAAATCTGATTCCCTTGCATACCAAAGGCCAAGTGACGGAGTGCCTTTGAGATATCTGAAAATTCTTTTGACTGCAATCAGATGTGGTTCTCTAGGTTTTGCTTGAAATCTTGCACATAGACAGGTTGCAAACATGATATCTGGTCTACTGGCAGTGAGATACAATAAAGAGCCAATCATTCCTCTGTAGTGAGTTACATCTACCTCTTCACCTTGATCAGGATCAAGTTTGGTAGCTGTAGCTATGGGAGTTGAAGCAGGAGTACTGTCTTGCATGTTAAACCTTGTCAGTAAATTCCTTGTGTATTTAGACTGATTAATAAAAATCCCTTCATCAGTCTGTTTAACTTGAAGACCCAGAAAGTAACTCATTTCTCCCATCATGCTCATTTGATATCTTGACTGCATAAGCTTGGAAAACTTTTCACACAGCTTATTATTTGTTGACCCAAAAATGATATCATCAACATAAATCTGAACTAACAGCAACTCCTTACCATGATTCAAATAAAATAGAGTTTTATCAATTGTACCTCTTTTGAATCCACTTTCCAGTAAGAATTGAGCTAAGGTTTCATACCATGCTCTTGGAGCTTGCTTTAGTCCATAAAGTGCCTTATCCAATCTGTAGACATAATCTGGATATGTAGGATCAATGAAACCAGGAGGTTGTTCAACATAAACTTCTTCCTCCAGTTCACCATTTAAGAAAGCACTTTTAACATCCATCTGGAAAACCTTGAATTTCTTATGTGCTGCATAAGCAAGAAATATCCTGATGGCTTCTAGTCTTGCAACAGGAGCAAAAGTTTCATCATAGTCAATTCCTTCTTGTTGGGAATACCCCTTTGCAACTAGTCTAGCTTTGTTTCTGATAATGACTCCATCAGAATCAGTCTTGTTCTTGAAAATCCACTTTGTACCAACAATTGATCTATCCTTTGGTCTTGGTACCAGTTTCCAGACTTCATTCCTTTCAAATTCATTCAGTTCTTCTTGCATTGCAGTAACCCAATCAGCATCTTTAAGTGCATCTTCAACTTTCTTAGGCTCCTCCTTGGATAGAAAGTTATTATATAAACATTCATTCTGAGTTGCACTTCTTGTTTGAACACCTGCTTCAGGATCTCCAATTATCAAATCAGGAGTATGATCTTTTGTCCATTTCCTTGCTGGTGTCAAATTGTTTCTTGAAGTAGATGCTCCCCCTGGATTGGTGTTATCTTGATTGAAAGAATTTGATTGATTTGAAGCTCTCCCTGAATTATTGATATGCCCTCCTGATGTGTTATCAGGATCTTCACTTGAATCAGTATCTGAAGAATTCTGTTCTGATGTTTGAGTTGACTCTGAACTTGTAGTTGAATGCTGTTGCTCCCCCTCAACATTAGCACTACTAGTTGTATCACTGTTGTTTGCATCATCAGTATTAGCACCATCAGTACCTGGTGAGTCATCAGGATTTGGTGACCCATCAGTATCTGGTGAATTGACAGGATCTGATTCAATTTCTTCAGGTTCCTTGGAAGCTTCATTTTCAAATAACAATCTATCATGCGAGTCTTCAATGATTCCAGTTATCTTCTTATCATCAAAAGATACATGAATTGACTCCATGACAGTTCTTGTTCTCAAATTAAAAACTCTGAAGGCTCTTGATGTAGGATAACCTATGAATATTCCTTCATCAGCCTTTGTTTCAAATTTCCCTAGCTGTTCAGGATGAGTTCTGAGAACAAAACATTTACAGCCAAACACATGCAAATGCTTCAGACTTGGTTTCTTCTCTTTGAGTGACTGATAAGGAGTGACACCATGCCTGTTTATCAATGTGAGATTTTGTGTATAGCATGTTGTGTTGACTGCTTCTGCCCAGAAATATGTAGGTAATTTAGCTTCTTCCAACATAGTTCTGCCAGCTTCAATAAGAGTTCTATTCTTCCTTTCTACTACTCCATTTTGCTGAGGTGTGCCAGGAGCAGAGAATTGTTGAATGATTCCTTTGTATTTGCAGAACTCTTCCATCTTTGAATTCTTAAATTCAGTACCATTATCACTTCTCAGAATCTTGACTTTGTACTTTGTGGTTGTCTCAATCATCCTCACATGATCCAACAGAACTTCAGGAGTTTCATCTTTTCTATGCAGAAAATACACCCAGGTGAATCTAGAATATTCATCAACAATTACAAGAGTGTACCTTTTCTTACTGATGGACATGATGTTGACTGGACCAAACAGATCAAGATGTAGCATGTGATATGGTTCTTCAATAGAGGATTCTGATTTACTCTGGAATGATGTCCTTCTTTGTTTTGCTTTTTGGCATGCATCACAGAGTCCATCAGGTGTATATAAGACATTAGGTAATCCTCTTACTAACTCTTTCTTAACCAACTCATTGATGTTGCTGAAGTTGAGATGAGAAAGCTTCTTGTGCCAATTCCAACTTTCATCTACTGAAGCTTTACTGATGAAACATGTAGGGGAGCCATCAGTATCTGAGAGAATGTTGGCTTCATATATGTTACCATGCCTGTAGCCAGTTAGTGCTATCTTCCCTGTTGCTTTACTGACTACTTCACAATGTGTGGAATAGAAATTGACATGATAACCTCTGTCAGTGATTTGACTAATACTCAACAAGTTGTGTTTTAGTCCTTTCACTAGAGCTACTTTTTCAATGATGACATTTCCAATGATTATATTGCCATATCCCAAGGTTTGTCCAATGTTGCCATCTCCATAAGACACAGTTGGGCCAGCTTTTTCCTCATATTCTGATAACAGGGCTTTGTTTCCAGTCATGTGCACAAAACATCCACTATCCATGACTAACACATTTTTCTTTTTACCCTGCATCAGAATAGTAAAACACTAGTCAGAATGTTTAGGAACCCACACTTGTTGGATTCCTTGTTCATGCATTTTATTAAATTTAACAGCAGAAGACTTTTTGACTTTAGTAGTCCTGACAGGATTTACTCCATCAGGATTTGCTTTGTCAGTATCAGTATTAACAAAAGCATGCTTCACTATGACATTTTCAGTTTTATCAGACTTTGTACTACTTTCAAACTTAGGCAATGGATCATAAAAGTTATAGTACAAATCATGATACTCTTTACATGTATAAATAGAATGTCATAGACTACCATAATGAAAACAGGAATTCTGTGATTTGTAAAATACTGATCTATTCCTAACATCAGACTTAGGAATTTCAGCAATTTTCTTCTTACTCTTTTTACAATCAATAGCAAGATGATTAGAGTTACCACAGTTAAAACAACACTTTCTAGGTGCATTTGGGATATATTTATAACCATTTTCTTTATTGATCCCAATTTTACCATTCCTGTTTCTCTTAACAGTAGCTTCCTTTTTCTTATCTGTAACCTCACAGATTTTATCTTTAAGCTGTTTCTGAGACAATAGACCTACATTTTCTTAGACTTTGTAATTTTAATTCCTTGAGTAGAAGAAGATCCCTCTTCAAAAGTAGAATTGGAATCCTTACCAAAAACAAAATTAACAGGAGTAATCTTAGATTTGGTTGAGTCTATAACATGTCTATAGGTCTTTGGACTGACTGTCTCATCAATGACAATTTTCTCTGCTAATTTCTTATCTTCATCTGACTTATATCCTAGACACTCTTTCCAATTCTTAGAGGTATTAATCTCATGAAATTTCCTACCAGAGTCTGTCCAGGTTCTGATTTTCTCATTAGCAAATTCAAGTTCTTTTTCAAGGGAAGTGCATTTAGATGTCATCTCTAAGTGCATGTGCTTAGCATTATCACATTCTTTTTGTACTTCTTGCATACGAGAAAATTCAGCTTCTAATATCTCATTCCTCTTTCTAAGGTCAGACATCTCAGATAAGATTCTAGTATTCTCAGCAGTTTGACTTCTAAAACTAATATGTAATGACTTTAGAAAACGTCTTAACTCAGAAGCATTATCAGTATCAAAATCAAAGATAGTATTTAGTACCTTATCATCAGGAGCAGCAGTTACATCAGCATTGGCCATTAACGCATAGTTGACTACCTCAGTATCAGATTCTGAGGAAGAGTCCATCCAATCCTTGCTTGATGTGATGAGTGCCTTTGTCTTGTTGCATTCAGAAGCAAAGTGACCCATACCATTACACTTGTAGCATCTAACCTTTGACTTGTCAAATTTGCTACTCTTGCTGTCCTTCTTGATATACTTGTCTTTGTCTGCTTTGAAGGTCTTTTTCTGAAAGTTGCCTTGTCTTCTATTCTTCCTGAACTTCATCCTTCTGAAGTTTCTGACAATCATAGCAACCATCTCTTCCATGTCTGAATCAGAAGATTCATCACCAGTATTGGCATCAGGATTGCCATCAGTATCTGATGAAGAGTCGTCAGGATCTGACTCAGCTACTCTTGCTTTCCTTCTAGAGACCTCCATAGCTTTCCCTTTTGATTTTGCTTCTACATTCAAAGCAATTGACTTTGCCTTGCTGCTTTTCTTGTTCTTTCTCTGTTGAACTTCAAGATCATGAGTTCTTAGCATCCCATAGATCTCATCAAGAGACACAATGTTCAGATCATACTGGTGTCTAATGATTGAGGTCTGAGTATCCCATTCTTCAGGTAGAGCTCTAAGAAATTTGGTGTTTGAATCTTCAGTTTCATATACTTTGTCAACTAAGGATAAGCTGTTCAATAGTGTCAGAAATCTATCATATAGATCAGTCAGGCTCTCTTCAGGTCTTGCATCGAATTGCTCATATTCTTGAATCAATAGAGCCCTTCTGTTTTTCTTAACAGATGCAGATCCCTGGCACTGAGTTTCTAAAGTATCCCAGATTTCTTTTGAAGACTTGCATGCAATCACTCTGTTTGACATAACAGCATCAAGGCTATTATGCAAGATATTCTTTATCTTTGGTTCCCTGAGTACATGAGCTTTTTCTTCTGGAGTCCATTCAGCTTTAGCTTTGACCACATAATGTTCTGGTACTGTATCTGTTCGTTCTACGAACTTTGTTGGTATATATGGTCCATCACGAATCCTGTCCAAGTAGTCGGGATCCATAGCCTCCAGGTACATCAGCATCTTTACCTTCCATGTAGGATATTCTGATATCTTCAAGATGGGAATCTTCATGCTTTCATACTTGGTTGTCGACATCTTTAGATCGTATCTGATTCAGAATTAAATCAGTTTGCTCTGATACCAATTGTTGCCCAGTAAATAACAATTGTAGAAGGGGGTTGAATACAATTGTATAAGATTCTCGACTTTATATAACACAAATATGAAAGATCAATAACAATAACAATAACAGCTTTATTAACTTTGATATAAAACTGTTACAAACTCTCTTAAGAAATTCTGATGTTCTTAAGAGCTGCTAGCTTACAAAAACTCTCTCAAGAAATTCTGTTCTTAAGAGCTTCTCTCCGATTATGTTCTCTCTCGAATGAATACATAAATCGAAACCAAAACTGTGTTTATATAGTACACACAGCTTCTCTATCAATAACAAGATAAGTCCTAATCATAACAAAGATAGAAACATATCTTTAATCGATAGCTGCATTCTACAAACCAGGAACAGATAGAATAAACTTCCATGTTTATCTAGACTCCAAATATAACTCGAAGTAGGAATCCTGATCAGCTTCAAGTCCTGATGATCAATCCTGATCATAGTCTGAGTAGGAATCCTGATGATCAATAAGATACTGACGCTTGATCAAATACTGATGACCATGCAATACTGATGACGTCAGCAATCCTGATCAGTTGAGTCTAGCTTCTGACGATCATTGAATTCTGATCTAACACATGACCACCACAGTGAGATACTTGATGTTTTCCTTGATCATTGCCGTGTAGGTCTTGGTGTTACCTTGTACACTGATGAATATGGCTTTCAGAAACTCCAGAAAGGCCTCATCATGATAGATGTTTGTGTTGGCAACTTCCTGTAGCTTGGCCTCAGTGATTAGATTTGCTTTGACAGGCTGAGCACTAGTTGAGATGAGAGGAGCTGAAACATCCATTGGCATTGTGCCAGGATAGAAGGTTGTAGTCACACTACTTTTCTGGCCAGTTAGACTGGTGACAGAAACAGTAGGAAGGGTCATTGGCTTTATATCTTTCTCAGTTATCTTGCCCTTAAGCTTTGACTTGGTAGAAGCTCCCCCTTTCATTTCTAGAATCACTTCCTTTCCTTTCCTTTCTTTCTCCCCCTTAGGCTTGGGATCAGACAAGATGTCTTGAGCTTCACCAGGAACAGGAAGGTTCATATTCCTCATCATAGATGTCATTATTTGTTGCTGGACTAGCAGAATATTTGATGTTGCATTGCTTTGGTCATCCAGCTTTGTGGTCAGGAGCTCCAATGAATGAGAAATCCCTTGGTTTTCAGATTTCAGCTCAGCCACCTCTCTTTCCAACCTATCAACCTTGGAGAAGAGTTGCTCAGATTTGAAGGAGTTTAGAGACTGGTCCTTGATCTTGGAGAAATCAAACTTGGAGATATTAGAGATTGGCACTTCATCTACAAGCTTCTCCCCATATTGGTTCTTCCACATGACAGATAGCATAGAGTTGGAGTTGATGTTGGCTTGCACTTGGTTCTCTAGCTTGGTAGACAGCTTCTTCAAATTATCTGAAACCAGAGCTAGGGTGCAGTCCATCTTTGTTACATTATTGGCAGTTTTCTGGACCTCCTTAAGGATGCCATCTACCTTGGGAAAATTAGAAAGATAGGAATTCTTCAGCTGAACCAAGGATAGGTTAGTTTCCTCTTTGATAGTTGAAATTTCTGATTGAAGATCTTTCCCAAGGAAGTGCAGAGCCTTCAGTTGACTCTTGTAGACATCATTGACAGCTTCATAAACTTCTGCAGGAGAGAGATCTTTAGCATTTGAACCCAAGGCAGTTAGGTAGTCCTCCCTGAGAAAAGCTAGAGCATCTCTGAGCTTGACTGTCCTCTTGGCATCCAACCAGGCATCTATGTTTCCATCCTGTTGAGCCTCATCCACAATTTTCTCCTTCTGGGCCTCAACATCCTCCTTATGACAAAGCAGAATAGCTTCATAGTCTTTATTTGGTAGACCAGCTGTGAGGAGATATTGGGCAATCTTTGAGAACTCATCAATCTGTGTCACATGAAGATTTTGGAGTTCTTCTTCCGTCAATTGAGAGGGCACAGATGATGATCCTGAAGGCCTGTCATGGTGCACAGACTTCAGCCATTGTGACATTGTGGCCTGAGCCAAGTTAGTGCTAGTGCTAGGCACTCCTGTCACAGATGAGGACTCTGCAACAGGTATGGGAGTGGGTTGAGTTTCCTCCAGCCTTGGAATAGTTGTAGAGTATGATGCTGTCTCCATTGAAATGGGATGAGTTACAGCATCATCTCCATATGCCTGTGAAGGCAAGTCCAAATCCCTGAGGATTGGAGAGTTAGGCATGGAGTCTCCAGTGAAAACTGGTGAAGCCTCCATGTTTTTGTTGGTGTCATCAGAATATGCCCCATCATGCATTTCCTGACCAACTAAATGTAGGTCCTGGGTGGTGAGCACAGTGTCAAGCACCATGTCACTTGAAAGGGGCTCAGTCACAGATAGAAATTGTGACTGATCAAGAGCAGAATTGTTGATAAGTGGATTTCATATCCACTTGGATCGTCCTAAATTGGCTTAAATTGATCGTTTTGTTCTCAAGTGTGTGGTCTTTGTGATGTGTTTTGTGTTAGTATTTGCAGAGATGAGTTGTCAGCAGAGAAGTGGAGTTCTTGTGGTTAGCAGAGTTGTTTTGAACATGTTTGTGAAGATCAAGTGGTTGCGGAATGAGAGAGCGCAAGGAAAAGTCAAGGAAAAGCAAGTTGAAGATTTTGAACAGGGATCAGGCGCGCCCGCGCTCCTCAAATGCTGTAAAATGCAATTCTGAGTCAGAAAAGGAAAGTTGCCAAAAGACCAGTCAGCCCTGCAGCCTATATAAACTATTGGTGGACGATTTCTGAGACATATATCCATATACATTATCATACCTACATACAAATTCATCCACCGGTGAGGAGAACAAGGAGACGGCTGATTACGAAGATCTAGATTTCATCTTTTCTTTGTATTCTTCTAATTAGGCGATACTTTGGATTCTCGTTTGTTTCTTCATAAACCCTAGAACTTTTATTCAGTATTCTAGACTTATTATTATCATGTTTTCATCAGAACCCACGATGATGAACGGTTCGATTATGAACTAATCGTTGTCGTGGGATTCTAACGGATTTATTTATGGATTTTAGTAGTTAATTGTTTTAAAGATGTGTGTGTGATGGCTAATTGATATCCTAGTTTGGTTGTGCTTATTCTTCTTGGATGCGTAGCTAACATCTAAGTTGTTTGTTAATCTCTATTGATTGCGAAAGTGGATATAGAGATTTAGAACTTGCCATGCTAGTATAGGTTTATGTATGTTTGTCATGCATGATTCGTAGGTAATTTTAACCATCTTACCTGCCCTATGTAATCTGAATGGATAACTTGCTCGTTAAACCGTTATGTTTTCAAATCTTATAGACATATAGGGTCTAAGCATAATTGGTGTCTGCCCAACTTCTATCTCTTTTGTGGATGTTTGAGTGGTTTGGTATACGTATACTGAAAGGTAGTGTATACTGATTTCGTGTTATCCGATTAGTTGTCACAACCGTCACATGCATTGATTAAAGACAAAAGACTCTAGATGAAGTATTTAATGAAGTTAGAATCCCATGTTTTATTCTCATAAGTAATTCAACAACAATCTCTTTAGTTAATTATAATCTTGTTACGTTGATTAGTTAATTTAGTTAAACAAAACACAACTTTGATACTCGTCTTAGCATTGAACAATAGCCATACATTGTTGCATAAGTGCATAACTATAGTAACCAAAGCAGTCTCTGTGGGAACGAACTCTACTTATTCATATATTACTTGTGACCGCGTACGCTTGCGTGATTTTGTGCGAACAATTATCATGTGAATGACTTTCCTGTAGAAAATAAATTTTAGGGATTTGAGATTCTGTAAGAAAAGAGGAGTCTAGATTAGATTTTGGCAACTCCACCTGAGAAATATGAGGAGTTTCAAGAGTGATGTGCTCTCCACTTAGTGTATTAATATCCTTATTACCACCTGAGTCAAGAGTGAGTTCTTGACCCTGTGCAGACTCTATACAAGTTGTAGTGAGGAGACTACTCTTTTCAATACCAATTCCATGTTGAGAGGACATTGACAGTAACATGTGTACCCCTTTTTGCACATCTGAATCCTGTTGGGAGGATTCAGTGGTAGCTGTAATTTTTGAATGCTTCTTTGGTCTGGTGAGCTGTGACTCAGGTTCCTCACTTCCTAATTCTACAGACTCATTTATGATTTCTAAAGTTCTCTTCTTTGTCTTCTTTTTAGTAACACCAATCTTTTGGGAGATTGGTGCACTTGGCTCCCTAATAACTAAAGTACTGTTTGCAGGGGGGGTCACTGGATGGGATAGGAAGGCCGGGGTTAGACTTTGAAGCTCCTTCAGTCTTAGCCTTCCCTTTCCAGGAAAGTTCATGATATATGGGCTTATCAAGTTGATAGGATGTGAATGTGTCTTGCATATGCTGAGTCACACTCAAAATCACATCCACTTGATTCCTTGTTTCCAATGAGCCAAATAGAACTTTGGACATGGACTTGGAATAAGCCAACTTTGTTGGATCTATACCATCTAATTCATGCACAGTATTATCAAGATAATTTAAAATGCATTGAATAAAACGAGGGTAAAAGATCTCATTACCTCTTCCACGAACAGTCCTGCCTAGCCTCTGAGCCAATTCCTTGAGAATGATGGCTCCTACATTGATCTCCTGATTGTTAGTTAAGGAGTAGGCTAGCTTCACAGCGATGTGACTGATGTGGTCCCATCCTGTCTTCCTGCACAGAAACACCTTCTGGAGTGCGTCAAACAGAAATGACCACTCCCTCCTGACATGCTTCTTGTTGAGCTTCGCCATGTCAATTTCATCAGCGTACTGAATTAGGGTCATGAAGTCCACCATTTGCTGATCAGTGGCTTCTTCATCATGACCCTCAACCTTGAACCCCAAAGCTTCATTAATTTCCTTCTCCCCAAACTGCAACTGCTTGCCTCCAATCGTGCAAGTAATCTCCTGAAATGAAGTCCCATCCTCCCTTGCCATTGTAGATACCATAGTTGTTCTCCAGAATCCTTCCAGCACATCAACATACAGAGTGGGGTTCATGGTCAAGGTTTGGCGAAGGTAGGATGTGTTCAAGAACCGTACAAAACACTTGTACCTGGGGTTTGCTTCAGCCTCAGATGGGATAGTGAGAAGGTTGGTCTCTTTGGGTATGGTTAAAGGGTTTGAGGAAGAAGCTGTTTGAGATTTGGGTGCCATTTGAAATTGAGAGTGAAGAAGAGAGAAGAGAATTGGAATTTAGGTTTGAGAAATTGTGAGTAGTAGACAAGATGAAAAGTTGTGAACGGTTAGCAAAAAGTATTTATATGATAGAGACACTGCGATATGGAGTTATGAATTTGTACAGGCTATTTTGATGTCATGAAGTCTCAAAATAGTCTATATCGCAAAGTCTTGCAAAGTATATCACAGAGTCCAGAAATGAACTATGTCTCAAAGTCTTAAAGGTAGAAAGTATGATGAGACTTTGCGGTATAGTATAAATACCTTGTCTAAAACTGTATTTTTGAAATTCCAAGCAATTTGTCAGACTTATATCAAAATTTTGAAATGAAATTATTTTAAATCAAAATTCTGCTAAATGTGGAGACTTGTCGATATAGTTATTCTAGGTCGCGAAGTCAGAAAATGAACTATATCGCAAACTCAAGAAATGAACTATATCGCGAAGTCTCACAATTTTAACAGTTTGTGATATAAGTCTGTTTTATTTGAACTAAGTCGTGAACTCTCAAAATCACCTATGAAGAGAGGTACTAAGAGTTCTTAAATTCACAGAAAAGTATGATTTGAAAAATATGCAGTAAAATACTGAAATATTTATAAATCATATCTCAGCTAATTTTCACTCCAAATAAATAGAGCATTTAAGTACAGTGAAAATTTACTGCTGCAACAAGTAGCTAGCATACTTACTTAGAACAACTAAAGGAAGGATTGAGCATTCCAATTTCACTCACCAGTCTGTTGAAGACAGCTTCATTTAGAGGTTTAGTAAATATGTCAGCTAATTGTTTCTCAGTTGGAACATAAGAGACTGCTATAGTACCATTTGCAGCATGTTCCCTAATGAAATGGTACCTTATCTCAATGTGCTTTGTAGTAGAATGATTGACAGGATTTGCAACTATGGATATTGCACTAGTATTGTCACACATCAGGGGAATGTGTTCCAACACTAGTCCATAATCCATGAGTTGATTTCTAATCCAAAGCAATTGAGCACAGCAGCTTCCAGCAGCAATATATTCAGCCTCAGCTATAGATGTTGCTGTGGATTGTTGTTTCTTACTGAACCAGGACACTAACCTTTGACCTAAGAATTGGCATCTTCCTGAATTGCTCTTCCTGTCAATTCTGCATCCAGCATAATCAGAATCTGTGTAACCAACCAAGTTGAACCCAGTGCCTTTTGGATACCATAAGCCAAGATTAGGAGTCCCTTTCAGATACTTGAAGATTCTTTTGATAGCCATCATGTGAGATTCTTTTGGATCAGATTGAAACTTTGCACACAAGCATGTGGCAAACATGATGTCAGGCCTGCTAGCCGTGAGATAGAGTAATGATCCAACCATCCCTCTATAGACCTTGATGTCAACCCTCTTGCCTTTCTTATCTTCATCAAGCTTGATTGCAGTAGACATTGGAGTTTATGCAGAACCCATACAGAGTTGAATTTCTGAATTCAGTTCCATTATCACTTCTCAAGGCAATTACAGATGAACCAGTGCTTTGTGCTTATCTATCAACTCTCTTGATATGCTCTATAATTACTTGAGGTGCTTCATCCTTGGAGAACAGGAATTCCACCCAAGTGTATCTTGAATAATCATCAACCATGACTAGAGCATATTTTTTCTTGGAAAGAGACATTACATTCACAGGGCCAAATAGATCCATATGAATTAACTGCAGAGGCTTTGAGTTTGAATTGAGCAATTTGTTCTTGTGACTTGATCTCTTTATCTTTCCTCTTTGACATGCTTCACATGCTCCATCTTGCACAAACTCCAAAGCAGGCATGTCTCTGATGAGTTCTCTCTTAGCCAGAGAATTCATTGCCTGAACATTCAAGTGAGACAGTTTCTTGTGCCACAACCAGAATTCTTCATTGGTGGCTTTAGTGTAGAAACAACAAATTTCTCCCTTATCTGCAGCCTTTAGGTTTGCTACAAACAAGCTTCCTTTCTTCACACCAGTCAAAATAACTTCACCGCTTCCTCTTTTAGAGATTAGACATTGATCTTCATCAAATTCCACTTTGAAACCCATGTTAGTGAATTGTCCAATGCTCAAGAGGTTGTGCTTTAGTCCTTCAACAAATGTTGTATCTTCAATAATGACATTCCCAAATTTAACACTGCCATATCCCATTGTATAACCAATGTTGTCACTTCCAAAGGTTACTGATGGGCCAGCCTTCTCCTCAAAATGTGATAGCAGGGCTATATCACCAGTCATGTGACTTGAGCATCCACTGTCCAAGATCCATATGACTCTTTTATTACTGTTGCCCTGCATTCACAAAATGACTAAGTTGTTTTTGGTACCCACACATGGTAGGGTCCAGTTGATTTAGAAACATTTTTGTAATTGATTCTTCTATCATAATCAGCATTCTTCACAGTAGGAGATTTCACTGTGCTTGAGGCTTTAGAGTTGACACTCTTAGGCTCACATAAAGTGTTTATCCCTGTTCTGTGAGTGTGCATATGTGTGTGTGATTCACATGATTGTGCAGAGTCAAGTTTATGCTTTAGAGATAAGCAATTGGCAATCACAGTCACATAGCATGTCATGCAGTTAGATTTACCACAGAAAGAATCATGGATATTGTTCATGCTACCCGAATGGTTACTTAGGTTATCAATATCATTACTAACAGGCTTATTACACTTATGAGTCAAATGATTAACAGATAAGCATTTCTAACATTGTTTCCTAGGAGCATTTGGCACATAAGCATAATTGTTGCCCTTGTTGACACCTACCTTACCATTTCTGTTTTGTTTCTTCTTCTTAACAACTTCTTTCTTGATTTTAGGACTCTTGACAAGATTGTCTTTGGTTTCTTTCTGATCAACAGATTTGGGAGAGGAAGAAGTATCCTTAGCAGCCTCATCTTCTTCAAGTAATTGTTGTTTGATGACCATCAATTCTTCATCAAACTCAACAACATTCTTTATGAAGATGGGCTCCTTAACACCAGATAAAATGGTTGGGGCATTTTTGTTTACAAAAGGTTCTTTTCCTTTGCCCTTGGCCTTCTTCATTCCCTTATCTTTTTCATAGTCAAAACCAACTCCAACCTTGTTGTCTTCAGTGTGTTCCTTGTGATAGGTTTGAACAAGTTCAGAGGAGTTTCTAAAGCTTCTTATCTTTAATTCATTTTCAGCAATTTGTTCTCTAAGAGCTTTCTCTATTTGTTCAGCACAAATTACTTTGTTCTTAAGATATTCAATCTCCTTCTTCAAACCATCAAGGTTCACAACCATTAACTCAAGTTCCTCATTCTTTTCTGTAAACTCAAGATTTTTAGCAGTTAGCCTATCAATTTCTTCATTAGCAACTAACATGCTTGTATGAATATTAAACATCTCAGTACTCATGTCTTCAATAGTTTGCTTGTATTGAGAGGGAGTCATGTCAAGAGAAGTAAGTATAGGTACCTGATTTGAAGAATCACCATCATCAGAAAATGCCATCAAGGCAAAGTTTGAATACTCCTGTTCTTCATCTTCATCAGAATCATCCCAGCACTTTCCCTCTGCAACAAAAGCTTTACCCTGCTGTTTCTTGAGTAGAGCTTCATACTTGGCTTCAAGATCTAAGTATGCTTTGTCCTTTTTGACCTGCTTGGGCTTCTTGCATTCTGTAGCAAAGTGCCCAAGTTCATTGCAGTTATATCATCTTATCTTGGACCTATCCACACTCCCAAACTTGTATCCTCCTTTTGCAGCACCAGCAATTCCTTTTCCTTTACTGAAGGTGTTTGAGCCACTTGATCCACCAGCATTTCCAGAGTTAAACTTGGACTTAAATGGCTGCTTTCTTTTGAACCTGATGTTAGGATATCTCCTAGCCATATAGGCAAAAGATTTGTTTTCTATTTTGTCCAGTTCATCTATACTGTAGAATTCATCTTCCTCAGGCAAATCATAGATGACTTGAGTTTCATCACCAGTGTCTTCAACTTCTAGCTCTTCAATCTTGACTTGATTGACTTTCAAAGATTCCATTCTTTGACCTAAATTATCAGCAATAAGGGCACAAGATGTGTTGGCCATCAATCCTTGCTTTGCCTGAATGGATCTCTTTTGAAACAACTCTAGCTCATATGTTTTCAAAACACCATACAACACATCAAAACCAATCTTGGTTAGATCCCTTTCCTTGAGAGAAGAGATTCTTGGTTCCAAGTGGTCTGGAAGAGTCAGTAAGAACTTCATGTTGAGCTCTTCTGTTTCATAGTGTTTGTCATAGAGTTTGAGCTCATTTATCAGCTTGTTGAACCTTTCAAACACTTCTGTGATTCCCTCCTTTGGCTGTGCCATGAAAGCTTCATACTGAGAAACCAGAATCTGCTTCTTGTTCTTTCTCACTTCTGGAGTTCCTTCACATAGCACTTCTATGAGATCCCACATCTTCTTTGCACTACTACAATGAGCAACAGTGCCATACATGTTGAAATCCATAGATTCACAAATGATAAGTTGGAGATGTCCATCTAGTGTTATCTTCTCCTTTTCAGGATCAGTGTATTTGGAAGGATCTTTAGGCTCATATCTTGCTGGTATTATCTCAGTACCAACAGTTGTTTCTGCAATCTCAATCATTGGAGTGAAGGGACCATGTTTTAGAATGTCTAAGTACATGGGGTTTGAAGCTTTGATAAAAAGCAACATCTCCTTCTTCCATAGACTGTAGTGCTCCTTGTTAAAGGGAGGAATCTTGATACTGCTTAGTTTCTGTGAACTCATTCTTGATCTTTTCCTGTTTGTAAATCAACAGTCTGCTCTGATACCACTTGTTAGTTATGAATGACACTAAAAAACTAGACAGAGGGGGGGGGGGGTGAATGGATAGTTTGGATGATTTTCGGATTTCTTGAAACTAAAATGCTGTGAAAGATTGTGTTGTATGTAAATGCGGAATTAAATAAACAAAACACACACAATCACTTTAATCTACTTTGTATTAAGTAAATTAAATACTACAGCCTCCAAAATTTCACAAGTGAAATTCTGGCTTCTAAACAAGAACAATGTTTTCTTGCTTTGCTTATAGAGAAAATAAGTGCTTCAAAATATTTCTATGTTATGCTCACTTACAGCTAACAGTAGGGTATGCACAATATATATATTGTCCTATACAAAACTAGTGCACACACCTAATTACACAGCTACCCTCACTGCAACTCCATTTTGTCGTTCCATAAAAGGTTGGATGTGTCAGGGAGGACCACTTGCTTTCTGTCGTCCTTTCCCTTATCTGTAGCTGCTTGTCCTTCTTCTTTCTCTCCAAGTTTTACTGTAGATTTGCCATCTGTTTTTGGACCACCTGACCAACACAGATGCTTCAGTATTTGTCTCCATTGACTTTGATTTTGTACCTTCATTTGTCTTGTTGTAAACGTCTAAGTGTTGATATCGTGAACTCCAATATATTCCTGACTTCGCGATGTATCTTTTGAAGACTTCGCGACATAGCCTTTGAAGACTTCGCGACATAGGCTATTTGAGGACTTCGCGACATAGCCTTTTTGAGGACTTCGCGACATAGGCTATTTAAGGACTTCGCGATCTAGGCTATTTTGAGGACTTCACGATCTAGTACATTTTGACTTTGCTGTATCAACACTTCACGATATGAGCCTTGATGACTTCACGACATAGTTCATTTTGGACTATGCGATCTCAGTACTTCACGACATGGATTTTGAGGACTTCACGACATAGCTTTATTCTGACTTCACGGTATAGGGACTTAGATAAATTTCTGCAACTTATTTCTTCAGGGCCTTATTCATCTCCATCCTGCTGCATGAACAATTCTGAACTTCTACCAGGATAATTATTCAATGACCTATATACATTCTAGATGCAAGAAACTTACTAAGCTCATTATAACTCTGAGCATACAAGATAAAGTTAATGTTCATGAGAACAAGACAAGTACAGTAGAGACCTATACTATATCTCAGTGATAGAAATCACTAGGTCATGTAGCGTGACATAGTCACAGTATGTAGGCTTGTTAATAGTGGTATTCAGACATGCCTTGAGCCTAACATTACCCTTTTAATTGTATGGTGTGGTATATATACTGTTTACCCTCTTAATTTTATGGTGTGCTATATATACTGCTTACCGAGGTATACATATAATAATTAGCTTAATACAATTCGCTTGCTTTCAAACTAATATAGCTTAATTAGCTTAATCTAATTAGTTTAAGTCTAAATTAATCTAATAATTATTACTAAATCAATACTCTTTATTAAAAGTATAAACCCCAACTTAGTGGTTTGGTATGTCATCTATACCGCGATATACATACAATTATTAGGTTAATTAGCTTAAAAAAATTAACTTAATTTCGAATTAATATAATGTTATCATTAAATCTATACTCTTTATTAAAAGCAAAAACCTCCGCGATATGGTATGTCATGTATACAGTGATATACATATAATTAATTATTAACCTAATTAGCTTAATATAATTAGCTTTAATTACAAATTAATATATTTATTATTAAATTAAAAATTAATCTATACTCTTTTTAAAAGTTGAAACTCTCTCTAAATGGTATGGTATATCATGTATATTGTGATGTACATATTTAATTCGCTTAATTTAAAATTAATATATTTGTTACTGCTAAATTAAAAATTAATTGTCAACAATACTTAAATTGTATACTAGGAGTCTATGAACTAATAGGAGTCTTCCAACAAAGAAAACATTTCTACATTAATAAAATAATAATTATTTTTATGAAATATTTTATATCAATTTTTTTAATTGTAAAAGATTGCATAATTAAATTTAGTCTTAAATTATTCACTACAAAAGTAAAATTTTTTAATTTTATTTTATGAAAATTTTTGTTTGTTTATAATTTTATTCACCACAAAAGTAATTTTCTATTTTTATAACTATTACCTCTTATACTATAAGGTATCTAAGAACTCTGTATTAATACCGTTACTATCTCTTTTACTACCTACTACGGACGGGCATTTCATCCGTTCCGCTTAATCTCGATCGGTACCCCCTCCCATTCGGGTCAAAAATTTGGGGAATTTTTCTGGTTCGGGCAGGAACGAGGACGAGTATAAAAACAAATCACGAATCGAGGATTTTATTAAGATGGGAAAATGATTTTCATTGTAACACAATAGTATTAAAGCCAAAATTTTGTTATACAAAATAATTAAATTGATTGGTTTCATTTCAAAGTCGGGTTCGATTTGGTGCAATTACATAATGGGATATTTCATCTAATCCCATTGTACAATTGGCTTTTCCATTTGGTACCACTCGAAATTTTTAACTTCGAAGTGATAGCATTATACTTTTGGCTTCATTCACACAATACCAATTTGTTATCCAAACGTTAATTGTTAATCGACCGATATAAAATTATGAGATTTTTCATTTGGTACCACTATGAATTTTTTTAACTTTGAAGTGGCACCATTCTAATTTGTGCTTCAGCTCCAAAATACTACTTTTTTAATGAATCTGATGAATATGTTCAAATTTCTTGAATTTATGCCCCTCAAAATATTGTTGAGTATATCTTTACCCACCAAAAGCAAGGAGTTTGATCAGAATAGTCAGATTCATTAACATAGTAGTATTTTGGAGTTGAAACACAAAGTAGAATGGTGTTACTTGAAAGAAAAAAAATTGGGTGGGACCAAATGAATATTTTCATACTTTTATAAAGGTCGACTGACATTTGGTTAACGGTATGGTATTATGTGGATGAAATCAAAAATATAATTATGTTACTTGGATATCAAAAACTTGGAGCTGTACCAATAGAATAGTCAATTGTACAATAGTATCACATAAAGTATCTCTTACATAATTACCCAAATTATTTATTTATTTATTTAAATTTCACTTATTTGATTTCACTCAGGATTCAATTCTCTATAAGTACATAATAAAATAGTATTTATTTTTTATAGACTTTCATCTTAATTTCATGTTTTAATTCTCTACAACTACATTTTAAATAATACTTATTAGTTTTTTTATTCTCAATATTTTAAGTTTTAGTTAAAGTAATTTAATTTTTATTCTCGATCTGTGCTTCGCATGGGTTATCGGCTAGTATTATTAATTAACCAGACGTAAAATTTGACAGTGAGTTCAAAGTCTAGGTCCTTGCTCTCAGTAGCTTACCTATATGTGGTTCTGATTCAGTTTTGATCTTGTTCGATGATACTTTCTAATGTAAAAGACAAATGAGCTCTTATACTTTTCAATTTTATTATTCAACTCCTTAATTTCATATGTAACTTCGGATTAATTATTTAATTTTAAATATTCTTATGATTTTTATTGTTAGTTATAATAATAAAATAAACATTTCTTAAAAAAGGACTTAATTGCACTGTGTTGGCTCGAACTATTTTTTTTTTTTTGACAGAAAAGTGGCCCAAATATAAATTGACCAAAGTAGGTACCGAAGAATTTATTTTTAACCACTGTATTGCATTCCGTTACTTTACATAAACTGCAGTTAACTTTTGCAGGGTATATATGTCCATCTAAGTTCCAACGGCTCAATCCAGTTGTATATCGGTGTATATATATCCAAGTACACCTATCAAACCCTAAGATCTATATACTTTATTTATTTTCTCTTTGGGGAAGCCATGACACACCAGTGTTATTGTGGGAAGTGGGCAGTGGAAAGAATTGCTCGAACAAATACGAATGATGGACGAAGATTCCTGGGATGTGTTGATGGTAGGCGTGGGTGCGGTTTTTTCCGATGGGTGGATTGCAGCAGGTTTAAGGCCTTTGAAATAGAAATGGAGAGGGTGAAGAAGGAAGCAAAAAAATGGAAAATGGGTTCCTGATGTTACTAGTTATTTTTGTGTTTTTCTGGGTCATGTATGAACCTTGTGTTGATAAGGTTAAAGAAGCTTAAAGTAATCATGTATTTCGATTTTAGTGAATTGTAAGTTTGATATCTTTGAATTTGAACTGTAATCCCATTGTAATATTTGCAAATCTTGAGTTAGTAGCTGCAAGTACCATGTCTAATTAAGAGTCAGTGGTTTCAGACTCTACCATTGCCCATGCCACTGGATACATGCCATCGTTGGCATCTACTCCAACTGCAGATTAGAGTTGTCCACCAAAGGGGCCCTTCATGTGGCACCCATCAAGACCAATCAAGGGTCTACAGAACTGAGTGAAAGCTTTTTTCAAGGGGCCTAAACAAACATACATTCTCATGAATTTACCCCTATCAGTTCCTGGCAAAGGATCCTCAGTAAGTATTTTTATAGTTGTATCTGGTATAACCTTCCTCACTTCATAAGCATAATCCCAAACTTGAGAAAATTGAATTTCATGAGTCCCATTGATTTTTATCAGTGCTCTTCTTTTGGCTCTATACACACTGTGTTTACTCACCTCACACTTAAGATCATTGAATATCTTCTTATGGAAGGAAGCAATGGGTCACCCTGGATTCATTCTAATATCCTTCTCATGGTAGTCTGCAAGCCAAGCTGAGTTGATCTATTTTTGCTTGAAAGTAGGCATGCAAGTGTGGTTCTTGATTATTGTCTTTATCTGATAACTGTTAGGTCCCGATAAGTTTGTAGAAGGGGGGGGGGGGTTGAATACAAACTATACCGTTTTATCGAATTGTTCGTTTAAGGATTAAACAATTAAAGAACAAATTATTGCGGAATTAAATGAAACAAAATTCAAGTTAAATATAACTTATATTAAACTTGAAAGGTGTTACAAATATTGTACTGATTACAAAGATTGAATCTCAAACTAATTAAAACAAATCTAGAATAAATTCGACATGAACTTATCTATATTTGTAATAAAAAGATAGAACGATAAATAATAGTTCGAGATACGTTTTAGGGATAAAGATCCGCTAGATAGTCAAAGCAGTACAAGTAAACGATTTCTAGTGGCTTGGATATAACACTTTGAACTAGAAATGATTTGCTGATCAAGGATTTTGTATCCGGTAGTTTACAAGCTTTGGACATAAACTTTGAAGATGATATTATGTTAAGTCTTGTACTTCTATCTTGATCTCTTTTCTTTTGATAATACACTTCTTAAACTGCACGTGCATTGGCCGATTAAATCTGATTAAATCCTTGGAATGACTCTTTGTAAAATGCTGGCATGACTCATTTTTGGCCTGGCATGACTATTTTTAATACTGGTATGACTCTTCATACAGACAGTCATACTAGCAGTATGACTGTCGGTATGACACTCATATATACTAGTATGACTGTCGGTATGACAGTTTGTACTAGTATATATTAGGTCATGCTACTATTTAAAAAACACAGTCATGCTAGTATATAATTCTAAAATTATTAATCTGTTAATTAATTTAATTAGTAAATTAATTCTGGAAGAATTAATTAACTAATTAAATCAATTAAATAATAAGATTAATTAAGATAGAATTAAATACTATCCTGAATTAAATTAACTCATTAATTAATTTAAGGAATAATTTAATTCATTAAGAATTATATTATTGATTAAATTAACTATAGATAGGTTAATTATAAAGAGAAATAATTTAATCTCTTGAGAGTCCCTTGACTTGAACCACTGAATTTGATGAAGAACTTCCACTGAATAATGTTGACACTTGATGTACTGTCCGGTTCATAAGTGACTAACTGCGATGTTTGTTTTTCATTCTTTGACTTTAAGAAGTGGTCCATTTGTTGCCTTTGACTTTGTTTAACCACTGTAACCTGTACATTTGCTGTCACACATCTGAAATCTCTGTCACTTTAATAAATCCACTTTCTTGAATACTTCACCGAGGCTTGATCAAATAATTGAATTTCTTTCAATGTAGAATTACTTCAAATCTGTAGGATGACTTTAATCTTCATTCTTTTGACTGATCTGAACTTCTGAGATTCCTATGACAATTGAATTATTACTTACTTATTACAAACTTGTTTAAGTTGAATTGTAGCCTCGATGTTAACAAATAGGCCTATACATATGCCTTTCAATAAGTGATGCTGGTCTTAGTTGCTAGAGAGGCATAAACACGCCATTTACAAGGTTTTTGACATATATACTTGACCGTCCTGCCATAGTTTCTCACATTCTCAATGGGCCTCATCTCCAATATGGCATGAGTTTTTACAGTCTTCATGAACACTCGAGAACTGCTAAACATCATTCCTAGCTCAAATACTTGGTTTAGCCATGTCCACATCCTCATTAAACACTGGAAATGATCTCTTGTCTTCATCATTTGAATTAGAAGCCATCTTTTCTTCATCTGAACCAGCATACACACTTGATTCATCACTGTCCTCATTAACATTAACATCTCTCTCACCATCTTCATCTTCATCTTCATAGTTGTCATACACATTCCTGTCAGGCTGGATGTCAAATAGGAGATCATCATCCTGATCAACCTTATTTGATTCATCACTGTGAAAGCTAGCATCATCCTCATCATCCTCAAACTCCTCTGCATCATAGTCATCATCTAAAAAATCTTTATAAACACCCTACATGTTCCTTACTTCCTCTTAAAAATCAATTTCTTGTTGTGTTTAATCAGAAAATGGATTCTCCATGTGAACCTCTTCATGAACAGGTCTTCTCTCATCTACTACTGCAATTGGGGGGATTACAGTAACATATATCTCTACATATCTAGACTTTGGAATCAAAATGCACATTGTCATTAGTTCATCATCATTCTCCAATTCAAACAGCCCATTCTCCATTGTTGTTTCAGGTAGTTTATACCACAACTTATAAAAGCCCCCATTTGCCTTACATTCTACTAGCATTGCATTAATTTCTAACAAGCTAATTTTATCACTATCACAGAAGTCTACGTAAACAAGTGTCCCACCAACATATCTCTTCGGATCATCTAAAACTTCACCATCATACATCAATTTAATTGTAAACAACTTTGGAACTATAATATCAAATACCAATTTCACAAAAACAAACAAAATAAATTCAATAAACAGATAAAATATCAAATCAAACCCACTAACAATTTAGTCAAGATATTAAGAGCAACAGCAATTAAATATTAAATTTTTACATAAATACCACAAAAACCCTAAAACTTAACAACATCGATAACAACATTCACACATAAATTGACAGATTTTTCACATAATCAAGTCACTACTACACATTACCATACTTTAATATGAAAACTCCCAAATTCAATAGCAAAACCAAGTACATATGCATGCATGAATACATATATTAAAGGTTCGAACACTAACCAACATATTGTGGACATTCGTAAGGTTTGAAGATGTCTACGTCTTTTTTAGCTCTCAAATTCCACACCATTTTCTTCGACCATTTTCTTCGATTCGTTCGTAATTGCTCCGGTTGAGGCTAGGGTTTTGAGTGTATGCGATCGATAGAGGGGAAAGGTTTTTTTTTGTTTTGGAGGGAGTTTCAGTGGGGGGATACAATAAAATTAAGTCTAAAGAAAACGATACATATGCCAACACTATTAAATTACGTTTATACCCCCAATACAATCATATTTTTAATAAGACAGCTAACTGCCATTTATGTAAAGTAACGGAATGCAATATAGTGGTTAAAAATAAATTTTTTGGTACCTACTTTGGTCAATTTTATATTTGGACCACTTTTGTGTCAAAAAAAAAATAGAGATAATTTTTGCACAGGCTTTTTCCATGGTTTGCACTTCCACTTTTCGAGTGTTTGCTGCTGTTCTCGATGTAGTTCCGTTTCCGTCGTACTTACGTATGCCTTCAAATGAAGTATTTTTCTTGTACTCCACCACACAAATTAAAATAGTTTACTTGAAAAGATGGTGCTGAAGTTGGATAGAAGAATAATTCGGTTAACCACGGGACTTGTTGTAGAGGTTGATCTTGAAGTGTTGCTTTATTAGTAGAGTTTCTGTGTCCCATGTTCGAAGTCTTGGTCGTTGCTATGGTAATGGAATTGTTAGAATATAATATACACTACACCATAAATGGCCTACTACAACATTTTGAGGTCATGTTGCCTTTGCTTATGTTGGCTTTGCTATGTATATTTTTGGCTTCTACAACATTGTCATTTTGATGTTGGCTTAGGCACGATAAATATGTTGCTGTAGAATCAAAATGTTTGCATGTTGCAATAGGTAACAAAGATGTTGCCATAGTTTTGTAATAGGCAAACTTTTCTCTTTCTTAACTAAAAATAAAAATATTAATTTTTTTAAACATAAAAACTAATTAATTTTGATAAAAATAATTAAAATTTTCTTATAAAAATTAAGAACTGCCAGAAAAGGTGATTAATAAAATGAAAAAGGTAAAATATATTTTTGAGATTAATAATTATATTTTTATAATTACAAAAATACTTGATAAATGTTAAATGATTTTTGCACAAAAGTTAGATTATTTTTCAGACAAAAAAAATTCGGCTGAGCGGCAAAAATACCGCCCAATCCAAAACTTTTCGGACAAAGGCAAAAAAAAGCCCACCCACTTTCATTTTTCATTTCTTCTCTCGTAACTCTACTCTCTCTTCCTCTCTCGCACTCTCACTTTACTCTCTCTTTCTCTCTCGCTCGAACACACACTTGAACACACCTCTTAATTACTTTTAATCTATACATACATATGCATACATACATCTGTAACTTCATGTAATCTATAAATACATACTATAAGTACATATAACTACATTGATTTGAGTTTAGGGCATTTTTAATTCGATTTAAATTATGTAATTATGTTGATTTCGTTTTGAAATTTGTTTCTTATGTTGATGTTTCAGGGCTGATTATGAAATTTGAGCTTCAATCGGGGTTTAATTTGGGACTTCAATCGGGCCGGGTTCAATTTGGGGCTTCAAATTAGGGCTTCTATATGGTGGAATTGGGGCTTCTCTATTTAAGGTACTTCAACATTTTCTCTCTTCTATATTTGGGTCTTTTATATTTTGAATTGGGTCGGGTTTAATTTGTTTAGTTTTGTGGGTTGTAGCATGTTCGATTTTGTGGGACTCTAGGCCTTGCTGTTGCTCTTTTGGGTGCAGAGTGAGTTTTCGTTTTATCCCGTCGGTTAATCTGTATTGCCCTTTTTTAGGTGATGATTATATGTTGATGTTTTCGTTGGTTTTGAATAGACATGTTATTGGAGTAGATGTTGATGCTGAGTCACTTGAAGTTGCATCTACAAATGCTGAAGATCTTGAGGTACTTATGAATTGTAATTGTGCATTTTTTTTCTGTTGAGGTAGAATGTGGTTATTTGATTAATTGTATTTTGTTCGCCTCTTGTGTCTTGGGGTTTCTTTGGTTGATCAATGTGTATGTATAGCGTTAATGTTCTTTCTTTCTATTGTTATTGCCTGCAGATTTCCTTTAAATTGCCTCGTTGATTGTCTCTCATAATTTGTATGATGTCAAATCTATCAACTAAAATCCAATACCTTTTTTATTATCCTAATGCAATTCTGATTTGTTTTAACTGGAGATAGTATCAGTTTTTATAGATATTAATTCGTATACAACGAGGTGAATAAATCACTTCTTGTATGTTCCTTTACAGGCAGCAGGAGCAGCTTTTGGTGCATTGGCAATCATGGAGGTAATTCCAAAACAGTATAAGCACATGGTGATGAACATCCAGACGAGGTTGGCCAGGCATCATCTGTGTATAGTTGTATACAAATGATATGATATGTTATATCAAGCTCAGTTTCGTTGTATAATTTATTAAAGCTCTGTTTCATCGCTGAATCTGGTTGCAGGCATGGTGGGGATGGAGCTACTGAAGATGATGGTGGTAGGCCAGACCATATGTAGGCCACAACTCAAATGACATCCTAACAAGTTACAAGTGCTGACCATGTTTAGTGTTCTATCATTCATGAATCATGTTTGTTAAATTATTAGAGTATTTTGTTTGTTTTGTTTGCATAGATTATTAGAGTATTGTAAGTTTGGATTATTATGTAGTCTGATGTTATCTGGTGGGAATGAAAAAACAAGATGTGTTGTTGATTTGGTTGGGTCTGGTATTTATAAATACAGATTGTGTGTTTTTAATTGTAAATAGAAAATTATTGCTATTGATTCTATAAAGTGTACTTGGCAAATAGAACAAAATATGTATAATAAAATGTTGCTAGAGCTAAAAATTGTGTTGGTATAAATGTGGGACCCACACTGGATCCCAAACTGTATCCACATTGGACCCCACAGGTGGGGCCCACTTTGTGGGTCAGCGGTGGGTCCCACTTCATTTTACTGAAAATATAACACAAAGGCAACATGGATATTTTGTTGGTATAGGGTAAAATATTGTTGCCATAGCAGTCTATTACAACACCAAAACTCATGTTGCCATAAAGGAGAATAATGTTGGCATAGACCCCAAAGCGAACATCAAAAAAAGTGTTGGCTTTGCAATTTTTGGGCCTACAGCAACATATTTTGGACATACGCCAACAGTTTTCAGGGCTTGTCGTAGGCCATTTATGGTGTAGTGATATGATCCTGGAAAGTGCCTTCCTCTAACACCTTGAGGTTTTAGAGCGACTGGTTACTCAACATGGTATCAGAGCCAGACTGACGGGAGGACTCAGGTTCGACTCTCTGCCACCCCCAATATTCTCACAATTTATGAGGGACACGAAAGACAAAAATTATGCCCCAAAGATGGGCGCCCGTGATCCACTCTTTGACCCAAAAAAATGGGCTCTCGAGTGAGGGGGAGTGTTAGAATATAATATATGATCCTGGAAAGTGCCTTCCTCTAACACCTTGAGATTTTAGAGCGACTGGTTACTCAACAGGAATTATTGGAGTATGCCACTTCTGTTCCCATTCCATTCTGATTTGACGCTTGATGAAAATTACAAATAAGCTCTTATAATCATCAATCAATCGATATATGTATACAAAGGAGGATACGCGGGAGGTTAGGTGGCGCCTCTAAGATTGTCTCAATCTATTTTTCTAATTTTCTTGAATTTTTGAATTTTAAATACTAATAAATCAAAAAAATATCATTTAACCTATTACAAGTAGAATAGGTGTTCGAATTTATTGAGGAGAATAGTTCGAATTTATAGGGAAGACAAATAAATAAAAGTTTGA
Organism: Heracleum sosnowskyi; assembly: GCA_030848705.1. Lineage (NCBI taxonomy): Eukaryota > Viridiplantae > Streptophyta > Magnoliopsida > Apiales > Apiaceae > Heracleum > Heracleum sosnowskyi. The sequence goes on along the minus strand of JAUIZM010000017.1, from coordinate 759,694 downwards.
TTTGAAGTACAATATGTGTTCGAATTTATAAAGAAGAATAATTCGAATTTATATGTAAGACATATAATTAAAAATTCTATTTAAAGTAGAATATATGTTCGAATTTATAGAGGAGAAGAGTTCAAATATATAAGATATATTTGCTAAAAGTTCTATCGAAAGTAGAATAGGCGTTTGTAAGACATAGTTAAAAGTTCTATTGGAATAATTAAAAATTCTATGTAAAGTAGAATATATATTCGAATTTATAGAGGAGAAGAGTTCAAATATATAAGAAATACTTTCTAAAAGTTATATCGGAAGTAGAATAGGCGTTTGTAAGACATAATTAAAAGTTCTATTGGACGTAGAATATGTATTCGAATTTATAGAAGAGAATGGTTCGAATTTATAGAGACTTTATAGGTTAGACATATAATTAAAATTTTTATGAGAAGTAGAATAGATTTTCGAATTTATAGAGTAGAAGAATTCAAATTTATAAGAAATACATATTAAAAAAAAGTTATATTGGAAGTAGAATAGATGTCTGTAAGGCTAATTAAAAAATTTATTGAAAATAAAATAGGAGTGCAAATTTATATTAGTGTTTTTCAACGAGAGAGCGACTCATTAGAAAGGAATATGTTAACAAAAAAATTAATGTATAAGACAAGTATTCAATGTATAAAATTTGTGATTTCGATCTTAACAAGAAAAACGTGTTTAACAGGAGGAAGCCTTATTAGGGAGAAATGAGTGATTGTTGTAATTTTATATATAGAATTTTTTTAAAAAAAAATTATAACACCGCCGTGAATTGCGACTTTGTCAATTTGTAGGTTAGACATATAATTAAATTTTCTATCGGTAGAATAGGTTTTTGAATTTATGGAGTAAAAGAGTTCGAATTTATAAAAAATACATATAAAAAAAAAGTTCTATCAAAATTAGAATAAGTGTTTATAAGACATACATAATTAAAAGTTTTATTAGAAGTAAAATAGGAGTGCGAATTTATATAGGTGTTTTTTGAACGAGAAGACGACTTATTAGAAAGGAACATGTTAACATGAAAATTAATATGTAAGACAAGTATTCAATGTATAAAATTTAGGATTTCGATCTTAACAAGGAAAATGTGTTTAACGGAAGGACAGCTTATTAGCGAGAAATGAGTAATTGTTATAATTTTATAGATAAATTCTTTTTTAAAAAAATTATAACGCCGCAGCGAAACGCGACTTTGTCAATTAGGTGAGGTGACGCCCCTAAGATTGTCTCAATCTATTTTTCTAATTTTCTAGAATTTTTGAATTTTAGATACTAATAAATCAAAAAATATCCTTTAACATATTAGAAGAAGAATAGGTGTTCGAATTTATTGAGGAGAATAATTCGAATTTATAGCGAAGTTCGAAGTTCTATTTGAAGTAGAGTGTTTGAATTTGCAGAGGGGAAGGGTTCAAATATAAAAGAAGTACTTGCAAAGTTCTATTTGAAGGTTAGGTGGCGCCCCTAAGATTGTCTCAATCTATTTTCTAATTTTCTAGAATTTTTGAATTTTAGATACCAAATAAATTAAAAAATATCATTTAACATATTAGAAGTAGAATAGGTCTTCGAAATTATTGAAGAGAATAGTTCGAATTTATAGTGAAGTTCGAAGTTCTATTTGAAGTAAAATAGGTGTTTGAATTTGCAGAAGTGAAGAGTTCAAATATAAAAGAATCAATATATATATATATATATATATATATATATATATATATATATATAAAGGAGGATACGCGGAATGTTAAGTTGCGCTCCTAAGATTGTCTCAGTCTATTTTTCTAATTTTCTAGAATTTTTGAATTTAGGTACTAATAAATCAAAAAATATCATTTAACATATTAGAAGTAGAATAGGTGTTCGAATTTATTGAGGAGAATAGTTCGAATTTAGCGAAGTTCGAAGTTCTATTTGAAGTAGAATAGGTGTTTGAATTTGCATAGGGGAGGAGTTCAAATATAAAAGAAGTACTTGCAAAGGGGAGGAGTTCAAATATAAAAGAAGTACTTGCAAAGTTCTATTTGAAGTAGAATAAGTGTTTCAATTTATAGATGAGAAGAGTTTGGATATAAAAGAAGTAATTGCAATTAAAAGTTCTATTGGAAGTAAGTAGAATAAGTGTTTGTAATACATAACTAAAAGTTCTATTTGAAGTAGAATATGTAAAGTTATATAGGTGTTTTTTCAACAAAAAAATGTCTCATTAGAAAGGAGTATGGTAACTTAAAAATTAATATATAAGACAAGTATATATTCAATATATTAAATTTGAGATTTTGATATTAAAAAGGAAAGCGTGTTTTACGGGAGGACGGCTTATTAGCGAGGACCGAGTAATTTTCGTAATTTATTTGATAGAGATTTTTAAAAAAATTATTATGTCGCCGTGAACGCGGTTTTTTAAACTAATTTTAAATAACAAGAAGAATCACAATAATATAAAATCTTCGTTTTGTATTATTTTTAGAAGGTCAATAGTATTGAAATTAAACTCTGCAATTCGTTTTATTTTCATAATAAAACTGAACAAATTCACATCAGTTCAAAAACAAAACTTAATCAAACCTTGCTGTATAAAATAAACATGATTATGTACACAGCTATTCAAAGTTTCAATCGTATAGACCAGGCAACCTGCATGATTGCCGTGTTTTAGTTATTCCGGTGGCAATGCTTCTAGTTGTTAACGAGGAGGCCTGTGTTTTTAGCAAGTAAACCTGTAGTCCAGCACATGCTTAGAGCATGTACAACCCATTGCATTACATTGTCAAAACTCAAAAGTCTTAACCCCTTACCTGCGGCTAATAGGCATTAACGAAATGTGTATTCTATCCAAAAATATTTAAAAACACGCCAAATCATTAACAGATGTATCTTCATCAGAGTAAATAAATATCCAGGTGTCTTCTAGGTAAAAAATGGCCAAACTTTGTATAGCAGACAGAAATTATTTTAGTATAGTAAAAAGGGCCAACACCAATAACATTGTAATATTTTATGAACCCAAAAAAGGCCAGTGATTACCATAGTCGGGCCTCTTGCATACATGCATTGCTGCAGATTTTAATCGGCTATTACAGTTTACACTATATACCACACACCCATCAGAGTGTAATAACAAAAGGTTGATTGGATACTTCAGACTTCCTTCAGCTGCAAAAGAAATGGACTCTGATTTATTTCAAAGTCCATATTATGCACAGGCTTCTTTGTGGTCCCCACTCTTGCGGGTCTTGACTGGTTCGCACTTCCATTGTTCGAGTTGTGGCTGCTGTTTCTTGATGTAGGTGTATCGTGATTATGCTTGCCTTCATATGAAGTAATGACAGCTTTAGGGTCAGTTGAAGCCCTCTCGACATGCTTTCTAACATTGCATCCTGCGTACGTGCATTTGTAATAACTCCTGCAAATAAAATCTGACTGCATCAGAGCTGGTCTTTAGAAAGAAGTAGGACTTGTATCAAAACATGTATAGCTGGAAGGTCGGAGGAAAAATTAAAAGCAATATAAATAAATAAATATATGAAATGATTATGAAAAACTAAAAAAAATAATCCTAATTTATCGCCGCACTAAAAAAGACCATATTAAGCATTTGACATTTTATAAGCTATACATTTTAAGAAGGTACCATCACAGACTACGGTTGAAGAGAATGAAAAGTGAAGATGCATCTACAAAGGAACCATTCCCCTATTTGAAGCCCTTAAAACTCCGATTATTTAACCAATATAAACCATCAGACAGTATATCCTCCCAGGATTCCAAATGATTTTCTAGGGATTTATGAAAAAAGGATTTAAATTGTTGGGTCAGTTACAGTCAAGTCAATTTATCCGATAAGCATGCTAACTGATAGCTTAGATAACACTATAAAAAAAATCTACTAAAGCATAAACAATTTCAGGAATTACGATTACGTAGACCGAAAGCCAGATATCTAATGTGCCCAAAGCAAATGACCAACTATTGACAAATCAAAAGAGAAGTCGGTGCACCAAAGGGTTTTCGTTCAATGGTCACTCCATACCTTATCCGAAGTCACGTGAGAGAACGTATATGCGAGTATAACCCTAGTAAAAATTGGTACTATATTCATCACAACCAGCATGACATCCTATTATAAGTTATTAGATTTATTATAACCAATGCTTAGTCTACATATTCCTGGAATATACGTTTAATATTCATAGAAAATAGATAAACTGCGAACTCACTAGAGCACCTCTGTAGTATAAATTGACTACTGACTACCTATAGAGGACAAATTATTAACATCTGAGTTTAGGTGGCATAATCTTGAACCATTGTAAAGCCCAAACAAGAAAATATTGTCATATGGATGATTATGATTGTTTTACGAGAGAACTGGTAATATAAATTCACCACAGAATTAAATGACATACATATGCACAAACTCGATGTGTTAGTATTTGTAGGAAACAAAAATTAATGCCCGCCTTATTTCTCATTTCAAACATCCAAAAAGTCAACATTAATACTCAAATTATAGATAAGAACCAAAATAACAACCTTGGATTTTGATTACCCTTGACCACTTTCTGTCCATATTTTCTCCATTTGAACCCATCATCTAGAAGATCAACTTCGCTTCTGGTTTGTACAACTATCCTCGACTCTGTTACCGCTCTATGAGATATAGGTAACTCCTGTGACCTAACTTCTATATTCCTGCATCCCACAGAATATCACATTAATCAAGTTTTATAAATTTTGGACAAGCAAACCCCACGTTATACACATAATTTGAGCATGGTTGAAGAAATGCTAGGAGATCATGAAAAACAGTAACTTGCCTTCTTTTAGGATCTGGTTCCCCATCTTCGTCCACATCTACTCTTGGTTCAGCATCATATGTTACCTCATCATTAGTTGATTCATGTGATTGTCGGGGTACTATTTGAGTTGACAGCTGATCGGCAGGTACTAGATGATAAGGTACAGTCTCCTCTGATCTACTTGATTCAGTCTGACCTAGAAAACCAGGCTCCACCTTTGCCTCGGCATTTACAGCTCTACTCCGATCATTACCACCCTTTGTGCGTTTATTGGACAGAGGTAGCTCATGGTTATGCTGACCTTTATAGGTAATTTCAGTTACCTGGCCATTAGGAGAACATTCAACTTTCTTCTTAACAGGACAGTTGACATATGTACACTTATAGTAGCTTCTCGGATACTCGCTCGCTTTGACCTGCTTCTGCCCATATTTCCGCCAATTGTAACCATCACTTGCAGGTTTATCAGTACTGAGCGAAGTAGATAGTGACTTCTTTTCAAAATTTGAGATATCTGGTGATTCGATTTTCGAACTTTCAGGTTCCAATTTTGCATCATACATCTGTTGTGAGAAAACTATGTCAGATCCAGAGCTAGTATGTGTCAAAGTTTCTGCAGAAGCAGGTAATAGAGAAGGCAGCTGACTGTCGGCTTGAATATGCATAAAAGATTGGGACTGGGACAATGCAGCCTGAGCCGTTACATGAGCCAGAGCTTGCTGGTGGGACATCCCGAAAGGGCTCTGTATAAAACAAAGCAGACAGATTATCATCCAATGCACTTGTGAGGCAAATATCCAAAGTGTCTACTTACCCTATAAGGCATGCCAAGTATATCCTCAAACATGATGCCAGTTCACGAAAGGACCAGTGTCTCACATACCCTCAACTATAAGGCATGTATAGTTACTAACAACAAAATTACTTCCTAGTTCATATAATATGGAATCAAACCAAATAATAAAGTATCAACACATCGAAAAATTAGTGCAACCTAGCAAAGATCCAAACTTGCATATTCAAATCCATAATTCCGCATACAAAGAACTACAATTGGAGCCAATAAACAAAAAGATCCAAACTTTAATAATCCAAAACAAAAAAGATCCAAACTTTCACTAAATTAAACACACAAGTATGAACAAAATTATTTAAGAAACAATATATTACCTGAAGAGGTGAAAAAAAGCCAGGTGAATTGAGAAACCCAGAAGGGCTTAAACCAGGAGGCATCATAAACAAAGGTGACTGAGCAACAACCAAATTCATAGGCCTATTTTGCTTAAACCCTGATTTCTTATCACTCCCATCTTCACTTTTCAAATCTTTACCAGAAAATTGATTAGGCTTTGCCACAGGAGAAGCCATAGCTCCAGCAAGAAGCTGAGAGAAAGAACAGTTATCAGAGTCAGGATAATACTCTGAGAAGAAATTTGAAACCAGGGTCATTGGGCCTGGACTCAAACCAAGCCCACCTGAGAAAAGAGCTTCCATTGAAGGCCTTGGTGGCAGATTTAAAGTAAATGATTGTCTTGGTTGTGTTGCCAAAGCCTCTTCTGCTTCACCCATTTTCTTGCTTATCTGTATCTATAATTATGAGTTGACTTTCTTCAAGTTGTGAAATTGAGGCAGCAGAGAAAGATTTAATCTTTACTTGAATTATAATAGAAACTTGAGTCTAAACAGACACTGCTTCACTTTTGTTGCGTCTCTCATGTATCATGTGTGTGTATAGTACTATGTTAAAAAAGTGGTTGTTGCTTGATCTGGAAATTGATGTAAGAGAAGAAAATGGATGTAAAAGTGTGTGTGAGAGTGTAAGTATATGTGGGTGTTTTTCTTACAGGGAAAATGCGGTTTGTTGCTTGGTGTGGGATTGATTGATTAATGGTTCTTATCCTTTGATTGATTTTGGAGGAGTGTGTATTGCAGTTGTGATGTGACTCACTTGACTCCCACCTCCTACTTTTTACTTTGTCTTTCCTATTTCAATAGATCCAATCTATGTTAGTATTAATTTCCTCACACAATATATCATACACCTTGTATTTTATTATTTCAGAGTACTAGAGTAGTGGTATCCGGCTTAAGTTACTGATTTTTTTCTGAAAATCGGGTGAAGTCTTGATTTCAAGTTCGAAATAAGCCAAAGTTTATTGAATTAAATTTGGTCAATTTAGATAATGACAATTTTATTATAAGCATCCAAAAATTATGATTTATTAGTGTAATTAATAGTAATACTTTATCTTATAAACTAAATTAAAGTATCAAATTTTTTCAATGTGGGACCGAAATGTTACAAACTCCCCATTAAACTTTTGACGGTGTGTTATAAACTCCCAAGTTAAACTCTTGACGTCTTAAGTTTGAACGAATGACTCATAGATCCGGACTTGAATGGATAATTCACAAGTCCAAGACTACATCTCTCTAGTTAATATTAGCCGGCTTGTTCTCATTTCCGGACATCTGTCCATTATGCAATAATATAGGTAGTCCACACACCATTACACGTCTTTAAAAAATTATGATTTATTGATGCAATTAATAATTATATTTTTGTTTTATAAACTAAATTAAAATCTCAAATTTTCTTATACGGGACTGGGATGTTACGATTTAATATTTACATTAGTTATGCTTTTAAACATACATTTATCCGACACATCATATAAAAATTTTGACAAATCTTTCAACTTTGAAATATATTGAAAAAACAGTAATGGTGCAGAGAAAGCAAATTTTACCAACTGCTGACCGATGTTATAAATAGCACCATAGACCATAGTGCAGTGTTGAGCCAACCCAACCAAAAACTTTCTCAACAACCATTCTTTCTTTTTTTATTCTTTTTGACAAAAGTAAACCTTAAATTTCAATGCTTTAATTGCAGTGTTTACACTGCCATTGTAAAAGAAGTTAACCAACGGAAACTTCAGAGTGCATAGATTTACTTGAATTTCTAATCATTAATACTACTTAATTTATTTATGTCGATCTTAGTTGCATGTAAAAATTGTGGCCAAGCTTGACTGCTTGTATTGAAATAATATTCAAAGAGTCCGTAATAAATTATTCAATTTGTCTCTCTCATTTCTTTACATTTTTTTTTAATGTTCTTCTCAATTCTTTATATTCCAAAAATTTCCTAAAATAGTAAAGTTTTATAATTGATATGGACATAAAAGTAATTATAGAAATATAATTATTAATTCATTGGAAAGACCCAATATTCAAGGCTCAAAACTCTGATTATTTATTAATTTCGTAATTAGTAAATAGGGAAAATATACATCTCATGAAAATAGTCCAAAATATGGTAAATTCATCAAAAAAGGATCCGGAATCCCAATTAATGAGTCATAGCCTTTATCAACAAGGAAAAGACTTCTCCAGCAAGAAATACAATGTTTATCCATTATCAAAAAGGAGACTTATTAGCTAAGACTCTTAAACTTACTCTAAATACAAGGCTCCTAACACCTATATAAAGGACCTGATCCTACAATCAGAACTACGTTTTTGGCTTGATTCTCAGCACTGATTGAGATACGCAGGCATCTTGTGAGGACCGATTAAGTCTTGAAACGCAAGAACAGTCATTAAAGCTCGAAGCTCTCTAAACCCTAATAATTAATTCACAAGTACGTTTTTTTAATCCATAACATTTGGCGTCGTCTGTGGGAAGACAACATCAACCATGGCAAACACACGAAGAACAACTCGAGATACTCAAACTTCCGAGGAGCTTCCTATCACCTCTAAGGCTGATGCTCACGGAAATCAACCACTGGCACTCAAGGGGCGAATATCCCCCTCACCACTACTGAAGGACCGGAGATCCCAATTTCGGTTGAAGAGACGAATCCCCTGCAGATGGTCATTTATGGATCTAATCCACAAGAGACCGCTCACCAGCAACCAATCACGACCTCCTCACTGCTCATGAATGCATCAAGTGGTCTCCAACTCCATACTACTGATCTCCCCCAATATGCAACTCAGACTTTGGGGATGCCAAGCTATGGTATGCCTCCTCGACCCATGGCAGGTGGTAGTGGTCTCAATTCCACCTATCACGAGGCATACGTTCCTCCTTATATACAAGGTCTGGGACCCCAAAATCAACACACTCAAACTCGAAGGACCCTTTGATTCGAGATTACTCGGGACCCTACACCGAGGATGAGAATGACACAACTGAAGAAGAAAGGGATGTTGCCCCAAGGAGAAGACGTTCTTCTCAAACAAATCGGGAACAATCCCAAACTACTAAGGAAAAGATTGCGGCCCATGAGGCAGAGGCTGCAAGGCTCAAAAAATTATTGGCAGAAGAGGAAGCAGCAAGAACTCAACGAGTCCCTGTGATTAACTTGGACCCAACACCAAGAAGAACCAAGAGGGCTGAAGCCCCAAGGGGTGACCCTAGTATTTTGTTGCCCCTAGGAGATCCTGATGATTCTACACCACCATTTACTCAAGACATCATGAAAGCTACTATATCCAGGAAATTCAAGATGCCAACGATTAAAGCTTATGATGGAACGTGGGATCCCGCAAATCATGTAAGAACCTTCTCCAACGCACAGCTGTTGCAGCCAACCAATGATGCGGTTAAGTGTAGGGCGTTTCCCCAAACCTTGGCAGGTATGGCCCAACGCTGGTATAGCCGTCTTCCTCCCAACTCTATTGGATCATTCAAGGAACTAAGCAAAGCTTTCATCAATCAATTCGTTAGTGGGAGAGTGCATGAGAAAAATTCTGCATCACTCATGGGAATCCAGCAAGGAAAGAATGAAGCCCTAAGGGATTATATCAACTGATTCACTCGGGAGGCTCTGAAAGTCCCGGACTTAGAGGACAAAGTGGCTATGATAGCCCTGCAGCAAGGAACTACTGATGATCACTTCAAAAGATCATTGGCAAAACATCCACCCGAGAGCATGCTGAAGCTCCAAGATAGAGCCGGAAAGTACATCAAGGCTGAAAAAAGTATGAGAAAGTATGAACCCACTACTGGTGGTAGTGGAAATCCAAAGAAGAGAAAGGAAACACAGGAGTATGACGTCAAGGAAAAGTTTCCTAGAACGTCAAAAAGTTCTAATTCTCCACCTAAGAGAAACAATTTTGGCCCAAAGTTTACAGAGTATGCAAGATTGAATACTCCCAGGAGTCAAATTCTAATGGAGATAGCAAAGGAAGAGGATCTCAAATGGCCGAAGCCAATGAGGGCTGACATGTCCAAACGGAACCAAAACCAATTTTGTCGATTCCATAAAGAAGTTGGCCACGACACCAACGATTGTAGACAACTGAAAGATGAGATTGAATTTCTGATACGGAGAGGAAAGCTCAATAAATTCACCAAGGATGGAAATCAAGGGAGTCAAAGAGGAAATTATGAAAGGAAGGACTATGACAGAAGGGACAACGATCAAGATCGAAATCCCAAACCCCGAGGGCCGGTAATCAACATGATATTCAGAGGGCCAACTGTTGCTGGGTCCTCCCGAAACTCAAGAAAGGCTTATGCTCGAGAAGTAATGATTGTGGTCGGAGAAGCACCGAAACGTGCCCGAACAGAAGTATCAATATGTTTTGATGATTCAGACCTAGAGGGAGTGAAGTTTCCCCACGATGATCCCTTAGTCATCGTGCCTGTGATAGGGAATTCTGAAACAAAGAGAGTTTTGGTCGACAATGGAGCTTCAGTGGACATCTTGTTCCATGATGCTTTTATCAAGATGGGCTATACTGACTCTTAGTTGACACCCTCAAATATGCCCATATATGGATTCAATGGAGTGGAATCAAAGGTGGAAGGCACTATCCAACTCCCAATGACGATGGGGCAAGGGCCGAATACGTCTACTCAGATGTTGAACTTCATAGTTATAAAGGCAACTTTGACTTATAATGCAATCCTGGGAAGAACTGGTCTTCATGCGTTCAAGGCCGTTGCCTCATCCTATCATCTGAAAATCAAGTTCCCAACGAGGAATGGAATTGGTGAAGAACGGGGAGACCAAAAGATGGCTAGAAGTTGTTACGTAGCCGCGTTAAGGCATGATGGAATCGGGGGGGCAGGTTCTCCCCATTAAAGACATGGATACTAGTGACAATGAGGACTGAAGAGGGAAACCAGCTGAGGATTTAATCCCAATTCCCTTAGTCCCCGGTGAACCGGAGAAGGTGACTTATGTTGGAGCATTATTGCCTGAACCATTGAAAAGCAAGCTCATATCTTTTCTTCAAGAGAACAATGACGTTTTTGCTTGGACAGCGGCTGACATGCCAGGGATTGATCCCCAACTGATAACCCACAAGTTAAATGTGGATCCTGAAAGGAAGACGGTGAAACAGAAGAAGAGAAATTTTGCTCCAGAAAGGCAAGAGGCCATTAAACAAGAAGTTGAGAATCTTCTGGAGGACGGGTTCATTGAAGAGATACAATTCCCATAATGGTTGGCTAACCCAATGATGGTCAAAAAGGCCAATGGGAAATGGAGGATGTGTGTGGACTTCACTGATTTGAATGATGCATGTCCTAAGGATTGTTTTCCCTTACCAAGGATTGATGCCCTAATACATGCCACAGCTGGGCACGAGATGCTAAGTTTCATGGATGGCTTCAGTGGATACAACCAAATCAAAATGCACAAAGATGACATCTCTAAGGTATCATTCATCACTGACTTTGGTGTTTTCTGTTATCTAGTCATGTCATTTGGACTTAAGAATGCAGGGGCAACCTATCAAAGATTGGTGAACAAAATTTTTGGACACCTGATTGGAAAAACCATGGAGGTTTATGTGGATGACATGCTGGTTAAAAGCCTCGATAAGGCCGATCACATAAACCATCTACGGGAAGCATTTGAAGTGCCGAGGCACCACAAGATGATGTTGAATCCAGCTAAGTGTGCCTTTGGTGTGGGCTCGGGAAAGTTCTTAGGCCTGATGGTTTCCAAAAGAGGAATCGAGGCTAATCCCGACAAAATCAAAGCAATTCTAGATATGGAACCACCACGGGCTGTCAAGGATGTCCAGAAACTAACGGGAAGAGTGGCATCATTGGGAAGATTCATCTCCAAGTCAGGAGAGAAGTGTTTACCCTTCTTCAAAGCACTCAAGAACGTGAAAAATTTTGAGTGGACGACTGAAAGCCAAGAGGCCTTTGAGGCCCTGAAGAAATACATGGCTGAGGTACCACTGTTGGCAAAGCCAAAGCCAGGAGAAACTCTTTATTTGTACTTGGCGATTTCTAACACAGCCCTCGGAGCCGTTTTGGTAAAAGAAGAATTGAAGGTTCAGAAACCCATCTACTACGTGAGTAAGATTCTACATGGGGCAGAAATAAACTACTCTACGATTGAGAAGTTTGCCTTAGCCTTGATAATGGCCTCAAGAAAGCTACGCCCGTACTTCCAGGCTCACAAGATAGAGGTCTTCACTAATCAACCTCTAAGAAACATCTTGCATAGCCCTCAAGTCAGTGGAAGATTGATCAAATGGGCTATTGAATTGGGCGAATTTGACATCAAGTATAAGCCTCGAACGACCATAAAAGCTCAGGCACTTGCTGACTTCATGGTTGAATGCACCATTGACAACCAAGAAGTCGGGGGCAGGAAGTAATAGTGGAAGATGAGAAAGATCTAGAGATGGAGTTCAAAGAATATTGGGTGCTCTATTTTGATGGAGCATCAAAAACAAAATCAAGTGGAGCAGGTTTGGTGCTACAAAGTCCTGATGGATTTCTCATAGAGTACGCACTAAAACTTGACTTCCCAACGACAAACAATGAAGCTAAATACGAAGCCCTGATAGCTGGCTTAGGGCTGGCTGGAGCCTTGAGAGTTAAAACTCTGAAAGTGTGTGGAGACTCGAGGCTAGTGGTTTCCCAAGTAAATGGGGAGTTTGAGGCCAGAGATGAAGTCATGGCTAAGTACTTAAAACTTGTCAAGGCCATCATGACTCAGTTTGATGAATGCTATGTGGAACATATTCCAAGGGAAGAGAACATGAAGGCTGATGCCTTGTCTAAGTTTGCTTCTTCTGAAATTGAGAACTACGCTGGAAGTGTATACTTCCAAGTCTTGAAGACCCCAAGCATCAATGGAAAGTTGGTAGCACCTATTGATGTTGCTAGTTGTTGGATGGATCCCATCAAAGCTCATTTGGAAACTGGGTGGTTACCCAACGATACTTCAGAAGCACGAAAGCTATATGTGAGAGCACTAAGGTATGCCCTGATTGAGGGAATCCTATACAAAAAGTCTTTCATCATTCCTTATCTGAAATGCTTGAGACCCCAAGAGGCAGAATTGGCCTTATAGGAGGTACACGAAGGAATTTGTGGGCAGCACTTGGGGGGCAGAGCCCTTGCTCATAAAGTCACTCGTCTAGGTTTTTATTGGCCAAGCATACTTGCAGATGCTAAAAGCTACGTGAAGAGGTGTGAACGGTGCCAAAAACATGCACCAGTGGTTAGACAACCTTCAGAGATGATGACGTCCATAAACTCACCTATCTCATTCGCCATGTGGGGGATGGATATACTTGGACCATTTCCAATGGCAAGTGCGCAAAGAAAGTTCTTGATAGTGGCAATCGACTACTTCACCAAGTGGATTGAGGCTAAACCTTTAGCCAAGATAACCACCAAACAGGTGATGCATTTCTTCTGGGAGAATGTGATATGCAGATATGGGATTCCATGTATCTTGGTCACAGACAATGGAACTCAGTTCAACAATGAAGAATTCAAGAAGTATTGTGATGAGAATGATATCAAGTTACGCTTCACTTTTGTTGCCCATCCTCAAGCAAATGGGCAAACTGAGGTTGCCAATCGAATTATCCTGGATGGACTAAAGAAAAGAGTTGAACGCTCTAGAAACACTTGGGTAGATGAATTGCTCCTCATACTATGGGCATATCGTACTACTCGTAAAGTCACCACTGGAGCAACCCCCTTTATGTTGGCATATGGGGCAGAGGCAGTGGTTCCAGTGGAGATTACTCACACGTCTCCAAGAGTTGAGGCTTATGAGCCAGAAGAAAATGAAGAAGGCTTGAGGCTAGCTTTAGATCTAATTGATGAAGTTAGGGATGAGGCAAACGCCAAGATAGTTGAACATCAGAAACGAGCATCTTTCTATTACAACCTAAGGGTTAAAGAGAGGTTCTTCAGTCAAGGAGACTTAGTCCTCCGAAAGATTGAGGCATCCGGAGTTGGACAAAAAGGCAAGTTGGCCCCAAATTGGGAAGGACCATATCGCGTTAAGAACGTATTTGGTCGAGGCACCTACAAATTGGAAACCCTGGAAGGGATTGAAGTGCCAAGGACTTGGCATGCTGCAAACTTGAACGTCTATTATGTTTAAGTCCTGATTGGACTCACTATTAGGACAAGTAGAAATAAGGTCGACGAAACCAATCCAAGTTTTTAAACTTGAGTATTATGTAGGGGTTGAACCCATTTTCAAAGTTATGAATTCCATATTCTTATGTTTTCATTATGCTTTATGTGTATTGCATTCTGATAGACATGTTAACTAAGCATGCAAAATCAAGAATGTAAAAAGCTGGAAGAAAAACAAAGTTAAGACTTAAATAAAAGTTAAGTTAAGCCCGTAGGCTGGAAATACATAAAAACTAGTACAAGCCATGAATGGCCATAAATAAAACTACAAACAATGCATCATCCCCCTTGTCGCCGGTATCAGCCTCCCCTTCTTCTGAGTCAGAATCAAAACCAGGGCGAGTAGCTGCAGAATCAGCACCGGCTAACTGACCAGGGGGAGAAGAATGCCCTAGATCCAGAATCCTGTCGTCCTCCGTCATATCATCTTCTCCAGCCAAAGCCACCTCTAAAGGGGTAGGGGCATAAGGGCTCGGAAAGTCAGAAAGGATGAGAGATCCAGGTATCTTCTCCAAGACTTCAGCTAAGGCGCCATCCCATCCCTTAGTGAACTGAACTGGGAATAGGAGCTCGTCATGTTTACCAATTAAGTCCTTATACTCCTGGGAGTCAAGGTACTCATCGATAAAATCATCCTTGCCCCTCCTCAATGAAACCAGTTCAGCCTGGGAATCAGCCAGCTCTTTCTCCCTCCTAGCCAGAGTGGCCTTCAGAGAACCCACCTCCTCCTGGGACTTCTCAAACTTGCCTTGGTTGGCCTCTGAAGATGAGCGCCAAGCCTTGGCTTGAAAGAGAGCCCCTTGGAAGTTGGCATTAGCCTGCAAGCAAATTACAAGTCAAGATAGAAACTTGAAATATATTAAAAACTACAAAGAAAAAGGGAAGTAAGAACTTACTGCAGCAATATCCTGAGCGCCTGCATGCTCCACTCCCTCCAAAGTGGAGTTAGAAACGAAGTCCTTGTAGTCACAAGGGGTGAGAGAGTGATAAGACCACTCACTGGCATGCTTGAACACCCCCACGACTGTGTCCTTCTTCCTAATACCCCAGTTGAGGCGCCAAACAGAGCTCTTGGCTGAGGCAGGAGCCTCAACCTCCTCAACAGTATCCTCGTGAGGCCTTAAAAAGGCTGGGACACCTGAAGCAGCCCGAGGATCTTTCACTCCCAAACGAGCCCTCTTCATCCTAGTTGTTTCTCCATCTAGGGGCTCGTTGGATTTATTTATAAAGCCCGCATCTGCAAAAACACAAGAAAAGAAGCAGTGGGTATAAGAAAATCTTAGATAAATAAAAGAAAAGTCTGGAATGAGAGTTACCCTTGTCTGATACGCTCGAAAGTCCCAGGGACTTAAGCTGAAACTCATCCAGGAGCTCTCAAGCCAATGTAGTATAGTTGCCCTTGGTGAGCTCGGCATAAGCATGAGCCTCCTCATCATTCAGGACAATATCGTTAGGACTACCATCCGAAACCCTACTGAATGATCTACGGAATAAGGTGCCCCAATCCCCTCCTTCCCAAACTAAGTACATAAACTCATTTTTCCATCTTGGGTTGTTATCAGGAATGGATTTGGGATGGAAAATTGGAGGTGTTGAAGGGCGATGGTTAATATAAACCCAACCCAGGGAAATTGCGAAACTATTTTTAAACTGAAAAATCTACCTAAACAAAGCTACAGAAAGAGGAAAGTTGTTCTTTAGACAAAGTACAATAAAGCACATAATTATTCTCCAGGCATTTGGGGGAAGTTGGCAAGGGTTAATCCTAACGTCTGCTAAAAGCTTGGGAATGAAGTCATGAAAGGGAATCTAACCCCTGCAACAATGGCGTCCTTATAAATGCAGAGAGCATCAGGACGCCAATGGCAGGAACGATCTACTGGGTCAGCTGGGATAAGTCTATAGGGAGCTTTAACTCTATACATTTTATTATAATCCCTAATCATATCAATTTCATGGAACTTATTACTACAATCAAAAGAGTCTAGATGGGACACAGAGGGATATTCATCACCACGTTCAATTATCATATCTTGTAAAGACATATGAGAAGAACGGATAGTGATACCTCTCTTAGAAGCTTGGTTCATCTTCTGAAGGCGTTGAGCAGCTCGATCACACATCTTCAAATCTTCAAAGTATGAACCCAGAAAAACTTCAAATCTTCAAAGAAAATTCCCAGAAACTTCAAGTCTTCAAAGAAAATTCCCAGAATCTTCAAATCTTCAAACGACAAACCCAGAAAATCTTCAAACGATGAATATTAAACCTAGAAAAATGTGACTACGGCTGAGGAAAGTTCACCGAAAATCGCCTTACCACGGAATAAATAGAGAGAAAAGCTAGAAATGCTAGAGAGAAATTTTTTAGAAAGTTGAAAGTATGAAGTGAAGAGTGAAGTAGAAATCCCACTCTTTTATAACCAAAACAGCCGGTCACCCAACCGGTTAAGGGAAGGGCAACCGACTATGGCCAGTTAAATCCCATAAAATTTCTATTGGACTTCAAAAAATTAAAGCCCCAAATAATTCGAGGCTAGGCCCAATAAAATGAGGCCAAGGCAAAATCAAGGCCCAATAAAATTTTGAGGCCAAGACAAATTAAGGCTCAATAAAATTTTGAAGCCAAGGCAAAATCAAAAAATGGATTTGAGGTCGAAAAGACCTTAGATCGAGGTCGTACGATCGAAATCGAAAATATATGGGAAATCAAGGTCGAATCCATCGACCTCGCACCCAAATGAAATAGAAAAGTAAAGAGATTGAGGTCGAAAAAACCTTAGATCGAGGTCGAACGTTTGAAGTCAAAAATACACGGAAAAACGAGCTCGAATCCATCGACCTCGTACTGAAATGAGGTCGAAAATAAATGGATTCGAGGTCGAAGGCTCGAAGTCGAAAATACACGAGGAATCGAGGTCGAATCCATCGACCTCGCACCCATTTGAGGCCGAAAAATCAAAGATTTGAGGTCGAAAAACCCTTAGATCGAAGTCGAAAACATACGGAGAAATGAATTCGAATGCTTCGACCTCGCACCAAATTGAGGTCGAAAACATATGGATTCGAGGTCGAAGGCGTGAGGTCGAAAAAGAGCTAGAAAACGAGCTCAAATCCTTCGACCTCACACCAACTTGAGGTCGAAACCAAAAGGAATCGAGGTCGAAGGCGTGAGGTCGAAAAAGAACTAGAAAATGGCCCATTTCCTAGTCGAAAATGACCTATTTCCTGGTCGAAATTGAGGTCGAAAATACCCTTAAAATAGAAAATTTTGAGGAAAAATACGCTATAACTTCTACGAAAACCCCAGGAAGATTTTCCCAGAAGTTGGGGGACAAATGATATGGACATAAAAGTAATTATAGAAATATAATTACTGATTCATTGGAAAGGCCCAATATTCAAGGCCCAAAACCCTGATTATTTATTAATTTCGTAATTAGTAAATAGGGAAAATATACAGCTCATGAAAAGAGTCCAAAATATGGTAAATTCATCAAAGAAGGATCCAGAATCCCAATTAATGAGTCATAGCCTTTATCAACAAGGAAAAGACTTCTCCAGCAAGAAATACAATGTTTATCCATTATCAAAAATGAGACTTATTAGTTAAGACTCCTAAACTTACTCTAAATACAAGGCTCCTGACGCCTATATAAAGGACCTGATTCTATAATCAGAACTACGTTTTTGGCTTGATTCTCAGCACTGAGTGAGATACGTAGGCATCTTGTGAGGACCGATTTAGTCTCGAAACGCAAGAACAGCCATTAAAGCTCGAAGCTCTCTAAACCCTAGTAATTAATTCACAAGTACGTTTTTTTAATCCATAACAATAATATAAAAATTAACTACATACACTATTTTTCTTACTATCCCCACTTTATACATTAAATATTGATTTATCCCACAACTTTAATCATTTTTCTTACTTTTTTTCATAAAATTACATTTTTTTTAATAATCGTGTCAAACTTCAATATAAAAAATTGAGGGAGACGGATGAAGTATTAATGATTAACTAGCGTAACAGCCCGTGCAAGGCACGGGCCTGCATAGAGATGCCAATAATTTTTATCGTGAAAAAGTTGGTCGTGATCGATTTATTAGACTAATGATTGTGTAGTCTTAAGTTTGAGAGCGTAAAATGAGAAGTATGGTTCATGCATAGTGAGGAGTAAAGAATTTTTTTGGCGAATAGTGTAATTACTTTGAATCACAAACGTAACTATGCCAAGGCTCTAAGACTTTTTTATAGTGACTATTATTGATTTTGAGACCAGATTGAAATAATGTAGAATTTGAAGCACGGATGTACTATTGTTCTTCTTGCGATTATAAGCAGGTTTACCTGTGTTTTGTGTGTCAGAGAAATGATAGTTTCTAGATTGGTAATTTGCGTTAGAGAGCGGTTGTTATATATTTTTCGAGAATTGATTGATTTTTTTTTTTTGCAATCTAGGTTATGAAGAGGTTATATGCATGCAATGTTGTTGTAATATAATCGAACATGCATGAATGAGATAGAGGATTTTAAAAAGAAGCTGAAGGTCAACGCTTTTTTGCATACCCTCACATCACCCAAGTTTGTGATAAACACCTTGGGAGATGAACATCTATTACAGTTTGGAGTATTCATGTCACCTATTTGTTTTTTGGTTTTTTACTTGGGAACTGATTCTGCACTCCTCTCATATGTTCATCTGTATATTAAATTATATTAACACACTTAGTAAATGCATTAAGAATGTGTTTGGAATATCGTTTTATAGTTACACATTTTAATCAAATTTATTACTATATATTAAACCTCAACACAAGGGCAAAAATTTCCAATTAAATGGTCGTCACAAAAATGTCACTCATATATTATTATGCAAAAATATATTAATAGTTGTTAGTACAAATAAACAAACCTCCAACCTCCTTCTAAGATGTTCATGGGTTTAACCACTATTCTACATGCCTGTTTGAGTTTACTTCAAAAAATTTATTAGATAATCCACGTCTTTCTTCTCTTATCTTATATTATTTTTACTTTGATGTTTAAATAAATAAAATATTGGTTTGTATTATTTATATAAATCAGTTTTTCTTTTCATCTTTTCGTAATTTTGGTCAAAATTTTTATTTTCCGGACACCCCAACCGGTATCACGCCAGACCCTAGAGTGCAGGAAGAATTCCCCACGCTCCCATGAATCAAACCTTGAATGCTTTGGTCAATCACCAGTGCTCTCACCAACTCATCTAAAGGCCCGGAGGCTTCTTTTTGTAATTTTATATACCTATATATTCAATAACTGAATTTTATTACAGTTGTATGTTTTTGATTAAATATATATTAATTATGTTGTTTAAAATTCATACTTTTATATTATATATCTTTATTATACTTTATTTGAATTAAACTAATTATTCATACATAAAGTATACTATTGAAATTCGACCTAATATAAGAAATATTGTATATGTTGTAGAGGATGTTGTTAAGGACCCACAAACCCTATTTAGAATTTCATTTTATCAAAATGATTATATGAAATTACGAATCAATTTAATGTATTCTATAAATTTCTATTATTATTATGAAAGATTATACTTTTTTTTAACATCGTACAATAATTTTTGGAATACAATTTGAAATTCTATTTTCAAAATTTGTAATTTTCAATTTTCCCAAACTTTATCGTATACTAACAGTCTGACTGATCATTATGTAATTATATACTATGTAATATCCAATATTTTAAAACCTCACCCCGATTTTTGACACGAACGTCACTGGGGTTGAAGGGGAGGGGGTTAGAAAGGTGAAAAAAATATAGATAAGTTAATAAAGAATGACATATTACTTTAGAAAATGTTAACAAATGAACAATACATTCTGGAAAAGAAAATTGTTAAGAAATGGATGCGACGAACATAGTAGGTAGACAAATTTTTTGTACAATTTGAATGCTAATGTTCTTAATTTAAAAATTATAGAAATAACTAACAATGAGAGATATAATGTGTATAAAATTTCTTATATTAGATCGAATTTTAATAGTATATTTTATGCATGAATAATTAATTTAATTCAAATAAAGTATAATATAAATTATGAATTATAATCAACATAATTAATATATATTAAATTGAAAACATACAACTGCAATAATATATAGTGATTGAATATATAGATATATAAAATTACGAAAAGGAAAAAAGAAAAACAAATTTATATAAATAATTCAAACCAACATTTTATTTATTCAAACATCAAAGCAAAAAAAAAATATAAAAGATAAAAGACGTGGGTTATCTAATAAGTTTTTTGAAATAAACTCAAAAAGGCATGTAGCATAGTGGTTAAGCCCATGGATATCTTGGAATGAGGTTGGAGGTTCGAATCTTTGTAGTAACACATCTATTAAAAAAAATTGTATAATAATATACGAGTGACATGAAAAGGAAAAAAGATAAACAAATCAATACTATTATATAATAGATGAAACATTAAAAGTTTGGTTGGTCGGTATGGTACGTTGTGATTTTACTTAATTGCCCGCATTTTGGTTGGTCAGTATGGTACGTTGTGATTTTACTTAATTGCCCTTAATTAATTGTACTTCGTATTTTTACTTAATTAACCTTACTTATTTATAGAAATATATTACTAAATAATAATATTACCTATTTATAACTAATTACCTTTTTCACCTAAAATACATTATTTTTTTCTATTTTTTTCTAACAAATTCTCCTACTTTTTCAAATATATCACGGGCAATTACCTTTTTTAACTAAAACATGTTAATTTTTCTATTTTTCCTTACTAAACCCCCTCATTTTCCAAAAATATCACGGATAAACCTTTAGTTATTTATTTTTAAACCTATTTTAATATTATAATTATTTTTTAAAAGTTTACCTATTTAAACATGTTTACTTATTTTTCTTAACAAATGCAATTACTAAAAATATTAAAATATAAATAATCAAATACCTATTTATAACCAATTAACTTTTCAGCTAAAACACATTATATATTTTTTCTAACAAAGCCCCTTTTCTAAATATATCACGGGAAATTGTCTTTTACAATTTAATTTTTCTATTGCTCTCACTAAAATCCGTTCTTTTTCCAAAAATATCACAGGAAACCCTTTACTTATTTATTTAAAACGTATTTAAATACTTTTAATTATTAAATTTTAAAATCTCATTTTCCAAAAATATCACGGGCATTTACCTTTTTAAACTAAATATATGTTACATTTTTTTTCCTTACTAAAACCCTTCATTTTTCAAAAAATATAACGGGTAAACCTATACTTATTTATTTTAAAATTTGTTTTAATGTTTTTAATTAATTAAAAGTGTTTATCTATTTTAACACGCCTACTTATTTTTTGCACAATTACAATTAATAAAAATATTAAACAAAATAATAATAAAATAACAATTAGCAATCCGTGCATCGCACGGGTTTTAAGCTAGTTTATATAAATAATTCAAACCAACATTTTATTTATTCAAACATCAAAGCAAAAAAAAATAATATAAGAGATAAAAGACGTGGGTTATCTAATAAGTTTTTTGAAATAAACTCAAAAAGGCATGTAGTATAGTGGTTAAGTCCATGCATATCTTGGAAATAGGTTGGAGGTTCGAATCTTTGTAGTAACACATCTATTAAAAAAAATTGTATAATAATATACAAGTGACATTTTTGTTATTTTTCAAAAAAAAAAGAGGGTAAAACAGTAATTTCGCTGAAAAGGAAAAAAGAAAAACAAATTTATATAAATAATTCAAACCAACATTTTATTTATTTAAACATCAAAGTAAAAAAAATAATATAAGAGATAAAAGACGTGGGTTATTTAATAAGTTTTTTGAAAAAAACTCAAAAAAGTATGTAGCATAGTGGTTAAGCCCATGGATATCTTGGAAGGAGTTTGGAGGTTCGAATCTTTGTAGTAACACATCTATTAAAAACTCTTTGTATAATAATTTACGAGTGACATTTTTGTTATTTTTCAAAAAAAAGAGGATAAAACGGTAATTTCACGGTCATTTAATTGGCAACTTTTGCCCTTGTGTTGGCCTATTATATATAGTAATAGATAGAAGATAGATAGATGGATGATAAGTGCAGCCGTTTTGATTTACATTTACTCCACCAGCTCACCAAGTGTCAAGTGGCCACCGTTTATCTTTCTGGTAAGGTCCCGCTTTGTTTATTTTATGGAGGAAGTACAGTTTCTGGTTTTTGGATTTTTATGCCAAATTGCGTAGTGAAATTTTGCAAGTACCTCCTGTTTTTAGCTTTCGAACAAGTCTGAGCCAACTTTAAGTTGCAGTTTATGGCTTATAAACTCAAAAATGTTTATTGGGGATGTTTGTTAAAATAAGTGAAACCAACTTATGGCTACTTAAAATGATTAAGTTGAATGTTAAGAATCCTTAACATTCAACTTATAACTTATAACTTATTCTCGATACACGCAATATATAATATCCTTCAAATCTTCAAAACCATATATCTTTTGATCCGTTCATTAAAAAATTGATATGTATATATCAAATTTCTCTACTCATCGAGATCTATCCATTGATATCCATTTATATATATTAAAAAATAAATATTTTAAAAATAATAAAAAAAAATTAACTTATAAGTTCTGATTTACCTAAACACTCTACTGCTTATAAGTTCTGATTTACCAAACACTCTAGGACTTATAAGCTCAGCTCTACTTATCACTTATAAAGCACTTACTCATTTTAAGCTATAAGTCAACTTTTGCTTGATACCCCAAACGCCCACATATGCTGAAGTCAGGTATTGGTTCATTAATTTTAATTATACCATATCACAATCATGATTAATTATTTGAAGACTTTTTGAAAATTAAATATATGTTTCTCACAATTACAACATATGGTTAAATTGTAACTTCTAAAAAAATTTAAGTATTTGTTAAATTTTAATACTTTTTGTAATTAGTATACAACTTTTGATTAATAAATTACATACCTTTTAAAAAGAAAAATTTTATAACTATACTTCCAACAATATATATTTTAAATGTAATGATAAAATTCCAACTAAATGTTCATAAATTTAAACAATAGAGTAGCAGACTAGCAGGTAAGTTGGATAGCTGGGGGATAGAACAATAAATTTCTAACCCCAACTTATTTTTGTTCCACATGCATTGTCCATGCCAGTTGTATTTTTATATTTTATTTAAGTTTTTTTCCCCTGCTTGCTAATAAAATACAGCAAATTACGATACATTCAGTGGTAGGAAACAGAAAGAAATGGACCCCTTCGATATAACCACCCCAATTTGTCAGATTGGAGGTTTTAAGTCGAAACATGCACTTGAGTGTGTGGCAGATTCAGGACCTGTTTACTTCCAGGTTAGCATTCAAACACCCGACATGACAATAATGTATCTTACCTGCTTTTGCACCACCTCTCCCAATGCTCGGATAAGCCCGCACGTCCCCGCTAAATTATGTTATATTTGGAACAAATTTTTTATCTGATCATATGACTACGATTTAGCTGGAACAAAAAGTTGTGTTCAGTCATCTAAGAAAACTATGCAGTGAGCAATGTGCGACTTGATAGCTCAGTATACAATCCCAAAAAGATAGTACTACATAAATGAGACAAATGCAAGGACTCACAGCTTGGTTTCTATAAAGTAAGTCGATGATACGGCCAAGCCTTCTACATCGTAAGTGCGAACCAGTCTCTGTCTTTTGCCTGCTGATTCGAGCCAACAGAACTCCAAATGGAATGACTTGGAATCTGTCACACTCTTTGATACATCACACGGGCACCCCAAGTACATGCCTTGGGGCAGTAAGGTCACTTGGAAACCACCATCATAGGTAACCACGTTGTTGGACCTAGTACCCGTCCATTGGACGTTAGTAGTAACGTCACTGTTTTTTGGTGTTGAACTGATTTCCTGTAAAAAAAACACATAGGAACACATAGGAAGGGAGAAAAATAGAACATAACAATTAATAAACTTACAAACACAGAATTGGTAAAAGTATCAGAAGAATGATTGAAAATTGAAAGAAAATTTCCTGTTACTAAAAAGAAATTTTAAGGGAAGAACTTCGAACATAACAATTCCTAATCGTACAAACGGACTTTTCGCATCAAAAGTATCAAAACCAAACATTGAAAGTGAGGAAGGAGAAATGAAGCACCAAAATTTTGCCAGAACAATAGAGTTTTACGAGATACACACCCCATTCATACTGAAGAAGGTTCTAATATGTCATCTCATGTGAATATGCTGAAGGAAGAACCGGAGAAAAAATAGACTGGTAATGCATTTATGCTGAATCGCTAATGCATAATCTCATCCGTAAAATTTGCCGTTAGCAATTCACAATTTCGAGCCTAAATTAATTGAACACTTAACACCCATTGCAACAGCCCCAGAATTAAACAAAAGAGTTGAAGTTAAGCTACCCAGACTCAACAATATTTTAAAATTTCGGCATGTTTGAATTGTTTTGAAAAGATAGTTAGTTGCACTCAGTGACTTCACTATTTACAACTGGTTAACTTAATACTCCGTATTTATCATAGATACTCAGACATGGACATTAAGTGCAACCAAGGCTGATTATTTAGTAGGTGTGACAAGTTGACAACCAAAAATTTTGCGATGGCCAGAACAATATAAGTGAGACACTTTTTTGTACACAACAAAAATTATAAAACCCTATCAAATTGAACAAGAATAGCTTGCTAAAATTTGTTAGTATTGAACACAGTGCAGCCACATAAGACTTTCATAGACGAAGAGACAAATATTTCTGAGATGTGTTGTACTTCTTTTATTGTACGTGCTTTCATTACCATAATATTTGCAAGAACTTTGGTACAACAAAAACAAAGTGTCAATTCCCAAATTCAATCTTTTGTGAGTTTGTAGCATCCGTCCGAAAAGGAAAAGCCAAGTAGCTATATAATTGTATGGAGAAGAAGAGCACAATACCTGAATTAGTTGACCTTTATCATCAAATTCAAGTGAAGCAACTGTATCGGCTTCTGCGATGGTTGCTCCATAAATACCACTGCGTTTTGTCACGGACTGCCCTTTCCATCTACCAATGTGTGGCATAATCCTATCCGTGTTATCCTGAAATAAAGTTACAGACTTAAAATAATAAAAACTCGAAAGATACAAATATATACTTTAGGGTGGTAATGAAACAATTAATTCAGAAGAGCTATCACATATGTTAATTTAGTACCTTTAAATCATTTAGGGAAGGAGCAATAAGCACTTCACCTCCTCTTTCTTCAAGAAATATTAGAATCATTTCAATAATTCCTTTAGGGTCCATGATATGGAATGCTCTTGCTCGCAGATCTTTCTCTAAGGAAAAAAGGCAAGTCTCACATACAATAGCAGGTCGCCGAGAGGGAAGTTTCAGATTCCTGCATTTAGTTTACAATGACAATGAGATGAGAATAAATTGACACCAGTAGTTGCGGCGGATTGTTATAATTAAATAAAATTAAGGAAGTTGAAGATTTAAAAGATAATGGCAATGAGCACTGCGAGTTTTTAAATTATTAATCTGCTTTTAGGGCCTATATCTCAGATTTCCTTGAAGTGTAAACTTCTTGTCGTAGATCAGTATATTCATGCAATTTGCAATTCAGAAATTGAAATTCAAAAATGGGGTAAGGACTAATACCAAATTACCAATACAATGAATACTTCCTTTCTAAACTTCATCTTTACAATAGATGGATCAACATCTATTTGTATTTATGTATACTACTAATCATGCATCAATAACAGAGATTATCAAAACAAACAGATGCACTCACTTGGGAAACTCTTCCCCAATGTCATCTTCACCTAGAACCCCTTGTCTTAAGACAGTCTCCAACATTCCAGCTGTCTGGTACCTCAATGCAAAGGCCTTCTCATTGGGAAAGATGTTGATCTGCAAACTGAGTACAGTGGATATTCAACAAACACAAAGATAAGCAGAGTACTGGCAACAGGGCCTTAGTAGTTATATTCATAAGAAGACACAATCAATGATCATCGAACAAATAGTCTTTCTGGTAAAGAGAAGAAGCTTACCTGTTGATATTTGTCCACAGTAAACATGTTGGTTTCCTTAATTTTGTATTCAGCCCATTCTTGTTCGCGATCTTCTTCAGAATCTGAAGAGCTTGATGGCGGTTGTTGGATATACAGCCTACCAATTTAAAACAGTGTAAAACACTCTTAAAAGCTTGCACAAAAGAGAATAGTAACTGCTGAATAATTTTGTGTTTCAGACTTTCAGCGTGTCAAGGGGCTCTTTTGTAGCATCAGAAGAATCTTGATGACAATATGATTATAATTTTTTATTTCATTTTTAACCAAGAAACTAAGGGCCTGTTTACCTGGTGGCAAATTTTTCCAATTTTCCATTTCTAAATTTTCTAGAGTTTTCAGCAGAAAACTTTTCTTAGAAAATTATTGAAAAACAAGAAAACATGTTCCAACTGTTATGTAAAAATTTTATTTTGAAAATTGGAAAACCTGTTCCAGTTGGACCACTTTCATTTCAACTTTTTGTTTTATTATTTTTAATGAAAGAATGAAATATATTCTAATCAAAAAATGAGATAAATGTATAATAGAACGTAAGCAACAAATAGTAGATGACAAATATTAATAAAAAATCAAATTAAATTCAAGAAATATAAATATTTTATATTAAGCATATATATAGTTATATACACTCTTTTTTCATAATTTATAATGAATTTGCCAAAGTTTGAAATAATTAAAAATTTGCTACGACAGACAATAATAAGGTAAGCTATTAACCAATAAATACACAAGTAAAAAGTAGCACACTGACAAGTAAAAGTAAGAGCAGAGGGTCTCTGTAATGATCTTTAAGATTAGACTATACTCCCTCCTTCCGAAAAAATAGCCGTGTTTTTCATTTTTCTGAAACTAGAAAAGTACTTTTTTATTTTTATGGAAAATGGTTGAAAACAGTCCGGAGCAGTTTTCTAAAATTTTCTAAAATATAACTAAACTTTAGAAAACCGTGGTTTCTACTTTTCTGTTTTCCAAAATTAAAAAAATAGACAATTGAACATGTTTTCAGTTTTTTTGGTTCTTGGAAAACATTTCTAGAAAATTGATGAAGTAAACAGGCCCTAAGGGCTCAGTTTATTTACCATGTCATAAGACCCAAATGCAGAGTCTTAATCAGTTCAATTGTTCAATAACCATGCAAAAGTTAAATAGGTAGGGTCCTTCAGCTTTTCATGTGTAAACATTAGTTTTGCCCATTAGAATAGAACAGAAAGTTGACTAAAAACACTCCGCAGAACTTAGGAAAAAATAGTACCCCTTCACTTACCTAGACAATATTCCGAGAAAATCTAAAACAAACAGATATTTCCCTTGATAGTAGTACCAGTATCGGATACTCTCCTTCAATAAGTACAATTTTTTAACTGCTTAAACTTTCAATTATTATTAAATCACATTATCAGATTTGCAAAAATACTCCACTCAACACTCAAGACAAAAACTAGCAGTTAAAATGTTAGCAAGCAACATTACCGATCAAAACTCATAATATAACACATAAACCGCAACTTACGTTTGAATTAAACTGACAAGATCATCTTCACCGTAAGAACTAACAGCAAGCTTAGTAGTCACTTCATTCATCAAATTCCCTTGAGGATCAAATTGCTGCCACGTCATAAAAATTCAACTTTAAACACACATAAATAAATTACATCCATCAATTCCGTACACGACGCGAAAATACGACACGATTGACATGTCTAAATTAAAAACGGATACACAAACATAACACATACAAATACTTACATAGAAAGAACCAATCCAGTTACCCAAATTGAGCTCAATGAATCTTTGAAGAGCATCTATACTAAGTGCTTTCTCGTTTTCCGTGAGTGTAGGGTACGGCGACGACGAAGAAAAAGACGACGCCTTTATCCTGGAGCTCCGAAATGTGTTCACGGGTCGTGCAATAAACGGGTTGAAATTAAAAGATTCAACAGCAAATTTAGGGATTGCATTTGGGGCAAGAGAGTTGTAATGGTGAGAAAGTGTAGCTGATGATGAGCAAAACGACGTCGTCATTGAAGTGTTTAGTGAAGAGTGAACTGTGTGAAGCTTTGTCTATGGCTATGCACAAAACATGCCTTTCTGTCCTCTCATCTTTTTTTCCTTTATATTTGCCTTATCTTTTCCAAGTAACAAATTTGATTAATTTACTGAGAAAATGCAAATGTGTAAAATTTGATTCCTTAAATATTTATTCAACACTTACTAAAATTGTGAGATGCATTTTTTAGAAAGTACAGTACAAAGATTTTATTAATTATAAATATAATATAATAATTTTAACATGAAACCTCGTTATAATTGTATTTTGGCATCAAAGAGCACAAGCATGCTTTCTGTATAACTACTGGTAAAAAATTGGGAATCGTTTTCATTGAAATGAAACTTAAGATCTGTTACAGTATTAACTTCATTTACATATTACACTGAAAGAAAATATTCCATAATAGAAAAGACAGACAGCTGAGATCTCGATATATTAGAAGAGCTTGATCATTCTTTGAATTGCCATTCCCTACGACACATGGGGCATTGTGCTTGAGAAGTCTGTGAATTCACCCACTTCAGGATACAATGAAGATGAAATGCATGGTTGCATGCTCCCCATACTGCAAAACAAAATATTACATTAGGCAAAGCAATACTAGTTACATGATTTATGACGCATATTAAAGTTTCCTGCCCAAACATTCTTGAACGAAGCACTAAATGAATAATATAAATAAAGAAAAAAGAGTTACTGGATCATAGATCGCAAATGTTGTGTTTGGTTGGGGTGAATGAATTGAGAGAGAATGGAATGAAATTTGTACTACTTTAGGGGTAAATATTAATAATGTCATTCTTTCTCATTCCATCTCCAACAAAATACATTAGGGATCAATCCTCCCAGTTTGAGAAATTCTACGTCCAACTCATCATGAAAAATCTGAACACAATCATCTTCATTCACTCTTATCTCTTACCTCCACTATTTCTCCTTTACTCTTGTTCACAATTTCCCATTCCAATCTCTCCAACCAACCAAGTGAAGATAAGATGCGACACACACACACAGACATGTATAAATATGTTTTTAAACAACAAAGGAGGCATGCAAAGATAACATATACGAAGCAAATGACATACTTAGTGGGCAATCGTCCCCAGGGAGTTTACAGTCAGGACAACAACCATCAAAAGCCATCCTGCATATTCCACATGTTTCATCTTGAGCATCCCAAGTCCATGAAGCTACAGCATGCCACCTATAATGATAGGGAGGATCAAAGGTGTTAATGACTCCTTAACAGAACTCGTATAACTTTAGTAATTGAGACTAGAATGGACAAGGGAGAAACAACTTACTCTGTTCATTAGTTCATCGGTATGACATTAAGCTATGGGTCAAGAGAAAACTAAGGGGAGAAATAAAACATGACATCACTGGAAGTTGCAATAAAAAATCCAACTCTGCTTAAAGGAATAATATAGCGTACAATTTATCAAAATAAGATTCCATCAATGCAAAAAAATGTAGGTATAAGAATGCTAGTACTACAAAGCAAATTATGGTGAACTATCTACAAGAATTTAAAAGGAAAGTCTCTAGCTGCTAAGAAGGCTCTGGAATAGGCATAAATAAAAGCGAATGCCCACTAATTTTAACCACCAATAAACATAAACATCCAATTACTTGAAACAGTAATAAATGTTAATGTCTACAAATTATAGTTATCAACAAATATACAATTTGTTAAACACGATTATATAAAGCCATGCCATTTTGAATTCAAAGTTGCAATAAACCTGAGTTTGCTTAAAGCAACAATATGGCATGCATTAACTAACAAAAAAAGATTCCTCAAGTGCAAAAAGAAATTAAAATGCTTTAGCAAATTGCATTGAAATATATATAGTAGGTACTAGGAAGTAAAAGGAAACTCAAGGTATTAAGAAAGCTCTGGGTTAGGGATAAAACAGAAATACCATATACTGGCATAACCAAATTTGATTATAATTACCATTAAATATACAACTACATAAAAAAAAAAAACTAAGCTTAAACAATATAATTTTTGTTAAGACATTGATCACTGTAAAAGAAAGTAAAATCAAACAGATACTACTCAATACCCATAATTTACTTTCAGTTTGCAAGAAACAAAAGGGAAAGGAGATGAAACAATATATAGACATCATGTCCACACACAAAAAAAAAGGAAAAGAAAAAAGAAGAGGATGATAGATCTCCAATGCCTACAATAACATTAAGGTACATTAAGTAAAGCACCATGCCAAGTGTTAATAATTTACAAGCAGAGATTATAGAATATAGCTCAAATTAGTGACTGGGAATTAAGGTTCTGAGCCTTATTTAAAAATAGTGTTTATTATTTCCCACATAACAGTATAAACGTCTAGAAGTGCTGAAGTGCTAATGACACAATATGATTTAGTAGGTTATTTCAAGTTGTAGTATAGACTATTCAAATTATTAAGAAGACATATTAAGCTCATTTCACAGTTTATATTAAAGTAGTCTTAGCATTCAGAAAGTATAGTCATTACAAGATCACTGCAGAGATTTAGCCAGAGCTAAAAGCCAGACATTTCTCATTCAAAATCTAGATTAAAGCAAACATATTTGCTAGATTGTACATATATATATTGAAATACAGTAGCAACTTGTTGATAAGGTCCATTTTCAGGTACTAATCTATTCAATAAACAATAAACAACAAATTTAGAACATATATGCTCATCTGAAAATTTCATGCAACTTAAGAGAAAAAAGCAGCTGAGGATACGTAAGAGTTTTACTTTCATTCTGTAGTTCCCTGCAAAGAAACATCACAGTACAAATTATTAGAGTCATTAAAATGCATGCTTTTAGATGATATCAATAAACCCCCTGAGAAAAAAAAAACTTCCTAAACTCAAAAAGGCTGGTACATATCATAAAAAAACAGCTGAAGGTTACAGCTATTCAGTACAAGTTTGGCTTTGGATTTTGTATTGATGTGAGTTTTTATATCGAAATTTCCATCACTAGCCTATATATATATATATAACACATAATATATATATATATATATATAGAAAGAGAGAGAGTAAAGTTCAGTGGAGACCGTGTTTTAGTTGGGGACCTCGTACATTTTCAATTAACTTTTCGATAACCGCTCTTTATTTTAATTCTATAATTTTACTTTTATAAAATTATTATTATTATTATTAACATAAATTTTGATATTATATTTACTATAATAATAATAGTTATTATTATTTTGATAACATAATTTTGATGTTATTTTTACTACTCCCTCCGTCCCATAATAAACGTCCTAATTTTTTTCAAGTTTGTTTCACGCATTTCCACGCATATAAAAAAAGTAGTGGTAGATATTATTTTTTCGAATTTCTTGTTTTGTATAAAAGTTTGAACATCCTATTTTTATACAAAACAAAAAAAATGAGAAAATATCTACAAGTATGTTTTTTATTTGCGTGGAAATGCGTGAAACAAACTTGAAAAAAATTAGGACGTTTATTATGGAACGGAGGGAGTATAATTTACTAGCCTAAAACCCGTGTGATGCATAGATTGTTTTTGATATTATATGTGAAATTTTTAAAACATGAATTTCGCAGGCTTAAAATTTTAAATGCTATGACTTGATAATAATTTTATATATGTTACCCGTAAATTTTTTAGAAAAAAGGGATATTTATTTGGAAGTATAAAATAGATAATACTTTTTAGTTATGTGTCTGAATTATAATATGTATGTAAAATAGTTTGACCCTTTATCACAAATTTTAAATAAGAAAGCTCATAAAAATTAAAAGGAATAGGCCCAAAATATTAAAGTACATAAAACCCGATTCAAAATATCGACTATAATTTTAAATGGACTTGATAATAATTATATATAAATTATCCGTGCTAA
This sequence comes from Heracleum sosnowskyi, assembly GCA_030848705.1. NCBI lineage: Eukaryota > Viridiplantae > Streptophyta > Magnoliopsida > Apiales > Apiaceae > Heracleum > Heracleum sosnowskyi. Next base: position 727,343 of record JAUIZM010000017.1, on the reverse strand, counting down.
TTTTAAAATAAAAGAGAGATTTACCGTCCGACTACCAAAATTTTAATATTTCAGTTTTAGTAATTTATACTAAAAACTTAATTTTTTAATAGGATGGCCATAAAAAATTAAAAGGAGTAGACCTAAGGGTATAAGGGCCACTATATGATGTGGTTATGAAGCCGATATTAAATATTAAAGCGCCATGGCCACAACTATTATATAAGGCAAGGCTCTGTCTAGTTCCAATGCGCTATTCTTTGGCCTATTCTTCACGAAACCTTGTAACTTTGTTTCAATCTAATCTCGCTAGTCGAGTGTAGTAGGCTAGTAGCACCTTAAATGGCAAGTTACTACATATCTCCGTGGGAGATATGCGAGTAGGCTCTCCCCCCTGAGAATATAACGTGGAAGAAAGAAGCGTTACGTCATATTAGACCCCAGATGCAGAAGAAAGTGATAGAACCTGGTGAACCGGGCGTAGTACTTCCTGACCTTCTGTGAACTTTGCTTCTCTTATGTAATTGTAATAAGAGAATATTTCGAAAAGTCTTCTTTATCTATGATGATTATGATTCGACTAGGCTCAACTAGGTGACTCCTGTATGCGGCGAGACTAGAGACACACGAAGTAGAATGTTCGAACCGAATGGTATCCAAGGGTACCACGAGGGTACTCGAAACTAGCAACACGATGCATGTAGGTCGTTGAGCACATAGGGGCTGATCACCCCAGGTGACGAAATTAAAATTTTAATAGTTGAGACAATTTGGTCTTTCAAATAGTATTTTTGGCCTGTTTGGATGTCCCTGCTTATACATTATAAGTCTATAAGAGCTTATAAAGGTGTTTGTCAACCCAACTTATAAACCAACTTATAACTTATATGTTCATAAGTTGAATGTTAGTAACAATGTACATTTTCCTTAACTTATTGACTTATTGCTTGATTTCTTTGTCTTTAATACTTCATATTTTTACATTTGTGTTTTTAAATGTTTTTTTAATTTAAAATGCATGTATTTAGCTCATTGTATTTAATAATTATTTTTAAAATGTAAATTAGCAAATTTGTAACTAACTTATAAGTAAATTTATCCAAACACCAATACAACTTATAAGAATTCATCAACTTATCACTTATATGACACTTATTCATTTTAAGATATAAGTCAACTTTTTTAAGATACCCCAAACACGCACTTTCTTCTTCTTCCTTGTAAGTAGGTTTCAGACTTGTTTTCTTTTTAATTCTTCTTGAATTATTTGGTATATTAATTATATCCTTCTTATATAAAATTTCCAAGTACCTAACTTGCTGAGCTTATTAGCTCATTATTTAAATTATATCTACTTCCAGCTAAGCATGGGTACGATGATGCTACGGGTTCAAGTAAAGGGAAGACCAAAGTTTGAAGTGTTTCTGCAAGTAGAAAACGTTTGCTTGGAAATTATAGATCAGCCTAAACAAACTAGATGTAGACAAGATATGTAATCAGGGTAGCTAGCTTTATAACATATGAAAATTTTAACTAGTTACAGAATGTATCCTGGGTTGGAATTGGCTATCCTTGTGAACTGTTAAATATATAAATGTCCCCATCCTGTTTAGCGGGTTATTGTTTTGTCAGATGGTAGCACTCCAATTTAGTGAGTTTATTTTTGGGGTGTTACACGTTGGAACATTTTCTTTGTTTAATTGAAGTGTAGAGCTATGTATATATTAATGTAATTAATGTTCTGAAAACCATTATGTACTGACCAACAATGTAATTTTAAGAATGATTACGAAGGTGAGGTATTCAGAGGATGAGGTTAAAGCTAGGGAAGCCAAGAGGTTCTGCAAGAATTTAAAATACCACTTGATGTTGTATTCGTATGCTATGGAGTTGGAGATTACATGAACTGCTCTTAACATACATAGTGGGTGCTATATATATATACAGATGGTCTGTTATGTGATAAGCTCCACAATTTATCTAGTCATTTGTCACCTATTAATCTGTCATTGCTTAGTCAAAAAATTAGTGTACATATCAAAGTCAAGACGTTTTCTGTTAGGTCAAAAGTTAAGATTAACGGACTTGTCATTATCGGCTACTAAAGTGGTGCATTAGAAACCGTGATAAGTATCACAAATATATTGAAATTAGGCCCTCACCAATTTGAGATTTAACCCATATTAAAAGTACATTATATCCGGCACCCGTACATAAACTCAGGACCAACAATCTCCAAAAGACCTCAACTATCATTTGATTAATAAATCAGGTGGAAAATCATTAGCCCCGAACTAAATTACTGCTAATTTATTAATATTACTAATTGATGAGCACTTGTACACGGTGATTAATAAATTCCAAAGAAGATAGTTCTTAGGGGACTTTTGCCAAACAGTTAGCATGCCAAATGATATACAATAATGAAAGATGAATCAATCGCATAGTAAAGATTAAACAGAAGATTTAATATACGGAATATACCTGAGTAATGAGATGAGAGTAGCTAGTATGGATATCAACAATCTAATCTAGGGCTTGAAGAAGGTGAGGAAAAGAGAGAGAGAGAGAGAGAGAGAGAGAGAGAGAGAGAGAGAGAGAGAGAGTCTATAATAATTCAACCCAAACGAGCCTTGCCGCTTTTTCAAGGGCTCGGGATTTTCAAAATTGTTTGTATGTTTTTATTTTTGCTAGAAAATTTGTTTGTATGTTTTAAGAATAAATAAAATTAGCTTAAAACCGTGCGATGCATAAATTATTATTAATAATTATTATTTTTATTATTTATGTTTTAATATTATATTAATCTGCATTTGCTAAATAAAATAAGTAGGCATGTTAAACTTTTTTAAATAATTAAAAGTATTAAAATAGATTTATAACTGTTTGCCCGTGATATTTTTGGAAAAACAGGGGTCTTAGTAAGAAAAAATAGAAAAAATAGAAAAAATAACATGTTTTAGCTGAAAAGGTAAGTGCCCGTAATTAAAAGTATTTAAATATGCTTCACAATAAATAAGTACGGATTTGTCCAGAATATTTTTGGAAAATGAGAGGTTTAGTAAAGAAAAATCAGAAAGAGTAACATGTTTTAGTTGAAAAAGGTAATTGCCCGTGATTTTTTTTAGAAAAAGAGAAGATTTTGTTAGAAAAGATAATGTATTTTAGCTAAAAAGGTAGTTGGTTATAAAAATGTTATTATTTAATAATAATTTTTTTAGAAAATGAAAAAATAGAAAAAGTAACATAATTAAAAGTATTAAAATATATTTTAAAATAAATAAGTAAGGGTTTGCCCATGGTATTTTTGGAAAATGAGGGGTTTTAGTAAAGAAAAATAGAAAGAGTAGCATGTTTTTGTTAAAAAATGTAATCGTCCGTGTTTTTTTTAGAAAAAGAGAGGATTTTGTAAGAAAAAAAATAAAAAAAGGTAATGTATTTTAGCTGAAAAGGTAATTGGTTATAAATAATGTTATTATTTAGTGATAGTTTTTAAAAAAAAAATAAGTAAGGGTAATTAAGTAAAATCACTAAGTACCGACCGTCCGTCTATCCGACTACCAAACTTTTAATGTTTCGTCTTTAATTATATAGCTTAAAACTCGTACGATGCACGAGTTGTTTTTAATAATTGTTAATTTTATTATTAATATTTTATATTTTATTAATTGAATTTATTAAAAAAAAATAAGTAGACGTGTTAAACATTTTAAAATAATTAAAATGAATTTTAAAATAAATAACGGTGTGTCCATGATATTTTGGAAAAAGAGGGGTTTTATTAATAAAAATAAAAAGTAACATGTTTTCGTTGAATTTTAAAATATAAAAGTAACGATTTCCCGTGATATTTTTGAAAAAAGAGGGGGTTTAGTAAGAAAATTAGAAAAGGTAACATGTTTTAGTTGAAAAAGGTAATTGTCAATTAAAAGTATTAAAATAGATTTTAAAGTAAATATGTAACGGTTTTCTCGTGATATATTTGAAAAATGAAGGATTCCAAGTGGAACTTTTACACTTCTATCTGCAAGTTGTAAAGATATACGTGTGGGTTTGAGTTCACCCATCTGAAGCTTATTGCAGATTGATAAGGGCATTAGACTTACACTTGCCCCAAGATCACATAGAGCTCTTTTGATTTCAAAATTTCCAAGTTTCACAGGAATAGAATAGCTACCTGGATCAGTTAGCTTTTTAGGAAGACTATTATGCAAGATAGCAATGCACTCTGCCGTTAATGAGATAATAGAACTTTCTTCAATCTTCCGTTTGTTTGAAAATAATTCCCTAAGGAACTTCCCATAAGAAGGCATCTCTTTGATAGCATCTAAGAAAGGGATATTAAGTTCTAACCTCTTCAAGATCTCCATAAACTTCATAAACTTCTCTCCAAGCCTGGCTTGCACCAATCTTTGAGGAAACGGAACAGGTGGTACGTAAGGTCTGACTGGAGCAACTGTGGGTTCCTTCTTCTCTTCTTCAATCGCTTCTTGCACAATCACATTTTCAGATTGAATTTTCTCCGTATCTTCCTCAACATTCAAATTATCAGTACTCATCTTCATCTCTGGCCCTTGCAATTCATGATCACTTCTTAACGTTATAGCATTCACGTGGGCTTTATGTGGTTGTTCAGTTTGGCCAGGAAGTTGGCCTGAAGACTTGTTAAGTTGATTCAACTGTTGAGCAATTTGAGTGATTGAATTCTCCATTAACTTGTTATGAGCTTTTATCTCATTGATACTTGAGTCAAAGTAATCATTCTTCTTTGCTTGTGTAGAGATAAATCCTTCCAAAAGATTTTCCAAGTTAGATTTGTGCGGCTGACCTTGTTGAAAACCTGACGGCTGAGAAAAATTATTTTGTGGAGGTTGAGCTTGAGCCTGGTTATTTCTGTAGGAGAAATTAGGATGATCTCTCCAACCTGGATTGTATGTGTTGGAGTAAGGATTATATTGTGGCCTTTGATTTTGGTTGTAGATGGCATTTGCTTGTTCCATTGCTGTTCCAGACGGATTGTATTGACAAGCATGTTGAGTGTGTCCAACTACACCACATATTTCACATGAGGGAACTTTAGATGAAGTTCTAGAATCCAATTGCTCAATCTTCTTAACCATTGTCTGCATAGTACTATTCAACATGGTTAGAGCATCAACATCATACTTACCACCCTTCTTAGGATGATTTCTGTCACTGTAAGGATAATTATCATTAGACGCCATCTCGTCTAACAAAGTTTTCGCATCCTCCGTACTCTTTTTCATAATAGATCCACCAGAAGAAGCATCAACAAAATTTCGAAACTCTTGTGTTAACCCATTGTAAAATGTTTGGATCAACAACCAGTCAGGAATTCCATGGTGAGGGCATTGTCTCTGAAGTCGTTTGAATTTTCTCCAAGCATCATGAAGTGACTCGTCATCATCTTGACGAAAGTTAGATATTTCATTCCTGAGCTTTGAAGTTTTCTTTTGACTAAAGAATTTAAGAAGAAACGCCTTTGCTAGACTATCCCAAGTAGTGAATGTGTTTGGTCCTTCATCCTTCAACCAATCTTTTGTTGCATCTCGGAGAGAGAATGGAAATAAGCGCAGCTTAATAGCATCATCACTAACATTGGTCAGCTTTAGAGTATCACATTTTTCCAGAAAACTCTCAAGATGATCAACAGGATTTTCAGTTGATAATCCTGCGAAAGAATCATTAGAGACGAATTGTATGAATTGTGGCTTGAGTTCAAAGTGGGTAGCCGTGATTATTGGTCTGACAATACTGGAGAGTACGTCTGTAGTGTCTGGCATACCATGCTCCCTGAGAGCTTTTGCTGCTGTCTCACCCATAACTTCCTTGTCTTTATTTTTCCTTCGTAGTCCTGCTTGTCTTCTTGTTGTAGCTTCAATTTCAGGATCAAGAGCAATTAAATTTTCTGTACCTGAACTTCGAGTGTGCATGCAACAAGAAAACTAGAAACAAAGATCAAATAACAAGGAAATAATAGCCGAAGCAACACAACCAAAAGACTTAGCTAAACAAACTCAAAAATTAACTAATCTAATACCGCTTTGTCCCCGGCAGCGGCGCCAAAAATTTGACAAGGCTGTCGCATGCCTATCAAATAATAATATCTAACAAATCCTTCTAACTATGTAGTAGGGCAAGTCAGAGTCGATCCCACAGAGACAAACGTATCAATCACTAGTTATTCTTGATTCAATTCAACTAAGCAAGTAACACAATAAATTGTTGAGAGATTATTAATCTAAATATTATACTAAAGCAAATATGTGGTATTTATGAATTAACTAAAAACATCTAGAATTAAGTATCCCCACTAGCATGAATCAATGCAATCATGATTTTCCACCCCAATTAATCATATGCGACTCAAGAGGAAAGATGCGCCCTATAAAATACCAATAACCTCTCTCGAGTATTAATGGCTTCTCTAAAATACACTCAAGCCTATTTTCATGGTATCATGCAATTTAGAGACATTAAACACAGCATCCTAACTTCCTAACAATCCGTTCTACCTATTTTCATGGAGAAGTTCATGTCCTTATTGGATAAATCACAACCATCTAAGTCCAACTTTCGATGATAAATAGATATTAGGTTCAAACAATACGCATAATCACGTCTGACATGTTATTGTTAATTAAGCACAACTCAATAAGCAAGAGCATACAACATAACTGAATTGGGGGGTTATGGAAAATCATACATCAATCATAACTAGGGTTCAACTTAACCCTAGATTAAATAACTACTCACTCATAATTAAACTAACAAAACACAAAATATAATAAGAACACATAATAATATTAAGAACAAAGAATAAAAACCTTTAATCTTTCTCCAAGAAGAAAAGTACAAGTCTCTCTATGTCTGTATGTATCTATGTATATCTGTATATCTGTATATATGTCTCTCTCAGATCTGATATTTATATACATATTCTCAAATATTTTAATGCCTTGAGAAAAGTACAATTACGTTTCCTAAACTGATTCTGTTTTACAAGGAAAATTCGTAGCTGACTTTTCTTCAGTAAATCTGAGCCGTTCCTGAATTAATTTAATAATTGGACCACTTTAGAATAAAAGAGATTTCCATTATCTTCGCGTGGGCTGTTAAATCGTCCAATTCTGACTTCTAGAACTCAAGATATGACCCAAACAATGAATTATGTGCAGGCAGCCCAACAAATCCAATTTTCCTTCTAATAAATCTCCAAATTAAGCTCTTTATTCTCCAATCCTTCCAAGTTTAGGATTTCCTTGCTTCCTACAATAAAACATTAAAATTTATTAAATAAAAATCCAATTAAATGCAAAATATAATAAATATGAGGAATAAAATCATATAAAATATATATAAATATATACTCTATCAAACATCCCCACACTTAGCATTTTGCACGTCCTCGGGCAAATAAAGAAACAAAAATAATATTAACTAATAGGACCACCACTTTCGTAGATGACACGATTGTATTGAGCATATGCAACAAGCCGTTAAACCCCTAGGCAGCCCTAGTAGGACGAGTTTTGTCTCGTGAGGGTTTATAGAAGATATACCCACAAAATCAAATATTTTCAACCACCAAGTCTCTCAAACATGCAACATATCATAGTACTCCACACATTGTAAATCTCAATCACATAACAACCTGAAAGTGTCTGAAAGTACAAGTACTCTCACTTTAAGCATCATTAACACAAAATAATCCAAGTATGCACACAATGTCTAGATAGACAAAAATATCATGAGATAGACATCAAAGTCGCATTCAACAAGTAAGCATGCTATGGATAAATATCTCACATTGCTCTCAATTCACACAAGTGTATGGGTATAAGTGTATCGCTCAAGTTCAATCAATGTACTCATGTGCTACCATATGCTTGGTTGTCCACCAAATCTCCACCACCTCGTTTATATGCATACATGAATCAAAAGGTCTTTGTTAAAGGTTGTAACGAGCTTAGGTACGGGGTAGGATATCAAAGAAACAGGCTAACAAGTGGCTAAACTTGATAACTGATAGAGCATAATGTTCACTTTTAATTAAAGCACCCAACATGAAACTTAGATCATGTAAAAGTTGATCAAGCTTTCACAAGCATTAAACTTCAAAGCACATATACCCCATGTACTTTCCCACTTTCACATTGTATCAATCAAATGAACACAACTCTACTTTATCTTCCTCTTGCTCATAACTTCTCTTTTTTTTTTCTTTTTTTTTTCAAAAGTCAAGTCATTCTCCAGTAACCAAGGGCAGTGAAAAGTCACCAAGAATGTACTTAATACCAGCACACATGGATCGTCCCTTTAATATGACATTGCACTTGCTACCCATTGATCTCAAAGGAGTACTTGATACTTGTTTGCAATTCTCAAATCATACTATATCCCACCAAAATGTAACATTTAACCAAAAGAAATCCCCACACTAAATATTCACCAACCCTTGAATTGAATCAATATGCTCTACCAGTAAATCAAGACAAGAATAAATAAGTAGGCTCAAAAGTTTTAGATTGGTGATATACGAAAGAATCGGGTATATGCTCAAAGGGGTTTCACTAAGGATTATTTTTCATATGGGTACTGTTTGGGTAAATGAGGTTAATCCTAGTGCCTTTATCATATTCATGCATACACATATCATTTAGTCTCAAAACGGTTTAAAACAAGTTCTAGAGCAACAAGAATCATGATGAACAACACACAACAAAAAAATGGATTGATAAAAAATCTATCAATCATAAATTAGGCTCAAATCCTCACATGGTGAAAGCATGCTTAACTCACTAAAATTGACCAAGAAACATCTCAAGTTTTTAAATGTTCGCAAGCACACACAAGGAATTACCAAGCATCAAATGATTTTTCATGAATGTGACACTCATAATTAATCATGCGAAATTAATCTACACAATGTGTACTTATCCATGCTAACATGCTTTTGAGACAAGGCAATTATATACAAAAAATTTTAAATTTTTTTAATTTTTTTTGGATTTTTATAATATATAATTTTTTTGGGTTTTTTACGTCATTGAGAACTCATCCCCACACTTAAGTGGTTCATTGTCCTCAATGAATAATATATATAAATATACAAAACTAACAAGATCCTAAAAGAAATACAAAAAGAATAAGAGTGAAAAATTATACAAAGAAAGGTTAGAAATACTCCCCTAATGCATGAAGTCCCAGTTGAAAATTGTGGGAGAGTGTTCCTCCTCCAAAATCTTGGGTTGCCTCCCAAGAAGCGCTTTTTTTAAGGTCATTAGCTCGACCTTATTATCAATCAACCTGGTGAATGGATTGAAAGTGGATCATCCACTTTTTCAACATATTTTCTCATGATCTCTCCCAAAAACTTATAACTTTCATCCATGGCTTTATCCAACAATACTATTCTTCTATCTCGAGCAAACTTTAAGAGTGCAACAACTATCCTTGATGTTTCATCTCGTGAGACAAACTTAAAAAGAAATTTAATAAGTAAGTCTTCCCATGTAGTAATGGAATCTGAGGGTAATGAAAATAACCAATTTTTAGCTCCATCCCTTAAAGAGAAAGGGAATAATTGAAGTCGAATGGCCTCATCAGAAACTCCATCACACTTGATAGTATCACAAATCTTTAAAAAGTTTTCAATACGAGCATCAGGATCTTCAACAGATAATCCACCAAACTGAATTTCACCAATCGATTTCATTGTTGAAGGCTTCAAATCAACATAGTTAATGACATGTAAATCTCTCACCAAAATTGCTGGAGGTTTAGAGAGAAAAATATCAACCTTCATATCTTGATCTCCACCCAAAGACTTAACCATAAGAACAGGTTCATTATTATTTCCAAGATCACTCTTCTTCAGAGAAGGGCTAAGCAAAGAGTTGGAAAATTTAAATTCCAATTTCTCATCTCCAACTTCAAAAGAAATTCTTCCATGCATCATATCAACTTTTGCACCAGCTGTAGCTAAGAAAGGTCTTCCAAGAATGATAGAATTTTGTGCATCTTCCTCCATCTCCATGACCACAAAATCACATGGAATAAAAAACTTTCCTACCTTGACAGGAACATCTTCAAGTATTCCAAGTGGAACTTTTACACTTCTATCTGCAAGTTGTAAAGATATACGTGTGGGTTTGAGTTCACCCATCTGAAGCTTATTGCAGATTGATAAGGGCATTAGACTTACACTTGCCCCAAGATCACATAGAGCTCTTTTGATTTCAAAATTTCCAAGTTTCACAGGAATAGAATAGCTACCTGGATCAGTTAGCTTTTTAGGAAGACTATTATGCAAGATAGCAATGCACTCTGCCGTTAATGAGATAATAGAACTTTCTTCAATCTTCCGTTTGTTTGAAAATAATTCCCTAAGGAACTTCCCATAAGAAGGCATCTCTTTGATAGCATCTAAGAAAGGGATATTAAGTTCTAACCTCTTCAAGATCTCCATAAACTTCATAAACTTCTCTCCAAGCCTAGCTTGCACCAATCTTTGAGGAAACGGAACAGGTGGTACGTAAGGTCTGACTGGAGCAACTGTGGGTTCCTTCTTCTCTTCTTCAATCGCTTCTTGCACAATCACATTTTCAGATTGAATTTTCTCCGTATCTTCCTCAACATTCAAATTATCAGTACTCATCTTCATCTCTGGCCCTTGCAATTCATGATCACTTCTTAACGTTATAGCATTCACGTGGGCTTTATGTGGTTGTTCAGTTTGGCCAGGAAGTTGGCCTGAAGACTTGTTAAGTTGATTCAACTGTTGAGCAATTTGAGTGATTGAATTCTCCATTAACTTGTTATGAGCTTTTATCTCATTGATACTTGAGTCAAAGTAATCATTCTTCTTTGCTTGTGTAGAGATAAATCCTTCCAAAAGATTTTCCAAGTTAGATTTGTGCGGCTGACCTTGTTGAAAACCTGACGGCTGAGAAAAATTATTTTGTGGAGGTTGAGCTTGAGCCTGGTTATTTCTGTAGGAGAAATTAGGATGATCTCTCCAACCTGGATTGTATGTGTTGGAGTAAGGATTATATTGTGGCCTTTGATTTTGGTTGTAGATGGCATTTGCTTGTTCCATTGCTGTTCCAGACGGATTGTATTGACAAGCATGTTGAGTGTGTCCAACTACACCACATATTTCACATGAGGGAACTTTAGATGAAGTTCTAGAATCCAATTGCTCAATCTTCTTAACCATTGTCTGCATAGTACTATTCAACATGGTTAGAGCATCAACATCATACTTACCACCCTTCTTAGGATGATTTCTGTCACTGTAAGGATAATTATCATTAGACGCCATCTCGTCTAACAAAGTTTTCGCATCCTCCGTACTCTTTTTCATAATAGATCCACCAGAAGAAGCATCAACAAAATTTCGAAACTCTTGTGTTAACCCATTGTAAAATGTTTGGATCAACAACCAGTCAGGAATTCCATGGTGAGGGCATTGTCTCTGAAGTCGTTTGAATTTTCTCCAAGCATCATGAAGTGACTCGTCATCATCTTGACGAAAGTTAGATATTTCATTCCTGAGCTTTGAAGTTTTCTTTTGACTAAAGAATTTAAGAAGAAACGCCTTTGCTAGACTATCCCAAGTAGTGAATGTGTTTGGTCCTTCATCCTTCAACCAATCTTTTGCTGCATCTCGGAGAGAGAATGGAAATAAGCGCAGCTTAATAGCATCATCACTAACATTGGTCAGCTTTAGAGTATCACATTTTTCCAGAAAACTCTCAAGATGATCAACAGGATTTTCAGTTGATAATCCTGCGAAAGAATCATTAGAGACGAATTGTATGAATTGTGGCTTGAGTTCAAAGTGGGTAGCCGTGATTATTGGTCTGACAATACTGGAGAGTACGTCTGTAGTGTCTGGCATACCATGCTCCCTGAGAGCTTTTGCTGCTGTCTCACCCATAACTTCCTTGTCTTTATTTTTCCTTCGTAGTCCTGCTTGTCTTCTTGTTGTAGCTTCAATTTCAGGATCAAGAGCAATTAAATTTTCTGTACCTGAACTTCGAGTGTGCATGCAACAAGAAAACTAGAAACAAAGATCAAATAACAAGGGAATAATAGCCGAAGCAACACAACCAAAAGACTTAGCTAAACAAACTCAAAAATTAACTAATCTAATACCGCTTTGTCCCCGGCAGCGGCGCCAAAAATTTGACAAGGCTGTCGCATGCCTATCAAATAATAATATCTAACAAATCCTTCTAACTATGTAGTAGGGCAAGTCAGAGTCGATCCCACAGAGACAAACGTATCAATCACTAGTTATTCTTGATTCAATTCAACTAAGCAAGTAACACAATAAATTGTTGAGAGATTATTAATCTAAATATTATACTAAAGCAAATATGTGGTATTTATGAATTAACTAAAAACATCTAGAATTAAGTATCCCCACTAGCATGAATCAATGCAATCATGATTTTCCACCCCAATTAATCATATGCGACTCAAGAGGAAAGATGCGCCCTATAAAATACCAATAACCTCTCTCGAGTATTAATGGCTTCTCTAAAATACACTCAAGCCTATTTTCATGGTATCATGCAATTTAGAGACATTAAACACAGCATCCTAACTTCCTAACAATCCGTTCTACCTATTTTCATGGAGAAGTTCATGTCCTTATTGGATAAATCACAACCATCTAAGTCCAACTTTCGATGATAAATAGATATTAGGTTCAAACAATACGCATAATCACGTCTGACATGTTATTGTTAATTAAGCACAACTCAATAAGCAAGAGCATACAACATAACTGAATTGGGGGGTTATGGAAAATCATACATCAATCATAACTAGGGTTCAACTTAACCCTAGATTAAATAACTACTCACTCATAATTAAACTAACAAAACACAAAATATAATAAGAACACATAATAATATTAAGAACAAAGAATAAAAACCTTTAATCTTTCTCCAAGAAGAAAAGTACAAGTCTCTCTATGTCTGTATGTATCTATGTATATCTGTATATCTGTATATATGTCTCTCTCAGATCTGATATTTATATACATATTCTCAAATATTTTAATGCCTTGAGAAAAGTACAATTACGTTTCCTAAACTGATTCTGTTTTACAAGGAAAATTCGTAGCTGACTTTTCTTCAGTAAATCTGAGCCGTTCCTGAATTAATTTAATAATTGGACCACTTTAGAATAAAAGAGATTTCCATTATCTTCGCGTGGGCTGTTAAATCGTCCAATTCTGACTTCTAGAACTCAAGATATGACCCAAACAATGAATTATGTGCACGCAGCCCAACAAATCCGATTTTCCTTCTAATAAATCTCCAAATTAAGCTCTTTATTCTCCAATCCTTCCAAGTTTAGGATTTCCTTGCTTCCTACAATAAAACATTAAAATTTATTAAATAAAAATCCAATTAAATGCAAAATATAATAAATATGAGGAATAAAATCATATAAAATATATATAAATATATACTCTATCAATGTTAAAATAGCTAAACACTTTTAATTAATTAAAAACATTAAAACAGATTTTAAAATAAATAAGTATGGGTTTGCTCGTTATATTTTTGAAAAATGAGGGGTTTTAGTAAGAAAAAATAAAAAATGTAACATATATTTAGTTTAAAAAGGTAAATGCCCGTTATATTTTTGGAAAATGAGGTTTAAAAATTTAATAATTAAAAGTATTTAAATACGTTTTAAAATAAATAAGTAAAGGGTTTCCTGTGATATTTTTGAAAAAAGAATGAATTTTAGTAAGAAAAATAGAAAAAGGCAATTGTAAAAGATAATTTCCCGTTATATATTTAGAAAAAGATGGACTTTGTTAGAAAAAATATATAATGTGTTTTAGCTGAAAAGATAATTGGTTATAAATAGGTATTTGATTATTTATATTTTAATATTCTTAGTAATTGCATTTGTTAAGAAAAATAAGTAGACATGTTAAAATAGGTAAACTTTTAAAAAAATATTTATAATATTAAAATAGGTTTAAAAATAAATAACTAAAGGTTTGTCCGTGATATTTTTGGAAAAGGAGGGGTTTTAGTAAAGAAAAATAGAAAAACAAACATGTTTTAGTTAAAAAAGGTAATTTCCCGTGATATATTTCAAAAGGCAGGGGAATTTGTTAGAAAAAATAATGTATTTTAGGTGAAAAGGTAATTGATTATAAATAGGTAATATTATTATTTAATAATATATGTCTATAAATAAGTAAGGTTAATTAAGTAAAAACACGAAGTGCATTTAATTAAGGGCAATTAAGTAAAATCACAACGTACCATACCGACCAACCAAACTTTTAATGTTTCGTCTATTATATAATAGTATTGATTGATATAGATAGAGAGATATATTCATAAATTAGTATTTTATGTTTCTAAATGGAATATCCCGTGATATTTTTGAGGTTTTAGTTAAGAGAAATATTAGTTAGAAAATATAAAAAAGAATATACGTTTTGGAAAAAAAAACTAATCGGTTAGTCATTAATAATTATAATATTAGTATTTTATTTTATTAAATAGAACTATTCGTGATATTTTTGAAAAATTAGAGGTTTTATTTAGGAAAAATAGAAAAGTAGAAATTTTAGTTAGAAAATATGAAAAAAATATACACTTTGACTAAAAATGGTAATGAGTTATTTATTAGCAATTATAACCTTATTATGTTATTTTATTAAATGAAACTGCCTGTGATATTTTTGGAAAATGAGATGTTTTATTTAGGAAAAATAGAAAAGATATTCTATATACTAATTTTAATATTTTATGTAACGGTTCTAAATGATTTGATCAAAAATATCTAACAGCTATGAATGGAGTGACCAGACTACAAAAACTTTCATGACCAGACTACAAAATTTTCAATGTTTCGTCTTTAATAGAAAGAATGACAAAAATACCAAATTTTCTTAGGTTAAGTAACCAAAATACCCATTTTTGAGTTTTTGGCCATTTTTACCGACCAAATACCCATTCTTAGACTGGGTATCTCAAAAAATGTTAATTCTATATTTTTTTTGATAAAATATGTATTTTTATTAAAAAAAAAATTCAAAATTTTGCAGTCCCAGAATGGGTATATGGACAGATACCCAGTCTGAAAAAGCGTATTTCAAAGAAAAATTGAGCCAGATACCCAGTCTGAGAAAGCGTATTACGAGATATCCAGTCCGAGAAAGCGTATCTCGAGATACCCGGTCTGAAAAAGCGTATTTCACTGGTATTTTTGACCAGATTTTCAAAATGTGATATTCTGGTTACCAAATTTAAAAATTGTAATAATTTTGACCATCACCCACTTTAATATAATAGTATAGATCGGGGATTATATGGTCTTAAATTTTTATTCAAGTTTTGAAAATGAAATCTAACATTTTACTTGCTAACATTTGGATGAAATAAATTTACTTTATAAAAAACGTATGTTTTTTCCTTTGTATATTAAGATTTTTTTACTGTACATTGTTATATCATTCTCTGATCTTAATCTATGAGCGGGGAAATGGCTGTTATTTATTTAAATCTGAATTACATAGTACAGTTAAACTTCTCGATAAATGAATATTTTTTTGATCGGGGAATTTATTCGTTTATCAAAAATAATTTATTTATTGAGATTAAAAATATACTTTTTATATTATGTCAGGACCGAAAAGTTATTCATTTATCGAATATTTATTTATCAATATTCTACTTAAAGACTTGATAAAATATAAATGCAATTTCTACTTTTGCATTTTTGCCAATAGTAATACATTGCGAGAATAAAACATTCAAAGCAATGCATACATCAATATTCAGAAGTCAGAACTATAGACATCAATGCATAGCTCATCAATGCATAGCTCAGGGCTTCATCTTGTTTACATCTAAAACAATAGTAGAGGACAAAGCAAATTGAATTGTTTTTGTAAATGCAGACGCACTTGGTTTTTAAACGATAATTTGATACATTGAAAAATGGTCTATAAATCCTTTAGATTATCTATGAACACAACAACATCAAGAATTCAAGATTCTTTCTGTCACACCATCAGTGGTATACCTGGACATTTGTTATTTAAAGTAATCATTCTGTTCAGTCCAGACGTCTCAATAAATATTCAACTTGAACTTCCTTTGTCAATGGCATTATCCAGGTTCCATAGAGATCAGCAACCAAGCTTGGTTTAATTTTGTACACGGGCTCAGCCTTATCCTCCGTCACCTCCTGAGCGTAAGTTCTGGTTTTCATCTCTACTCTCCTAATGATCACTTCTTCCACTGCTGGGTACGTTAGCAAGTCCATTAGCTGGGCCCTGTCCTACATAACCAATCACCATAAAAATTGAAATAAACACAGAACTGGCTCCTCTGTCGCATATTATTACCTAAACAACTCAATACTACTAAGAATAATTTCATTAAAAACTTAGGAGGCAAGTACAGCTTGAAAAGAAACGTACTTGTTCTCTTATAGCAGTTTCATAGGCATCTGGTGAGGCTCGAAACTTTGCTTCCGCTACAAATTTACCATAATGAATTCTCTTTGATAGGGCCTGCATACAAAGATTCCAGCAAATTTTACTAAAGTCAATTAGTCATCCAAATGTTTATGTCAAATAGAGATTTAGTAAACAGAGGCTAAATAAAAATGGCCAGAAAAGCATTTGGAATTGCTCATTTCTTTGAAGCATCACAATATATGTTTCGAGAAGCATCGAGTTTGGTGAGACTAATAACGTATGCAAACCCCTAAAGGCAAATTTTGAAAGGAATGCGATGCGACTTATGTGAAAAATCATCAGTTACAATTTACAACTGATGGTGATTTACTTATGAAGTTATATGTATCAAAGGCTTATCTAACAATCAGCCTCCATCAATTAAATTATAAATGTCAATCCATAGCCCAAGCACCATCAATTTAATTATAATATACAGAAAAAGAGATCAAGAGAAATAAGATTAGGGAGCACAGCAAAAATGTGATTACAAACAAACAGGAAGCAGAACTCTTAAACAGACCAGCATTTCCACCTGTCTAGTACTTTTACTAATTTGCCCAAGCTTTGTACTACTTAACTACATTAATTTCCAGGTTTTACTTAAAAATTTCCCGAAACTGCCTTTTACAACATTCCAATACAAATAAGTGGCCAATTTTCAAACAATCTCAATACTAATAAAAATGTTTACCCTGATAGAAGACATAATTTTTTGTAGAGGCCCTTGTGTTTCTTTAAACAGTATGAAACTATTTACGTGGACTGACAACAAGATTCCTTCTAGAGGTGTTTATCATTTGTTAAAGAGCAGTCGTGATTCAAAGTTCCATTTGTGCTGTTTAAAGTGGCAACCTTAATGGCGATGAAGCATTTCACATCTAGATCAGAAGACTAGAAAAGGGGACCGCAACTCCTTAATCCTAATCTCTATTATTCGCTAATTAAGAACTCGTGTATGCTTCCACATATCTCTCGGGAGACTTGAATCATTGTCCTGTGGCCAAAAGGGGAGATGATACCGCTGGGAACCTTCTTGTTGACTGCTCAACAAGCTTACACGGAGATAAATGATAATAGAGTAAATGACAATTCTATTTTTCTTACCTCGAATGACAAACACATAGATCCGAGAAAATAGAGGCAATTATTTGAAAAGAGGTGCTGATACTTATACAAGGAGATATATTTCATAAATTCAGTATTTAAACATAACTTGGGTACAAAGAGAAGATGTAACATATAAAATCATATAATAAAACATTTACCTGCAAGCAAATTGTGTCGCAAACTGCAGTTGCTCCATAGTTTCCATCTTCCCCTTCCTTGACTAATCTTGGAACGAGATTTCTAAAATACATATCCCATATTCTACTGTTGATATTGATTGATTCAGTGACAGGATGCAGAACCTACATACATATCATAAATTTATTAAATTATGCTAGGAATGATGTGATTCAGAAAATTCATCTGAACATTGTACCTCTGCATTAAAGAATAATTCAAATAAATGGCATATCTGAAGTTAAACATTAATCCTTTCATGCCACTTAATATAGTCAAAAGTTTTTGCGCACATATTGTCAGTACCTTAAATGGAGGGAATATATCAATCCTTTAATTTTTAATTGTTAAATATAATACTGAAGATAGGCTATACTGTTTATGTATTATTACGAGTTTTATAATTCTTGTTTAAAATTACCCAAACAGTTGGTGCTAAGATTATACTGTATTTACCAGGAACGTGGCTGATTAAAAACACTTGTCAGTAGAGAGGGTTGCTTTGTTGTAGTTGAAATGAATGTTGTTCAATGTTCATGCATATGAACATTGAAAAGTCAGTCATTTATGCAGGTAACGATAAACATAAGAATACAGAACGATCATCACTTCCCATATTCCTAAAAGTATTGCTTAGCATGCAAATATATAATATGGTTAGAACAGTGTTTCTTGGGCGAGTAAACACAAAATAGCCAGCTGCAGCCAAGTGAAAATGCTCAGGTGCTTTGATATTAAGCAAAAATGTAAATTTAGTTGTATGATTTCTATTTTCGCTGTGCTGATCTCTTACCTGAGGATACTGCAAAGGTGGCAAAATGGTTTCTGGCAAGTGCTCTGCGAAAAAAGGATGCTCATCGGGACTCTTATATCTTCCAGCCTATGTCAATATTCAACAAGAAGGATTCTTGTCAGATTAGTTTTCTGTTCTTCCTGTATAAGTTTGACATCATCGCTTGTAAAAACATACCTGAGCATGGAGCGTTTCGGTTCCTCTGAGCATAAACTCAACCAAAGATCCTTGGCATCCGTCCTTCCAGAAGGCATTTGGATCATATGTGTCTGAATTGTAACAATACTGTGCTCTCTCTACGAGGCTAAATATAATGCTATCTTCTTGCCGAATCAATGAACTTCTTATCCCATCTAAAGTATAACAATCGCTCTCATCAATCCTCCTTTTAGCATCCGATCTACAAACAAAGAAAACTACCTTCAAAATAGTTGCTGTAATTTTTAAAGCCAGCTACACAAAGTAATGAAGTATTATAGGTCGGAAATATCAGAACTTTTTTAGATAAATTATATATTAAATAAAATTATTGAAAATAAATTAGAATAGTGGGCAAACAAAGAGAGGGAGGCTTATTGAGTAAAGAGAATTTCTTCGGTAAACTTAGAAAAATTTCCATTTTTGATGAGATACAAAAAAATAGTACTAACGTTTTATTATTATTTGAGGATTAGAACACAATTAAACACACAACGAACAGCTAACTAAATGAAAAGAGACAACATAACGTCCTGCAAACAATTACTAAAGGTTCTCACCACATAGACTTGACAATTTTATGAAAAGTCACACATATACCATTAGAACTGTGTACATACTGTGCAAAACAACCACAGTAGCAATCATACTATAACTGCACAAATGAGCATACTGGGAAATGTTTACAGGGACTGATTTAAGTATTCACGCACTAGCAACTCAAAACAATTTAGAAAAGAGGATAATTAAAAGCCGAACGTAGATATGCATGTAATTTCTTTTGCTACATGCCACTTCTAAATTTTGTTGACATTTATTGCATATAAAGTACTTATCTTGTACATAAATGGTTAGCCCTTTACTTATGCTAACAAGATTATTTAGTAAGTACCTATCTTGTAATATAAAACTTTCATAATTATTAAGAAGCAGAAGGATAAAAACATGAACATGATTATCCAGATGGCCTTCATAATCTGCATCGAAAATATTAATTTACCGTGGTATCGAGTATTAATTTAACGAGGTTTTACTGTATTTCACATAGCAGTTATATAACTTGTAAAAGGACAAGAATATGGTGTATATAATTTATACAAACACATATATCATGAAGTACCCAATGAAAGCAGCAGATGCTTGAACAGGCTGAAAGGAGTAGAAGTTCTTGAAATGCCTGGAATTAATACATGGAAAGCTGCAATTTTGGAAGGCCTGGCGAGAAATAGTTGAATTGGGTTTGGATAAATTGGAATAATTAGTTGAAATAATGGCAGGACAGGCAACTTTCAACAGCTTTGCCTCCATTGTTTACAGAAGAATTAAAAAAATATGTATATGAACACAGCGAATGAGAACAAAATGGGTTTATAAAGAAGTGAAAAATAGAAATATAAAATTAAAGAAGAGTAGGGTTGGTTTGAGGCAGCATTTTAGAAGAAACAGAGGTAGAGACAGAGTTTGAAAGTAGTTGGCAACTAAGGGTTGGTGAAAATGTTTTATGACGTGTTGTTGGTATCACGAGTGGGTAGGTTTGTGATGTACTGATGGGCGAAAGCATCCTCTGCGCCAGCCCAAGAACGGTGTTATATTTATTTCAGTAACTAGCTTTTATAAATATTAGTTATAAATTTTATATTTTAATTTTAATTAATTTTTTTTAAAAATTTATAGACTAATGTTTGCAAATCATATTTAGTGGATGATACTTATTTTATTAATATTAATCTTTATTCTTTCCATTTTTTATTTTTCTTTTCATGAAATTCCTTGTTTTCTTTAATTTTAAAATTATTAAATTTCATATTTTTTATATTTTTAGATTCAATAACTTTATTTTACTATATTTAGTTAATTTCTGATTTTTTTTAAAGAAAAATCAAAATAACATTTACAAATTCCGGTCACAATTTGTTCACAATCTAATAATATTTTTAATTTTTATTCCACATAATTTCAAAACTATGATTACAACAATACTTATAAAATGACAAATACTCCCCCTGACCAAAATGTCTAAACCCCATGCTAATTATATATAGGATAACTATATAATTTTTAGTTTTTATTTAATATTAACAAAAATTATAATTACTAATAATATTATGAAAAGACAAACATGCCCCTGACGACCATACCATCTAAACCCCCCTAGGCTAATTATATATAGGATATAATGTTATATTTACCCAAAACGGTGTTTTAACTGGTGTTCATTAATTTATAATCAATTAGGTTACTAAGTCGCGCTTCGCAGCGGCATTAGAATATATTTGTTAAGAAAAAGAATATTAGAATAAAAATTATGAAATTAATATCTACAAAATTATTTAAATTATCAAATAAAATATATTCTATAAAATTTGCATTTGGGTAGGTACTATAATAAAATATTTACATATTTTGTTTGTTTATATAGTTTGATTTTTTATTTTGTTGGACCGATACCATTGCCATATATATATATTATATCGACAAAAATCAATATAAACATATAATATTACTTATATTTATATAGTATTATTAGAAAAGATAATATATAAATTTATATTATATATTATAAATCTTATAGTTTGTAATATTTCATATCTTAGCAAAATTTCATCCTTATTGAAACAAACATAATAATTAAAAATAGCTAAGAAAATGACAGTAATTATCAATCTCAATAGACCTTTAGTGCATATTCAAAATATATTAAAATCGGACAAGTTATCAATGTAGTTTAAAAGTATAATGCGAAACCTTTAGTACATATTATTTAATACTAAAAAGTAAGATTGGAAACACATGTGTAGTTAGGCGGTAGCATAATGCTAAATACATGTTCCATTGCCTCCGTCACCAGCTCCACTGTATCCATCACCAACTCCGTTGTCCTTTTCATTGTCCTCAATTGATACTTTCCTTTTGTTTTTGTCATGCACAGTCTCGAGCGTAGGAGAACTTTTAGAATCCTGCAATACAATGAGTGCTTAGAAAAATATTCAAGTACAATATTTTTATATAGATAATAGTGCATGATATTAGAGTTTTAAACTAATGAAGTTGACTATACATAAATTATAGTAATAAATTAGAATATGTCTTAACTGATTTCTTCAACTTGTACTCTTGTTTCGAATTTTCTTTAGCTCCATTGCCTGCATCACCAGCTCCATTGTCATGCACAAACACAACACCAGTCTCGGATGTAGCAGAATCTTTAGAATCCTGCAATATAATGAGTGTTTAAAAATAGTTGCATGAAGAAGAAAAATCATGTACAACTTATTTGTTACATTATATAGTGCATATGATATTAGACTTTTAAACTAATTAATTAATTACACATAAGCTATAATAAATTAGAATGTACCTTGACCGATTTCTTCAATTTGTACTCTTGTTCCAAAATTTCTTTTGGCTCAAATATTTCAGCAACAGTAAAACTGTGTAATCCTTCTTTGAGATTATAAGCATTCAATCGTAACTTAAACACTATATCCTTTTCAGATAATCCTTCAAGCTCTTTTGGAACATCATTGTTGTCTAAAGATAATTTATTCACTATCTTATTTGCTGATGTGTTTAACAATGGTTCTGCTATATTGTTGAATAATACAAAAGTTGTATCTCCCGTCTTATCCTTAACTTTTATTTGTATTCTAAACCTGTATAAACACACAAATCATAATAAGATTAATATATGTATAAACAAAATATAAAATAAAGTTATTAAATTAATTTCTTACATGATAAGAGAATGGTCAATAATTTCGTTGCAAGGCTTGCATCTATAATGTCCCTCACAAAAGTCCAACTTTGTGGAGCATGTTTTACAGCCAGTGTAGTACCAGTTATGGGTATTATCAATCCCAAAAATCTCAGCTCTTACCGTAACAATTTGTTCCTATAGTAATATGATTAGAGTATAAATATGATAACAAAAATAACATTGATAATAATTGAGGTCAAGTGCAAGGTACGTAAAATAAATTAGCTAAACAAAAAATGTGTAAAATTAACCTTTAGGTCTTCACCTCACTCTGCTTCCAGCAATTCCTCGATGTTCATCCTATTAATAAACATTTTTTCCTCAGGCAACATTATGGGGAGAGAGTCTCCACTGATTTGCAATTTAGTAGAGAGGTGAGCAAATATCTCTCTCATGGATGACACATACGGTGTATCCAGATTTGTATAAATTTTACTATTTCTTGTGGTAGAAAAGCTAATTGTATCTGCATATAAGAGTAAATAAATGGTTAAAAAACTAATATAAGAATTAAATCAATAATATCAATGAAACAAATATTTGTATAATATCTAATGATATTCGTTCAATCGAGATAAGATAGATTTATATATGTGCAATTTCTAAAACTATATATTATAAAAACATTAATAAAGATAATTACTTTTAAATTTTTTAATCTGGGTAGGTGTGACAATTATTATATAGGGTCATCATCCTCCTTGTATAAATTTGTATCAACCATCTCGACCTACTTTTCCCACAAAGTTATGGTACTGATGATGGAGTTGTTTAAGAAAAAAATTAGAACAAATTAAATAAGTAAAACAAATAAATTGGGGTAACCAAAGAAGTAATATAAAATTACAAGAACAATAAAAAACAATTAACAGTTATATTAAAATTAATATAATGCATAACTTACTAATTTGTGACAATTTTGAGATCTCTTTTTTTCCAACCGCCTTTAACAACTTCAATGCCACCCAAATAGGTCAAGAATCCCACAACATCTAAATCAACATAGAAAAAATAATATTAGAACATGATAGTTTGAATTATAACTTATATAATAGTATTACTTATATATTACTCTAATATATTAGTGCATCACCTGAGAGTATGTTGGTGTCTAATATAATAAAGATCTATTGTATATTTATTTTCTCCATTAGTAGGGATTTTAAATGCAAAAATATTATATGTTTTCTCTATTAGTATTGATTTAAAAGGTAATTGAGATTTTTTCGAATTTTTAATATTATTAATTCAAATAATTGAGAAAATTAGAAAAAATAGAACGAAGCGATCTGAGAGCACCACCTCACCGCCCTCGTCTTCTCATTAAAAAAAATATTATGAGAATATTTAGATAATAATAGAGGAAAGTTCAAAATAATGTAAGGTAATACACTTTTTTGCTAATTTAGATATTTTGAAGGCAAAAATATTATAATTGAATATTTAGTTTCTTCCATTAGTGATATTTAGTTTTCTTAATTAGTAAAGATCTATTGTATATTTACTTTCTCCATTAGTAGTGATTTTAAATGTAAAAATATTATATGTTTCCATTATTAGTATTGATTTAAAAGGTAATTGAGATTTTTTTCGAATTTTTAATATTATAAATTCAAAAAATTGAGAAAATTAGAAAAATGGAATGAAGCGATCTGAGAGCGTCACCTCACCGCCCCCGTCTTCTCCTTTATATAATAGTATTGATTACATATAATTTTGTCATTTTGTAATTATTTATTTACCTAGCTGGTACTTCTTGTATTATTCTATTTATTTCACTTTTTATTAAATATTATTATAAAACTTGATTTTTTTATCAAATTTTAAGTATTGAATTTCTTTTTGTATTTATTTTTTGTTAGCATTTTATATCAAAAAATTTGTAAAATTATTTATTAGATTTTGCAATAGAATCACTGGAGGGCGTAATTGCCTACATATGCTCCTTTCATCTTGTGTCATTATGCTAGATTTTGTCCTCCCCTACATATTGTGGTAATTTTGTTATGCGGTGTTAGGTTTTTTGTACTATACTGACTTGGTTTTGCAGAGTAAAAAGTTTACTGATATGTTTATCAGTATGCATAAACAGCATGCCATATGTTTTGAACTATATCAGTTTGGGAAGCTGATTATGTTTAGAGGTTACACAAACATCAAGTCAAAACGGTTTGTCCAGAATTACCAGACGTCCGAATTTTATAGAGATATCTTAGGAACTTCTGTTAGTTGTTTGTAAGAGTTTATCTATTATATAATACGTATGTTAAATATACTGGAGATCTTAAACAAACTTTTTTGAACTAGTAAAACTCTTTTCCTAAATTATAGGAGTTTGGTTTTATGAAAACTCTATCATTTATTCAGACACTCCTAAAATTCATTTTACTTATTCAAACTGGAAGTTTATGGTTTTAAATTCTTAATTCTTTCTAAACCTTCTGTTAACATATATATTAACGTTAAACACCATCATAACATATTTGATCGTTTGAATTGGATTCGAACATTGTAAATCGTTGGGTTAGTTTTCAACGTTTAAATGTATAAGTATAAATACATGTTCTTGTGAGTATAAATACATGTTCTTGTGATTAAAGAGATAACACTTCGATTACTGATCCATATCTTCTACAAGAACAAATACAACTGTGATTTTTCATTGCTAAATCTTTTTATTCAACTCTCTCGAGCTCTAATATATTATATACGTGTTATATCTTAGAGAGTCTCTAATTTGAGTTATAACTTTCATAAATTATATTGTTCAAGGTGTAATTTGTAGTTGCTGGATAATTTGGCAAGAGAACATAGGGTTTGGTGAATTGTGCTAGAAACGTATACTCAGGGTAGTATAACTTAGAGGGCAGGTTCATAAACAGGTTGTTCAGCAAGCCATTTGTCAGCAGCTAGGTAAAGGGCGGTATATTATTGTATCTTGTAATTGTTTTTATTGTGATCAATAATATATTATCTTACCATGTTGATAAGGGACCAGGACGTAGACCATAGGGGATTAGGGGTCGAACCTTGCTAAAAGATCTTTGTGTTCTTTAAATTTCTGCACGTTACTTCCAGCACTGCATTTAGTACATTCAGCTTACCATTTGTTACTGTTTAAATTGAATTCAGTAAGTTGTTTATCGGTAATATTTAAAATTGACCATAGTTAGCCATTTATACCTATTCACCCCCCCTCTAGGTGTGCATTATCATTTGGTATCAGAGCTTTGGTATACTAACGTTTCCGTAACAAGAAAGTATAGATCATATGGATGTTGATGTGTATTTTTAGAGTATCGTTCGCAGGGAAGGACTGCTATCAATACCAATTCCTTGAACGCCACTCTCATGGTCATACAAAGCACAACTATAGATTGTTAAAAACCAAGGATTCTAAGTTTCACAATTCGCATATCAATCTCCTGATCTAATACTTAAATTATGTCTCTCATATCATGTACTAGAATTACAACTCCTCTCCTGATTCGTTATAATTCCTATAGATACAATCAAAGGTTCGCGACTCTCTTAATTGTGTTAAGCGCTCAATGATAGATTAACAAGCCAAGAAAATCACAATACAACTAGACAAACATATAAGCCAACGAATACTACCCAACCCTTGGATAAAGAGATTAGCTACTAATGATCGAATAAAACATATATAAATTAATACCATAAACCATGAGTTTAAGAACTAAAGCACGAAGAATACAACTTTACAAGTTCTTTTAAAATCCGGATGAATCCATTCACTCATTCTTCCAATCTCCCTCTCAAATTGTTTCTCTCCCTTCTCTCTCTAAAGTACAGTCATCTGTAATTCTATAATACTATATTACAATATGTTCTGGTGGTCTGTTTACAGTATGTTTATAAACCTAATAAAAAAAAGATTTTAATGCTCTCTAGGAAAATACAAGTAATTTCCCAAAATAAATTGGATTCTGAAAGTGAAATTTGGAGTCTGTCTTCAGGCCTATTTCTGGGATTCTCCAGTTGTAATCTTGATGTTGGATTACTTTTGGGTTGTATAAAATTTTGGTATCTTCGTATGTGCTATAAGACCGTCCAATTCTGATGTCTAGAACTCCGGTTATGGCCCAAACAGTGATGTATGCGCGTGTAGACCAACAAATTCGAATTTTCTTGTATTTTAAGTCCAAATAACTCCAATTCCTTCCGAGTTTGGGAATTCTTTATTTCTTGTCATAAAACATTAAACTCTAATTAATAATAACCAATTATTAATAAACACTATAAATATGATAATATAATCCTATAAAATATATATAAATATATACTCTATCAATGGCACACCACTATGGAATTAAAGAATCATTAAACATGCCTCCATTTCTCATTGGTCAGCAAATTATGATTTATGGAGACAAAAATGAAGGCGTTATTTAGCAGAAATGCACGTGAATGGCTGGTCATTCAAGAAGGTCCTTTTTATATTTTTGAACAGAAATGGCAAGCCAAAAGACGTTGATGATCTTACGGAGGCTGAATTAATCAAAGTCAGCATTGATGGAGAAACAAAGTACAAACTGATATGTGGACTATCAAATTCAGATTTGGACAAATATCTTATTGTAAGACTGCAAAGGAAATATGGGATACTTTAGAGATGCAATATTCATCTACAACAAAATCAGATGAAGATTATTTTGAATCAAAGCAACAAGATGCGTCAAGTACCAAAAAGAAATCAAAGGTTAAATCAACTTGGAGTGATGAGGAATCTATTTCAAATGAAGGCTCAAGTGAAGAAATGTTAAATTGTGCATTCGTTGGAATCAGTGATGAATCAATTCAAGGAAATTTAAAGGAATCTTTGATGAAACTGATTCTGAGGATGACAAAAGCGAGGTACGTTCTTTTAAAGACTTTGAATCTTCTGATGATGTTAATTCAGAGTTACTAACAATGCAGGAATCAAAAAGTGTGACTATAAAGGAACATTTAGCTCTGAAGGTAGAAAACAACAAGCTGATTGACAAGAATGTCTATCTTGCAAACGTAGTTCAAGAAGTGATTACTAAAATGAAGGAATGGGATTCGACATCTTCAGATAAAGCTACTGAGGTCAAGGGGCTGAATGCTAAAGTCAATCACTTGGAAACATTCAACAAAATACTTTTAAAGCAAAAGAAAACGTTGAATGAGGAAATCAAGGAGCTGAAATCAAACATGGAAGCTAGAGATGAATGTCTGAAAACTTTCAAGTTGACATAATCCTTCCATTCAGAACCTTCTAAAGCAGATGAGATGGAAACTCAGCAAGTCGAATCCATCAATTAGCAGGCTGAATTAATCACACAGCAAGCTGATATCATCAGTAAGCAAACTGAGTTAATCACTACCTTGGAGAAGAAAGTTAAGGATCTCACGAAAGGAATGGGAAAGTTTGTTCAAGGAGAGGAAGTACTCATAACTATAATGAAGCAAACAAAAGTACCATTGGATAAAGAAGGAATTGGAAGTGCTTCGACCTTAAACGATAAAATATTCCAATATGGAGGTAAAAATGGAATACCTTACAAATATGATATGCCTTAGAAGGAATGCAACAAGTGTGGATGAAAGGGCCATCTAGAAAAAAAAAATCAAAGTTCAGAGAAGAATGCTTTACCAGAAGGTTACTGGCAGACAACAAGCAGCTTACTAGAATGTCACTAGTAGACAACAAACAACTTACCTAACGTATGGCAGAAGACAGAGAACAAGGAATTAATCACCAAAAATGGTCCAAACGTGGATCAAGAAATCTGATTTTAAATGTTTTTTTTATATTCTTGCTACTAACCAAACTGGACTCAAACCTATTTGGGTACCAAAATTTTGAAATTGTTGTTTGTTTTGTACTTGTGTCTCATGGTCAAGCTAAAATCAAAACAATGGATTTTGGATAGCAGATTCACAAGGCACATGTGTGAAGTAAAATCTCAATTCTCAAGTCTCAAGAAGAAAAAAGGTGAAAAAGTAACCATTTGCAAATGGCAATGCAAAGAAAATGGTATCTACTGTTAAACCCCTGGAACTTCTACTTTTGGACGTATATGGTCCGGAATTTTACAAGAGTATAGGTAGTAAACAACATGGTTTTCTAGTTGATTTTTTTTTTGTTACAAGAGTATTGTTTGTTGATACTAAAGATTATATGTTTAATAAGCTTGAAGTGTTCATTAAAATATTTTTCAATAATCTAATAATGATCTGTCAAGAGACGAGGAAGAATTTGCAAGTGAAGTTGAATCTATGCAACATCAAATTCTCTAGATCAAGTCAGCAAACCAATATAAATGCAGCATCTAGAGATCAACAAGTTGGAAATTTAAATCAGCAAGTCAATATTGTTTCAGTGATTGATGCATATAACAAGTTAGCTAAAGTGATCCGAGAAAGTCGAAAGAAATTCATTATGAGAAAATGCCTAAGTGTTTAAAGGAGAATTGGTATGTGTTGTTGTGCAAATAGCAAGCTGAAACGGCTAAGTTTTGATCAGGTCAGCATATTCTTTTTTCATTACATTCCTAATATGATCAGCATGCCAATTATTCGTGTTTTATTCATACACATTTTTTGGGTATATTTCACTGATCATTTGCTATATTTTTTACTTGATTTATACGAATTAAGTATAAATTGACTTGATTATGAATATGGTTATTTTCTAATTATGTGCACTGAATTGATTTTATGTTTTATTAAATTAAAATACAAGTATGTGTCTTTACGAATCATAATTATATGTGCCATTTATATTTTGTGGTTAAATATGAGTCAATTTAGATAGATTTTTTTAATTTTATTTCCGTGTTTTTAGTTATCATTAATCCTAAAAACTCTCCCCTAAAATCTATCAAAATTCTCTATTTGCTCAAGTTGGTTCACATTCTTTCACATCTCTCTCGGCAAAAACTCTCTCCGGGCGATTAAGGTTTTCTCTCACAATACTCAAACAATTCAATCATGGTATGCGATACTCGATCTCGCAAATCACTACTCGAAGCTAATCAGGCTCCAACCAAAAATGTTGCTTCAGTCGTGGATGTTCCTGATTCTCAAGTTCCGAAAAGCGGTGATGAAGTTTCGAATACTCCATACTCAAAGAAAATCAAGCTTTCTTCTGAATACGAACATCGGTTCAACAATCTTGATTTGGGTAATCGAGAGATAATCTTTGGGCAACCAATTGTAAGTAAGTTTTCCAGTTCTCTAAATGCATGTGGAGTTCTTAAGTTATTTCAAGACTTGGGACTTGAATTGTTTTTATTGGAATTGCCTCGTGTTTATTATCCTGATTTTGTTCGTGAATATTATGCTAATTTGTGAATGGATAAATTTGGAAATGTGATGTCATTCGTTCAAGGAAAGAAAATAAGTATGAATGCTCCTTTATTGAGTTTGATTTTAGGAATTGACAATGATAGTGAAGTTGATGTTTTTACTACTCAAGGATATGTTTTTCTTCCTGATTTTACAATGGTAGATCAGTTGAAAGTGTTGTTAGGTGATGTGAGACTGATGGATGACACCCCTCCCTCTATTACTGATGTTGTGCCTTTGGCAGATCTTTTGTTTAAATTTGATGGATCTCACATTTGTCCTAGGGTGGGAAATAAGTCAAATTTTACTTGTCAAGATGTTATTGTGGTTGCTAGTTTGATGACTTCAAAGGCTTTTGATGTGTCTGCTTTAATTCTACAAAAGATGGTTGCTACATTGGACAAATCAGTAAGTGGGATTCCTTATGATTGTTTGTAACTCATGTTTTTTAGGCTTTTAAGATTGATTTTAAGGACTCTCCTTAGATTACTGTTAAGGAATCTATGGATCATAAGGTGTTAAGTCAAAATAATCTTCAAATTGAGAATGGTGTATTGAGTCGCATTGTGATAAATCCATCTCTTGATGTTGTGGATGAACCTGTTAGTGAACTTGTGTCTGTTGGTCCTAGCTCTGACACTTTTGTTGTCAAGCTTCTTCATTCTCTTCAAGATGACAATGGTTTGATCATGAACATGCTACTTGAAATAGATACTTTTGTTAAGGAGCTCAAAGCATAGTATCAAGATATTTTTGCGGATCTATGTGTTAATGTGTTTGAACTTGGTCTATGTTAACTTGTTTAAGATAGTGAACTGATTATTATTGCTATTAATGCATATTTTATTTGGTTGAATGGATGTTTTACTAAAATAGCATGTACTGGTTGTATTGATATAGCTTGATATTTGTCTATCATAAGAGTTACAAGATTGCAGGGATTTAGAGGGAGTATTCTATATTCTCCTAAATATTGTGTAATCATCAAAAAGGGGAAGATTGAAACTCATTTGGTTTTGATGATCACACTTAGCAAGCTAATTGCTTGTTTAAGTGATATAAACAACATGCTATTTTGTAATGTACTAACTTGATTTTGTAGGGTAAAAAGCTTACTGATATGTTTATCAGTATGCATAAACAGCATGCCATATATTTTGGACTATATCAGTTTGGCAAGCTGATTACGTTCAGAGGTTACAAAAACAACAAGCCAAAGCGGTCTGTCCAGAATTACCAGAACTCTGAATTTCATGGAGATATCTTAGGAACTTCTGTTAGTTGTTTGTAAGAGATTATCTATTATATAATACGTATGTTAAATATATTGGAAATCTTAAACAAACTTTTTTGAACTAGTAAAACTCTTTTCCTAAATTATAGGAGTTTGGTTTTATGAAAACTCTATCCTTTATTCAGACACTCCTATAATTCGTTTTACTTATTCAAACTGAAGGTTTATGGTTTTAAACTCTTTATTCTTTCTAAACCTTCTGTTAACGTATACATTAACGTTAAACACCATCTTAATAGATTTGATCGTTTGAATTGGATTCGAGCATTGTAAATTGTTGGGTTAGTTTTCAACATTTAAATGTATAAGTATAAATACATGTTCTTGTGATTTAAGAGATAACACTTCAATTACTGATCCATATCTTCTACAAGAACAAATACAACTGTGATTTTTCATTGCTAAATCTTTTTATTCAACTATCTCGAGCTCTAATATATTATATACGTGCTATATCTTAGAGAGTCTCTAATTTGAGTTATAACTTTCATAAATTATATTGTTCAAGGTGTAATTTGTAGTTGTTGGATAAATTGGCAAGGGAACGTAGGGTTTGATAAATTGTGCTAGAGAAGTATATTTGGGGTAGTACATCTTAGAGGGCAGGTTCAGAAACAGGTTGTTCATCAAGTCATTTGCATTTGTCAGTAGTTGGGTAAAGGGTGGTATAGAATTTATGAATGATGTTTACTAATCGAACCCAATATATAACTTATATACAGAGTATGTTAATAATCTTAATTTTAGTTACGGACTTTTTCCCAAACTTATTTTTATTATTTGATTTTTTCACTTTTGCAATTTCTTATATTTTCACATTTGTGGCTTTAAATATTTTTTAATTTAAAATGCATGAATTAAGATTATTGTATTAAATAATTATTTTTAAAATTTAATTTAGTAAATAATTTGGTGACTTAAAAATAAATTTATCCAAACACCTATATAACTTAAAAGAATTCATCCATTTATTAATTATACGATACTTATTTATTTTCAGATTAAAGTTACAATTTTTAAGATAACTCATATATATATATATATATATATATTTAAGTCCATTAGATCAATCTAATCTAATGACCAACTATACGCACACACACAATTAAAATACATCCTCACATACACAATCCCACCTAATCCCCTTCGTTTTTAATTTATTTTTTCCTGTCAATCGGTGAGTGTTTTTTTTCAAATCTGAATTCACCGTATTTTTTCTCATCTCTCCACGAACAATTTTCATACCATATGTGCTATATTTCGACGTGATTTAAGAAATTTTATATTTAGTTTCTAGTTTCTATTATAAGAGTGGTTTCTATTGGAGTAAGACTATATAATATAGTTATTCATCCTCACTGTCTATATATTCTTATAAAATTAAATAGTTTTATTAAATTCTGCAAACATATACCAAAAATATGCATTTTCACTATTTATTAGTAATGTATATAAGTTGAGTACGAGGGGGCCAGAAGCGTGATTATATAGATAAATACACGTAACTTATGATAGTCATTTACAATAATATTTACAATTCTTATACTCTAATAATAATAATTAAATATTATCATTTAATATTTATACTCTAATATTATCATTTACAATCCTTATACTCTAATATTATCATTTATAATCCTTATACTTAATAATGTATATTAAATGATGGTGTCACTTAAATGACACTTTGTCACTTAATCATTTAAGTGTCACAATAGTGTAAATGATAATATTAGACTAATTGTGCATACAAGGACGTCACTATTAGGGCTTACAGATATTGTAATAGATCAAGACGTAGATCATAGGGGATTAGGGGTCGAACCTGGCTAAAAGATCTTTGTGTTCTTTCTATTTTTGTGTGTTACTTTCAACATTGCATTTAGTACATTCAGCTTACCATTTGTGACTGTTTAAATTGAATTTAGTAAGCTATTTATCGGTAATATTTAAAATTAACCATAGTTAGCCATTTACACCTATTCACCCCATCTAGGTGTGCATTATCAACAACTTCACAACTTGACTAGAGTACTGATGAGTCTTGTCATTTCAAACTCCAAATTTTGTTGTTATACATTTTTATTACACAATTACCCATGATTTCTTTATGATGGAATAAGTTGACTTTCATTTCATCAGGGACAATTGGTCATTTTCATCTCATTTGAAGGTTAAATAGTAAAATGAGGAGTTTATTTATCAATTTCTTTAATATAGGATTAAAAACAAAAGTATACATAACATGTGACATCTCTGAGAAGATATTTTTAAGTGTAAGATTGCATTTTAAATAAATGAATACTTATAAGTTGTTTAGGTGTTTAGATAAATTTACTAATAGATTGCTGAATTGTTTTTTAAAATAAAATTTAAAAAGTAATTATTTAATAAAATGATCTAGGTCTTTCAGCCTTTCCCCTCAGATAAGGGTCTTAGTACGTACATACATTTTAAATTAAAAAGACATTTAACATATATATATATATAAGAAAGAATGACCAAAATACCTGTTTTTGAGGAAGTGTGGCCTGAAATACCTCGCGGCGGGACTGTTGGCCCTAAATGCCCATGAGTTGCGCATGTTGAACATGCGTGTCCTGTTTACACATTTGAAACATGCGTCAGTAGTACAAAATTAAAGCTACGGTGTGAACAGTGAACAACGTTGTGCACCATATATTCAGATGTACACATGGTCCGTGTGGAAGCAATGATTAAAATGAATAAACTAGTGTCTATGTTGTTATTGACTCTCCAACACAAACTCCTCCCCGCTGTACACACGTCCATTATAAGTAACTTTCCTATATGCAAATAATATAAAGAAATTATCAAAAATAATACTTTTTCTAAGTTTTTTTTTGCAATTTTACCATCTTCTGAAAATATTTTCAAAAATACGGCTTGCAACTAGATGCAAATAGATGCAACTTAAAAATATTTGCAAAAATACGATCTGAAACCAACGCAACCAAATGCAACTTTTTAAAAAATAATTGAAAAACAACTGAGAATTCAAAAAAAATTGTTAGTAAGAGGGGTAAGCTTGTGGTCTTAATTTACCCTGAGGGTTCAATAGTTAACCTTTGGGGTTCAATGTTTCTATTTTGGGTTTTAGAAATATTAAGAATGACGAATAATTCATATACGAACTTAATTTTTAGGGTTTAGGTACAACCCTAAACCCTAACTTACCCTGATAAACAACCCTAAAATCAGGATGCCGGGAAAATACCATTATTAACAAGTTGCAAATGTTGGTTGATTTTGGTTGCAGTTGCAGATATGGTTGCATCTAGTTGCAGATCGTATTTTTGCAAATATTTTAAAAAAGTTGGTATTTTTGAAAATATTTTGGTATTTTTGCAAAAAAATTAAAAAACACATAGTATTTTTGCAAAAATGTTTTTTGGATTGGGTATTTATGAAAAAAGCCCAATAATATATTATATATAAAGACAATAAAAGATTATATCTATGTAGGCTATTCATGGAGACATCATGCAGTGCACATCCATTATACATAAATCCGTGTAGACTGTCCTTATACTTGGCCCAGAGACATCGCATGTGATGATTAATAACTCCCAAGCTGCTACGCATCTCTCCACCATGTATGTTCAAGTACCACGTATAACGTAATGTGTGTATGACGTCTGACTGTGTTGCCCACGTTTGTGTATCATTCGTGTAGCTTTCTTATGTTTTTGCAGAGTGGAAAAATCATGGTAAACTGTACTTACGCATGAAACACATGCATGTACAGAGGGCAAAAAGGATTGTCCCCTGCGCTTATGGGTAATCTGGGCAACGTGTATTAAAAAATAGTTAAAATAGACCATTATTAAATAAGCAAAGAAATCAACAAATAAAAAATAAGTTCAACAAAAAATATGTTGTTACCTATCAATTTATATAAATTAAACTGATAAATTAGATTGACAATCACTTCTAATATAGTGCGTGTTTGGGGTATCTTAAAAAAGTTAAATTATACCTTAAAATGAATAAGTGTCATATAAGCGATAAGTGGATGAATTTTTATAAGTTGTATTGGTGTTTGGATAAATTTACTAATAAGTTAGTTACAAATTTGCTAATTTACATTTTAAAAATATGCATTTTAAATTAAAAAAACATTTAAAAACACAAATATAAAAATATGAAGTATTACCTGTGGAAAGGAGACATTACAAAGAAATGTGGAACAAGGATTAACTGGACTAATGTTACCCTTTCTAGGGATGAAGGTGGTTTGGGGATTAAGAACTCTTCTGACTGGAACAGGGCCCAACTTATGGTTCATCTCTGTCATATTATTTTTGATGCTCCTAATTTATGGGCTAAATGGGTGAATACTACGGTTCCCAAAAGGAAATATTTTTGGACTATGATCGAACCCACGGATTGCTCGTGGATTTGGAGGAAAATTCTACAACTTCGAAATGTGGCTCTTCAATTTTTATCTTACACTGTTGGGGATGGTCGCACTATTTCTCTCTGGTTTGATCCATGGTGGAATCAATCCTACCTTGCATCGAATAAGTTTGACAACATCATTACCCAAGTCGGGCTATCCACTGAAGCCATTGTCCATGACATCATTAATACAGGTAATTGGGTCCTTCCAATTCCAAATACACATCATCATCATGTGCAACATAAATTCTTGGACCGGATTCATAACTTCTCCTATCCTGATTTTAACTTGGAGCAAACTGATCGAATTTTTTGGAATGGGGTGGATGTTAAAAAAGTTAAAGCTTGGCACATTTGGGATGCCACAAGATTCAGAC
Source organism: Heracleum sosnowskyi (assembly GCA_030848705.1). NCBI lineage: Eukaryota > Viridiplantae > Streptophyta > Magnoliopsida > Apiales > Apiaceae > Heracleum > Heracleum sosnowskyi. The sequence goes on along the minus strand of JAUIZM010000017.1, from coordinate 691,361 downwards.
TTCCGGTTTTTCATTGGCATTCTCTGGTTTGGCACATATTATATATTCCGAGATATGCTTACCACGAATGGATTCTCTGTTGGAACAGATTACCAACTCTTACAAGACTGGCCTCGTTCGGGATTGATTTACCACAACATTGCAGCCTTTGTACTGGGGGGATTGAAAATTCCTCGCATCTATTTATTACTTGCACTTATAGTTCATTCATTCTCAAGAAGCTAGCCTCTGCTCTTAATGTTGATGTTCATGCCTACTCTTGGTTAGACTTGCTTACTTCCTGGGGGGCTGTCAGCAATCCCATCTGGAGAGAGAGAAATGCTCGTATGCACGCGCACAAGCTCTTTGACGAGATCTTTTTAGATATTAGAGTTAAACTTAGTTTCACTAGTTGGTTCACTTCACTAGATTGTATAATTAATTTTACTTTTTGGCTTAGTAACTATGTTTAGTGCTAGGCTGCCGTGGGCTCCCCTCTTTTGTTTCCTTTCTATTCTCAATCTACGTTTTTGTAGATTGATTTTAGATAGTCCTCTCTAAGGCTTGTCTTAGAGCAAGGGTCAACCCCTGTATTCTTTTTTGCTTGTTTATATATATCCAGTTTAGCAAAAAAAAAAACAAAGAAATCAAGTGATAAGTCAATAAGTTAAGAAAAATGTACGTTATTACTAACATTCAACTTATGAACATATAAATTATAAGTTATAAGTTATTTTATAAATTGGGTTGACAAACATCCTTCATAAGTTCTTATGGGTTTATAAGCTATAAGCTAGCTTATAAACTTTTAAGTCTTACTTAAAAACAAGTTGACAAACACGTCGTATGTATTTTCTTCACCCAAAAAAATATAAATGCTCACAACAATAATTATATGCAATTATGAGAATCAATACAATTAATATATTGATTTATAACTTATAAAACCAATCTTCACCTAATCAATATTTATAATTTATAAATACATACATTAATAACGTATTTCATTCTTAAGTTGTACCGTATTAGAAAAAGAATAATGCTAGATGTACCAAATTGGGTACAAAAATATGTACAAAATGACATGTGTCATTATTTAATTAGCTATAAATTAATGGATCCTCCTCCATTCACATCAATATCACCAATTAAAATATTCTAAATTGACACATCAGCAATGCCACATCATCAGTACCTAAATTTTGTACCTCAATTCGGTATCTCTAGTACTACTCTTAGAAAAAACTGGTCAAATACACCATAACATGATGTCGGCTGGTGAATTATAAGTATACTCATTTTCTCATTGATCTGTCTAAAAAACATTCATAACTTTGATTTTATTATTTGACAAATTATTGTAAGCATGTGATATTATATCCTTTCGTCCCAATCAGTTTTTTACATTTTTTATTTAATTTATTTTTTCTACTTCTTTCACTAGTTTATTTTTTTTTGTTAATTTTCGTACCAAATTCAAATATAAACAAATGAGTGGGACATAGAAAGTATAATACTAGTTTAAAATCGTGCGATGCACGGATTGTTTTTAATAGTTGTTATTTGATTATTTACATTTTAATATTTTATTAATTATATTTGTTAAAAAATAAGTAGACATGTTAAAATAGCTAAACTTTTTTAAATAATTAAAAATATTAAAATTAAGTTTTAAAATAAATAATTAAAGGTTTGCTCGTGATATTTTTATAAAAGGAGGGGTTTTAGTTGAAAAAGGTACTTGCCCATGATATTTTTTGAAAAAAAAAGAAGATATTTTGTTAAAAAAAATAGAAAAATAATTTGTTTTACCTCAAAAAGGTAATTGGATATAAATAAGTCTCATTATCTAATGATTTTTTTTCTAATGACAACGTATAAATAATTTATTATTTTTTTAATCACGAAGTATTTGATTTTTTTTTAATAGAATAAATGACCGAAAACCAAAATTTTCAATGTTTCGACTACTATATAATAGAGTATTTGATATTTTTTAATTGAATAAATACCGAAAATTGAAAATTAAAATTTTCAATATTTCGGCTATTATATTATAACATAGATTACAAAATATATTTAATTTATTACATTAACTTTTAGAATACTTTCTGGGATTAGTATTTATATGCTAAATGTATTGTTTATAGCGTAACTCGTGTCTTTGAAAATTTTTATACGAATATTTTACTTACACAGTTACTAGTTATTATTTAATTATTTAAAAATTAATATTTTATTATTAATTAAATTTGTTAAAAAAATAAATAGAGTTTAAAATAGTGTCTTCATTAGCATGTGTATTTATAATAATTAGACTTGTTAAAATTAAAATGAATAATTGGAGTCATTCAAATATGTTTTAAAATATAAAAATTTGTCTCCAAGTAAATTGATTTTAAAAATAAACAAGTAAATTCAAATAAATAGGATTTAAAGATGTATTAAAGTATATAGATCCGACTCAAGTAAATTGATTTAAAAATAAATAAGCACGTAAGCTAGTCTAAGTAAATTAAATTTGAAATAAATGGAAGGTCCAAATAAATAGGTTTAGAGATACACTTAAATATTTTTAAATAAATAGACATGTAAACTGTTTCAAGTATATTGACTTAAAAAATATAAGTCCAGGACCCAAATAAATAGGTTTTAGAGATGTATTTCAATTAGTATTGTTAATTTTTTTTTATAAATATATTAAGTATTGAATGAAAAAATTAAAGAACGACTAACTAAACTACCAACAAAACTTTAATTTGCACGGGTTACTTTTAAATATTTTATTATTTTGTTAATTATATATAGAATATAGTGGATAATATATATATTAAAGGAAAAAAAGTATAATACTACATGTTTGATAAAATTTTATCTTTATTTATATTTTAAGAAGTACTATTATAAATAATAATTTTAATATGTTGTCCTATTTGCTTGTATTTTTAGATGATTAATTTATGAATTCATTTGCTAAATTAATTTGTTGAAGACAATTATAAGAAAATATTTATTTGACTCGAAATGATTTAATAATTTATAGGATTGTTCATGTCTAATTTTCAGCATTTGGTGTCGCATTCGAGATAAGTAATTATTATATATAGTAGCTTAAAATTCGTACGCACATATTATTTTTGATATTAAATGTGAAATTAAAAGTATTAGAATCAAAATGTATACACACATCTATACTATATTATTAAAGCCGAAACATTGAAAGTTTTGGTTTTCGATTTTAGGTTAGTTTTTGGTTTTCGATACGTTTTCTAATTAATAAATTAATAATATAATCAAAATTCGGGAAAGTTTTATTCTACATTAATATTTCACTATATTTTACTACATAAAAATCAAATAATATTGAAATCTAATCAAAAAAATGGAAATGTGGGATTTAATTTGTTTAAATTTAGGATACATTTCTACAAATATACTTCTTTCTTTTTAGGATAACTAAAGCTACTACAAATCAAATCTTTTTAATACTCTATTTAATAAATAATAAAATAATATAAAAATAGTAACTAACTGATTGCCTTTTATGATTAAAAAAAATCTAACAAAATCTACTTATTTTCCAAAAATATCACGACAATTATCTTTAAATTAAAACATAATATCTTTTATATTTGTTATCACTAAAATCTCTATTTTCCAAAAATATGAGGTGCAATCCTTACTTATTTATTTTAAAATCTATTTTAATACTCTATTTAATAAATAATAAAATAATATAAAAATATTAACTAGCTGATTACCTTTTATAATTAAAATAATTTTTTCTAACAAAATCTACTTTTTTCTAAAAATATCACGAACAATTATATTTAAATTAAAATATATTACCTTTTATATTTGTTATCACTAAAATCTCTATTTTCCAAAAATATCAATTGTAACCCTTACTTATATATTTTAAAAATTATTTTAATACTTTTAATTATTTAAAAAAACTTACCTATTTTAACAAGTGAACGTATTTTTTTAACAAATACAATTAATATAATTAAAACACATCTAAAAATATTATAGATAGTTACTTTTTTTTAATTAAAACATGTTAGCTTACCTATTTGTCCTTATTAAAAAAACTTACTTATTTTAACATGTCAACGTATTTTTTGATAAATACAAGTAATATAATTAAAACACTTCTAAAAATATCACGGGCAATTACTTTTTTTAATTAAAACATGTTAGATTTTCTATATGTCCTTATTATTAATATTATTTTATTATAAAATAATATTAATAATACCTCATTTATCTTCATCAGCCACATCTGTATTTTTTAATATATTTTTTCGTTCCAATTAATATTTAAGTTTCTCATTTTATAATTTATCATATTAACTTTTAATTTTATTTTAATATTTTCTGTTCACATTAAATTTTTTAGTTTATTATTTTTAAGGCCCACGGGTTATAGGCTAGTATCTATTTATACTATCAATACTATTATATAATAGACGAAACATTAAAAGTTTGGTTAGTTGGTCGGTATGGTACGTTGTGATTTTACTTAATTGCCCTTAATTAACTGTACTTCGTGTTTTTACTCAATTAACCTTACTTATTTATAGAAATATATTATTAAATAATATTATTATCTATTTATAACCAATTACCTTTTTCACCTAAAATACATTATTTTTTCTATCTTTTCTAACAAATTCCCCTACTTTTTCAAATATATCACAGACAATTATCTTTTTTTAACTAAAACATGTTAGTTTTTCTATTTTTCCTTACTAAAAACCCACCTTTTCCAAAAATATCACGGACAAACATTTAGTTATTTATTTTTAAACCTATTTTAATATTATAATTATTTTTTAAAAGTTTACCTATTTTAACATGTCTACTTATTTTTCTTAACAAATGCAATTACTAAAAATATTAAAATATAAATAATCAAATACCTATTTATAACCAATTACCTTTTCAGCTAAAACACATTATATATTTTTTTAACAAAGTCCCTCATTTTCTAAATATATCATGGGAGATTGAATTTTACAATTTACTTTTTTTATTTTTCTCACTAAAATTCATTCTTTTTCCAAAAATATCACAGGAAACCCTTTACTTATTTATTTTAAAACTTATTTAAATACTTTTAATTATTAAATTTTAAAATCTCATTTTCCAAAAATATCACGGGCATTTACCTTTTTAAACTAAATATATGTTATATTTTTTATTTTTTCTTACTAAAACCCCTCATTTCCAAAAATATAACGGGCAAACTCATACTTATTTATTTTAAAATATGTTTTAATTTTTTTAATTAATTAAAAGTGTTTAGCTATTTTAACATGTCTAATTATTTTTTGCACAATTACAATTAATAAAATATTAAAATAATAATAATAATATAATAATTAACAATCCGTGCATCGCACGGGTTTTAAGCTAGTATTATTAAAGCCGAAACATTGAAAGTTTTGGTTTTCGGTTAACAGTCGGTTTTTGGTTTTCAATACTTTTTCTAATTAATAAATTAATAATATAATCAAAATTCGGGAAAAATTTATTCTACATTAATATTTCACTATATTTTACTACATAAAAATCAAATAATATTGAAATCTAATAAAAAAAATAGAAATTTGGGATCTAATTTATTTAAATTTAGGATACACTACTACAAATATACTTCTTTCTTTTCTTTTTAGGATAACGAAAACTACTACAAATCAAATCTTTAATGGAATTGTATTATTGCCAAGTTACCAAAATAGTAACTAGATGATTGACTTTTATAATTAAAATATTTTTTTTCTAACAAAATCTACTCTTTTTCCAAAAATATCATTACAATTATCTTTAAATTAAAACATATTACCGTTTATATCTATTATTACTAAAATCTATGTTTTCCAAAAATATGAGGTGCAATCCTTATTTACTTATTTTAAAACATATTTTAATACTCTATTTAATATATAATAAAATAATATAAAAATAGTAACTAAATGATTGTCTTTTATAATTAAAAAAAAATCTAACAAAATCTACTCATTTTCCAAAAATATCACGACAGTTACCTTTAAATTAAAACATAATATCTTTTATACTTGTTATCACTAAAATCTCTATTTTCCAAAAATATGAGGTGCAATCCTTACTTATTTATTTTAAAATCTATTTTAATACTCTATTTAATAAATAATAAAATAATATAAAAATATTAACTAGCTGATTGCCTTTTATAATTAAATGATTTTTTTTCTAACAAAATCTACTTCTTTTCCAAAAATATCACGGGCAATTACCTTTAAATTAAAATATATTACCTTTTATATTTGTTATCACTAAAATCTCTATTTTCCAAAAATATCAAGTGCAACTCTTACTTATATATTTTAAAACTTATTTTAATACTTTTAATTATTTTAAAAAAACTTACCTGTTTTAACAAGTGAACGTATTTTTTTTAACAAATACAATTAATATAATTAAAACACATCATCACTAAAATCTCTATTTTTCAAAAATATGAGGTGCAATCCTTAATTATTTATTTTAAAACTTATTTAATACTCTATTTAATAAATAATAAAATAATATAAAAATAGTAACTAGCTGCCTTTTATAGTTAAAACGTTTTTTTCTAACAAAATCTACTTATTTTCCAAAAATATCGCGGGCAATTACCTTTAAATTAAAATATATTACCTTATATATTTGTTATCATTAAAATCTCTCTTTTCCAAAAATATCAAGTGCAACTTATATATTTTAAAACATATTTTAATACTTTTAATTATTTAAAAAAACTTACCTATTTTAACAACTGAGCGTATTTTTTTAACACATAAAATTAATATAATTAAAACACATCTAAAAATATTACGTGCAGTAACTTTTTTTTAATTAAAACATGTTAGCTTTTCTATTTGTCCTTATTAAAAAAACTTACTTATTTTAACATGTGAACATATTTTTTTAATAAATACAATTAATATAATTAAAACACTTCTAAAAATATCACGGTCAATTACTTTTTTTCTTAAAACATGTTAGATTTTCTATATGTCCTTATTATTAATATTATTTTATTATAAAATAATATTAATAATACCTCATTTATCTTCCGCGGCCTCATTTGTATTTTTTTTTATATTTTTTTATGTTCCAATGAATATTTAAGTTTCTCATTTTATAATTTATCATATTAATTTTTACTTTTATTTTAATATTTTCCGTTCACATTAAATTTTTTAGTTTCTTATTTTTAAGGCACGTGCCTTACACGGGTTATAGGCTAGTACTATATTATTAAAGCCGAAACATTGAAAGTTTTGGTTTTCGGTTAACAGTCGGTTTTTGGTTGGAAATGTGAGATCTAATTTGTTTAAATTTAGGATACAGTGTTACAAATATACTTTTCTTTTTAGGATAACGAAAGCTACTACAAATCAAATCTTTAATAAAATTGTATTATTGTCAAGTTACCAAAATAGTAACTAGATGATTGACTTTTATAATTAAAATATTTTTTTCCTAACAACATCTACTCTTTTTCCAAAAATATCATTACAATTATCTTTAAATTAAAACATATTACCTTTTATATTTTTTTTGAGAAGCAAAACCAATTCATTAATAGGAAATAAACCATTACAAGAGATTATAACAGGCCCATTCATTGGAGACAAGACCACTACATCATCCGCCAAACAAATTAAGAAGTACTATTAAAATTAACTTGGCACTTCTGACTCTTTATGTACACCAGCATCTTAACAAACAAAACTGAGGTAAACTTGATTTATTGAGTTTCCAAACTGAACTTAAACATTAACTTCATCCGCTTCACCCTCCTGTCCATCTTTCAATAACCACTTCATGCAGCTCATCTTCAAACAGAGCTTGAAACTGATCGTCTACTAGCCCTTATTTTAATACCACCCCTGGATCAATTGAAGTCTGCTTAAGCCTTGCGAAGCTAAGTCATCAGCTCCTGAATTTTCACTTCTATTAACATGCTTAAAATGATAATTGCTTTTCTGACAAAACCTAACTATGTCACCTTCAAGAGAGCACTGATCTAAAAATAATCCAGCTCTAATTTTTGCAATGAATCTGAGAACTTCCTTACGTCTACATGAAACAAAATATTCTTCTCCTTCCATTGTGAATCTTCTACTGCCTTGATCAAACAGTAAAATGCTTTGATTTCCGCTTGCAAGGGACTCAAAGCTTCTGTGGGCCCTGAGAAGATATATACTAGGTTCTGATGCTTGTCTTTCAAAAAACCTCCTATTCCTGCTTTGACTACTCCATTGTTTAGAACCTTGAATGCCCCATCCGAGTATCCTGAAGCATCAACAAATTTTTTGATGTGCACTGAACTAGGCATTTGTGAATTCAACACAGCTCCTATAGGGTTAACATCCCACAAGTTTCTTGTAAATTCAGATAACATCTTACACGCTTGAGCCCATTTCCAAGCTCTAACTTTGATTAACCATACCACCTCGTTAACATCAGTGTTTTTCCTTTCAAAAACAACCAAATTTCTACACAACCACAGCGACCAAAGTGTCGACAACAACGATAAACCCCAACATACTTGTACCGAAGAATTTCTACACCATTTTAACCATTCCCATACCTTTTATATTTGTTATTACTAAAATCTATGTTTTCCAAAAATATAAGGTGCAATCCTTACTTATTTATTTTAAAACCTATTTTAATACTCTATTTAATATATAATAAAATAATATAAAAATAGTAACTAACTGATTGCCTTTTATAATTAAAAAAAATCTAACAAAATCTACTCATTTTTCAAAAATATCACGACAATTACCTTTAAATTAAAACATAATATCTTTTATATTTGTTATCACTAAAATCTCTATTTTCCAAAAATATGAGTGCAATCCTTACTTATTTATTTTAAAACCTATTTTAATACTCTATTTAATAAATAATAAAATAATATAAAAATAGTAACTAGCTGATTGCCTTTTATAGTTAAAACGTTTTTTTCTAACAAAATCTACTTCTTTTCCAAAAATATCACGGAGAATTACCTTTAAATTAAAATGTATTACATTTTATATTTGTTATCATTAAAATCTCTCTTTTCCAAAAATATCAAGTGCAACATATATATTTTAAAATTTATTTTAATATTTTTAATTATTTAAAAAAACTTACCTATTTTTTTTTCTAACAAAATTTACTTATTTTCCAAAAATATCACGGGCAATTATATTTAAATTAAAATATTTTACCTTTTATATTTGTTATGACTAAAATCTCTATTTTCCAAAAATATTAAGTGCAACTCTTACTTATATATTTTAAAACTTATTTTAATACTTTTAATTATTTAACAAAATTACCTATTTTAATAAGTGAACGTATTTTTTTTTAAATACAATTAATATAATTAAAACACATCTAAAAATATTATGGGCAGTTACTTTTTTTAATTAAAACATGTTAGCTTTTCTATTTGTCCTTATTAAAAAACTTACTTATTTTAACATGTCAACGTATTTTTTTAATAAATAGAGTTAATATAATTAAAACAATTCTAAAAATATCACGGCCAATTACTTTTTTTAATTAAAACATGTTAGATTTTCTATCTGTCATTATTATTAATATTATTTTATTATAAAATATTATTAATAATACCTCATTTATCTTCCTCGGCCTCATTTGTATTTTTTTTATATTTTTTTATGTTCCAATAAATATTTAAGTTTCTCATTTTATAATTTATCATATTAATTTTTATTTTATTTAATATTTTCCGTTCACATTAAATTTTTTAGTTTATTATTTTTTAAGGTTCGTGCCTTGCACGTGTTATAGACTAGTATATATATATACACACACTTTGGTTTAAAGGTAATCGATTAGTTATTAGTAATTATAATATTTTATAAAATGGAATTGTCCGTGATATTTTTGGAAAATGAGAGATTTTAGTTAGGAAAAATATAAAAGGTAACGTTTTTTAGCTGAAAAATATAATTAGTTATTTATTAGTAGTTATAATATTAATATTAATATTTTATTAAATTAAATTACTCGTAATGTTGTAAGAAAAAAAAGGAATTTTAGATTAGAATATATAAAAGGTATTGTATATAATAATTTTTAATATTTTATCAAACGGTTTTCATCGATTTAACAAGAGTGACCAAACTGTGGAGGACTATGAACAAAATTTTCAGTGTTCCGTCTTTAATATAATAACTAGCTTAAAACCCGTGGGATGCACAGATTGTTAATTGTTATTTTGTTATTATTATTTTAATTGTATTTGTTAAAAAAATAAGTAGGCATGTTAAAATAGCTAAACACTTTTAATTAATTAAAAACATTAAAAAAATATTTTAAAATAAGTAAGGGTTTGCTCATTATATTTTTGGAAAGAATGGGGGTTTAGTATGGAAAAATAAAAATAACTAAAAAGGTAAATGACCGTGATATTTTTGAAAAATGAGGTTTTAAAATTTAATAATTTAAATTATTTAAATACGTTTTAAAATAAATAAGTAAAGAGTTTGTCCGTGATATTTTTAGAAAAAAAATGGATTTTAGTGAGAAAAATAGAAAAAGTAAATTGAAAAAGGCAATTTTTCGTGATATATTTAGAAAATGAGGGACTTTGTTAGAAAAAAATCTATAATGTGTTTTAGCTGAAAAAGTAATTGGTTATAAATATGTATTTGCTTATTTATATTTTAATATTTTTAGTAATTACATTTGTTAAGAAAAATAAGTATACATGTTAAAATAGGTAAATTTTTAAAATAATAATTATAATATTAGGTTTAAAAATAAATAACTAAAGGTTTGTCCGTTATATTTTTAGAAAATGAGGGGTTTTAGTAAGGAAAAATAGAAAAACTAACATGTTTTGGTTAAAAAAGGTAATTGTCCGTGATATATTTGAAAAAGTAGGGGAATTTGTTAAAACAAAAAAATGTATTTTAGGTGAAAAAGGTAATTGGTTATAAATAGGTAATATTATTATTTAATAATATATTTCTATAATTAAGTAAGGTTAATTAAGTAAAAACACGAATTTAAGAAAGAACAATTAAGTAAAATCACAACGTACCATACTGACCGACCAAATTTTTAATGTTTCGTCTATTATATAATAGTATTGATATAGATATTGCATGTTATAATTTTAGAAAATGAGAGATTTTAGTTAGAAAATATAAAAAAGAATTTATGCTTCGGCTAAAAATGGTAATCGGTTAGTTAATAGTAATTATAATATTATTATTTTATTTTATTAAATAAAACCGCACGTGATATTTCTAAAAAACGAGATATTTTAGTTATGAAAAAAATAGAAAAGTTACTCTATATAATAATGTTTAGTATTGTATCCAATTATTCTCATCGATTTGATTGGAAAGATCCAACTATTGCGAATTGAGTGACCAAACTATGGAGGACCAGACTCTTAACGAAACTTTTAACATTCCGTTTTTAATATAATAATATAGTATACATGATATTTGGATTTGATTTAGTTTTGGTTCGAGCGTTTCAATCTCATTTATTTAATTTAAATATTTGTTAATGTTGATATTGAGTTTGTTCAAACGTACGAGTTGATAAATAAAAGATTTTGTAATTTTTTTTTAATATTAAAAAGTTTGGAAATGTTGGTTACTACCCATTATTAAACTTTTTATAAAGGGAAATAAATGGAGCAAAATCCTAAAAAAAACTTTTTCTCTCTCTTATTAGTTAGCCGTCTTCGTTTTCCCCCTCTGCTGGTGGCTTCTCTACCGGCCAGAGGCCCTCTTTCTTACTTCGATCTTGTTTTCCTTTCAATAATATTCTTTCTTAGGTGATGTGTGTTTTCTGTACCCAATTTTTTTGGGTTATTTGTTGTATCTATTTATAAGAGTTTAGTATGTTTTGATATTTTTGAGTTGTTTTGTGTTGGTTGTTTCGTTGAGAATGATTAATACGGTGTATTGAAAAATGTGGAATGTTCGTATCAAAGTGGTGTGGAATGGAATGATGGTGTAAATCGCAAAAACTCACTTTTCATAACAGAAGATTGTTTATGCTATAGGACATTTGTACCTCCGATCTCAGTTAGTGCAACTGAAATATGTGAACAGTGGACTGAATCTAAATTTAATTATGTGAAATTCAATTGCGATGCTATTGTTTTCCGGAAAATATCGAAAGTGGGTGTATGCTGGATTGCTCGGGATACCATCGAATTCATTTTTAATTTCAAGAATATTTGTATTCAATATCTTAAGCGATCCGAAAATAAAATGACTAATTGTTTAGCTCGTTTATTTGTTTTTCAACCTGATTGCATAACCGTTTGAGAATTTGTCTCGGCCGAGTTTGTTTCAGGTTAATGAAATTTGATTTAAATTTCTCAAAAAAAATATATAAATGTTTATACTCATACAAGTAGATTGGCCAGAAAAAATTTACTTTTCAAATATAACATACGGACTTGTTTCATTTGGAGAAGTTTAACGGAAATTTACTACCATGACTTGGTGAATTCCTCATCATTTAATACGAGGAAATCCAGGAAATCATAATTTCTATATCTAAATTTAGAAGTTTCACAACTGCTTTTGTTGTGCCCTTGTCACTTTCGAAACTTTTAAGAATATGTTTTCTAATATATACCACCTAAAGAAAATCAAGAAACTATTATCTTTTTGTATTAATCTTAAAGATACATACATAGACATATTCTCATAAATAGAAAAGATTAAAATAAAGGCATTGGTGGTATCAGATAAAAGATTAAATAATAAAAAAATATAGATACAGAGAATAATATTATGAGACAACGGTTGTTGACAACCTTTTAAGTCATTGTTTGTTAATATGCCTGTCCATTTCTTCCTGGTTAGATTTCTAGAGAGAGAGAAAGTGATGAGAGAGAGTAATATATGTGTCTGCAGCTGATCAGATAGTGACCCACTAGATCATTGTAATTTATTTCTTAAATTGTACTACTTCTACTACTACTTTTCTCTGTGTTCATTTCTGATAGTGAAAGGCATCCACTTTGATTGTATAATACTAGTATATTACAATTCTTCTTAATAGAATTTATGGGCTTTTTGTATAATTGTATTTAATCCTATCTTTTTTAGAGCTTGACCCAATTGCAGACTCTGTCTCTTCATGGCTTTCTGTTTCTGATTCTTGGATTTCTTGTGGAGCTTTTCAAAGGGTTGTGGGCTCAATTTGGATAGTTGGTAAATTTCTTTCCTTATCTATGTAATGATATTTCTATTTGTGTTGTTGTATAATTAAGTTTAATTTTATAATATAATCTTTATGGTAGTTTTTTTATTAAAATAATTGTGGTTTGAGCAAATTCTTTGGAGATTGTTTAATTTGATGGGTAATTGTTTTGGTTATTCTTGATGTATGTGTATGTATTGTGGAGTTTTGGGTTGTTTCCTTTCTTCATTAGGCCTTGGTAAGATTGCTTAGAACTTAGTGAGTTTCGAAGTCAACCTCGTATTAGATTTCCTAAAATTGCTGTTAGTTGTTTTAAGAAAAAGATTTAGTGACCCTTATCAGCTTAATGCGTAAAGGAGCCAGTTGAAATGTTGTTACAAGTTATAGAATTGAGATGCTTCTACTAAAAGCTAGAATTGGATATTGATTGGTTAGTAATTTCTTGACTATTGTATCAGTTCAGGGGTGCTCGGTCTCATTGCAGGAATGGGAACTAAATTACATTCCAAGGCATACTTTCCTGGATATTATTCGAGGGATCTTAGTAATGCAGGCAATGGGATGTGGGCAGTCTATGATGAAGGCAAAAGCTTTCAAAATGGGCAAGTAAATGACTCATTTTTGGCAAGTTCAACTATGGACAGATACATGGGATACAACAAAGAAAAAGTGAGGCAAACTATATTGAAGCATGAATCGGTGTTCAGAGAACAGGTTTGACTGCTTCAGTTTTGTTTTTTAACTAATGAAGTGTGTCTTATATGTCATTGAAACTGATTTTTTTTTTTAAATTAAGATATAAGAAATGATTTGTTATGCACCAGGTTTCATTTTCTCACTAAACGAGGTTTAACAGAAGGGAAGTTGATTAATGAACTTGTAACTTAATGCATTATATTTACCCATCAAATGTCATTTGTCTTCCAGCTTCAAGAACTCCACCGCCTTTACAGAAGGCAGAGAGAGCTGATGAATGATCTTGGAAGGAGAGAATCACACAAATTTTTGTTGCCTGCTGAAACAACGAAACCTAGTTTACCTACACTGCAAAACTCCTTTAAAGATGATAATAATATATCCTGTGTCTCTGATTCTTACGTGGTAAAAGGTAAGAAGCTATCCTCCCATGACAGGACACACTTGAAGGACTATGAATTTCCTAAGCCTGAATACCAGTTTCAGAAAAAAATGTTTGAACTAAAAGTGAATGATGTAGGAAAACAGGGAGAAAGAATTTTTGGAGTGGAAGGGAATGGAAGTTTCCCCTTGGAGAAAAATTCTTCGTTGTTATCTAAATTAGATATGAATTTGTGTCCTAGAAGTGTTTCAAACGGTCAAAGCAACAGAGATGCTAATAGATTTGTTTTAAATTCAAAGAGAAACAATAAATTGGTTGACTTGAACGAACCAATATGGGTTGAGGAATCATCTACTAGAGATCCTGTGAGGAATGTAGAAATATCCGTAAATCTCAGGGAGGACATAAAAGAACGGGATTTGCATAGTTGCCTTGGAGAAAAGGATGGAAGAAATGTTTTCAACACTATACAGTCAGAGAGTGTCAAGAATGGAAACTGGCACTTAACTTTCCACTCCAAAGCTGGTATGGACATTTTAGTAGATTTAGTTTTTTGTTCTAATACTGTAATACATGTGTTTTTTAAGCCAATATGATATCATTTTGACTATGAGATCCTGCTTTGTGCAAGCCGTGCTTTCACTTATATTTAGATCATTTGGTGAGAAAAAGAATAGTGTCTTTCACCCTATCCTGACCAATACAAGTTTGCAAAGGCTATTTAGATAGAGATGAAGAGTAAAAGGCTCAAATTTGAACTTTTTAATTAAAACTTTTTGGAATGCGTCTCCCTTGTAAAGAGGAGTCATTATATTACAACACTATGTAACTCGCAGCACTGCAGTAGAGAGAAAGAGGGAAGAAACATGTTGCCAACTTGTTTCTACAAGATAAATTAGTTCCCTGTCCTATTGGTTAGTGGTTTGTTACTTAAGAAACAAAATTTCCATTGAGTACTTGTTGAAACATGACTAAATAGATGCTTAGTGGTGGCATCCTACGAGCAGAAATTGAAACTATTGTTTTTGTTAGTCTATATTTTACATGAATATATAAATGATTGATTTATATAATCTAATATGATTCTATTCCTATGTTGTATTGATGCCAAGATTGGAATTAATCAAAAAGCTCCAAGCATTATGTTCGAATTCGCATCCCTTCTATTCATTTCTCCCCTTAATTTTTTTTTGTTTTTTAAAATAAGAATTGGGAAAAATATCTTTAATGTTCCTCTCCCTTTTCTTTTATTTTCTTCACAGTTTAATAGTAATAAAAAGCGTCAAGTATAGCACATCCAAGAGTGTGTGATTGTTTTCGTGATGCTATGGTTTCATATCAATTCTTTATTATTATCTCTGGAGGATCAGCTTGCAGTAGAAAGTTGTACTTGTACTTTATTATCTTATTTGGCATTTAATATTAAACTGTCAATAACGTATCTGATCCTGCTCTTTTCAGGGAACACAAGATTAGATGAACATACTTCCCTTAGTAAGATGGCTGATGAGTGCCCATCTACATTCTTTGAATTATCACAAGCTGATCCCAGGGAAAACCATGACCGTTTAAAATCATTCGTCTGTGATCAAACCAATGAAGCACCTCTGAGAATGAGAACAATATTTGGCGCTCAAGTTTCTGGTGGAAACCAAAATAGATCCACTAATTCTTGCTATTCACCTAGTTCACGGCCCCTTATTCAACGGTCTGATGGTATGGATTCTGAGCTTTCTTGTATTTCTCCTAGAAGAAAAATATGCAGTGCACGGGCCCAGGATACCGTGTCAGCTCAGGAAAATCCTGGCCATCACACATTGTCTCCTTTTACTGGGAGGCCTCCTAGTTCTGCCATGCAGATGTCAGAGCTTTCCGGAGACAAGAGCACTAATAATTTGAGACTGCGTCCATCAAATCTTGGAGCATCCCATCAGAGTGCAATTTGTTTTGGTTCTCAATCAAGTGTGAAACAGCATGGATATTTGGATTTGAATACTTATGTTGCAGCTGCGAGCAATTTCCAAAACAAGGTAATTGCTCGACAAGATTCTGTTTTTGCAGATGCAAGAAATCATAGTACTGACAAACAGTTGAAAACAGAAGTTGCGTATCAAATGAGTTTGGACTCGTTGCAGACTCGCTCTCACCATTTCTTCAATAATACTAAAATTACAAAGGGTCCCTTTATGGACTCCACATTAGCAACATGTGGTTCTGACTCTGAAAGAAAAAGAGCTGCTGATTGCAACTCCGGAAACAATAGTACAATGTCGGATTTTCCTACTGTTCATGCGCCTCACTTTCCGAAGGTTTTGATTTCCCCAGTTAGTGCCTCCAAACCAATTCATAATGTGTCCAAACTTGATTGTGATGGATCCTCCGAAGTTTTCACCCAAAATGTTAAATCTATTAGCCAGCATGAAGAGACATCTTCAATTGCAAATCGTAAACTAAACAATCATTTTTCTGTTCCAAGACCTCAAATAGATTTAAATTTGACTCTAGATGAAGAAGAAACTCCATCTACACCCTCTGTTCGTGCTGCTGTTGTGAGGATTCCGGCGACAGAGATTGATTTGGAGGCTCCTGCAGTTATTGGGTCTGCTACTGACGTTTCCTTTGAAACAGATCTTTTAGAGAAGAAAACTGAGAAGTGCGTAGGAGTGTCATTAGATGACAAGTATGACGAACTTTCCAGAATTGCAGCAGAGGCAATAATCACCATATCATCATCCCAGTTGGATCTTCTTGATTCTACTTGTCAGCCCCCAGAAGCTTCGTCTCCTACACGCCTCCTGTGGTTGTCCGAGGTTATTTCTTCTTACGAAGGAAGTGATAATGAGAGTAAGATTAACAAAGTTGGTTTAACTAAAGTGGATGATACATCTGATGAGGAAACTGTTCCTCAAGGCATGGACTACTTTGAGTTTATGACACTAAATTTGCAAGAAACCAAGGTAGAAGATTACTGTACTCAGCCATATGTTTTGGATGATTGTGACGACAAAGATACAAGAGTCACTTCAGTAGCAAAACAGGGCCGAAAAAGACAAGCAAGAAGGGGACGGCAGCTCAGGGACTTTCAGAGGGACATATTGCCTGGTCTTGTTTCCCTGTCAAGGCGCGAGGTCACCGAGGATCTGCAGACCATTGAAGAGATTTTTAAAGCTTCAGGTCAGACTTGGCAGTCAAGTTTCTCACAGAGGAGAGCTGGTAGAAATGGTAGGGGAAGGAAGCGTTTGGTAGATTTGGCTCCTCCACAAACAGCTGTAAGTTGCCTGCCTCCACCAGTACAGCAGCCTACTTGTAGGGAATTGGAAGTCGAGGATAGAAATCTAACAGGGTGGGGAAAGAGGACGCGCCGTCTGCCGAGACAGAGATGCTCTGCTAATCAATCTGCTATTTTGAATTGTTGATTCGAGATCTCGGAATCTCTGATTTAGAAATGACAGTCAAGCTTGAAGTACGGAATCAAACCAAGCAGTGTGCGATCATACCAACACTAATGCATTGAATCTCATCAGAATTCCATTGTTAAGCATGATTGGGCTAGAGTAGTATAAGGATGAGTGACCCAGGCAAGTCCTGTTGCACCCTCATTTCAGTTCACATCTTCTTGGATAGGAAAGAAGAAGAAAGAACCAAATCCAACCCTGCGTTCTTGGTTAGTTTAGTTAGCGAGTTCTGCAGTCATTGCTGTACATCTCTATTGTTATGTTCTTTAGAAATTTATTCAGAGAGTGGTCAATAATAAAGAGGCCTTTTCGGGAACTTAAACTTGACAACTATTCAGTTTCTGAGTGTAATATACATAACATGGATTCATAACTCATAAGACATGTTGCTTTTTCTTGTATTTGTTACTTTTACGATCTAAGAAAAAATGACAAAAATACCACATTTTTTAAGGTTAAGTAACAAAAATATCCATTTTTAAGAACCAAATACCCATTCATGGAGTGGGTATCTCAAAAAATGTTAATTCTTTATTTTTTGATGAAATATAAATTTTTAAGAAAAAAAAATTCAAAATTTTGGGTGAAATACCAAGTCCCAGAATAGGTATATGGACATATTTCCAGTTTGGGAAAGCGTATTTCAGAATATCCAGTATGAAAAAACGTATTTCAGAGAAAAATTGAGTTAAATACCCAGTTCTAAAAAGCGTATCTTGAGATACCCAGTCCCCGAAAACGTATCTCGAGATACCTAATTAAGAAAAGCGTATTTCGTTGATATTTTTTGTCAAAATTTTAAAATATGATATTTTAATCGCCAAATTTAAAAATTGTGCTAATTTTGACCATCACCCACAATCTAACAGTACGCCAAATTGCGGGAGTAATAATCTAGTTATGCGCCAACATTGACAGTAAGATTAAAGATGAAGTTATAGTCATCTGCGGGGATAGCTCAGTTGGGAGAGCGTCAGACTGAAGATCTGAAGGTCAGGTGTTCGATCCACCTTCACCGCAATATATTTTTACCTATAAAAAAAAGATAGTAACCTTAAAGATGCAAATTAGTTAAAAATCAATTTGAATATTTCACCTCATACTTTATTTAATTTATTTTTTCGGGGAAAAATATATAGAAACTGTACAAAAGTAAAATTTTTAACTTTATTCCTGTGTTTTGGCTAAAGAATCAATGATAACCCAAGGCAATGAGCATAATTGATAATTCTCACAACTTAGTTATTAAAAAAAAGAGGTCCTACCGGGAGTCGAACCCAGGTCGCTGGATTCAAAGTCCAGAGTGCTAACCACTACACCATAGAACCACATGTTACAAAGTGTCTCAGAAAATGTCATAACCACTGAGGAGTCTTCTTATCTGGACCTAAAGTAGGGATATATAATTCTAAATTTAGGGTTTTCGTGTGGATGACAAATTATCATGGAATCCAAGAACGGGAAAAGAAGGTAAGCGAGATATTTCATAAACACACGCATGCAAGATGAATTGAGCACGATTATGTTATTTATTGATATTACTTTATAAATGACGAATCTGTGTTTCTATGTTCATTATTTATCTACAAATCAGCTGCTGCTGCTGCCGCCTTATATTGTTTCTTAATCTTGGTTTGTTGGTAGAATTAGAATCTGGTAGGTGCACACTAGATTTGGTGTGGCTGATTCCTCAATTGTTGTTCATTATCTCCTATTATAAATAAAAAAAAATCGGTTACAAATAACCTCGTAATGCAACAAATTACAAATCCGTCACACCTATCTGTTATATAAGCTAAAATGTAGTGTAGCGGAACATGACCTATATATTAATATTGTCATACCTTCTTGCTACGTGGGAGCTTTCGCGCTTAACATGACCTTTTTTTAGTGTGCATATATACAGTAATGCAAACTTGCAAAACTTAGGGTCCGTTTTGCAACGGGTTTATAAACCAACCCGTAAGAATTTATGGGGTGTTAGCCAACCCAACTTATGATCTCAATTTATAATTTATATGTTGATAAGTTGAATATTAATAATGAGGTAAATTTTCCTGAACTTATTGACTTATTACTTGATTTTTTTGTTTTTTAATACTTTATATTTTTACCTTTGTGTTTTTAAATATTTTTTTAATTTAAAATACAAGTGTTGAAATTATTGTATTTAATAATTATTTTTTCAAATTTAAATTTATCCAAACACCCGTATAACTTATAAGAATTCATCAACTTATCACTTATATAACACTTACTCATTTTAAGTTATAATTCAATTTTGATGTGATACCCCAAACACGCATTTAATTAGGATGAAATAACGTTGATATTGACCTGTTTAACAATTATTTTGCTGCCTAAAGAGGAAGTTACTTTACATCCTCTGTTTAATGAGTCTACTAATCAAATGAGCTGAAAGCCGTCTCAAAAGTACAGTATGGTTCAATTTGCTTTCTTGGTAACTGATTTTGAGCATGTCCGATGAGGTTGGCTAAATTGGTTGACTAAAATCATATAAAATATTGATTATGTAAAATTTGCTCAACTCGTAAAAGATTGTGCTCCAATAGAGTTAGTTATAATGATTAGCTATATTTTTAAAAATAGTATGTTATTAATATTTTAAGTTGTTATAGATAGAATGTATTATTTTAATATGGTAATAGATTATGTGAAGTTTCACTACAGGTCCACAGAGGTTCGACAAATATAGCCAATGTGTTGAGGATGGCTAAATTTATAGCTAACAAGAATGTCCCATTGGGGATTGCAAAATTTTACATATTGACTATAATTTTTATTTTTGGCATGTTTTATCCATTTTTAACTAAGAGTTCTTTGTGGTTGGAGATGCTCTTAGAGCAAGTCCAATAGTATCTCTAAATGATATCATAACTTCAAATACAGGGAATATGACACAAAATGGGACTCTAACAGTATCTTAGTGATCCCCTAAACCACTAGCACAACTAGGGATGGGCATTCTCCCCGCCCCGCCCCGCCCCGCCCGACCCCGATCCGATCCCGTCCCGTTCGGGGAATTTTCGGGGGCGGGGCGGGGATCGGGGATTAGGGTCTCCCCGCCCCGATCCCCGACCCCGATCCCCGACCCCGCTCCCCGAATCCATTTTTTTAAAAAACAATTATATATATATATATGAAATAAATTATCAAGAATATATATATATATATATATATATATATATATATAATGTTACAAATTTAATTATTTATCTACTCAAGAATTTAAAAATTACATATTATAATTTAGCAAAAAAATTACATATTATGATATAATTTAATTATAATAATATTATTTTTACCTATTATTAATAGTATAAATTAATTTTAATTCAAATTAAAGTTTAAAATATTATCTTAAATAAAAATAAATATTATGATTTAATTATTTTTTTAAAAGTAAAAAAAATTCCCCGATTCACCGCGGGGGTCTCCGTTCCCCGTTCGGGGCGGAGATCGGGGAGTAAAAAAATCCCCGTTCGGGGATCGGGCCGGTGTCGGGGACGGGTTTCGGGGATCTGGGGCGGGGGCGAGGATAGCACTCCCTGGCCCCGAAGTGACCCGATGCCCATCCCTGAGCACAACCTCAAATTCACTAGTCATGCATTCTCTATTTATAGGTATTCTCTAGTCAGCCCCTATTTCATTTTTATAAATAAAATATTCATTTCCCCTCTTTTTTTCTCCCTTCTTCCCTCCTTTTAGTTTTATCACTGAATTTTTTTTTTCTCCCTTCCCTCTTGTTTTTACCACTGAAATACTAGAAGTCCCCTAGAATTTTGTCAAAATCACTATTCAAAATATAGTAAATCATATATCATAAGAAAGATCTTGGAGTCTACTTTTTTAAGCAAAAAACGGTTCGTAAAAAGAAATTTTCTACAAAAAGTTATAACAATTTTAGTGAAGGAGTGTATAGTTGTCCAGATTTATAATAATTTTGGTGACAATTTAATAATGATGAGGAAGGTAAATAAGTATTGTTGTTGGAGTAAATTTTAAAAATGATATCTCTGAACTACTAGAATTTCTTATTTTATAGAAATTATATGGAATGAATGTTGGACTTGCACTTGGACCGTTTATGGAGCTGTAGAACAGAATTATAGATTTATGCTTTCTTGTTTTATTTTTGGCTACATGTTTAATTACTCGGATATGGAAAATAAAAAGAGGTCCTACCGGGAGTCGAACCCAGGTCGCTGGATTCAAAGTCCAGAGTGCTAACCACTACACCATAGAACCATTTGATGTTGACACATCTTGAGGATAAGAATAATACCTAGGCACCTAGCTGACTTGGACTGACTGACTGAGTATTGAGAATGTTTAAGTTCAAGGTTTGTGACAAAATGCGGTGGCAGCGAAAACTAGTTAAGGATATCATAAGATCAATGACATCATAGAACTCACATTGCAGGATAAATTACGAGCGATGTGTTTGTTATGAATTTTATTAAATGTCAAATCTGCGTCTTTCTAATTTCTTTATTTATCTTCAAATTAATGGCTCCAATTTTTTTTAAAAAAAATCCTGTCAGGTACTGGGAATTAATATTCCCAGTAATCCCGTTTGTGATCATCCATACATGGTTGTTTAAGTAGTTAAGTACTTAAGTGTATAATTCTCTGCCAGATCTCCGTCTGTGAAAAATTGATGGGATATGGGATCATTTTGATGTCACTTTATTCCTTTGCCTACTACATAACATGATATCCTTACTTGCATTTTTAGTTTAAAATGTGTGCATGATTAGCTTACAAATCCTTTTATTTGATTGAAGGCCTTTTGCAAAAGACTGTTTGGAACACTAGACATTATGACACTACTGAAGTTAAACAATGCAACAAGATAGCATATTGTAGAACTGATAATTGGATCAAAATGTTTTAAGTGACTTGTTTTTCCATATCTGGATTAGTTCAATTACTCCTCCATGGGAACTCCCACCTTCTGCTACTGCTGCTCGAGCATTTTCTCTGATTTTTACCACTTGTGCTCTTAACTGGTTATTCTCCATGACCTCTCTAATCTTTTCACTGATTTCCATCCCCTTTACCACCATTTCACCTCCCCATCCCCAATTCTCAGCCCATATTCCTAGCCCTGCTCTGCTCAATACATAGGCGTTCATCTTTTGGTCTCCATGTTGTGGCCAACCTAAAATTGGAACACCATGCCATGCGGCCTCAGTCACAGAATTCCATCCACAGTGACTTATGAACCCACCAACTGCTGGGTGACTCAATATCTGCTCTTGATTCACCCATTGGTTAACCACTAATCCTTTATCTATTGCCTTGGTCATAAATTCCTCTCCAACCAGCTCATCTAAGACCTTGTCATCCTCTCTATCAACTTTCTTTTCCTTTACTACCCAAATAAACCTACACTCACTCCTCAGCAATCCCTCAGCCAGTTCCTTAATTTGCTCCCTTGAAATGGCTGTCCTACTCCCAAAGCTTGCAAACACAACTGAATTCATTGGTTGACCATCAAGCCATGTTAGTGGCTGGATCCTCTCAAAACTGCACGGTGCAAATGGCCCTATGGATGTCACTAGTGGCAACCTTGTCAGTACTTCACCAGCATTGAGTGACGCCAATGGTTCTTGCTCAAATCTTTCGAATGTATTAATTAGTATTCCATCTGCTTGTAGCATTGCTTTTCCATTCTCCAATAATTGGGTCCTAAACAAGCTATCTTTCTCAGAAAGTAATGGTGGGGGAATCCATGATATGGGTAGAGGCTGCATACCTGGAACGGTAAAAAGGTCACTTTCTCCACTTGAGCGAGCAATGGTATGGAAAGACAGAAACAGTGTTGACATATGGGCAGATGATGTGAAGAGGACATAATTAGGAAGGTTAAGAGCTTGTGTCACCGGGATAATGGTAGAGGCTAAGCTCATGTCTGTGATGAGAGCAGAGAGAGGTGGACATAGAGAACATAATATGGGTGAAAGAAGGTGAGAAGATCGACGGATGGCTTCATATTGAATATAGAAAGGGTCTTCGGAAGGGGCATCAAATGTGTTAAGTAGAAGCTGTGATTCCGTGATTTGAGGGTAAGTGGAAAAGAAGCAAGACAAAGTCTGTGATTCAGCTAGTGAGACAGTTGGATGCGCCGTGATCAAAGTGACCCTGACGTGGGATATGAGTGAAACAGCAAGGCGAAGAAAGGGAGTCAGATGTCCCATGCCGGAGCTGGGAATCAGAGCTACATGTGCAGTACAATTTTGGTCATCGGAATTTGCCATATTTCTTCAGAGAGTGTAAATGATCTGTAGAAATTTATGAAAAATGTACAAGATTCTACCTCTGCAAATTGTCAAACCTGGCAACTAGCTTTGACTTGGAACCACTTGCTGTATGTGCTATATTATGTTCTTGATTTTAATCTGATTATTTTAAGATTATATTCTGTCAATTTTGGTGCAGCCCAAGCTACGAATACTAGAAAACTTGTCTCCATCATTCGTATACCAAAGTAAGACACGTGTTTTGAACTCTGCTTGCACTCTTTAACTTTTTTGATTTATTTATTCCAATATTAAAAACTCCGTAACTGAGTTTGATACGTAGAATTCCGTAAGTTGTATGAGTTCTATTTAAGAATGCTTTGAAATGATGAAGAATCACGTCGATCCGTATGATTCCCATAAATCATTGCTGCTGACAAAATTGCTGTAATAAACGGTATATAGTAGCTTCTTTTTTTCACCAACTTATGCTCGTATGTTAACTAAATTCCGAATCCTTTATCATCCAATTTATCCATGTAACCCCTTCAGATTTTAGGAGAGTTGGTAATTTAAAATGATATCCAGAAACTAGCAACATAGAAACGAAAATGACCAGATGATGGATCAAAAGTTCAGGTAAATGCATTCTGTCACCTGATTATATGGATTTAAGATTCATGACATCTTGTATTCTAATAATGCAAGGAACATGAAATACCGAAGAAGTTCAATAGGACAAGAAAAAATTTGTTTTATTAACAAACATAAAGGTATAGTGAGAATTTTGAAAGTCACCAAATTTGGTGTCAAAGATCACCAAATGTATTTTTGTCACCAAATTTGGTGACCCAAAACTCATTTGGTGTCTTTGGATCACTATTTTAATTCACTACAAGAATTTGCGGAAATTGCGACGGAAAATAGCAACGGATAGATTTCTGTTGCCTATTCCCGACGGATTAACAACGCTTTTCTGTTGAAGTAAAGTCAACACACCTAGCAACAAGTTTGCAACGGATTTCCGACGAAAACAGGGTGACAGAATTTTTTCGTTGCTAATTATGGCGCAAAAACATCCCGCCAAACTGCAGTAACAGTATGGTAACAGAATTAGTAAAGGAACGTAACGACATAAACCATCCGTTGCAAATTTTGGCGGGTTAGCAACTAAAAACTTGTCGCGAAGAAAAAAGTCAACTATTTTTAATTACGTCGCTAAACCGTTGCTAAAGTAGATCCATCGTGCTTTATTTTGTCGCTAATCCGTTGCTAAAATTCTGCTGCTGTGATATTACGTTAAACCTTCTGCCCAAAAAACCATTGCTAATTCCCAACGGAATAAAGGCGTTGGCTGCTAACGACGGAAAATCGGTCATTGAAGAGTTGCCTTGGGCTGGTCAAATATTGTAAATTTCGTTAGATCCGTTGTCAATCCGTCGCAAATTCCGGGAATTCTTGTAGTGTTTACCGTATATCAATCACTATTATAGTAATTTAGTGTTAGGTTGGAGTTGCTCTAAGAGGGTAATTGGGTGGGCTGAACTCATAAAATAAAGCTCATAAATTATCCTAGAGTCCGCCTTTAAGAAAATTAAGTATCTTTTTAATCGTTATGTATTTTAGTCACTAATTTTCTAAGATTCTAGTTCCGTCACTTATACGGGTAATATTCTAATCGAGTGGAACACATTCATAAGAATTACTACGCTATTTTTTTTTTTCAGTCTAAAAAAATCTGAACAAGATGGCTACTACTTATTGTGCGTTTCGGATTTTTATATGTTGCTCAGACGAGTTTTGTATATCTTAAAATTAGTACAATGAAATAATATGTGACCTTTCATAGCAAGAGGAATAATTTCACTCTGGTATCGTTTCAAGAAAATAATGTCTTATTAGGTAGGAGGAGGACAGGTTGATGTGGACTCTTCCTAAAACTCTGCCAGCTTCTTGTCTGACTAATCCCTAATGTTTGTCCAGACTTTAACTTAAATTCAAATGGAACACTCAACTTGTTCTGTAACAATCATTTCACATAGTAATCAAACCCAAAAAAATTGGTGGACCGATATAGAACTGGTGCTTATCCGAAGAGGCTTGTCAATACCTAATTTGATTAGTTCTCTTTCAGGGGCCTCAGGAAGAATGAGCTGGTTGTAACCATTTTTAGATGAAGAAGGAAAACTTAAATTGCCTGAAATCATATTAACAGGAAGCCTTTGAGCTCTTTAGTGGGGATTAGTGACGGCCTTGTTCTTCGAATCAAACCGGTTTATGTACATACTAACATAACCATACATTTTCAAACAATCGAGCAACACTGGTTACAACTCCACAAGTCACACATTTAAGATTTTTATTCTATCAATGGAAAAATCACAACATTTTCCATCTTTATTTGATCAATGAACTGGATGGCTCACACATGTGTCACTCTTTAAATCACCACAAATTACTAATCGTGACATGATATATTAAAAATTAATGAAACTGATTGCAGATTTCTTTTATTCCAGATGGTCATGTGGCTTGAGAGACAGGAACATTGCTGCATACTGTCGGAGTCTCTGCTCGCTGTCCCTGCCACTGTCATTACCACCTCCATTTACAGTTACATGATTCATTGGAGGCCTAGTCCTTGTCATGTAACGCCTCCAACCCAACTGTATATTAACAGCTGCCCAGGTTCTCCAGTTTGATGAATAATATCGAGCTGTTCTCTTAAGCCTTTCATTTGCAAACTTGTAGCGGAAGTGATCAGTGATGTATCGAAGATTATTTGCGCTGAGTGCAAATGCTTCTGTTGACTCAATGCATGTAAATGTGGCTGAAGAGGATGGCAGTCTGTCCATAAACGGACGTCGAAGGCACCATGACAGGAGTTCATCACCCAAAAAGCCTCCTGGTTCAAGTATGCTTGTGGCTACCACACCTTTGCTCAGATTTTGGGTACTCTTCACGCGACCACGGACAATAAACATAATTCTTGGTACAGGATCTCCTTCTCGAATAATCTGTTAAATGAAAATTATAGGTAACAACAAACTTTCTTAAATTTTGCTTTTGTTGATATGATCATATGTCCTATACATCGTCACCGTGATCAATATTAAAAAATAATGTCATACTAGCAGCTATGTTTTTTTCACCTTTTCATCTTTGGAGAAGACGAGGGGCACAACACGGTCACATATGTTGTCCAGAATAAGATCATCTAAAGTTTCAAACAGAGGTACCTAAAACATAGAAATGTTGATTAAATTAGCTATGAGAGGTTTTTTCGCATAAGTGATCTAAAATTCTACAAATCTGGATGAGACTGATCATATGGATTTATAGAATCTGTTACCTTTTTTATAAGGTCTAGGCAAAGATATCGTTTAATGTCACGTCGAAGCCCTTCTGGTAAGTCTTTAACCAACTCCATCTCATCATCACCACCCATGGCTGCCCATTTTTGGCGTTCATAATGACGAACTCTTTGTCTCAATTGAGAAGGTAATTGTCTTCTCTTCATCCACCATTCCATGTCTCGGATCCGAAGCTGCATTTTTCTTTTCTTTGCCATGACGGCATGCAAGAATACCTAAGTTTTCCATCCAAATTGTTAAAATTGCATCTTGAGCACAGCATTGTTACCTAGATATGGTATGCTGAAAATCTAATCTAAATAATATTTACTTGAACTTTACCTGAATGTTTCCAATCAACAAGGTAAAGAGCATTAAACCACTGAGCACAATCACTATACTGAAGACAACTTCTAACCAATTACTTGTGGGTTCCAAGTCATTTCCAAAAGTACTGCAAATAACACAAAGACTTTATTATAGTTTCAGAGATATTACTTGGCTACAGAATGATGTCAGTAATCTTTTGGAACGTCCAGGTGATCAGCACTCACTCACTTAACAATTCTTATACAGATTGAACATAAGAATCTACAATTTCAAAGGAGAAGGAGGTTAGTTCTATTGTTGTATACCTGAGGGTCATTAGACCCCAAAAAATAGGATAAAGAATCTTGACCGTAATTGAATTGCTGGAAATGACAGGGAGAGCCCATTTGTAGATACCATGACGAAATGGTCCATTAGCATCTAAACACAGTGGGATGTTCACCATCATCGTTGAGTTCCCACTGCATGGATATCCTGTAGCGTCTGCAGACCGAAAAAACTGGTAACAAACCTCTTGTGAGCACGACAAAGAGAGGTTACACGAAGCTTTGCTTGCACACTGTTGCGCGAGACATGAAGCTACTCTTTGTATTGCAAGAACATACCAGCATCCTCCAGCAACCTATTGGGGAAAAGGATGGACCAATCTTAATCAAATTTAACAGACAATTAAGTTGATTTATAGGTAGACAAATATTCAATCAAGAAAAACTCACATGAGAAGCAATGAAGTAAGCAATGAGATTAAGAGCAAAACCCCACCAAATGGTGCCAAAGAGATAACCTGTGACCTTCTGCATTCGTCTCATTAAGCAAAGACAATGGTAGACCTTTGGAAGGAATTGGAATAAGAACATAAGTAAAAGAATCGTCATGATTAATTTAATCTTCTCTTCTCTAATCAATTTCGGAACCACCAACCAAAATATTGCCTGAAAATTAGTCAAACACAAAAGGAGTTCGAGTTCAGCAAGTATATCTGGAATTTAACAGCGCATTAGAAAGCAATCTAGGCTTTTGTAATCATATCAAGGACTAGCGACGAATACAGTTACATACATCAGTGATGAAATGCAATATAGTTCATACTAATACCACAAGCACACACGGCATATATAAGGTCATGTAAGGCTACAGATTATTTCGCCTACGAACTCTTCTACAAACCGGTAACAGTACAAAATATCAGATAAATTATCCACAGCACGACTATTCGGCAATCACAGACTCACAGTTCTACAAT
The DNA here is from genome assembly GCA_030848705.1 of Heracleum sosnowskyi. Lineage (NCBI taxonomy): Eukaryota > Viridiplantae > Streptophyta > Magnoliopsida > Apiales > Apiaceae > Heracleum > Heracleum sosnowskyi. Next base: position 662,418 of record JAUIZM010000017.1, on the reverse strand, counting down.
TTCATAGGCTAAATTACCTGAGGAACCGGTAGTATAACAAATAGATCAAACCAAAATCCCTTGAGAGAATGAACATAATGATCCGCTATGGCTTGTGCGTCCCACACCAGCTTACCACATCCAACCACCAAAGACTCCCTGGACACATATGCCAATCGAAACTGCAACCAGAGATGAAAAAGATGCACAGCATCCACACAAGTGCGAAGCACGGTCACAATTGCCGCCAAACCACCATTCATATACAAACAGGGTGAGCCAGATCGACCAATAGAAAGTGCATAAAAAAACAGAGGATCAATAGCTAAGGCCATGCCACGTGCCAACAAGAACACTCTGTTCCATTTCAGCACACGCTTGCTTCTTGGATCAAGTACGCGTCCGAACGGGCCTGAGTCTCGACGACGAGGACGACGACGTTCAGCTGCAGTAGGTTTAAGGTCGAGGCGGGAGCTTATTGGGACGAGTGAAGAGCCCGCAGAGGCTTCCCATTGAGGTTGATTGGCTTGGTCACATGATGTGGAGTGGAAAACAGGGATGCCTACTTGAGTGCAAGCGTAGCACTCAGCGCCATTGCCTGAGTTGTCTTCGTCATCGCTATTAGAGTTGTTTGACTGAGCGGGGCGCATGAAGAAGAACCTGCAGGTTGAAAGCATGAATTAATCAACTGTAAAATATTAAGAAAATAATATATTAATATTGTTAAGTTATCGGTTCTTCTAAAATCTCAAGATGTTAGGATTCAAGGGAGATACGGAGAACTGTGAGAACTAAATATTATGCACTTGACGATGTACTGCTAAATTTGTTGTTGAGTTGCTTTGGTTCTCACAGTTCTTCGGTCTCATTTAAAGTAGGTGAGGGAAGAATGACCTTGAGGTGGGGAGGTAGGGAGTGGAGATAGGCATGATTGGGAGAAGAGATCAGTGCTAAACTTCATGGAATAGTATACAAATTTTGATAGAACTTGTTTAACTGTGAGGCCCAAGAAGAAGAAGAGAACATGGGAGGTCAGAATGAAAGACTGGTGGATATATAACTACAAATGTACAGTGTATAATATAAATAAATTTATATTATACAAATAATTGTCTGTGCGGGAAGTTAGCGTATCAATTTGTATGTGCGGGCATTTGATTCGTAGTAAGATTCTGTTGAGGATTTCATTTAACGACTTAAATTTTTAGAGCGATTGATTATTTAATATTTTATATTGTTTGCCAAAGTAATTCGAGTTCATTTTCGGACTCCTGATAACAATCTGTTAACTCTTCTTACTTGAGTTTCAGAATGGAATGTTTATTAAAAAATACGTAGAAATAAGTTATAGCAAATCGCATGGAGTTACTGATCTGAACAAATGGTATGGTGTTGCTATCAAAAGGACACGGGACTTATATAGCAAAAAGCAGAGTCGTGCTTGTCAATCTTAGAGCAAGAAACCAAAACTCTCTCTGCTCTTTGTCCCGACCATTCGCTATAAGCATTTTCGGGAACCCACACGATTATATGTGTGGTTATTTCAAAGATTAAAAACAACGGTTACAAAGATTAAACGTGAAAATTTTCAATTTCGAGTTAACGTGATCTTTGTTTTTATATTAATCTGAATTCTATGTCTTCTTTCCAGAAAATGCATTGTTTTCGTGTTTATTTTCACAATCTTGATATATATATAAACAATATTCATGTCGATCTTATTTTTCAAAAAATGAAAATAAATGCCGATCATTTTCGAAATAGTGATGGTTTTAGCATCACTCTTATGGACAGAAGCTGGCTTTAGGATCTGGACAACTGAGTTGAAGCATACATTTATCATCCCTATCCGTAACTTGCATGCAAAAACTTGATGAGTGGCCAAAAGCATTCCACATCGTACATATATAAGCACAAGTTACAGATCCAAATTGTATTCCCTCTGGCAGGTGATATTCTGGAAAACATGACCATTTTATTTCTTGTCATTCCACATTCATAACAAGGTAATTAACGACGGAGTCAAGAATCCGAAACAGTTTAATTAAACTGATTAATCACTAATTTTTGGAGGTCATCCGGAACTTTAGAAAAATTATCGGTTTTTTAAAACAAAACTCAACCGAAAATAGACTACTCCCTTAACCGAAAATAGACTACTCCCTTAATCAGCATACGGGTACAAAATGCTAAAGATAACATAGGGCCTGTTTGGCCATACTATGCCGTTTGTCAAATCCTACTTATACATTACTACCTCCGTTTCTAAAAACTTTGCACATTTGCTTAAAAACACAGGTTTTAAGAAATATATTAAACTATCTTTAACAATCATTAGGTGGATATTTTAGGGGGGAAACTAGATAAACTTTTTCCCCATTTTACATAATCAAATTACAAGAACCAATCACATGGCTTCATTACATAGACATGGATTCATAAAAATTACAAAACCTATATACACAAACACAACACAAACACAATAGAGTACTCCTATCTTCATTACATTAATCACTTCTAAAATTAACCAACTGTGCATACATGGACCAACAACATTTCCCTTTTGATCTCAATGAACCAGCAACATCAGATTTTGATTTAAATGAACCACCAGACACAAGTAATCAGCAGCACAGAAAAAGACCAAAGCTCAGCTCTGATTCAAGATTACAAATACTGATGTTCATGCTAAGCAATCAATCAACAAAGACTCCAGGAAAACCTTACCAAGGTGCAATTGAAGATGCAGCCAAAATGTACAATGTTACAAGAAGAACAATTAGCAGCATATGGAGCCTAGCAAAGAAACAGAAGGCAACATTGCAGAATTACAACATGGCAACAAATGGTCATAATTCAGGAAGGAAAAGAATCAAGTTGCTACCTAATGCAGTTACAGACATTAATATACAGATCATGCATACGGGACTTGGTTGTTAAGTTGAAGGTATAAACAAGTACATGTAGCAGAATGATAAAGATGGGTCTTATCAAACCTCACACCAATCCATTACATCTTGGATTAAAAGATCCAAACATGTTACAAAGGATGAAATGAATTCTGGACCTCCTTATGGGAGATACAGCAGAAACAAAGAGACAATATAGGTCTATGTTTGATTTTGTGTATATAGATGAAAAGTGGTTTTACCTAAGTAAGAAAGCACAAAGAGTGTACTTAGAAAAAGATGAGAGAGGCAAATATAGGTCTGCCAAGTCAAGTAAATTTATTCCAAAGGTGATGTTCACGACAGATGTTGCAAGGCCCATGTTTAATGAACAAGATGAATGCATATTTGATGGGAAGTTGGGCATTTTTCCATTCACATTTCAAGAACCAGCAAAGTGGGGTTCTAAATATAGAGTTAAGGGGACAGTGATTACTAAGGTTGTTGAGTCAGTTGGCAGAAAAAAAAAACAAGACATATGCTTATTAACCAGATAATACCAGCAATCATTCAGAAATGGCCACCAATTCAAGGTCCAAAGGTAATATTCATACAACAAGACAATGCGATGACTCATATTACTCAAACAGATCATGAATGGCAACAAGTTCATCAACAAGGGGACTTTACATTCATTCTTGTTCAACAACCACCAAACAGTCCAGACTTAAACATTTTAGACTTGGGGGTTTTTAGAAGCATTCAGTCATTAATGCACAAGAAGATGCCAAAAGATGTTGATGGTATGATGGACGCAGTCAATGAAGCATTCTATGAGTTAGAGCCCAGAACACTTGCAAATGTATGGTTATCCTATCAATATGTAATGAATGAAATTCTCAAGGTGAAGGTTTCAAATGACTATCTTGTACCTCATGTCAACAAGAAACAACTAGCAGCTTGTTAGGTCCTGATAAGTTTGTAGAAGGGGGGTTGAATACAAACTATACCGTTTAATCGAATTTGTCCTTTAAAAGATCTAACTGTTTAGAACAAATTAGTGCGGAATAAAACTGAAACAATATTCAAGTTAAATAAAACTCTATTAAACTTGAAGGGTGTTACAATTCTGATCACTGATTACAAAGAACTTGATAAAACAAATCTAGAATAAATTCGACATGAATTTATCTATTTTTGTAATAAAAAGGATCGAATACTAAAAAGTAGTTCGGTATAAAATCTAGGGATTATGATCCGCTAGAAAGCTAAAGCAGTACAAGTGAAATGTTTCTTATGGATTAAATGTTAAGAACAAATCAAGAATTAATTCACTGACATAAATTGAAGGCTTTGCAGTTGGAAGAAGTAATGAAGACAGGAGGGAATGAAATGTTTTTGGTTGCTGTCTCTTTTTGTTCTTCTGTGTTGAATGTAATGTCTATCTTCAAGTCCACTGCCTTGTATATATCATTCCTTTTCTTTTAGCAAACCCACGTGCAAGTCACCACTTGACAGAATGCATTTTGTACTAGGAAGACTTGCAAGAAAACTATGTTTTTGGCCTTGGAAGACTTTCGGGAAGACAACCATTGTACATGGAAGACAACCGGGAAGACTAGAGTTTGGTCTAGGAAGACTTTCGGGAAGACTCACTTGTGAGTCTTCCTAGTTCATTTTTCTAAGTCTTCCTAGTTCATTTTCATTCTAATTTAAATAATTAATTAAATAAATTATGTATTAAATTAATTCTTTACATAATTAAATTAATAAATAATATACTTAATAATATTAATTATTTATAAGAGAATAAATAGAATTAGTTGACTTCTAAAACAATTCCAGAATCACTTAAAACTTAGATAAATAACAAACACAATAGTACGTTGACACTCGATGCACGGTCTGGTTCATGAGTGACTAACGACAATGTCTGTTCTTTATCTGTTTGACTTTAAGCAGTGATTCACTTCCTTCTCATTCAAGAACTCCGTAATCAGTATCTTTTTCTGTCACCACTTGAAATCTCCGTCACTTTAATAAATTCACTGAGCTTGAATACTTCATTGAGGCTTGATCAATAAATTGAGCTTCTTTCAATGTAGACTCACTTCAAGTCTGTAGATGACTTTAATCTTCATTCTTTGACAGATATAATCTTCTGAGATTCCTGTGACAATTTGAATTATTACTTACTTATTACAGACTTGTTTAATGTTGAGTTAATTCATCGATGTAAACAAATAGGCTAAAACATATGCATTTCACAGCTGCAGGGCAACTTCCAGTTCAAGTTACAGCACCAATGTGGGCTGTGTTCGAAGCATGGAATTTGGTCTATGGACCACAACAAGACCAAATGTAATGCATATTGGCCAATAAGGCCAACTTTTGTGTTTTGGGGACATGTATGAATGTATGCAATACATGTATTAATGTCAATGATACATGTATGAATCTAAATATTCATGTTTTTCAGCAACATAAAGACTCATCAGTAGGATTAAACAGAGCATTCACAGATAGGATTAAACAGAACATTGACAAGAATTAGGAACACGAAGATACATACAGAATTAAACATAGAATTACACAGAAAATTCACATATAGAATTAAACAGAACATTGACAAGAATTAGGAACACGAAGATACATACAGAATTAAACATAGAATTAAGAACACGAAGATACATACAGAATTAGGAACACGAAGATGCATCTTCGGAATCAGAGTTGGGATCGTCCTCACCGGAATCAGAGTTGGGATCATCATCACCGGAAATTGAGAGCAAATTTACTGGATCGGCGTCACCGGAATCGTCGTCAGCCTCACAATCATCAATTACAACTGCTTGCAAAGGCGATTGAGGTTTTCCGTCCACCGTAATCTCCGATTTGTCTTCACCCTCTTCAGATCGCCCCCTCCCAATCGTAAGTATTCACAACTGTAGCTATGTTCGCCGTCACAATAAACGCCTTTGTCACAATGATCGGGATCGGAACAATGATAGGAACCCGTAACCTCATTATCGGAATCCGTAAAACCGTAATGCGAATTCATATAATTTGGTTAAGGTTTGTGGTTGAAGATCGGCTGATTTTAAGAAGAAAATCAGATCGACTGATTTTAAGAAGAAAATCAGATCGGTTAGGGTTAGGGTTTGTGGTTGAAGAGAGAAAAGAGGATAAAATGGGTTTGGGCGTATGAATAATTTTGGATAAACAGATGATGGTATCAATAATTTTGGTTTTTGCATTAAAACGGGCACAACTTTTTAGAATAAAATAAAGAGTATTTTGGCTTAAAATAGAAATAGGAAAAGTATTTTGGATGACCCAAAAAGGAAAATAGGTAAAGTATTTTGAGACGGAGGGAGTATAAGTTAATAAGAGTTTACGGGGTGTTTGTCGACCCAACTTATGATCTCAATTTATAACTATATGTTGATAAGTTGAATGTTAATAATGAGGTACATTTTCCTGAACTTATTGACTTATTACTTGATTTCTTTGTTTTTTAATACTTTATATTTTTACCTTTGTGTTTTTAAATATTTTTTTAATTTAAAATGCAAGTTTTGAAATCATTGTATTTAATAATTATTTTTTCAAATTTAATTTAGCAAATTCTTAACTAACTTATAAGTAAATTTATCCAAACACCCGTATAACTTATAAGAATTCATCAACTTATCACTTATATGACACTTACTCATTTTAAGCTATAAATCAAATTTTTTGTGATACCCCAAACACGCACTATAATAAGCTAACTTATAGCTTATAAATCCGTAATAGCTTATGTAGGGTGTTTGTCGACCCAACTTATAAATCAACTTATAACTTATATGTTCATAAATTGAATGTTAGTAACAACGTACATTTTTTTGCTTGATTTCTTTGTCTTTTAATACTTCATATTTTTACATTTGTGTTTTTAAATATTTTTTTTTAATTTAAAATGTATGTATTTAATAATTATTTTTAAAATGTAAATTGGCAAATTTATAAATAACTTATAAGTAAATTTATTTATCCAAACACCTAAGAATTTATCCACTTATGACACTTATTCATTTTGAAATATAAATCATTTTTTTTAAGATACTGCAAACATGCTCATAATCTTAAAGAAGAAATTGATCTGAATTCTGAGCATATAATGTCGCAGCTGATGCGTAGAGGGGCATGTGAGATGTTTTTGTCTGGTTGTTTATTCGAGATTTTGTTGGCAAGATTTAGATAAAATTGCCAAAATAGCGGCAAGTGTTTACATGGAATTGAAATTATTGCACAGAATACTTGAGAAGACAAGCTGGAATTTTAACAAATTATCAATTGGGGTGGGTCACTTTAGTTCTATACATACGTGGTGTGTAAAAGCAGATCAGAAGTTGCATTATTTTCTAAAGTCGAATCATTTCACTATGTATATTATACATCTATGTTCCGTAACCCGTTTCAACTTTCATAAGTGACAAACTCAAGCGAAGGAACTTATGTAATGGTTACTTCAGTCATGAAAATTAATTTTTGTTTAATTGTTGTTAATTTAATCAGCGCATTTCCGATCATATAATATATAATGATTGACTAAAATAATACGTATGAAATGATGTGAGAACTGTCTGGTAATTGGTTCACCACTACTTGGATAAATGAATTCAAGATTTCTGTGTGACCAATGACGCTATTCACAAGAACCTGACACTCGTGATTTTAGCAGGATTTTTACAAGAATTTCCCTCAGGATTGCATCGCTTAGCCCTTAGGAATGCCTGTTGTTCAACTCTTCTTACAAATATCGACTTTGATGTACCCAAGGATAATGCTATATCAGGACTCAAGAACCTTGGCGATCTATGCTTAAAATTTGCTAACAACATGAATACAGTTATTTAAAATAGCATCTTTCTTCTTGGTGGTCATCCCCTGTATTTGAAACCTTGGATTAATTATTACCATGGCAATACTCTCCTGGCGATGTTTGGTTTTGTTCTTTATCGACATTCCTTTTTAATATTAAGGCCTCCTTTCAAGTGCTATTGGCAAGTTTAAGGCTTGAAGGTCATGGGTTGAGAACGGGAATTGAACATTGACATTCCCCTTTTTTTGATGACATCACTTTAATTTGTGCTCACACGGGTAAGTCTACACCTCAATTATCTCTTAATTTTTCAATCACAACGCTAATATAAATCTAAAAAGATAAAATCAACTTATCTCAATATATCCCTTAATAATCACAGGGATTAAAAACACTATCTTATCACAAAACTGTGTTGGCTTGATCCCTGTATATAAACAGAGTATGCATGCATCTTAAAAAAGGATCCGACACATCTAACAAGTCGAGACACATTTCAAGTCCAGCCTCAAACATCCAAAAATCCCAAATCCCCCTATTTTCATAATTCGTTATTCCAGCAATCCCCGAAATTTGTTATCACCAAATTCCTCCGTTAACAATTGGCGCTAGGAGGGGATAATTTTTTGATTGTGGAGGACAATCAATCTATACAAAACGCATGGGGGTTATTATGGATCTGGAGCGGCTTTAATGGAGGAGATGAACGATGGAGACGTTCGTTCATGGTTCTATTCAAAATTAAGATAAGCTTTCTTATGATTTTGTCGGTATAAATAAGTTATCTTATAAAATCCGTAGTAAATTTAATACATGTCAGATTTTGATGATTTTTTATGATCCGAAAAGTTTTTGCGATTTCCTACAACTTTCGTTCTTAGTGTTTTCTCAGATTATGTTTCGATCTATTTTCGAAATCACAAAACATAATCAGATCCCGTTTTTCAGTATTGAGAAGTTAATCAGCAGACGTTTTATTTGATTCCCGATCCGTTATAAGTCCTTTTCTGACGAGCCATATATCATCGGAAAGCTCTTTTCGTTTTCTACAACTTTCATGTTTTGTGTTTTACAAGAAAACGTCGTTTACACATTACATGGTCAAAAAGGTAAAAAAACAGACCTGGGCAGAATTTGAATCATGAAGATTTAAAGAATTGTAATGCGATATTCGTAGCATATGATTTGGTTACTTCACTAGCTCATGCATGAACAAAAACAAGACAATTCAAACAAACTTGGAGCGTATAATTACATCAATCGAAGACAACAAACTGGGCCAGAGTTAACAAAAATAGGCAGCACGAAATCAACCAAGGCAACATGCTCGTGGGACCTGGTGGAGAAATTATTATTCTAATCTTTTATTTACAGGAAATTCATACAACAGCCAAGTGTGTGGTAAATTATTTAAATAATTTAAACAAGCACGTGGAGCCTAGACAACCACGAGGAAGGAGAAGACACAAGCAGCTCAAGCCGCAAATCGAATTGCGAAAAAATAATAGAGCTCTGAATTCTGAATTCGTCGGGAATAAAATCAAGATAAGTTTTCTGTTAAATTTAATTTCTCGCATTAATAATTTTGTCATACAAGTTAATTTCAGAATTGGAGTTTCATATTTTTAAAGACCCTCCTTCAAGACGGTAATATTTTTAGAAGACCCTCTTTCGAGTAAGATAATATTTTAGAAAATCTTCTTTTAAGGAGAATAATATTTTAGAAGACCCTCTTTTGAGGCGGGATAATATTTTCGAAGACCCTTTCTTTTGCAGAGGATATTGTTTAAATTTATTTTTGAAGACCCTTTACGAGGGGTATTGCTTAGAGATTATTTTTGAAAACCCTTCTTTATTGTTTGGCTTAGAGAACCTTGGTAAACACGTACTTCCAGGGTGCTTACCTGTACTTCCGGGAAGCTCACCAAGAAGAGAGTCCACCCTCTTAAGGTGAGAAGAGTCCTACCTCTTATGGAGAGAAGAGTCCTCCCTCTTATGGAGAGAAGAGTCCACCCTCTTAAGGTGAAGAGAGTCCACCCTCTTAAGGTGAGAAGAGTCCTCCCTCTTATGGAGAGAAGAGTCCACCCTCTTAAGGTGAGAAAAGTCCTCCCTCTTATGGAGAGAATAGTCCACCCTCTTAAGGTGAAGAGAGTCCACCCTCTTAAGGTGAAGAGAGTCCTCTCTCTTATGGAGAGAAGAGTCCACCCTCTTAAGGTGAAGAGAGTCCACCCTCTTAAGGTGAGAAGAGTCCTCCCTCTTATGGAGAGAAGAGTCCACCCTCTTAAGGTGAGAAGAGTCCTCCCTCTTATGGAGAGAAGAGTCCACCCTCTTAAGGTGAAGAGAGTCCACCCTCTTAAGGTGAGAAGAGTCCTCCCTCTTATGGAGAGAAGAGTCCTCTTTCTTAAGGAGAAGATCCTCTGGGATAATGCTTGGACTACAATCTCAACACATTGCATTTTCTCCTTATTTCACTACTACTACTACTACATTCTGCTACTTCTATCTCTTGAATAGTGGATTCGCAAAATCGAACTTGACCGTGAGAAGCGCAACATTATCTACACAAAGCCGCTCATTCTCCTACACTTTTAAAACTACTCGTACATATGTTCTTCTCACATCTCGCATGTTGTCTCTCGCGCATCTACAGACATATTACGGCCACATCATGTTGTCTCCCTCGCATCTACAGGTAATTCACGGGTACCTATGTGCTCCATATTATTTGCTAATCTTCTACTCCTAGTTGTTTCATTGACTCGGGAAATTCGGAAGATCAAAGCACGCTTAGTTCTCCAGTCCATCAAACTGCACTGAAGAACTGGGGGTATTTGTTACGCCATATTTTCGGTTGCCTCAATTATCTCATAATTTCCCAATATTAATTATAGAAAATATCTCCAAACGATTCTTTCAAATTAGGAAAGAATCACAACGCTAATATAACTCTAAAAAGATAAAATCAACTTATCTCAATATATCCCTTAACAATCACAAGGATTAAAAATACTATCATATCACAGAACTGCGTTGGCTTGATCCCTATATATAAACAGGGTACGCAGACATCTTGAAAAAGGATCCGACACATCTAACAAGTCGAGACACCTTTCAAGTACAACCTCAAACATCCAAAAATCTCAAATCCCCCTATTTTCATAATTCGTTATTCCAGCAATCCCCGAAATTTGTTATCACCAAATATTTCCGTTAACAGATATGAAGGTTCCTTTACCAAGTTCTAACCCTAACTTTGTTGGATCTCAAGCTCAAAGGAATTGAAATGTGTTTTCACTCCCAAGGCTTTCTTTACGTGCTTATCTCTGAACCACATCTTGAATGTGGTATTTGGTGTGCCCCTTGACGAACTGCTCTACAAGCCTTGCACATTGCTAAGATTGTCTATTTCTGAACTGAAAGATGATCTTGATCATGCTCAAGCATTGAAGGACATGCTAACCATGTCTCTAAGGAACTAGGGAATGCAAAATATATATGTAGGGAATGGTAACATTAATTAAGCTCAACACAAAATGAACAATGACAAAGTCAAATTCAATAGTACAGCTCAAGGCCCGAAGTAAAAGGATTATCGTCGTTAAGTAACCTGTTTATCTAAAACTAGCTTCAATACCCGTGCACGACATGGGGTTACTCTAGTCTACAGAATGTGATTTTCTTTTCGTTGCAGAATTTTAAGGTTCACATTAGCTCAGATCCTATGATCATAATACAAAAACATTTCGAAAGATATTGAAAGATTTCCCTGTAATATTTTGATTGTAATTATGATTAACTCAATCTTATTTTGATCGATATGAGAATACAAATGTTGATGCATTTGCACTCGCTTAAATAAAAATAGAAAGGCTACAAGAGATTTGATCATGTCATGAAAAGATTTAATCATCCCACGATTCAATCACCATTCAAATATATACATTTTAACCTCGACACAAACAAATATTCAATAAATAAATAAACTTGTTAAATGAATAATTTTTTATCCCAATAAAACAGAGATAATGTATCTTTAACTTAAATAAAATGATAATCTCGATAAATAAGTTAATTTTTCTGATTTTGAGGATATAAATTATTCAGATTTAATACTATATTAATAATTTTGTATTAAGTTACCATTAAACCATGTATCTTAATTTTTTTTTATGTGCATGAAACTGTATTTGTTTTAGATAAACCAACTAGCTAACTACTCCTGATCGACCCCTTCCATGTCTACTTGCTGAAAGTTTCATCACTTGCTTCCATGTCCCCCATGTTGATGTCCGCAATCAACATGTTCTCTCCTTCTCATCAGCTTCCATGCTATAACTGCTCTTGATTGACCTCTTCCATGTCTAGACGTTCTAACTATACATATTCTTCCTCATAATTTCTTCAAACAACTCACTACTCTGTCCAAACCTATGTCTAGCCTCTATTATGCCCTAACCTGACCAAATGATTACTACCAACCTTATTCTGCTTCTTGCTCTATCCTCTGCCTGAAACCTGGCGAGCCTATCTTGACCCCCTTCTACCGCCCTCACCCTCAACGTTAGCTTGGTTCTTTCTTTCTCTGCTCAAGTTGTTGAATCACCCTTTCATGATTTGGGCCAATGAATCAACGCCAGTACTCCCGCTCCCTAACGGCTGCTACATTGTCCGATTTAAGCTGAGTATTATTTTCTGTCTCATAAAACGCACTCGTCAACCCAACAAGTAAAGCCCACAATTAATTTTCCCTAAGAGTCAAGTTCCTTTTCGTCACCAAAATCATTGTCACTATGACCCCCCTGATTTGCCTCCTATTACAATCCATATAGCAGAGTCTTTTCCATCAGACAAAGGTTCGTTAAGGGTAAATGCATGTTCATTAACCTTAACAAAACCCACATCTAGAAACTCCCCACTCCTCTACATATTTCTGCTTTAGATGAAAGAGTTTTGAGAAAAGAAAATGGTGAGATAACTCTTTGCATGCATTGGTTAATATAGACTGTACATCTCAAACAAACTCATTGCAATAATTACTATTGTTTTAAACTGCCCGAGTTCACCGAGACTTACTCTATCCCCTTCTCATTTAATTTTTAAGACTTCTCATATTTTCACTAAGAAAATGATATCTAGAATATTCTTATGGCCACATTATTTTTATTTTCCGTTATTCTCCTACTTATTCTCTTAAGGCCATAAGGTCTATTGATTGGTTGAACTTATTTGATTAGTAAGCACTAAACAAATCTGAAAAATTAGTAAATCTATAATTTGAATTTGATTTTATCGATGTTGCTGTGATGACATGAACTTATTTTAAAATTAAATTTGAATTTTTACTTGCGTGCAACTTAATTTATATACATTTGTAAGTTCAGAAACGTAGAAATTTGATCTTAAATAGTAGGAATATTTTTATATTGAAAGAAATGCGATATATAGATGTATTATATATAAAATAAAATAATAGATAGATAAGAGATTAGAATAATTGAAAAAAAAATTGTCCAATAAACGACTCTATAAAGATTTTGATTTTTAACTTTTTTATGAAAATTAATAATACATGTACCGTTAATTTAATTAAGTAGATACATGAATGCTTGTGTATACATGAAGATATAAAAAGTTTCCCAAGAAATCAATAGATGAATGATATGTAAGAGACAAAAAAGAAAAAGAAAATCATTGATCATGCATCTATTTAAAGAGTTCTAATATTTACTCAATTGTGTGCTTAGTTCAATGGTTGTAGAGGTGACTTATATGTTTATGGTTGTAGAGGTGACTTATAGGTTCAATTCCCAACAAAATTTCATTTTTTAAAACTTTCTTAGTTCTGAAGGGGCATAACTGTAATATTACATGAATAAAATAGAACATGTTGTGATATTATATATATAGGCTAGTGATCAAATACAAACCTTTTTTAAAATACAAACTAAGAACCAATCTAAACCCTTAGATTAATCTAATCTAATGGCCCCCCTATATACACAACACACAACTAAAATACACCCTCCTACACTCAATCACACATATTCCCCTTCTTTTTTAATTTGACTTTTCTCGTCAATCGGAGAGTTTTTTTTGAAATCCGACTTCACCATATTTTTCTCCATCTCCCAACGATCAATTTGCATACCACATGTGCTATGTTTTAACGCGATTTGAAAAAAAAAATATTTAGTTTATAGTTTGTAGTCTAAGAATGGTTTGTATTAGAGTAACTATATATATATAAGTGACTCCTCAGAAATTGAATAGAGAATGGGTTTTTTCAGCATAAGTGACAGTGGCAGCACCTAGGGGACTCCAATCGAACTCAGGGACCTTCGTCATGAAGCCCTTCATAAAGTTCTTGGATCCCAGGGCCTTGGCGTCCCTGACCTCTTCAGCCCGGCTCGCTTCTAATGCAGATAATTTAGCCTCGAACTCAGCATCTTGACCCGCCATCTTAGCTTCAACTCAGCAACTTGGGCTTTTAAAGAATTGTTTTGGAGAGTGGCCTCGGCTAGAATGTTAGAATGCTCCCCTTTCATCTTTTCCATAAGTGCTTTGGACTCGCGCAAATCCTTCTCAAGGCTTGTGGTCGCATCGAGGATGCTTTGCTTGGACTCCTCGACCAATGCCACGTTGGCCTTCCTCGCTTCGTCTAGCTTGCTCTTCAGGATTCTGTTATCCTTGTCAAGACGAGCAGAAGCTTGACCCATAGAACGAAGCTCCCTGTTTCTACTAATTTGCCTTATAAACACCTCAGCTGTGGCCTTGGTGAGGGCATCATTGTTCGCCTCGAACGAGCCTGAGGTCCATGCCCTTAAATCACTCTCGGAAATGTGTGGGGCTCCGAGTCGAACCAAAGTACTGGCCACCACATTTCCTTGAGGATTTGGGGGCAAATCCTTGCGGGCCCACTTCACGGCATCAGCATTAGGTGGGGTATCCTTGGATGGCCGAGTTTTCCTTTTGAGCGGAGAGTCCCCCCCAGTGGCCAAGTGCTCAGTAAGGGTAGTCTTAAATCGGGGAGGGATCTCTTTTGTTTTGATCTTGTTGGAGCCCTTTGCATGCGAGCCGGTCTGGCTGCCAGAAGGAACGGTGCGAGCCTGCACCTCTTGCTCGTCTAGAAAGGGAGGAGGAGAGATCGCCATTTCTGAAATAAAGCGAAGACAAAAGGGTTAGTCAATACACATGCTAAATAAAATACAAGAATAAAGGTGACAGAGTAAAAGTAACGATGTGAGCTGAAGGCTCGCATCGAATGAAACCTACCTTTTCTTTTTCTCCTAGATTTCTTGCTAGGAGTTAATCTGGTTCCCTCTTTTAAGAAACCGTACTCGACGAGGTTATCAGTTGTAATCAACTTTCTAATGTTTCGTTCTGAGACGGGGATCCTTAGAAGGTTATCGGCGTTAACCTTCTCTTGACCTTGTAGAGGTGTCCTCACGGGAGGTTCTGAATAAATAAAAATAAACTATAAGAACTATGCGAGCTCAAAGAGCGATGCGAGGTGATAATGACACGATGCGAGCTCAAAAGAAATACTTACCAGGATCGTAGTAAAAATGAGTTTGGACTCGGGGAACTTCGTGAACATAGAAGAAATGATCCTTCCATTTGCCTGAGTTGCTTGGGCCCCCGTAGATTAATTTTTTCCTATTGTAGTAAGGCCATACAGAAAGGTAGAAGTAGCCGAACTCGACTGAATGTTTTAAATTCAAAAAATATCCCAGTTGCCTAGCGGTGAGAGTTGGGTAACCTTATTTTTTTATAAAGAATGTACAAAGCTATGGCAGACCTGTAACCGTTGGGATTGATTTGCAATGGTGCGAGCCCATAATACTCCAGGATCTCTTGGATAAAGGGATGGAGGGGTGTAGAAATGCCCAGCTTCAACAGGAAAGATGAAAGGACCATGCGAGGTGCCCGTCCTCCATTTTTTGGATGATTAAAATGATAACACCGCATATGCGATGCGGGCATGATTATATGACCCTCTGGCCTGAACTGCTCCACGAGGCCGCGTAGGGAATCCTCAGTCAGCGAGGTGGACATATCCCGACAAGCTAGAATCTTTCCGTCCTCGTGAAAAGAAGATGAGCTCTCATCGCCATCTGGAATTATTCGTTTCTTAAGGAAAACCACTCCTTCGAGCTCGGGCTGTTGGACAGGTTTATATGGAATAGGAGACGGTTCGGGGACGTAAGCATAATTACAAAAGTCCACCTCTTTGGATACATCTGCTATCTCTTCGCTAGCAGGGCTGTCGTAGGACCAATGTGAACTGGTATCCTCATCTTCATCATCTTGGTCGAACTCATCTTGAGGAGATGCGATGCGAGCCACAGCTTTTCCTTTACGTTTGGCATAAAAAGCGCTCCCTAGAGATATGGTTTTATTCTGTTTATCGTATCGGAGGTTATGTTCCTTTTTGCTTTTTTTTGGGCTTCTTCTCATCTGTGGACGACTCCGAAATTTCAATAGGAACATGAGCAGAATCTGGGGCGAGACGAAGTTTTGCCTTTCTTTCTTGAAGTAGTTGATTTATATGAGCATTAGCCTCCTCTTCGCTCTTAGGTGGTAATGGACGATTGAAAAGATCATCAAGATCAAACGAGCTGGGGACACTTGGTCCTGTTTTCTTGTTTCTCCATGAATACAGATTTTTCTCTCTAGTGTAATTTTCTGGAGTGGAGTTGGGATCGACTTGAAGTCCCAACGAGCTGGAACCGCTAGCTCGCACCGCACTCTCTACCCTTGCGATGTTGACCGCTTCTTCTGGGGTAATAGCTGAGTTGGGAGAGATAGGCTGACTTAAACGACCCGAAATAGATGTCAATTCACGCTGGAACTCCTTGGAACCCCTAAGCTCAGGAGGATACTGATTCAAGGGAGATGGAGTGGCAGAAGAACGAGCCGGGCTCGGGGTGTTATTGAGCGAACCGGCAGATGGAGATGGGGTTGCACTCGACATCTGAAAAAGATGGTGAAAATTAGTGTGTGCCCCTAAAAATAAAGAAAAAGAGTGAAGAATCCTAAGTGTCCTCGCCTCGCACGGACAATTAAGGCCACTGTGTTCGATGCGAACACAGGTCTTGTTCTCGCATTAAACCAAGGCTCAGCTCGAACCATGGTTTGGGTTCACCTCGATGAGGGAACTCAGTTCGCAACTTGTTCAGCTCGAACAGATAATATATAGGAACATAAAAATACATATGAAAGAAGGTTTTTAAGATTGAAATGCTTACTTTGTGAAGGATTAGAGGATGAACTTGAAGAACTTGATGAAGTTGCAGACGAACGCCGGGAAGTAATGATAATTCTCGCCGTGTTTGATTCTTGAGCAAAATTGGACAGAGTCTCGTTACTGTTTCTGATAGAATGAATTTGTGAAAGGAAATTTTGAGGTATTTATAGAGGGTAGGAGAGAGAGTACAAGGGACACGTGTCCGAATATGAATGGATGGCACGTCTTTTTATGAACATCTGTAAAGCAATTGGGTGAACACGCGTCTAACAGTAGTTAGCGAACTGGATACTATGCGAGCTGGGAATTGGGCTCGCATCGTTGTATTGGAAGCAAATAAAAATTCCTTATTTGAAATTTCTAAGGAATTTTGGGGGGTAGTTGTTATACTGGATTTTCGGTAATGGGCCCTAGACAGGTCCCTAAGTGATTTGGGCCTATAATTATATTTTGGAAGGATTGATGTGAGCTGAAATTAGGGCTCGCACCGTGAGCTATGTTGAACCCAAAATCCTTCTAAGTATGGTGGGCTCGCTTCGTTAACAAATGATGAGCACATGTCCTTATAAGTCCCCATCTTAATGAGGGCTCGCATCATAATCGGGCTCGCTTCGCTAAAATGAATGTTGGGCTCTCTTCCTTATGAGTTCACTTTGGTGGGCTCGCGTCTTTATTTATGAACCCTCTCCATAAACTTATGGGCTCTCACCATTATGAAGTAATGGGCTCGTGGTACTTGTCAGAAATAAGAATAATTGAACATAGGTGAGCTCGCACCACTTAAACTACGAAAGGATAATTTTCATATGATTTGTGCGATGCGAGCCTGGCCAGCTCGCATCGTGGGTGAAGCCCAGAATATGGAAATTACTATTGATGGAATGTTTCTTGGTTGACACGGGACATCCCTACAATCATGGGAAGAAATGCGGAGATGCCGCGAGATTGTAGGAAAACGTGTGAAGACCAGATTATTTATGGGAACTTGAGGAGGATTGATAATCCTTGAACTATTTATGGGAACTTGAGGTGGATTGATAATCCTTGAACTATTTATGGGAACATAAATCTTGACTATTTTATGGGCTTGGACTGAATGGGCTTGTCCAAATAACTTGTTTTCCAAGAACTACGTGAGGCTTGATCCCTATATAAAGGGGTACGTAGGCACCTTGTATGATACACAATTGACACTCGGCAAAGAGTAAGAGAAAAAACCCATTCTTTATTCAATTTCTGAGGGGTCATCATACAAGTCCAGCCACAACTTTCCATAAAACCTCCAACACACTGTTGTACGAAATTCTCCTAACAACAGATAGATTTTAAGGTGTTAAAAAAAGACTTCATACAAGATTTTATACTATTCAACACTCCAATCTATTATATTTCAGTATTAAATATTAACAACAAATAATTAGATACATATTTATTAATTATATTTTAGTAACATAGATTAAAATTCTAAATTTA
Source organism: Heracleum sosnowskyi (assembly GCA_030848705.1). Taxonomy (NCBI): domain Eukaryota; kingdom Viridiplantae; phylum Streptophyta; class Magnoliopsida; order Apiales; family Apiaceae; genus Heracleum; species Heracleum sosnowskyi. Next base: position 643,964 of record JAUIZM010000017.1, on the reverse strand, counting down.
TTATGATACCAAGTATTTTAAATCTCTTTTTCAACAAGTAAATATTTTCATGTTAGACAATTTTTAGGAAAACAAAACATTAAATGTGTCTAAAATATTAAACTCGAAAAATGCAACATAGTTTTCTCTTTGTATATTGATAAAAATAGTTGGCATTAAGGGACTTTAATAAGAAAGTTGAAATTGTCATCGTGCGACTAAAATCAAACATAATTTTACAATACATAATTATGTCAATATGAACTATTGTATAAATCATCTATCACGTATTTATCACTCAGATTCATTATATATTTAACAATAATAATAATAATATATTTGTATATGAGTAAATCCGTTATTTAGGACTCTTAAGCACAATGTTAAGGCATTACCTACATAAAATCTGCATAGTTTTGCCGTGTATGCAATTTGATCCTTCCGTAAACTTTATTTATTTCAAAACAAATAGACCTACATACTGAACAATTTAAGTAGCCGACTCTCATATAGTCGGCTGAATAAAATTTGCATAGTCTTGCCGTGTATGTAATTTGATCCTTCTTTATTTATTTCAAAACGAATAGACTTACATCCTGAACAATTCAAGTATCTAACTCTCACACTGTCAGCAGAATTAATGAAAAAACATAGCTGTTAGCTTGTAAATTGCATACATAAACGTCAATGCTCAATTACTTCATAATTCAAATTTCAAACATATATGTTCAACGAGAACAACAGTGGGATTAAAAACTTTAAAGAACTAGCATCCATCAAAGTGACAGGTACCGATACAAAATGAAACTATCGTATTTTACAACGTAATATATATTTCATTTTGAAAGTATGTACATACTTTAACAAAAACTGAATTTAGAGCAAGTGCTAGCATCCATCAGAGCGATAAAGAAATTATATTTTACAATATAATATATATTTTATTTTAAAAATATGTACACAATTCACTAATAAGGAATTTAAAACATACACGTGCCTCGCACGGGTTATAAAGCTAGTTCAATATGATTGAGCAAACATCTCTTTCTTAAAACGGCCTCTAATACCATGTTCCTAAACAAGATTGTGTTAAGAGAGAGGGATAGTGGTTTAAGCTTAGGATATTCGCCAAGCGACTCCTACTTTTTTCTCTAAATAAATTTGAAATATTGATTTTTAGTGATTTAATATGTGTTCATCTACTATCACACTTTTTATTTAATCTTTAATTATTAAATACAAAATTGTATTTATCTGAGGAGAAATTAATGGACAGAGAATATGAATATCTTATTGAATTTATCTGAGGAGAAAAAATTGGAGAGAGAGTATGTTTGTCTTTATGAATATATTATATAAAAAATATTAGTCAAGAGTGAGAATGAAACTTTTAAAATTGTTATAAGAGATTAGATTTTTAGAATATTTTCAAGAATCTCTTAAATCACTTCTAAATATAAAATAAAATATTAATTTTTAGCAATTTAATGTGTAATCATTTTTACCAAAACTCTTTATAGCCATTAGCCACTCTTTATTTTAAATTAATTAAAATAAGTTGTGTTCATAGAAGTACAAAGAAGGTGGACAAGGAGCATTTGTCTTATTAATTTATTATATAAAACTAATTAAAAATGTATATAAGTTCTTAAATTCAGGAGATGGGATGATCATTGGGTCACTTCGAGATTGCAAATTGCTATCCTTGCCCCCAATTTCCGATTCCCGAACCTGAGACCAATCCCTGAACTAGTCCAGATCTCCAACGGAGATTATTTTACTCTCCGATCCACGCCCTGAACATATATATTTTTTGTAATAAATATAGCTTATGAATAATTTTTTTAATATTAAATTAAAAAATAAATCATAAATTTTAAGGGTTAAATGACGTTCTGGTCACTCAACTCACTATAAACTTTCAATTGGGTCATCGAACTCAAAAAGTTTTCAGTCACATCATTGTACTCTTAAAAAATTTCATTCAGGTCACCGGCCGTTACACTCCGTTAAAAATTAGACGGAAAGCTGACTAAGTTTGGTGAGTTGGCTTGAATAAATCCACTGTGGCATGTATAGTCAGCTGAAGCGGCGTTTTGGTCACTCAACTGACTACAAACTTGCAATCAGGTCATGAAACTCAAAAAACTTTCATTCAGGTCACTGACCTAAAGATTAATGGTTTCACTTTAAAAATTAAATTACACTTTAGATTGAAAAGACGTGATATCTTAAAAAAAATTATTCACATGTATCGATTTACAAGCATATAAATTGAATGTGAATGTTTAATTTTAAATTAAATTAAATTCTAATCATCTGCAAAAAATTACAAATTGAAAAAAATTAAACTTTGAATTGAAAAGACGCGATATCTTAAAAAAAACAATCTTCACATGTATCGATTTACAAGAATATAAATTGAATGGGTATGTTCAATTTTAAATTAAATTAAATTCTAATCATCCGAAAAAAATTACAAATTGAAAAAAATTACACTTTGGATTGAAAAGACGTGATATCTTAAAAAACAATTCTTCACATGTATCGATTTACAAGCATATAAATTGGATGGGTATGTTCAATTTTAAATTAAATTAAATTCTAATCATCCGAAAAAATTACAAATTGAAAAAATTACACTTTGGATTGAAAAAAATATATGATATCTTTAAAATATTTGTTTGTATGTATCGATTTATAAGTATATTAATTAAATGTGTATTTTTCATTTTGAATTTAAAAAAATTCTAATCTGATAAAATATAACCCTTAATGATAATGTGTGTGTATTTGTTGTAGGAGAGCCCTTAACATTGTTACAGGAAAACTCTTAACCCGATTTCTTTTCAATTTTTAACGAATGTAATAGTCGCTGACCTGAATGAAAGTTTACTTAGTTTGATGACCCAATTGCAAGTTTCTATTCAGTTGAGTGACCAAAACGTCACTTCAGCTGACTGTACATGCCACGGTGGATTTATTCAAGCTTAGTCAGCTTTCCCTCTAATTTTTAACGGAGTGTAACAGCCAGTGACTTGAATGAAAATTTTTAAGAGTACAATGATGTGACTGCAAGTTTTTTGAATTTGATGACCCAAATGAAAGTTTATAGTGAGTTGAGTGACCAAAACGCCATTTAACCCTAAATTTTAATATTTATTTTGAACTTAATGCTATATTTTAAACCTTAATTTAAATTAATATTTATTTATTTATATTAATATGTCAGTTTTGAATTAGTGAGTGGATTAAAATACAAAATTCTAACATTCCATATATATATATTCTTGATAATTTATTTAATATATACATATAAACAATATTAATTTTACTAAATATAATGGTTCGGGAATGGACATACTAATCCCCGACCATGTCCCGATACCCGAAATTTTTATATGTTTCTCTCAAATCCCCGTCTCATGCTCGAAAAAATCTCCTATTTTTCGGGACGAGAATTGGATTCAGATTGAAATCCGGCAGGGCATATAAAATGCCCATCCCTAACTGTTAGATATAATTACTGATGTTTGTTTAATCAGTGTTTAAGTAACAGGCACTGTTCAGAGTTTAGTCTGAAGTACTTATCAGAGTTTACATGGAAGCCAGTCAGAGTTTGTTAAAGTCTGACAGGGTGAAAGTCGATTTAGCTGTCGATGCATATCATGAAGATTCTAGAAGCAATATATTCTGAAGATGGAAAGAAGCAGAATATATTGATACAACTAAGGAGACTGGACAGAGGACTGAAGCAATTCTAATTGATTACAATTGTATAGCTAATTTGTAGGAGTATCAATTAGAGATTGATTGTAACTGTGTATTATATAAACACAGATAGGTTATCCCTAGAAGGGATGCGATTATTGAAATATTATTCTTGTAACCTAGTAGCTCTTTGTGATTCATTAACATCATAAAGAGAGAAACTGTTAATATAATTACAGTTTGTTGATTTACAAACTTGTGTTCTTGATTGTTATTCTCATACATACTTGATTATATTGTGTATTCGGCCTAACAATTGGTATCAGAGCCAAGGCTGTTTAATATATACAATTTTTCGATTCAAACACAGTAATAATCATGTCTGAAGAAAATCAAGCTCCTTCCAAGGTTGAACAGGTTAAACCTAATTCTGTGAGTCGGTATGAAACAATCAGGGTTCCAATTCTCAGGCCAGTGGAGTATCCAATTTGGAAGGTGAAGATGACCATGTTTCTGGAGGCTACAGATCCAGAATATCTTGACAGAATCTATGATGGTCCTCATATGCCGACTAAATTGTCTCCTATTGTTGATGGTCAAGAACAAAAGACTGTTCCGAAGGAAAAGAAAGATATGACTCCTGAGGACATCTCATCAATTGCAAAAGATGCAAAGGTTAGACATCTTCTACACAGTGCTTTAGATAATGTTATGTCTAACAGAGTAATTGGTTGCAAAACTTCAAAAGAAATCTGGGATGCTTTGGAAGTCAGGTGTCAAGGAACCACTGCTATAAAGAAGAACAGGAAAACAATACTCACTCAGGAGTATGAGCACTTTGATTCAAGAGCAAATGAAACCTTGACTGAGACATACGACAGATTCTGTAAACTGCTGAATGATTTATCTCTAGTTGATAAAGAATATGATCTTGAAGAATCAAATCTCAAATTTCTCTTATCTTTACCTGAAAGATGGGATTTGAAGACAACAACTATAAGAGATAATTACGAACTTGCTGAAACTGAACTTGATGAGATTTATGGGTTACTGAAAACTCATGAATTGGAAATAGAACAAAGAAACAGAAGATCAAGCAAGAAGACAAAATCGGTTGCTCTCAAAGTTGAGGAGAAGCCCATCAAGAAGGAATCATCAAGGAAGAGAGCCAAGGGAAAGGCTTTAGTCATTAAATCTGAAAGTGAGTCATCAATCTCTGATGATGACTCAAACTCTGATGAAGCTTCTGACTCTGAGGATGATGAAGAACAGATGATGCAAATGGCTGCATTGATGGTGAAGACCTTCAAGAAGATGGGATTCAAGAACTTCAAGAAAGGAAAGAGATTCTCAAGGAAAGATTCAAACTCTGAAAGGAAAAGTTTTAGAAAGTCTGATGGAAGGGAGACCAAGTCTGGCAAGAAGGATAAATCTGAAATCCAGTGCTACAAGTGTAAGGAGATGGGTCACTATGCCCCAGAGTGCAAGAAAGGCAAATCTGAGAAAGCACTCATCTCTAAAGGCAAAGACTGGGCAGATACTTCAGACTCTGATGATGGAGTAAATTATGCTCTTATGGCAACTGTCAAAGATGAGACTGAATCATCTGAAAATAAGGTACCCCTAACTACTTATGCTTATGATACTGATAATATATCTGAATTAAGAGTATATCTGAAAAGCGTACATGTTAGTTATAGGGATCAGACTTTAGAAAATGAGAGAATTAAATCTGAGAATCTTAACCTTAAAGATAGAAACAAGTTTCTTGAAGGAGAACTTGAAAATATGAAGCAGATTCAAAAAGAAAGAGATGATGCTGTTTATGTTGAATAGGAGTTGCTCAAAAGATATAGGCAACTAGAATCTGATCTAGAAAAAGAAAGAAAAATAATCAAGACTTGGACAAACTCTGGAAGAGACACTCATCAAGTGTTTCAGACAGATTCTGTATGTTTAGGCTATTGTGAAAATGATGAACTTAGGTTTAAAGACAAGGTTAAGGTTAAACCACAACTTAAACCTGTAAAATTTGTTCCAGAGTCCACTAAGTTAAAATCTGTTGTAGTAAGAGAAGCCGATATGGAATCAGATGAAACCTGTGAAAGACAGGAAAATATTATAACAGAAAATCTAATGGAAATAGAAGCTGTTAGAAAGCCAGTAAAAACTTGTGAAAAACAGGTTAATGTTGGCTTGATGACAGGAAAACAGTTCAATCATAAGCTCAAAGAGGTAAAGTCTGCCATGAAACCAAAAGGGTCCAAGAAAAATAGGAATGGAAAGATAGGCATAAATAAAAGAAATAATTATTTGCCTACTGCTGCTGCTCCAAGGAAAACATGTTATAATTGTGGTAGTTCTAACCATCTTGCTAGATTTTGCAATAAGAACAAAGAAATTAACTCTTTACCTTCTACATCAGGAGTAAAGAATGATTATGTAAGAGTTAAACCACAGACTTTATGCACACATTGTGGGAGCACTTGGCATTCTATTTGTACTTGTAAGAGTTATCATGCTATTTATCATAACTATTATGAGCTAAAACCCAACTTAAAATGGGTCAGGGCAAACTCTGCAAGTGTAAAGTCTGACAATGTTAGTTTAAACTCTGTTGATAGTGATTCCGCTGCAAAAGCTAACACTGTTAAGAAAGGCAAAGGATCCAAGCAAGTCTGGATCCTTAAAACTAACACTTAGTGTTTGTTTGTGATTGCAGGGTATAATAGAGAGCACACTTATTATGGACAGTGGATGCTCAGGACATATGACTGGAAATAAAGCCCTGCTATCAGACTTTAAGGAGAAGGCTGGCCCAAAAGTTTCCTATGGAGATGGCAACATAGGACACTGTTATGACCAAACTCAACACGCAAGTGCACGTGATCTCAAGTAATACAGATAGTAAGTAAGGTTCGTTCCTACAGGGACTCGTTGTATTGTCTAGTTAATTCACTCACCAATGTATGATTATTATTCGATGCTAAAACAAATAACAAATTGGATTTTGTTTACCACTAAAAGTTTTCTAAAATTTATAACTAATTATCAACTATTCGAACGAAGGGTTATATTGAATTACTTATGCAAATAAAACATGGAATTTTAACTTCATTAAACAATCCATCTATAGTTTCCAATTCTCTAGCCTTTTCATGTGATTTATTAATACCTGATCGAACACACAAAACTGATATAAGCCAACTTTCGTTGCACAAATACCATCCTAAATAATATCCACAATAAAGATAGAAATCACTTAGTCTCCCAATTATGCTTAGTCCCTATATGTCTATAAAGATTGAAAACATAATGGTTGATGAATATACTAGATATACATGGGTGTATTTCTTATCAAAGAAGGATGAAACTGCTCAAACTCTATTGGATCATGTAAATCAACTGGACAAAGGATCACAGTACAAAGTAAAAATTATAAGGAGTGATAATGGAACTGAATTCATAAACTCAATCATGGAAGCTTTCTGCAAGGAAAGAGGAGTGAAACAAGAATTTTCTGCACCTGGAACTCCACAGCAAAATGGTGTAGTTGAAAGAAAGAACAGAACTTTAATTGAAGCAGCCATAACAATGCTTGATGAAGCAAAGTTACCAACCTATTTCTGGGCAGAAGCTGTTCAAACTGCCTGTTTTACTCAGAATGCTACACTGATCAACAAGCATGGGAAAACACCATATGAGATGGTGAAAAATAAGAAGCCAAATTTGAAATATTTTCATATATTTGGATGCAAATGCTTTGTGTTGAAGACTCATCCTGAACAGTTGACTAAGTTCGAGTTAAAAGTTGATGAAGGAATCTTTGTTGGCTATCCACTGTCAACAAAAGCATTCAGAGTCTACAATCTGAGAACAAAGGTGATCATGGAGTCTATACATGTGTCATTTGATGACAAGAAAATAACTGGACTTGATGACTTAGATAAATATGATCAACTGCGCTTTGAAAATGAAGATTTATTCTCTGATAATGTAAACTCTGATGAAGCGGTTCTGACAAACTCTGATGAAGCATACTCTGAACCTCTACTGGTAAATACTGGAGAAACTGGAAATTCTCAAATTGAACAAAATAGAGAACCAGTTGAGGGGGAGCGTGAAGAAGCTCAACAAGACACAACAAGTGAGTCAGTTGAGGAAACTGATTCAAACTCTGACAGTTTAAACTCTGAGCCATCCAATTCAGGGGGAGCTTCAGATGCTGCAGAAAGTCAACATATGAATCAGGAGAGCATGGATCAAGGGGGAGGATTCAATAATGATGCAAGGAACCACTTACCAACAGCAAGAAAGTGGACACAGGCACATACACCTGATCTTATAATTGGAGATCCTGATGCTAGTGTAAGAACTAGAAGTGCTACTACAAATGAATGCCTGTATCATGCTTTCTTGTCTCAAACAGAACCAAAGAAAGTGGAAGAAGCTCTTCAAGATGCAAACTGGATAACAACAATGCAAGAAGAGTTAAATGAATTTGAAAGAAATGAGGTCTGGACACTTGTACCTAGACCAAAGAATAGATCAATTGTAGGTACAAAGTGGGTTTTCAGAAACAAGACTGACAGTGAAGGTGTGATTACAAGAAACAAGGCTAGACTTGTGGCTAAAGGTTATTCACAACAGGAAGGAATTGACTATGATGGAACCTTTGCTCCAGTTGCAAGATTGGAGGCCATAAGAATTTTTCTGGCCTATGCTGCACACAAGAAATTTAAAGTCTTTCAGATGGATGTGAAAAGTGCTTTTCTCAATGGGAAGCTTGAAGAAGAAGTGTTTGTTGAACAACCACCAGGATTTGTAGATTCCAAGCATCCAGATTATGTCTACAGGCTTGACAAGACACTATATGGACTAAAGCAAGCACCAAGAGCATGGTATGAAACTCTTGCTCAATTTCTTTTAGAAAGTGGGTTCACAAGAGGTACAATTGATAAAACTTTGTTTTATTTTAATTCTGGTGATGATTTGCTTTTAGTTCAAATTTATGTAGATGATATTATTTTTGGATCTACTAATGACAAACTTTGTAAGAAGTTTGCAAAGCTTATGCTGTCCAGGTACCAAATGAGCATGATGGGAGAGCTTAGTTATTTTCTAGGCTTACAGGTCAAGCAAACAGATGATGGGATTTTTATCAATCAAGCAAAGTATACCAGAAATCTTCTAAAGAAATTTGGCATGCTTGATAGTTCATCTGCTACAACTCCCATGGCTACAGCAACAAAGCTAGACAAAGACACAGGTGCCACAGTGGATATGACAACCTATAGAGGCATGATAGGGTCTCTTCTGTATCTCACAGCAAGTAGACCTGATATCATGTATGCCACATGTCTTTGTACAAGATTTCAAGCAGATCCCAGAGAGCCTCATCTAACAGCTGTAAAAAGGATTTTTAAATATCTCAAAAGAACCATAACCTTGGGTTTGTGGTATCCTAGAGAATCAGAGTTTAAGCTAATTGGTTACTCTGATGCAGATTTTGCAGGCTGTAAGATAGACAGAAAAAGTACAAGTGGAAGCTGTCAATTCTTAGGTGACAGATTGGTTTCTTGGTATAGCAAGAAACAGAAATCAATTTCCACATCCACTGCAGAAGCAGAGTATATAGCTGCTGGTAGCTGTTGTGCACAGATTCTGTGGATGAAGAATCAGTTGTTGGATTATGGGTTAAGGTACTCTAAAATACCTATTTACTGTGATAACCAAAGTGCTATTGCTATGACAGGTAACCCAGTACAGCATTCCATGACCAAGCACATCAGCATAAGTTATCATTTTATCAGGGAACAAGTGGAGGAAGAAAATATTGAGCTTCATTTTGTGTCTACAGACCAACAACTTGCAGATATCTTCACCAAACCTTTGAGTGAAGCTACTTTTACAAGATTGGTAAATGAACTTGGAATGATCTCTGGTTTTGATTAGAGATACGGGTTAGACTCAAAAACTATAAATGTTTGATTTTTATGCTCATGATTCTTTGCATGTATTAACTGTTATGAGTACCAGTGTCATAAACTCTGAAAGTAAACTCTGATGCTAAACTCTGTTAGTCATAAAGTTTTGGTCATACTCTGATAGTTATAGTCTAATGCTATACTATGATTGTAATTTTGTCTGAAACATATTGACCAATGAAGAAATTTGTATGAAGCATAATTCTCAGTAAGTAATTATGAATCCTTAAAAGTTGTATAGATTCTGATCTCAAATATGTGCAGTAAGTTAACACAGCATGATACTGTCTCTGTATTTATAGCATCTCTTAGTTTATTGATCCTATACACTGAGTCTGTATTAGCTGTTTGCATTTTCTCTCATAAATTAATTGCATTAACTGATGAAAAGTCTAAACTCTGATTATTAATTGTAAATAATTCACCCTCAAATCAAAAGATGCCAAAAAGAGCACAAATTCCTTTGAGATCATGTTGTGCCTGGGAAGATCCAGGAACTTATTGTATGAAATAAGGGCTAAAATCTTTGATTTTTGGTGACTAATATCAACCACTGATTACTGGAAAAATTAAAAAAAAAAATACATATATAAAGGGGGTGAAGAATAAAAGATATATCCAAATGAAAGGATATCAAAATACAGAGTTTAGATATAAAAATCAGATTTTATGTTTTACATGAGAGTTTAGGCAACCAGTTTTTACTGCTTAAGTTTGTGGATTTTATGCACTTTGAGATGATCTAAATATTGATTTCGGTAAACTCTGCTATAGCACACACAATTATTCACACCTGTACAGTTTGAGGAAAGAATTTATTGACAAAGAAGGACAAATGGTAAACACTGATGTATTGTGAGAAATACGCCGAGGTAATTTTGTTTTAATCTCTGATGGTTAAAATGATTTCTTTGTTTTAGACATTTTATAATTTTGAGATTAGACATTTGTTTAGAAATTCGAAAGAGTATGAGTACAAACGGTTCATATTTGTATTAAACAGAGGAGAGAGAGGTTGAGTGTTTTGAAAAGTGTGAAAAGCGGTAATTATGGCTATTTTTACTGCGCGTGTGTATTGGAAGTTGTTACATACAGCTGTCAGCGTATACATGTTTGACATCTGTCCCACTCACACATTTTTCAAAGATGCCTGCTGTGTGTAGTAATGATTAAAACGATTCAGTTTTAATTTTCACAGTCATTATTTAAACTTACTACACATAAACGGTTCATTCTTTTACACACTTCATTTTCTTTACTCACAAACACTGTCTCAAACACTTTCACTGCATACATTCTACACTTTTCTCTGTCTTATTTCTTGCTTTCTTCTAAACATCTCTAATGGCTACAACAATGTTTACTGCTTCTGGGTTAGAATTTGTCCCAAACAACTATGCTGCTCCTCTGGCAAATGAGAACGCACCGGAGGCGTTTCATTTGATTCAGGATTTCTTGTCAAACTCTGATGTTGGTACTGCTCTCACCGCACCGTTGAAGCTGTCTGCATCTCAAATCAGGACTCTTTGGCAGACAGGCACTTATGATAATGGAGGAGAGTCTAGGTCTCCGTCCATAATTTTTGAATTTCAAGGAGAAGAGTTTATAGTTACTCCAACTACTGTTCGTGATGCTTTGGGTCTTGAGGATTTCAATGCTTTCACAATCTCTATTGGTGATTTTGAGTTGGTGAGAATGATGAGGGAAATAGGCTACTCTGGACCATTGACAAAGATTGGTCAACTCAAAAGGCCGTTTTTGCGCAAGGAATGGAGTTTCTTTTTCGACTGCATAACAAGGGCTTTTGGAAAGAAGTGCACGAATTGGGATGCAATTCCCACTGATAGTCTGCAAATCGGGTATTCTCTTCTTTATGGAGGAAATTTTGATGTTGCTAGGCTAGTTTTAACTAATATTGGTGAGAAAATGCTAGAGAATAGGAATGTTGTTTATTTCTCTAGATTTTGTCAATTATTATTCAACTTTTGCTGTCCTGATGTTGAGATTTTAGAGGATGATGTCATTCTCTCGTTTAAATTGCATAAACGCATATTCTCTGATCTCACTAATAAAGATAACAAGAAAGGAGATGTTGGTGTTTTGATGTTGCCTGAGTCTGTGCAACAATTCCTGATCAATTCACAACAACAACAACCACTTGCAAACTCTGAAGCTGGACCTTCTATGTCTCAATCACAAAGGTCAAAGAAGACTAAGTTAAGAGATGTTAAGTCTGCTAGAGTGAATCCATCAAATGCTGAAGCTGGGGTATCAAACACTGATGATATGCCTCAGAAGAAAAAGTTAAAGAAAAGAAGGGCCAACAGGGCAAAATCTGATGTTGTTGATGAGGAGAGTGAAACTGATGATGAAACTCTTCATCAAAGGAAAAGAAGACTGGTAGCAGCACATTTATTTGGTGCTGAGAATGTTTCTTCAAAAGTTACTGAAGCTCCTGCAGTTTTTGTTCAGGAGGATGCTGAAAATGTTGAAGCAGTCTCTGTGTCTGATATGGCACAAGATTTTAATGCTGATTTTGAAATGGAAAATGTTCTTGAAGCACATCCTGCTATCAGTGTTTGTGACACTGAGGATGTGGCAGCTGATCAAGCCACTCTGGTACTTGAAGAATCAATGGCAACTCATACAGAGATCCTCTCTGTCACCAATCAAATTCCTGAATTGGGTGAAGAGGTTGATCAGGCAGCAAAATCTGTCTCTTCTGAGCAGATTGTTGAAAATGTTGAGAAAGCTGAGGTTGTTCCAGGAGTAGAAGTAGAGAAGATTTTAAATGACGCTACAGGAGAGAATTGTGTTGAAGCAGAGGTTTTTCCAACAAACTCTGAAAGTCTTACGGTTCATGTAGAAGACAATGATGAATTGTTGCTTGAAGCTCTACAACAGTCGGTTGTTGAGGTTGTTCACAGAGAAGCAGAGTTAGTTGCAAATCTAAACTCTGAAACTCCTGAAGCTGTACAGCAAGTTATTCCAGATGCTGAAGAAAATCAAGAAGACAATGCAACAAATTCTGATGATAGTAAAGATGCTCATTCTAATCCTGATATACAGGTTGAATTATCAGAAGATGTAGACTCTGATACTGTAAGAGAAGCAAATCGTGCTAATGCTGAGTACTTTCAAGATATGTACTTCAAAAACTGGGCAGATGCTGATTGTGTTTTTTCTGCTCAGAGGGCTGCTGATTTTGTTAATCAATCTATCAAAACCATTTCATCTTCTGATGTTCTTACAAGTCTAAAGGCCACTGTGATTCAAATTAAGTCTCTTCACAACAGATTTGATGAGTCTCATAAGGAGGTCACTGCTTTGAGGAATGAAGTTGGTATGAGAGATCTTACTCTGAAGAATGATAGATCTTACTACAATTCTATGTTCAAGAAGCAAGCTAAGGACTCTGATGAAATTCAGAAGAGGCTTGGGAAAGTTGAGGACAACCAGACTGCTATGTCTGCCCAACTGACTTCAATTTCTACTGCAATTGAGTTGCTGACATCAGTACTACTTTCTGATGATGTCAAAAAGGGGGAGAGTGTACCAAGTGACAAATGCAAAGACACTCAAACTCTGAGACGGAGGGATGATGGTAATGATGGTGGAAGCAAGGGAGATGGAAAGAGTTTAAGATTAAATTCTGATAGAAGACCACTAAGATCAAAGACACCAAGATCAAACTCTGATAGAAGATCAAACTCTGGTAAGGGAAATGCAAACTCTGCCAGTGGTCCAAAACTCAAAAGTTTGATAATCTCTGATAAGCCTACCACAGATGAGGAAATTGCTACTAAAATGTTTTTAGAAGAGCATGGTGGTGAGGTAACAGTTGAGGATTATGATGCTGAATTAAGAATGATAAATGAAGAGCACCAGAAGAAAATGGAAGCTGGTACTTATACAAAGAAAGGTAAAGCTCCAAGGAGAAAAGAGATAGGAATATCTATTAAAGATAATGTAAACTCTGATCAAAGTTTGCAATACTCAAGGAGACCTACTATTGCAAGAAATGACAAAGGAAAAGGTAAACTGGTAGAAGAAGAACAGTTACCAAAGAAGATTTATTCAACCTCTGACATTGCTCAAGTTGAATCAAGGATAAACAAATCAACCTCTGACGTTGCTCATGTTGATATTGCTACTAAAATTGTGACAACCTCTGACAAGGCTCAAGTTGTACAAACTCAACTCAAAGGTTTCTTAAGACCTGTACTTTCTGAAACTCTGACATTAGAACCTGTGGATTTTTCTCAAACCAGGACAGTACATGGAAAACAATCTTATGACAAGTCTGGTTTAGGTTCACACAGAGAGAAGAGGATAAATAACAGTCCAATGGATCAAACATCACTGGCAGAACCTGGTGTTGGGGTTACTCAAGAGAGCCTTGACAAGCTAGAGTCTGTTCAGTTAATTTATCATAAGGGACTTAGGAAGGACTTTCTGTTATACTTCATGGCTGATGGCAGAGTATACAGAATAGGTGAAAATGATATACATTTGAAAATGGCTGAAGAGTTAGAATATGTCTTATATCTACTCAAAGTCAGAAATCAAAGGACTCAAAATGCTGCTGAAGTTTTGAGAGTAAGGATGATGAGAGCAAAGGTTCTCAGTGGTGCTAAAATTACAAGTGCTTACATTCCTAAGTACAAAGATGCTCATGGAAATCTTGTTGAGATGAGAAGAGATAGTGCAAAGCTTTCTATAGCTTTTGGAATAAAGGTGTTGGAATTCAATTTGGAATCTGACAAAGCCTTTATAATAAGGCTGGGCAATGATATGAGAAGAAACAACATATATTCTCTGAGGGCTGCCATATATCAAACTGGTGAAAGTGATCCGGAATTGAAGGAGCTGAAAGAGATTATGATTGCTGAGCTAGAGAGAGCTGAAAGAAGATTGCTTACAGACTATATCAGGACAGTGCCTGATATTCAAGAAATCAAATGAAGTCTGACTGTAAGTTTTTAAAGTTTTCTGTTCTAAGTTAAAATTAAACTATGTTATGATTAAACACTGCATTTGTTATATGTTTTGACATCATCAATTATCTGTTTAACTTGTACATTTTTTTTATTATGCACAAGTTGGGGGAGATTGTTAGATATAATTACTGATGTTTGTTTAATCAGTGTTTAAGTAACAGGTACTGTTCAGAGTTTAGTCTGAAGTACTTATCAGAGTTTACATGGAAGCCAGTCAGAGTTTGTTAAAGTCTGACAGGGTGAAAGTCGATTTAGCTGTCGATGCATATCATGAAGATTCTAGAAGCAATATATTCTGAAGATGGAAAGAAGCAGAATATATTGATACAACTAAGGAGATTGGACAGAGGACTGAAGCAATTCTAATTGATTACAATTGTATAGCTAATTTGTAGGAGTATCAATTAGAGATTGATTGTAACTGTGTATTATATAAACACAGATAGGTTATCCCTAGAAGGGATGCGATTATTGAAATATTATTCTTGTAACCTAGTAGCTCTTTGTGATTCATTAACATCATAAAGAGAGAAACTGTTAATATAATTACAATTTGTTGATTTACAAACTTGTGTTCTTGATTGTTATTCTCATACATACTTGATTATATTGTATATTCGGTCTAACACTAACAATATTTTTGGCAAGTTTAAGAGTCATTAAAAATCTCTTCAAGGAAAAAAATGTCCATCTTCTCTAATTTCAAGTTAAGAGTCAAAATAAATAAGTTCTCTAAGGGTGTTTTAGAGCCAAAATATCTCTCCCTCACATTTTAATTTGGGTATTACTAGAGAACCTAATTTTTTTTTAAATATCTTCCCGTAGCATTGTTAAGTTAGCATCATATTTTAATTTGTGGTTGTATGTGAATACAAGATAAGTTGGCATCATATTTTAATTTGTGGGTGTATGTGAATACAAGATGTCTCATTTTCTTATTAGGAATGTTATCAAATATTTAAGCATACAAATATTTTTTTGGGAGAATTTTTAGTTTCTATAAACTTTTCCTTTCAATTTAGTCAATACAGAGAATGTCTTGTAAATGCTCTAATTTGTACACTCTGGGTTGGTCAACCCGATCAAACCGAACCAACCTGATCCTATTTTTGGTCGTTCAAACTGATAAAAAAAACCCGATACTTGGCTGGGTTAAAAAAATTTCAACCCAAATTAAATGGGTTGGGTATGGGTTCTATATTTTTTCGGCCAACCCAATCCAACCTGATTTAAATTACAAAGTTTGTTTGATAATTTAATGATATATATATATAACTATACATTACACGACATCATACTTATATTTTATTCATATATGATTACCTTTTGTGAATATACGTATGACCGATGACATAATTTACATTAATAAAATTATAATATAAATAAAAATTAAATATTAGCATCAATCGTAAGTTATACCTACTTTATTTTCATTAAAAAATTTTAAATGGGCAATTTTATATAATATAATTTTTTTTTATAAAACATTCAATCCATTCAAACCGACCCAACCCGACCAAAATTGATGTACAACGGGTAGGGTTGGGTTACGAATTTAAATTTTATGAATTGGGTTAAAGATTCACAAACCGATCTAAATGGGTCGGTTGAAAAAACGCCTCCAACCTGGCCAACCAAACCGATGAACACCCATACACTGTACCCCTAATTAATGGGAGAAAATGCCCTCCATTTCACAATTTTAAGACAAACGACCCCAAATATTACAATAAAAAAAAATGACCCCAAATATCACTCTAAAACGCTACTTAGTGTAGTGTTTTCATTTTTTTTTTAAAAAAACGCTAGTTCGTCTAACGTTTGAACCTTGCAAATAAAAAAAAAAACGGGTAGCACCACTTAAAGTAGCGTTTGACTTGAAAACACAACTTAAAGTAGCATTTTGACATGAAAACGTAACTTTGAGTAGCGTTTTAACCTGAAAAACATAATTTAAAGTAGCGTTTTGATTACGAAAACATCACTTTAACTTGCATTTTCAGTGTTTTTTTTCAAAAACTTGTTAAGACGCGAGACGATTCTACATTTTGGTTAACACATATTAAAGTGGTGTTTTAACGTGATATTTGATGCCAATTTTTCAAATTGTGATATTTTGGAACATTTTTCTTCGAATTATAATAAAAAGGGTCATCACCCAATTAATTGCTTCCTTTTTTATTTCTACTCGTTTTTGTATTTTTTTATAACATTTCTTCTCGTATTTTAAGACACGTATAAAACATAGCTTGATGAGTTATTTCTAAATAAAAATACAAATTTTATTGAAAGAATGCCGGGATCAATAAAAGAAACAAAATAAAATAAAAATAAAAATTACCAGAATCCCTTGCTTTTCATTTTAAGCTGTTCTTTTTTGTTATTTGACTGGCGGCCTGGTGGGTCATGTTAAATTACTGGCATACCGGCAAAAAGATGTTAGAAATAGAAATAGAAAGAGTGATTTGGGTGGAATAAAATAGAAAGAGACAAAAGAGAGGCATTAGCACCACTGTAGCTTGCTCTCTGTGGAGTAGCTAAGCTTCTCGATAGCTCCGAGAAAGCCCCCAAACCCAATCGCGCTCTTTCTCTTTTCAAACCCTAACATCAAATCGCGGTAATCATCTATCTTACACTTAATTTCTGTTTCTTTTTATATTTAAATTGACCGATTGGTTTCAATTTTATTTATCTTAATTACGCTGCTTATATATGTTTCTGATCTGTGATTTCTATTTTCTGACTTCAGTACGTAATTCAAGTTTGATTGATGGTCTGCTAGGTTTCAGTTGGTTATTTCGAGTTCTACCGGTGAGTCTGTCGAATAGGTGCTGTTAAAACTTTGTGGTTGATGACTTTGTTTCTGTAGTAGCCGATTAATGTTCCATTTAGGAGAGCCAAGTTATATTAGAGGATTGTAACCTGCTTGACCTTAATGTATTCCATAAACGTGACTAGGACATCATGGTTTTAGCTCCATTACAAAAGGTTGGTGTTGGATTTTAAATAACGTTGCTCTTAGTAAGTGATTTCATTGATTAATGTGCCAATTCCAACAATGCTTTTTATATTTGCTCTCCATATTATATCTTATATCTTATATATTCATATTTCAACTCAACTGGAAAAAATTAGAAGGAAATAAATATTCGATTGATAAAGGTTAACTTAAGAGCCAATTGTTGATAAAGGTTGGATTGTTCTCTCTTCGGTGATTTCGATCTGCTTCGCCCCTGATTCTGCCCCTTTTCGAACTTTCTGCCTCTGCTCTGCTCTCAGCACTCAATAATGAACATGACGACTCTCCGGAGTTTCTCCTACGAATATCTTCTCCAAGTGTCGATTCTCGAACTCTATTAAAAGTAATCTTACTACTCCCAAATGAATTATAAATAACGGTGACAAATCCTGACCAACTGTCAGCTAACCGAATACCAACAAGGCTTGTACTTCATATTCTCTTCTAGCGGTGTATAGCGGTGTATGTAGTTTTTTTATATACAAATAATCTTCAATCCGCATCTTGCAAAATCCAAAATCACTGCAATTAAATTTGTCGATCTTTACTTCACCTTCTTGTGCCATCGCTCCCACTCAGATTTCAAATCCTAGGCTCTTGATACCAGTTGTTGAGTATACAACAACGAAAGCAAAACCCAGAGCAAATGAACAAGAACAAGAAATTACACGATCACACAAGACTGAGATTTTCGTGGTTCAAAAATTCTTAATCCACAAGCTGCACTAATTTTGTATTGATCTTTCACAATTGTGTTGTGGTAGGGTTTTACAATTACAAGAGAATATTTATAACAGAAGAAACCGAGCCTATCTCAACATATGGGCCAAAGCTAAAAATTCCGCACTTGGGGAAAGTAAAGATCAATACAAAAAAGAACAAAAAAGAGTGCTGACTGATTTGCTCATGGGTCCTGAGCCTACGCGCTCATGGGTCCTGAGCCTTACGCTCAGGGGCTCAGGGCCATGAACAACCAAGACTCCACATACTTAACACCAACTAGAGTCTTTATAAGTGAGGAGAGAAAACAGACTCCTGAATTTTAAAGAGCTTCTAAGAGGATTTTGAAAAGCTCTAATTTAAATAATCCTAATTACTTTTAAACTGGTATAAGGAGCTTGTTTGAAAGGCTCTTATTAGTATTTTAGAATTTAGATATTTATGAGAGCATCCATTTTATCGTGGCCTTTAGTTGGGCTTATTTTTAAGTTTTGTGTCTTAATTCACATTTGATCGTAAAAAAATGATTATATTCATTCAAAAAGAGGTTAAGTTATATTTTATTTGTAGATTAGGAGAATGACCAAATTGTTTTATCAAAATAACTAAAAATGTTAGTTAACTTTGATGGAAACCCCTAAATGCTCTGAATTAAAAAGTTGAGGCCATCATTTTATTGATTAAAAATTTTATTGATTAAAATAAATACAAACTAATATTTTAATTTTTCGTTCCACATCATATTGACCGGATTTTGAACTAGTCGGACTAGTCAACGAATAGTCGACAGTGGACCAAAATATCGACATCTGAGAGTTCAAGTCAACCTCCCTTTACTGCTTAGTCGACTAGTCGCGGACTAGTCGAGCAACATGACAACCATGGCTATATCACTTTATAGTATGTGGCCTTGAGTTAGCTAATAAAAAACCTTATGAATTTGTCTCTCTAAGATGTTGAGAATAAAACAATAAAAATGAAACAAAATTGTAATCTAAAAGAAAAGAAATTAAACAACATGTCAGACAAAGATTTCCGTGGTCCAGAAATTTTCCTACCTCCCAAATCACACTAATTTTTTATTGGTCATTCTCTGTTATTGGGGTTTTACAGTTATATGAGAATATTTATAAGAAAATCAAACATAAAACTAGGTCAAATTCGAATATAGAAGTTAGAAGCTTCAACATAAAACTGGGTCAAATTAGAATCTAGAAGTTAGAAGCTCCCCTTACAATCTGCCTGTTTGTGTCCCTGAGCAGGGCCCTGAACCTTCCATATACTGAGCGCTGTCTTTTCAGCCTCTGTAATCCTAGTAGTAGTGAGGTAAGGTCTTTATACTTCTTTTCCGCTATTTGCCATGCTTGTTTGCTCTACGAGCAGGATACACTGAACAAGTTTTGTTTTTTGTGAACTTTTGGCTGTTTTAAAGGAATTTAAGAGAATTAAGTATTGGAAAATGTATTCTCAGGAGTTTAATGAACTACAATTGCAAGTGCCAGCAGTCACGTAGTCTATCTGAAAATAACTGTGGTGCTCTTTAACTCAGGAGTTTTGTTTTGAATGTTGATGTGAAGGATCAGAGTAGTTGATAGTTGTGCGCTCTTGAGTTCTGGAGAGTAAATATAAGTATCAAATAGTTAACTGAAAGCCAAGGCTCAAGGGATCCATGATTGTGCTGCTTCAGTGTTTGTCATTGTTCAAAGTTCAAACATATGATATCATATTTCTAGATATCCTAAGCATGAAATGAGAATTTAAATTCGGACTGAGCTGTAGAAACTCGATTTTTATTGAACATAATGATTTAGTGCAGTAATAAAAAATCAAGTCACAAGTCTCTAAAATCTAAGTTGGAATCGGAACTTAATCCGAATTGTTTGTGATTTTTTTATGCAAAATGAAATGAAACTAGAGAAGTAAATAGAATCGAGTGGAACTAAATAGATCTAGCTAAACTAAAAGTGATTAAACCAGATTCAGAGATGACACTGTGGGAACATTTGTAGAACAGAGGATTTTCACTAATTTCGGTATAATATTCTGAATGATGTTGTTGATGATTACAAGGGTGCGAGATACACCTGGTCAATGTGAAGTGTTGAAATGATATACATAGAATTTATTCTGGATCTGTGAGCTTTGGAGTTGATTTTTTAAGGCTTCAGGTGTGTGGAGATAAAGAACAGTGCAGCCTAAGAGAAGTGCTGACTGGAAATGGTAGCTCTGAATTCTGGTATCATTTTAAGAGGAACTGAGCTTCGTTACCGATTTAACCAGTGAATTGTTGGTACAGAATCAGAGAGAATTTAAAAAGAAACCCTGGCGTGTGTCTGTGTTTGAGAGAGAAAAAAAGTTCCATTTTACATCACAATATGCATAGTAGAAGATAACAGAAACAACTAGTATATAAAAGCTGGCAGAGTAAACATAGCTTCCATGCAACCTAACACTTGACATCCCAGACTTTAGCTATTAACTACCAACATAGCTGTCATAGGGATAGATCATGGATAATTATGATTTACTAGGTGTAATGCAATTCCTGGTCCTTGTGGGTTCACTGATTTCGTATTTTAGTTATATTAGAATTCCAGTTAGTTTAGGGTTTCACACAGTGGCTTTGAATTTCTTGCATCTGTTCTTATTTTATTTTACTCGTCGGGTGTAATTTTGGACCTTGTAATTTTTCGGAAATGTTAGCATTCAATAAATATATTCTAGTGGCGTTTGTTCTAATGTACTGTGCTCCTCTTTCCACCAAGGTAATGTTTGCTACACTTATTGATCTATTAAACCTAGGATATGATATGAATATTTGAGGGTTTGATATGAATATATTTTTTGAAGTTTAAAGTATCCTTCAAGGATTCAAATAAGATTTTAAGGTTAAGGAATCGAAGGATAAGACATTTGTTTTTAGCCCCAATGACTAGTGATTTCTGGGGCAATTTGTATTCACGTAGACCACATGACTGTTTTATAATATTTGCTTCTAAATAAACACTAAATAATTATCTTTGTATAGATTTCTAAATAGTATATAATATTAGAATATGTATCTTAAATTTCCATGTGCCTAAGCTCAGGTGTTCTCTATTATTGTAGTATGGAAGGCCTACTTGCAGACGACTGCCACTTGGATTTCTCTCTCTTTTAGATTGGCAGTTTCTGCTGTTTATTGGAGCATACCCAGCTATCAATATGTGGAATTTCGCATCCAATTGTGTAGCTGGTAACAATGGTTTGAAGAATGACTCTCATAAGCACAGAACAGATGTTCTGGATTCCTCAGATGATGAATTGTCTTCATGTACGAGTAGAGAAGAGGGATTAGAATGTCCTATATGCTGGGAATCCTTCAATATCGTGGAAAATGTTCCCTATGTTTTATGGTGCGGTCACACGCTATGTAAAAACTGCATCCTAGGACTGCAATGGGCAGTTGTAAAATTTCCCACTATACCTATACAGCTTCCACTTTTTATCTCGTGTCCATGGTGCAACCTCTTGTCCGTCCGTCTGATCTACAGGGGTAACCTTAAGTTCCCGCGCAAAAACTATTTTCTCCTTTGGATGGTTGAGAGCAGAAATGGTGATAGAGGAAAATCTAGTTCTGTCTATCCTGGAGATAATAGTCATGCTGGATGGCCAGAAAGCACAGAATTGGAATCAGAAGAGAGCCGTCGATCAGAATCATCAAGGTCCAATCGTAACGTGGATAATTACCTCAATGTGAGAAGCTTAAGTTCTTCCCTGCACAAGTCCCTGATTTTCATAATCAATTTGACAACCAAATTTCCGCTGGTACTCATGTTTCTCCTGATTGTGTTGTATGTCATACCCGCTAGTGCAGCCATCATATTGTTGTACTTGCTTATAACTGTCCTTTTCGCGATCCCATCTTTTCTCATTTTGTACTTTTCATATCCTAGTTTGGATTGGTTGCTGAAGGAGATAATCACCTGAGACTCGTACTCATGCTAGCTCTGTTTGTATAGCGTGGCGCTATAGTATGGTACCCTTTTTGTGACTTAAAAGCTTGTATTTTATAACTTGTTGTTATTCAAGGATCATTCTGTATTCTACTCTGTATTAGTGATGATTTGAATTTATTTGCTGGTTGGTATATGGCTCCTATTGTGCTTGTGAGTATTTGTGTTTTTCAGTTTTGAAGTTTTCATAGAAAATAATGTTTTCTCCGCCAGCAGGGTGTGATGGTTGTGACTTTTGATACTAGTATTGTTATTATTATTTTTTCTACGTATCAATTTGTAAATTGATCTAGTAAAATTATTGCATAAACTTTTAAATTTTAATATAATAACCTCAGTAATGTCACGAGAGGTTATTAAGCATTTTTTGAAATAACAGAGATGTAATTGTAACAGAGGAGGTAATCCTATATCCTTAAATTAAGAACTCAATATCAGTATTAATATCAAACATTCATGCCAACTTGGGAAACTCCGAGGATCACCTTAAAAGCCAATTTTTTCTATTTTAAATGTATGTCTACCAATTGAATGAGCAAACTACACCACTAATTTGTATTTAAACATTACTTCAATGAATAAAAAAAATGAATGTTTCAAAATTTATTCCAAATTACATCATATACATTGGTGAGATCCATGGTAAAGTTTTGTGTAAGCCATTCCCCGCCCTTTCTCCGTTGGGCTGAACATCATGATATCTCCAACAGCCTAAACAAACCAAGAAGGTGATCAACACCATTTTCTATCCCCCCTCCCCCCTCCCTCTTTTCTTTTCTTCCTGCTCATTGTGAATCATTCAGTTGGACATAAAAGGTACCAATCCTAATGTTTTCGACATGACCTTCTTTGTATTTTCTTGTATGATACTTAATGGTTCGTGCTAAAGTTTTGTTTTTGATGATTGATTCTGTCGTTATAGTCAGGGTCCTGAAATTTTGACATTCTTATAAGCTTCCTTCATTTGACGGCTGATGGGAGGCACGAGATATTGGTTGCGGAGAAAAAAATCCAAGGCAGATGAAGGAAATCAGAAAAGAAAATCATCAGGTAATTTTCTTGCCAACCCTGTTTTATCAAACCAACCAAATAAAAAGTAGTAATGATCTAAGGCTTAATTGCTTCATTCTATGATGCAGGAAATGTGAAAAGATCAGGCACATCAAGTTCTTCGAACCATCTCACAGCTTCAGATGGTTCTTGCCCTGATTTCTGTAAGTTGGAAAAAGGACGTTCCTTTGCAGTGAAGGTATGGAATCCACTACGAAAAAAAACTTCCCCTCCTGACATGCAAAAGGATACAGGATCTGAAGCTTCGTATGAGAAATTTAAGAATTCTACCGTCCAGCTCAAGCCTTCTCTCAATGTTAGAACTAGCTTGTCTCAGCAGGACAAAAAAAGTGCAACTCCAGCTGTGAGAAACAAAATATCAGCAGTCTCACTCAAGCCTTCCCTTGATTTAAATCATTCACCTGAAACCCCTGGAATCATCAAAACAGAAATTCCATTACTGTCCAAGAAATTTCAAGTTAGAAATAGATATCCATCAGACATTCGGATATTTAGGTACAATCAAAATGTGATTTCCTCTCCAAACAGTTCCCCAGGTTCAACAGAAAAATCGGCGGGAGGAAGTCGATTTTCGTCTCCATCTTCTTTAATAGGTCTTAGTGGCGCGAGAAAAACTCTCATTCAGTCCAGAGGTATAATGGGAACAACGTCAATAGAAAGCACTGATTCATTGTTTATGGAACCTTCTGAAAAACGATTTGTGAGTCCATTCGGGAGAAAGTTCAGCAGCCGGGGATTGTTTTCTGCAGCGCAGGATCAGAAGAAGGACAAAGCTGAATCAACGAAATATATCAAAACAAAGGACCAGGTTTTAATGAAAAAGGTGGATATTGTCGATCCACCAACTGAGAACAAAATTTTGGAAAGCATGCAAAGTGATAGTATTATTAAAATTTCTCCATCCCAGTCAGCCGCAAAATCTACTCATGACATAAACCAGGCCGACAATTTGCGTGTGGATGATGCAGTAACTGAGAAAGAAATGTTAGATTCTGTGCAAACTGATATTTTTAGTCAAATTTCTCCATGCACCTCTCCATTGTCGCGGTCTTTCGTGAAACTTACCAATGATGGTGAACAAGCGAAAATCTTTTATATGGATGATGCGGCAACACAGAACGATATGTTGGAACCTATGCAGACTGATGGTCATAGTCAAATTTCTTCATCCACCTCTCCAACATCCGAGCCGATCCTGAAACTTACTTGTGAAAACAACAAGTTAAAATACATGCAGGATGATGCGGCAATTGAGAATGAAACTTTGGAACCCATGCAAATTCATAGTCATATTCATATTTCTCCCTCTACCTCTCCATTATCACAATCTCCATCTCCGTTAACCCACCACGCAGTGAAACTTACTCGTGAGAATGAGCGGGAAAAAATCTTGCATGTAAGGGATGCGACAAATGAAATGTTCGAGAACATACAAATAAAATTGCATGTGAATGATGCTACAACGGAGAATGAAGTGTTGGAACCCAAGCAAATTGGTGATCATATTCAAATATCTCCATCTACCTCCCCATTGTCAGGGTCAGATGTGATACTTACTCATGACAGTGATCATACAGAAGTCTTTTATGTGGGTGATGTCAAAACTGAGAATGAAATATTGGATACTGATGGTCATAGAAAAGTTTCTCCATCTGCCTCTTCCTTGTCCCGGTCTGCCGTGTCACTTACTCATGATAATGATCATATGAAAAGCTCGCGTATAAATGGCATGACAACTAAGAACCATAATTTAGAATTTGCGCAAGATGATGGCCGCAGTCAAATTTCTCTATCTACCTCTCAAATTCTCAAGGCGAACATGAAACTTATGAGTGACATGGATCAATCTAAAAATTTGCATATGGATGCTGTGGAAACAGAGGATGAAGTGTTGGAATCCATGCAAACTGATGATCATATTCAAATTTCTCCACATACCTCTTCATTGTCGCTATCAATTGAGAAATTTACTCATGACAATGACCAGGCGAAGATCTTGCATATGAGTGATGCAGTAACTGAGAATGAAATGTTAAAACACATGGAAACGGATGGTCATATCTATCCACTGTCTCGATCTCCCGTCACATTTGCTCAATACAATAATCGGACTGAAAACTTACATGTGAATGCTACAAAATCCGAGAACGGAATGTTAAAACTAAAGCCAATTGATGGGTTCAATCTACTTTCTTCACCAACCTCACCATTGTCCCCATATGCCGTGATACTTGCTCATGAAATTGACCGAATAAAACTCCTGCATGTAAATGACGCGACAACTAAGAACCAAATCTCGGAACTCGTGCAAATTGACGATCATAGTCAAATTTCTTCATCTACCTCTCAAGTATCTCAGTCGGCCTTGAAACTTACTCGTGACAAGGACGATGCTAAGAATGATAAGTTAGAACCCATGCAAAACGATGGTTATAGTAAAGCTTCTTTATCAGACTCTTCATTGTCCCAATCTGCTATGAGACTTACTTATGATAATAACCACCTGAAAATCTTGCAAGTGAATGGTGTGGCTACCAGGAACGAAATGTTGGAATCTGAGCAAAATGATGGCCATAGTGAAATTTCTCCATCTTCTCCATTATTCAAGTCAGGCAAGGAACTTACTCTTGACAAGAACCATGCAAAAAAAATTCACGTAGAGGATTTGGCAACGGAGAACGAAGTGTTGGAACCAATTCAGACTAATGACAATATTCCAATTTCTTCATCTACCTCTCCATTATTATGGACAGATGAGAAAATTACTCACGGAAATGACCAAGATAAAATGTCTTGTATGGCATCTAAGAAGGAAATGTTAGAACTAGTGCAAACTGTAGGTCATACTCATATTTCTCAATCTACCTCTCCTTTGGCCCAATACAGGGTGACACTTGCTAATGACAATGCGATGATCTTGCAAGTGAATGACGCGACAAAGGAGAATGAAATGTTAGAACCTATGCAAAGTGATGATCATAGTAAAGTTTCTTCATTTGCCTCTCCATTGTCCCGACTCGATGTAAAAGTTACTCGTAATTACGACCACACGAAAATCTTACAAGTTAATGATTTGGCAACTAAGAACGAAATGTTGGAATCTGCGGAAATTGATGGCCATACTCAAATTTCACCATCTACCTCTCCATTTTCTAAGTCGGACAAGAAACTTACTTCTGACAAGAACCAGGCAAAACATGGCAATGAGGCAACAGAGAACTTGTGTGTTGATATTGGAGCAACTGAGAATGAAATGTTGAAGCCCATACAAACTGATGGTCATATTCAAATTTCTCCATCTACATCCCTATCATCACATTTGACCATGAAAGTTGCTCATGACAATGACAAGGCAAAAATCTTGCATTTGGTTGATGCGATAACTAAGAACGAGATGTTAGAACTCATGCAAACTAATGATGTTACTCATATTTCTCCATCTACCTCCTCATTGTCCCAAAAAATTACTCATGACGATAATCAGGTGGAAATCTTACACGTGGTTAATGTGGAAACGGAGAATGGAATGTTAGAGTTTGTACAAGCTCACGATGATAGTCAAATTTCTTCATGCACCTCTCCAATATCCCAATCAGATGTGAAACTTACTCATGACAATGATCAAACAAGAATATTAATGCATATGCTTGATGCAGCTACTAGGAACAAAATGTTGGAATCTGATGGTCATATTCAAATTTCTACATCGTCCCAATCGACCATGAAACTTACTCGTGATGATGATCAGGCAAGAATCTTGCATGTGATTGACACAAATGAGGATGAATGGTTGGAACCTGTGCAGACTGATGGTCATAATAAAATTTCTGAGTCTACCTCTTCTTTGTTCCAATCGCACGCATCGTCTGAAGCACACTCAGAACTTTTGCCTTCTCATGCTGATGAATCAGTGGAGCCTAAGTGTACCGATATAGAAATTTCAAAGTTTTATGAAGATATTGACATAGAAGCTTTGCAAGATATTGAATATATTGACATTTATGATTCAGGGGATTCAGAATATGTTGAAGAAATAGATGAAATCAACATAGAAAATGATGATGTTGTAAACATCGATAAAATTGATACGTCAATGAGTTTACACCACACAAAGAAAGGCAGACGATATACTCTTGAAGATAAAGACAGTCCAATTTCTAAATCTATGCTTCAGAGGGGCAGAATAGTAGACCTGGAAAGCGAGAATGATATTTCTAGCAAGATCAAGTTTGGACGTGAAAAAGTGATGGAAAATGAGATTGGCACCAAAACTTATGTTGGGGTGAGAAGATTAATTGTTGACAACACAAATTCAACTAGCCCCAATACTCAATGTACTGACAGTTATGATTCAGAGGGTAAGTTTAGGAGGGTTAGAATAGTGGACTTGCAAAGCGAGAATGTCGATGTTCCTAAAAGGTTAAAGTTTAGACGGAGGAGAGTGGTGGAAGACGAGTACGTTGACAGTTGTTATTCAGAGGACTCTACAGAATTCAACTCTAAAAATGACGATGTTGTAAACATCAATGAAGTTGATATATTAGAAGGTGAACACCCCAGAAATTCTAGGAAAGGCAAACAATTTACTTCTGAAGAATACAATCCAGCTAATAAGTACAAGTTTAGAAGGGGCAGAATTTTGGACCTGCAAACCGAGAATGATATTCCTAGCAGGCTCAAGTTTAGACGGGTAAGGGTGATAGAAAACGAGGATGGCACCAAAACTTATGTTGACAGGGTAAGGTTCAAGAGGAGAGATATTGATGACAACACAAACACCACTAGTCCTGATTCTGAATATATTGACAGTTATTATTCAGAGGACTCTGAAAGTGAAACAACTGAATTCAACTCTGAAAATGGCGATGTTGTAAATATCAACAATGTTGATATATTGCAAGGCAAAGACCACAGACATTTTAGAAAAGACAAACAGTTTACTTCTGAAGAAGATAGTCCAGCTTATAAGTATAAATTTAGGAGAGGCAGAATAGTAGACCTGCAAAACGACGATAATGTTCCTAGAAGGCTCAAATTTAGGCGGGGAAGAGTAATAGAAAACGATGATGGCACCAAAATTTATGTTCAGAGGAGAAGATTCAAGAAGACAGAGATTCTTGACAATGTAGATATAACTAGTCCTGATTCTCCGACCGCTATTTTGAGGCATCAGGAGATGCAGGAGAAGAAAGACGAGCTGCTTTTGTTTAACGATGTTATCGAAGAAACAGTGACTAAACTTGCTAGAAGTAGAAAGAGTAAGGTTAAGGCTTTGGTGGGCGCTTTCGAAACTGTGATTTCTCTCCAAGATGATAAAACTCCCCCAGGCGAGCTAAAGAAATCACCCTTATTCATACCACAATAGCCGGACCTTTATTTTTCCTATAATGTTATACAGTAATAGTCTTGGACCGAGAAAAAATATTAATTTATTGAATTTATTAGTTTATCGAGAATAAAATTACACTGTCTCCATTATGTTAGGACCCAAAAAAGCTCCGTAACTGTTTTCCCAGCAAGTGTATTCCCAGTTAGTATCTAAAGTTTCAACTTTTGTTGGTAGAATGACTTGTCTTGACACAAATTTATTGTAGTTCTCTACATTTGTCTTTTATTTTCACTTTTTCTTCAAACTTTTAAAAATAATCCTCAATCACAAAATATGTTAATTTTTTATTCATTTTCAGTACAAGTTTTATAATAAAAAAAATTAATTTTTATTATGATATAAAGTTAGTCCCACAGTGATTATTATAATCATTTAAACCAAAACAAGTTGATAAATATTCATCAATTCTGAAATTGTGGTGAAAGATTGCTGCCAATTGAAAGCCCATCTTTACAATAAATATCAACCTGAGTAGAAATTAAAAATCCTTCAACAAGACCAACTTGATGGCTGTTGATGGCTAATATTTTCTTTAAAAAATAAAAATGGGTATTTAAATAAATAACAAACCAATCATTAACTGACACCTATTGATGACAGATGATCCGATAGGGAAGCTAGTTGTACTGTCTATTTACTCATTTGTCTACTTTGGTTTGTTAGTCACTCAACAATAATCTCACTCTCACACTCCTCTCATTTTTTTATATATTTTTTTCTTTTTTGATATATATTTTTTTAAATTCTATGTCGTCCGTCAATGTAAAGAATTGAGGGCACGGAGGGAGTAACAAGTAACAAGTGCTTATTAATTTATTATATATATATTTGTTTAATTTTTTTTTTTATCTTTCTTGATTTCTCCTTCATTTTAGATTCTTGAAGGCCTTTAGTTTTTTCAGTGTCTGATTCATCTCTGCAAATCTTTTTTATTTGCAGAGTAAAGATTCGATTTTTATTTTTTTGATTATATTTTTGCTGCAAATGGAAGTGACCCAACTGAATTCAAGATTCTAGAAAGGGATTGTTGAAGTTTTCTTGGTAATTTTTGTAATTTAAAATTTTGATCTTTTAAGTATGCAAGGCTCTAATGTTTCATTTTGATATAGGGGAATTGAGCTGATGCTGGAGAGTAACTTCTTGTGATCTAAGGTATGTTGGGTTTCTTAGTTTTGCTTTTGTGATCTGTGTACTTTAAACTTTGCTTGTGTGTGTGTGTGTGGAGATTCTTGAATTGTTAGACTTTGTCTTTAAAGCAAGACTTTCGATTATTGAGAAATTTCGAGTCTTGGTTTAATTTGGGTTGGATATGGTTTCGTAAACTGTTCTTAGTTCATGGTAGTCCTTTTTTTCAAGATTAACTTTTGTAGAGAAGAGTAAATTGTGTTTTTTGCTCTGTATATATTTATCATGAACTGAAGAGTGAATATTGGTGTTTTTTGCTATGTACATATTTATCATGAACTTGGTTCGGTGGTATTGTTAGTTTTCCTGAACTGAGAGGCCACTCTATATTTTTGAGCTGTAAAATGTAATGGATCAAATTCGTTTAAGGTTTTAGCTCGTATTTCATATGTAGGGTGTTGTTTTAAGTTTGAAACTATGTTTTGATGAATTTGACATGGATGTGAATCGTTCTTAGTTGACTTTCTTACGTTCCTGATTTTCTTACATTCTGTTTGATTGGGGAATGGAATGAACATTGTAATGTTTTCTGGGTAAGTATAATATTCACTCGTTTCTCTAATAAATCCTTACCAATATAAACAAGAGCTCAACCTCACCAATTTGAGAATGAATGAGCAATCCGCCTTCCTACTCATTTTCTTCACAAAATTGTTCATGGAAAATCTGCAATCTTTCATTTTCCCCTCTGATATCGATGTCTTTCACCTTTAATTTGGTTCAAAACTTTTCATTCCTTTCATAGCTCATATCATTAACCAAACAGAGCATTAGAGTAGCTATCTCGAGTTATGTACTTGAACTAATTATTGTTGTCTAATACTCTTGGTGGAAGTCTTTTTGCATATATGTAGTGTTTATTATATATGGTAGCAAGAACAGCTTCCCCAATAATATTTAGAAACACTCCCTTGAGAGAGTAAAGCTCGGTTCGTGCTGAGTATATGCCCCCATCTTTTTCAGATGTACCAACAGATGATGAATCATGGGTGATGCTTTTTGATTGGAAGTAGGGTGATAAGATCTGGATAAAGTAATTAGCACTATTACTTAAATCTGTCTTGAATTGATTATGAAAACATCAAGTGGAAGTTAGTTATAATACTTTAACATCAGAGCCATCTTACTTAAAATCACTGAACTCTAAAACATTAGGTGTAGGACCCCATATGTCTCTATCGAGGAAAAAATACACAAGTATGTTTGCCAATTCACAAATATCACAACTCAACTCAAATTTGACTAACTTATGAAATGAACAAAGAATACGATTTTTAAATTGGAATAAAAATATGAGAGTATAAGTTTTCTATGATAAGATTTGTAAATGAAATAAGTAGGAAGTAGGAATAGATGTTCATGCCTAATTAAGTGAAGTTAAGCTCAAATTTAAGTTTGTATGTGTTGAGTTACAAATGATTCTAAAACCTTGAGGTCAAAGGAGATGGACTTAATTAAATCATATTATATCTTAACACTTCCCTCACTCGAAAGGCCACTGTTGGATATGAGGAGTGATTCGGTAGGAGCCCATCGCCAAACCTTACAACCTTAGGGTGTTATCAGTAGGAAATCTGTTTCTGTAAAATACAGCAAGGGGAAAAAATAGCGCAACACCTAAGATCATTTGTATGCTTTTGAGTAGAAATGAGGTTTGGTAAGTGGAAACATTTTAAGGATATAGACAGGTTTAATATGTATCCTTAATGCTGCTAAAGAGCAAGTTGACTTACTTGGCTATTACATTTTTTTTATACAACTTGTCTAGTTAGCTGTGGAATAGTTGAGACTGGGGGTCATATGTTCTGTCTCACCACAATTATATAGCAGATTTGGTTTAAACTTACCTGAGACTTTGATAATGAAATTAAGTTTTGCTTAAAAGAGCTAGAGAAAAAGATCCAGAAGTCTTCACAAGGGATCCAACAAGTTTCTCAAAGTTATAAAACCCTCGTGGATTTTTTTCATTTTGGACTCCTCTGCGGCGTGTGCTTGTTTTCCAATCTGTTTCCCACTCCCAGATTGGTGTTTACCGTTCATCTTCCAACCGGTTTCTTTTGCAAGCATAGCCATGTATTACTAAGCATGAGATCTATGGAGTTCACGTAGCCATCATAAATACTCCTCATTCTTTGCATTAAATTTGGGTTCCAGTTCCTGTTTCATGAAGCTGGTTCTTCCTGTACCCTTGAGGTTCCCGTTCAACTTATAAGAGACCCAACAGAAAGAGAAATTAAAGAAGTCTTAAGGCTCTGATATCAGATCAACTAAACTTTTCCATTGAGGACATATTATGATATAAAACACAGTACAACAAGAAATGTAGAAATGTAGGAAACTAAATGACTTCATAATTTAATTTGATCTCAGATGTTAAGGGATATTAGTGTCTCTGCACTAAGGGTTTTAAGACAAAATTTAGACTTAATATGTTAATCTATCTACCACTCATTCCCTTGTTTACAGCTGATTTAAATCATGACAAAAAATACTAAGTTTTCTTTGAAAGTTTTCAGATGGATCATTTTATATTTTCTTAGTTCAGTAGTTGTGTCGATGTGTTTGTGTAGCTGTTTGGTTAGAGTGAATCAAATTGGATGAAAAGGAATGGATATCATGTACTATTTTGTAAAGATATATTTGTAAGTTTCGTTGCTTCCTTCATTTCATTCCTATCAATGTGAACTAGAGCTCAAGCCCACCAATTTGGAAATGAATTCATCATTTTTCTTCCAACTCATCTCTACAAAATCCTCATTATCGAAATTTTTACTCTTCTCTCTTCCACATTCATAGTGTATATTACTTTTTATTTGATTTCCATTTCCATTCTCTCAAGGCTTACCCAAACAGAGCATAAGGCCTAGTTGGGTGAGATCTATTCATGGGTAAATCACATGCAATTGGCGCCATGCCGCCAGATTATAAACCATGGTCACTGAAGTTTAAGACTTAGGGTTTCTTGATCTGTGATAAGATAATATTAGAGGACATGATAATGTGGCAGTGGCACGAACCACTACAGCAGTTGCAAATACCAGTTTGAGTTACTGCTTGTTTTTTTTTTAATTTTTCTGCTTGAACTATTCTTCAGTTTCTACTTGTTTGTTCTTAAAACTTGTTCTGGACATATCGCTACCATGGTTCACGCCATGGTGAAATCCTATGCAGTAGTCTTTCTTGTCTGCTTCTGCTACAGGGGTTAAATGTCATTATTTGTTGATCTTTAATTAAGCTACTGTTGGTGCTGTATGATTAAGTACATGTGTAATCATTTCTGTTCGTATTACCAGGTGAAGCATGACAATAATGAAGTTTCATCGCTGCATACACTCGACAAGCTGTGTGTGCACAAAAGGACATCTAAGTGAAGAAGTTATCTTCTTAATTCTACAGCATATGAACTGGAATCCTAAGGTGATTGCCAGTCTGTCTTGCGTGTGCAAATGGTTTGATGATCTTGCAAAGAGATTATTTTGGAAGGAATTTTGCCGGACAAGAGCTCCAAAAATGATGCTTGATCTACAATCAAGTGGGAGTCATAGTGTTGATGGAAACTGGAGGGCATTAGGGAAGCTGCTTATCATTTGTTCAGGATGCACCAAGGGTGGCTTGTTCAATAACTATGAAATCCCTGGACACTTCGTTTATAAAACGCGTTTTTCCCGGACCTCAGGAAAAAGCTTTCTTTTACCTCAGTGCAGATCGGATGTTTTGTACGTTTCTGACCCTTGTGAACATCTTGACCAAGGGGATGAGGGAGATGTTGGATTCTTTAGAGGTGTATTCAAGTCCTTTGCTTCGTCAAACGTGCGAAGGATGCTAATTAAAAGAGGGGCTAAATTTCATCCTACAGAAACTTGCCCATACTGCAAAGCAAAGTTATGGAGCATGCAGCAAGCAAAAATGATACCACAAAGTGCTAGCTGCAGGTTAGGAGCTTATGAAGATTGCATCGAGTATTATGTATGTCTCAATGGACATGTTCTTGGGGTTTGTACCCTCTTGCCTTTATCTGATTCAGAAGAGGCATCTGAGTAACTGAGTTGGAATGATACAGTTATGGAACCCCAGATTTCTTGTTGCAAAGGTATATGCACTCTACAACCTCAAAAATTAAATTGAACAATCCATTTATTGGGTTGTAGGTTTCAGTCATATGGCTTCATGTTATTTGTAAATAATACCATGATTGTAACTCTTTGGATATATTGTCGCTTATCATCGATGACATGTTAAGGTATCTAATATCTTCATTTGTTGGTGTTTTTGGCAAGCTAGGCACATGATGAGCTTGTAATCGATTTTTCTGGAAACAGCTACAGTCAATTGAAGTGTGCTGATGTCTTGGCTTTTCCTCGGTCCCAGCAGATGAATGTAATTCTCACTGTTTGTTTTGAAGTTTGTAATTGTGAAAAAATCTAGCATGTGTACATCTCATTAGGAAGAGTTCAATTCAAATGGTGTCTTCTCCTAAAGAACTAAATAAGATAGGATATGTAATATTTAACTTTGGTTGTTCATAAATTTAAGTCATTGGGTTCTACCTATATCTACTGCTGTTTCTTTCTTTAATATCTGTGATTTCTTCATGACCAAAAAAAAATTAAAAAAAATCTGCAGTTTCTTGTGTCTTTCATGTTCAGTTTTACTGAATTTAGCCATTTGCTTGATATTCAGATTCAGAGAGTGAGAGAGGAATGCTTCTTGTAGTTGTCAATATCATTGAAGTTCTTAACAATTAGATAGTATACTTGGGACTTGGGAGTAGCCAGCCCTGTGTGATTCGTGCAACAGTTTACATCAATAGGATCTGTAATCTAATTCTTGAAAGTATTATGCATCTGTGAAGCACCACGATACAATGTGAATCTCCATTTAGACAAGATATGCAGCCTATTTAGATTAATAAGAACAAAGTGCAGAGACATTATATGTTACATTAATTTCACAGTTCTTCCATCTAACATGAGACTTTGCAGTACCAACTGCAAGCTCAAAGTTTGCAGTATTCTCCAATATGTTCACTATTGTGGTACATTCTGTAGAATCTGTTCTTCTTCGTCTTCTTTATCAAACTCT
Source organism: Heracleum sosnowskyi (assembly GCA_030848705.1). Taxonomy (NCBI): domain Eukaryota; kingdom Viridiplantae; phylum Streptophyta; class Magnoliopsida; order Apiales; family Apiaceae; genus Heracleum; species Heracleum sosnowskyi. The sequence goes on along the minus strand of JAUIZM010000017.1, from coordinate 608,826 downwards.
AGGCCTGTAATACTCATCGGACCGATGTTAACTGCACAATAAGTTTTCCTATTAGGAGCTATAGAGTAGATGATCAATTGGCGGGTAGAAGTAACAGCCAACACATCTCTAGTACATTACAATGACAGAAACATAAATAAATCAATATAAGCAGAATAGAATATTGTGAGTGGGAGAGAGAGTTACCAACAGCATCCATCCCTGCTAATTTTGGCATGAACTTCCTTATATGATCTTCAGCTGCACCTTCAGCTTTTAGTGTTTCACAGTCAAAAGAAACGTAAACCTTTCTTTTTCCATGCTTTTGGTCAAGCATTCCCACGACATCCTTTTCCCATCTAATGCAAAATTACATGTACCAAAATGACAAAAGAAAGACGGTGAGAAAGGTAAACAGATGGGAATTTTCAGTCACACAGTGTATATCATACAAACAGAATTGTACAGTCGTATATATATGATAATTCTTTAATTGACTCATCTTTAAGAATTATATTCATAATCAAACTTCCCTCAATAAAATATATATATAAATATACACACATAATCTAATTGCATCCCTGCAAGTCATAAGATCCATAGAAACATATTGGTCCATGGCCAACTAGGAAATTTTCTTGCCTAATGTTATTACATTACAAACCATGAAAGATGTAGCACTCCTTGTCTCTAGTTTATCAGCAGTCTGAAATTAAGGGTCAATCATTGCGCCACATATTGATGAAATAATTATGCACTATATATAAGGCATAGTGGAGGTGTATATATACTTAAATCAGCAGCAGTGTACCTCCCCTGATCATACATATGTTAGTATATATATTATGCTAAGAAGCTAGATATCACAGTGCCATGGGGACAGCATTGCTGGGTCTAATAAGGACTTACCCATGAGCATGGTCAACATTGCATAACCGGGCAGCATCATGTCCTCGACATTCCACGACCACGTCACGTTCTCTTTTACTCTATTACAAAACAAATTACTCTCAATTCAGAGGTTCATCTCCAACCCCAGAAACAACCCAGCGAAAGAAAGAAAAAAAAAAGGTGACAGCCATTACATTATAGTCTGTAATTGTGAGCTTGATCAAACGGTAATCCTCACCCCTGCTGCACTCCCTTTCACAGGCTATTTCTGTTAAAAGTGTGGAAACATAAAGGTATAATATTATAACTTTGGCACTATATTCATTAAAAAGATCCAAGGTAATGCTGCAAAGGGGAGCTAAAGAAAGGAATCAGGGTATAGAAATATACTTTTAAGTAGTAATTCAATACTGAAATATTTATGAGCCTAATGAGTAAGCCAGTGTGTTTACAGCGAGTGTGAGGATAGCTATCAACAGCTATGACTTCCCACACTGCCAGTAAAATATATCTACAGTGGTGGCACTAGATATTAGGTCTTTTCATTTGTCTTCGTATTACTAGTCCTTCATACCACGTACATGAGTATTAAAACTGGAGATATAACAAACAGATGTTGTTATGGGTGAGTTTCTACCCTAAATGACCATCTACACACAAACATTAGCTGTCTTAGACCGTGCTTAGGTTTTGCAATTAGCCTGGCCAGAAATGAGACTAAAATCATTATTCTACATTTGCACGACAAGAATGAGAAACGATGCTATTCCCTGAAATCTTGTTCTTTTCTACATTTTTCCAACACCAGAAAAATAAAAATAATCCACTTTTCATTAATTCCGTCTTGTTAAACTAAAGCATACCCAATAAAAACCCAGATTGTTAGAGTTAAAGAGGAATTCTAAAACAAATAAAACAAAAGCAAACAACATAAGCTATTGTATGAATCTACAAGCAGAACATAAATTACGAGAAACATAAGTAATACCAGTTCCGTAGAAACCATAACAGACAGAGTTGGGAAGATGAACAAAGTGACCAGAAATAGAACCAGAGGGCAGCAATGCTATTGATCCCACTCCTTCCATTACCTTGCCTACTCTTTCTTCTTTTTCTACTTCCTCCGCTGTAATTACCATCACAAACAATTACATACACCCCATATATATACATATATGTAAAATCTTGGTAGAAACAGACTCACCCATTTTCAGAAATTTGATTGAGCAGGTTAGGGCTAGAGGACGGCTAAAGAACACTTGCACACTGTTTGAGGCAAGACAAGTTTTTACAGTATCTTGCACGGGACTATCATGTGACAGGGAACACAAACAATTTTTTTTTTAAATCGTCAATAAAGCAGGCAATTTTTATCTTTTTAGGTGCTACTGTAGATTACTCTGTCTCATGAGTCATGACTCGGCCGAATATTAATATGGATAAATTGTTAATAAGTATTATTAAAATGTTTATATAGTTATAAATAATTGAATCTTGGATAAATTTAAATAAATTAAAGTTAATAAATAAATTTTATATAATTACGTAGTTGAAAAAATCAAATTCGAAATGAAACTAAAAAAATTTAAAATAAATAAATAAATTTTGTATAATACATAATTATAGAAAACTGAATCCGAGTTTACTGATAATCAAATTTGGTAACACATTATTTTATTTATTAATAAAAAATATAAATAGTAGTAATGACCCTCCTAAATCATATTTAACTTTTCAATCTTTTCAAATTTTCGAACTAAAATTTACTCTGCGTTTTTCCATTACAAACCTATTGAAATTGCAAACTTAATTTTAAACCTGTCATCTTCACCATCGATAACATCTCAATCTTGGGTCTTGGTTACTAACAAACAATGACACAGACAAATGTTCATTTGCTGTAAATAAACAGGAGGAAGAAAAACAGATCCCATCCAGAAACATGTTTGGGTAACAAATCATCTTATTACTCTGCTTTTACATTTATTACAAACATTAACACCTCTCCATTGCAATGGCAAAATATAATCTACGGCCATTCACAAAATTAATATACAATGATGTAAACAAAATCATCATGGAGAGCCTTGAAAATTACTCAGGAAATTTTTTACAAGTTCACTATAACATAGTCTGTGAAACAACTTTTCTGTTATTCGCTTCAACGTCTGAGCCAGAATCTAGTTTTCTAAAGACTAGTTTTTGCTGGGGAAGCTGGCCATCTGAGAATGCTGTAACCTCTGTGTCTACCAACACAGTGTCTTCGTCACTGAACTCTCCCCTCAATATACCTTTGGCAAGCTCATTTTCAACATTCTGCTGAATCACACGCTTCACTGGCCTTGCACCATAACTTGGGTCATAACCAAGACTTCCTAGAAGTTCAACTGCAGCATCAGTCACCTTAAGCTTCATCTTCCGGTCTGCTATCCTCTTTTGTACTCGTTCAAGCTGGCAGATAAAGGTGCATAGAAATTAAATAAAAATGAGAAACCCACGGATAGTAATTAATTTCACTACCAGTAAAAATTTGCATGATAGACAAATAAAAGCATCTGGAATAATTGAACGCCTAATTACTAACATAACATATTTATAAACCTAATTGGAAATTTTCTTCTTAGCTTTAGCAAGTTAAAAAACTCTGGCATCTTGCAAACTGACAACACAACACGCTTCATTGAAAATATAATTCAAAATATAGTTCAAGAAAAGGGTTCCACAAATTACCTGTATCCCGACAATACTATTAATTTGGTCGCGGTCAAGAGGCTGGAATACTATGTACTCATCAACCCGGTTCATGAACTCCGGCTTGAAAACCGACCTTGCAGCATCCAACACCCTTCGCTTTATAGTCTCGTAACTTGTTTCCTCATCATCTGTGCCAAGTATGTATTGCGAACCCACATTGGAAGTCATAATTATGACAGTGTTGGTGAAACTCACAGTGCGGCCCTGTGAATCAGTCACCCTACCATCATCCAGTATCTGGAGGAACACATTGAACACATCAGAATGAGCTTTCTCAATCTCATCAAACAAAATAACTGCATATGGCCTCCTGCGGACTGTCTCTGTCAGCTGTCCTCCTTCATCATATCCAACATAACCAGGTGGAGCGCCTATTAATCTTGAAACTGTATGCTTTTCCATATACTCACTCATGTCTATCCTTACAAGAGCATCCTCAGTGTTGAACATATAAGATGCAAGGGCCTTGGCTAGTTCTGTTTTCCCAACTCCTGTAGGACCCATGAACATGAAGCTAGCTATTGGGCGGTGAGGATCTGAAAGGCCTGCTCGAGATCGCTGGATTGCCTCAGCCACAGATGTGACGGCAGGATCTTGGCCGACGACGCGTTTGTGCAGCTCTTCTTCCAAATGTAACAACTTCTCTCTGTCTGATTGTTGTAGCTTTGAAACAGGAATACCAGTCCATTTACTGACAATCTCAGCAATATCACTCCCGCTGACTTCTTCTCTAAGCATGGACTTCCCAGACCTCATATATTCATCAAGTTCTTTCTCTGCAGTTTCAAGTTGACGCTGCAAGGAGTTCAAACTCCCATACTTCAACTCAGCTGCACGATTGAGATCATACTCCCTCTCTGCCTGCTGGATCTCAAGATTTACTCTATCAATCTGCATAGAATAAATATAAAAATCAATATATTAACTTCTAAAGTTCAGCACAGTTATCATCATAATATTATTCTAGATTTGAGGGAGAATTAAAATAATTGCAACCTCCATTAAACAAACTTAAAAGTGAGTAAACAAAATCTTTACATACCTCTTCTTTGATCGACTGCAAGCGCGTCATTACAGTTTTCTCATGCTCCCATTGCTCATTTAGTTCAGTTTGCCTCTTCTTCAAGAGATCTAACTCTGACTCAAGGCGATCCAGTCTATCCTTAGAAGCTTTATCTGTGTCATTGGTAAGAGATAACCTCTCCATCTCTAGCTTTAGTACTGAACGATTGATCTCATCAAGTGCTGTTGGTTTTGAGGTGATTTCCATTTTCAGTTTTGCTGCTGCTTCATCAACTAGATCAATAGCTGTGAAAAAAAATAGTAAATCAGAATTAAACATTACTTCAGAGTCTACTGCATTAACAGCCAGAAGGTAATATAGCTTTTACTTCTATATAGATTTATAGTCTGACACTTGCAATTTGCTACCATCTTCATTTTGCAATGATAATCCCTTAAAAGCAAGGAAATGTCATATCAAGTAAAATTATGTTTTCCTGATATCTGTCACTGTTTCCTTTGTACTCTTTTCAAAACGAAACTGGTGACTGGCATTATTAATGATCTAATCTTAATAATAGATATTTGAAGTGAAATAAGATGTCATCCATCCTCTTCAGACCATCTTTCAACTACAACACATAATTACCATATAAGCTAAAAACATACTCCTTAAAATTTTAAGGAATTTATTTGGTCAACTTCTAAACACACAATTGAAAAACGACATCACACAGTGTGTTAATTCTATGCAATGATCCATATAACATAGTCAAATAAAACAAATGACTTAACAAGTTATCTAACAACTACTTATTGCATGTATACCTTTGTCTGGTAAGAAACGGCCACTAATGTAACGATCTGAGAGAATTGTAATTACCATATAAGCTAAAAACATACTCCTTAAAATTTTAAGGAATTTATTTGGTCAACTTCTAAACACACAATTGAAAAACGACATCACACAGTGTGTTAATTCTATGCAATGATCCATATAACATAGTCAAATAAAACAAATGACTTAACAAGTTATCTAACAACTACTTATTGCATGTATACCTTTGTCTGGTAAGAAACGGCCACTAATGTAACGATCTGAGAGAATTGCAGCCTCCACCAATGCCCCATCAGAGATGCGAACCCCATGGTGCAGTTCATATCTTTCCCTCAGCCCGCGCAATATAGAGATTGTATCTCCAACTGTGGGCTGATCTACATAGACTTGTTGGAAACGTCGCTCCAAGGCTGGATCTTTCTCAATGTATTTACGATATTCATCCAATGTGGTTGCCCCTATACATCGCAATTCTCCGCGTCCAAGCATGGGCTTCAAGAGATTGCCAGCATCCATTGCCCCATTGGTGGCACCTGAAGAGAAGTAATAGTGAACTTCTTTTCTTTTACTAAATTAAAAAAAGAATTATGATAAACAGCAAAGATCATCTCAGGCCTGAGCAACAGCATTTAGTGTTTCAATCAAAAGAAACTTAGCAGTAAACTATAGCTTCTCAATACTGATCAAAACTGTCATTCATCTAAGTGAAAATGAATCGCAAAGTAACAAATACCTGCCCCAACAACTGTATGGATCTCATCAATGAAAAGGATTGTTTGTCCATCTGATTCAGTTACTTCCTTAAGCACAGCCTTTAATCTATCTTCGAACTCTCCACGGTATTTAGCTCCAGCAATTAGTGCACCCATATCCAGCGATATCAACTAAAAAGTGACGATCAGTTTGAGTTCACAAAAACACCAAACGCATCTGGAAAAGCAAATAAATCTTATCTAGATTATACCTTCCTGTTCATCAAAGCTTGAGGGACATCTCCTTCGACAATTCTCTGAGCAAGCCTGCAAAACATCAAGACGGATTATATGCTTGAAAACATATCAGCCAAAAAAAAAAGTGTTGCAGACGTAAATTCTCTTATCAATGAATTAATTCAGAAGTGATAACCCTTTTATAAGACATTTTAAAGTTTCTTCTACCATCTCATGTGACTGACAAATTCATATAGAAAAAGTTGATGAACAACATTGCAGTATAGTAGATAAAGTAGCAAGACTTGTTTCATAATTTAAATTTTCAAGTGCAATCATCTAAACTCTATTTCTTCTTTATGCAGATACAAGCATGATACAAGAATTGAAACAAGTGAAGCTAAACTGGCCATTATCAACACAACAAAAAAAGAAAAAGAGCTTACCCCTCGGAAATTGCAGTTTTTCCAACACCAGGCTCACCAATTAGGACAGGATTATTCTTTGTTCTCCTAGAAAGAATCTGTATGCATCTCCGTATCTCATCATCCCTTCCAATCACAGGATCGAGCTTTCCTGCCCTTGCCATGGCAGTCAAATCTTTTCCATACTTCTCTAATGCTTCGTACTTCCCCTCAGGATCTGTAACATTTTTATTATTTTTTAAGTAGTTCAGTTGTGAGATAGAGCTACCAGAAACTTTAAATTGCATACAAACAAGTAAAACTGATTCCTTACATTAAACTAAAGGAACGCCTCAAGGCCTAAAATAGAAAATAAATAATAGTTTGTAGATCAAAAGCACAAAAAAGCAACTGTCAACTGTGTAGTAAATGGCAATCACCAAAGGAGACATGAATGAGATGGGATAATGCAATTATCTGCATAAGGAGGCAACATAACAGGAACAGAGAGAACTGCAATTATAACTGCACTGAATTTAAACCACGAATTCCAGAGAAATTAACTGCTTTGAGGCATATCGATTAGGTTCACCAAATACCTTGTTTATATAGTAAGATTTCTGATAAGAATATCTGATTTAAATTTTAACATCATAAACTGTACACTTTGTTCAACATTGTTGGTGCAAGGACCCTTTTTGTAAATTAGTAAGTTACATGCCATTAAATAAGCTATAGAATTTCCCGGCAAGGTAAAACTGAAAGAGAAACACTGACACTTATTGAACAAATTATTGTGACTAGTTTTCTACCCGTGCAATGCACGGAAACTTTATAAGTTATTTATATAAATAAAATTTTCAGATTTTGTTTATTTATCAATTTTTTTGTTTATTTTAATCGTATATTAAAGTAAATATAAGTCATTTATTAACTTTTAACTTTTAAAAATATTTGTACTCATCAGGAATCGAACCTTAAAGCCATTATTTAATAACACTACTTCTGACTATTATACCCATGACGACCAAACCATAAAAACCCTTTTATGCTAATTATATATACGATATAATTATCTTATATATAACTCATGGTACGAATTATGATTGGTGGAAACCATCCTTATATGTAAACATGGGTACTGTTTTTGGGAAACACTAGCAAAAATTTGGTCTTAGATTACCTTTGTCAATCACTGTTTGGCGACCCCGTATAGCTTCTATAGCATTCTTTAAAGCTTTAAGTGAAATCTGAAAATCTTTACACAATTGCTTTCCAAATCGTCTATCTTCCACATATCCAAGCACCAAATGCTCAACTGATACAAATGAATCATTGTACTCTTTCTTGTAATCTCTGGCCCGCTGTATTAAGGATTCCAAGTCTCGCCCTAACATTGAGCCAGCAGACTCACTAAGAACCTAGTTTAAATAGATGGACAAAAACACAGGAAATCAATAAGTGCTTCTGAACTATGTAACTACGAAACAACTCACCATCACCTAATAGGTTCTATACTTTAAAGTTAAAATCGAGCCATAGCTTTTAGCGTAACATCATCATCATTATTCAATTCTAATATTAGTATCAACATTCATAACTAGTGATTCAAGTAGTTGACGAATTTGATCAAAAAATGGCGAAAAATTGTTGGAATTAAGCTTAAAAAGAAATGTACCTTTGGCTGGAGATTGATGAACTTATCGGTAGCTTCAAGAAGTCGAGTATTATCGACACCAGCCTTAGAAAAAATCCTACGAGCAAGTCCATTCTTCTGCTCCAACAAAGCCTTCAACAGATGTTCAGTCTCCACAATCTGATGTTTATTCTCTTTCGCGACCTCGGGCGAAGAAACAATAGCTTGCCAAGCCATTTCCGTAAACTCCTCTTGCGTAATCTATCCACCAAAACAATCAAACACATCATTAATCCAATCAAATCAATACAATTAACCAAAACTAATCAATTGCACACAGTCACACATATCATAAAATGAAATACGTACTCTTCCGCCGGAAGCTTCGCAACGGACAACGAAAGAAGAGGAGTTGTTCCGGAAGGTTCTAGAAGGTTTGGTGAACAAGGCATTGTTTGGGTTAATTTTTAGGGTTAATTTAGGAGTAGGGGAATTGAGAGAGAAAGGTGAACGAAAATAGAAAGAAGTAGGTTTAGTAGTATTGTTAGAGTAACGAGTAGAGAGAGGTTGGAGACGGACGGTAGAAAACGACGTCGTAGTAGCCATCGGTGTGCCGGAGTTTGAGAAATGCTATGAGTGAATTTCAAGATGATGAGAGTTAAGAGGGGCTTTGCGTGGGAATTTAAAAAAGAGGGAAGGGGTGGATTTGGGATCTCAATGTGTTTTCGCGTACTTTCTAGCGACTACGTATCCAAGGGACCACCCTCTGTACACAAATGATTGAGGTGTTGTTGAAGAAAAGAATATATAGGCCTCGTTTTTGAAATGATAATTTTTGAAATGAACTGTGTAACCGAAACTTTCAAGATATTTTTGGGGTACTGCAAAATGTAGGAACCTTAACTCTTTTTGTTGTTATTACTAGCTTTATACCCGTGCAATGCACGGGAGCTTTATAAATTATTAGTATATTTTTTTAATTTAATTTAAATTGTGTTTTTTTATTTTTCCAAAAGTATCAATCTATTTTAATTTCAATTTTATAAATTTTAAATTAATACTATATTATTAAAGTCAAAACATTACTATATTATTAAAGTTGAAACATTAAAAGTTTTTCGGTTTTCAGTTTTCGGTTCTTTATTCTAATTAAAAAATAATTCTACTATTTATACTAGTATCTTGTAATAGACGAAACATTAAAACTTTGGTAGTGGTCGGTATTTTGTGATTTTACTTAATTACCCTTAATTATTTTAAAAAATATTATTAAATAATAACATTATTTAAAATCAATTATCTTTTCAGCTAAAGCCTAAAATACATTAATTTTTCTATTTTTCTAACAAAATCCCCTCTTTTTCTAAAAAAATTACAGCAATTATCTTTTTCAACTAAAACATGTTATTTTTCCTATTTTTCCTTACTAAAATACATCATTTTCCAAAAATATCAGCGCAAATCCTTACTTATTTATTGTAAAATCTATTTAATACTTTTAATTACGGGCAATTACCTTTTTCAACTAAAACATGTTAATTTCCAATTTTTCCTTACTAAAATCCCCCTTTTCCAAAAATATTAGGGACAAATCCTAAATTATATATTTTGAAACCTATTTGAATAATTTTAATTACGGGCAATTAACTTTTTCAACTAAAACATATTACTATTTCAATTTTTCCTTATTAAATCTCCTCTAATTATTTAAAAAAGTTTAACCTACATACTTTTTTTTAACAAATACAATTAATAAAATATAAAAACATAAATAATTAAAATAATAATTATTAAAAACAATTCGTGCATCTCATGGGTTTTAAGCTAGTATTAACTAAATCTGAAAACATATATTTATTACATAAATTTTATGTCAATTTATGTTATATTTTTGGAATGATACTTATTTTTGGCTTTTTTTATATTTTTAAAAATATTTTGAAACCTATTTGAATAATTTTAATTACGGGCAATTAACTTTTTCAACTAAAACATATTACTATTTCAATTTTTCCTTATTAAATCTTCTCTAATTATTTAAAAAAGTTTAACCTACATACTTTTTTTTAACAAATACAAGTAATAAAATATAAAAACATAAATAATTTAAATAATAATTATTAAAAACAATTCATGCATCGCATGGGTTTTAAGCTAGTATTAACTAAATCTGAAAACATATATTTATTACATAAATTTTATGTCAATTTATGTTATATTTTTGGAATGATACTTATTTTTGGCTTTTTTATATTTTTAAAATCACTAATTTTTTTGTGGTAATTTATTTAGTCTTCTATTATTTTTCAAATTTAACTTTGATAATTTTAATATGGTATTTGTTTGTTTTATATCGAGATAATAATTGACAATTTTTATTTAATTTAGTTTGCTATTTGTTTACTTTATAATATTTTGTTTTCTGAAACTAATTTACATTAAAGTAATAGATATACTAATTTAAAATTTTATCTTTTATTATTTTGTTAGCTAACTATATATCATAATTTGTTGATTATTAATTTAAAAATCTATTTTTTCTGATTATAAATAACTTTTTTATATTTTTTATTTTCTTAAGATCATTGTTTAATATTCATTATAAATCATTATAATTTTATTCTTTGTTTTGGTGATTTTTTGTTTCAAAATGTTAAATATTTATTTTAAGTGTATAGTGGTAATCATAATATTAAAAATATCTAAATTTTATTTTTAGATTTAATTTTTTTTTTAAATTTTTCAGTTTTTTAAATGAGAATAGAATATTTGAGTTATCTTTTTATTTTGCAATTTGAATTTCATAGACATCTAGATTTGTTTTTCCTTTTTAACTCGAAATGAGAGGTACATTTGTAAATGAAACTAATTTACATTAAATAAATAAATATACCAGTATATAGTATATATCTCATTTAAGAATTTATCTTTAATTATTATTTTAGCAAAATTTATATCATAATTTATTGACTATTAAATTTAAGATTTGTCTTTATATTAATTATTTTTTTATTTTCTAAGATCATTGCTTAATCTACATTACAAATATTTTATTCTTTGTTTTAGTAATTTTATTTTAAAATGTTAAATATTTGCCGGTGATGTTATTAGAATAGAGTTTAGGTTAAAGCTAATGTGTAGGTAATGTTATAAGAATAGAGTTTAGGTTAAAGCTAATGTGTCGTGGGAAAGGACTAGTACCATACCATACCAAATAACCCCTTTACACTAATTATAATTATATATAAAGATATAATTACTATTTTTCATTTTTTATATTTTTTTTATTCAGTATGTCAATTTCAAGGATTTTTGAGTTTCATGTAACTCCAAAGTCACCCAAACAAAGAGGATATTTGTACTAATTTTTTCAAGTTCGTTTCACGTATTTATGCAGATAGATAAAAAATATGTTTGTAAATATTATTATTTTTATTATTTTTATTTTATATAAAATAGGATGTTCAAACTTTTATACAAAACAAAAAATTTGAAAAAATAATATGTAAACCTACATTTTTTATATATGTGGAAATGTGTGAAACCAATTCTTAAAAAATTAGAACATTTATTATGAGATTTTGGATAGGGATTGATGCACACTCTTCATTCATGGTTGCACATCTTAAGTATAGTATTTGACTAATACATTCTTGTCATGGGTAGAAAATAATGACATAAATGTTATTTTTTTTAAACTAAGTGACAAAAATATTATTTTAAAAAATTTTGATCAAAAATATCATTTTATTACGCATTTCAAAATTGGGTATCATTATTACGTATTTGAAAAATGGGTATTACATAAAAAGAAAATTAAAGAAAAAATAAAAAAATTTGACCTAACACCTTCAGTAAATGGGTGATAGGCATTTGCCATATCTCTGTTTTCAACTTTTTTTTTATATATTTTTTTGCGAAAAAACATGTGTTATCTATTCTTCAAATACGTAATAGTAATATCCATTTTCTGAATACGTAATAAATTGATATTTTTAGCCAACATAATTGAAAATGAGTATTCTGTCACCCAATTTTAAAAAAGTGGTACTTTTGACAATCACCCTCATGGGTAGTATTGGACCAATTTGCGCTTGTTAATTTTTTACTAATCATTTAACAACTAACATTATTTTAACTACTATTTTATAATATTTTTATATTCAAATCAAGTATATTGATTAAAACCACAAGAATATGTTGAAAATTAATTATTTGACAACAAATCATTACTAAACTCTTTTACGTGCCTCAAATTTTAAAGTTAAGTTTTCTTCTTTTATAATTGGTAGTACGAATAACCTAAAAGTTAAAGGTCAATTTCAACAAACTTAGAGATAAAAGTTTAAAGTTCACTAGAATTCTGTTTATTGTTTAAGAGAATTTAAAATTAATGATATTCAATATTTAATTTATCATATTTATTAAAAATGAACAAAACATTTGGCAAAAAAAGTAATAAGAAAATGAGATCACGAAGGAAATATCTATTATAATGAAAATAATTTTTAGAATACAAAATGATATTTTAACATTTATTTTATGTGAATGATATACAAAACACATTAGTAAAATTTTGATACAAAATACACCGAAGAGAACGTGATCTGATTATATAAGAATATTTTAGTCAAATGAGAAAATTGGGTGGGTAACCATCAATTTAGGTGGCCATATATCACAATTCTTAATTTTTTATTAAAGGTTTATAATTAATTTGACAGTAATACTGAAATTAAAAAAAATGTAATTAATATATTGATTGGTATAATAATCCGTGTAACTGAAAAAAAATTGCAAACTTTTTCTAATAAAATTTGAATATTTTGCCTAAGTAAAAGTTGAAAATTTGAATATAATGAATTTATGTTACATGCAATAATTTAAAAAATAAATAAACTCTGTAGTCTATGAATCAATAAAATCTTGGGCATCAACCTAAGTGCCTCGTATCTTCAGACTTCATCATGTAAACGATTATCAAATAGTCATCTTAATGCACCAACACCACCACTTCATTCCTACTGAGTGCATTTCGCCAACACCGCCCCTGCGCACACTCGCACCATCACTATCAGTTATTTTGAGGTATGCTGGGTTTAGTTAGTGGCATGCTGAGTTGGGTTAGTTTGAAGCTGCACCGGGCACTTTATGCTCAGATGGTGGAAGATGGGGCGGAGTAGCTTCCCGTTCACGGATTAAAATGATTCATGTTGCTAAGGAAGTTCACTATCACTGGGAAAAGATGGGTATATTCTTAATGGGCTAGGTGACATGTATGCTCAATGCGGTGATTTTGTTAGGGTTTGATGGAATTGTGTTCAAGGAGTTGGTGTTGATCAATATAATGCTTACTGGGTGTATTCGTCGAAGTGGAACTCCATTTCCAGCTAGGGTGACATTTGTTTCACTATCATCAACTTTTTCGCACTTCGGAATGGCGAAAGACGGGGGAGATGTTATTACAATGATGAGGGATAAATACAGAACAAATCCAATTCTGGAACACTACACTTGTATGGTGAAACTCTGTGGAAGAGTTGGGTTAATCAGTGAAGCTTATGACATAAAGAATAGAGTGAAATTTGAGCCAGGTCCAACCGTACGGGGTGCCCTGCTTTATGCTTGTTACCTTCATGGGAACGTGGATGTTGATTGTGGAGAAATTGCTGCGCTGCAAGTCTTTTTGAGTTGGAATCAGACTATGAGCACAATTTCGAGTTTCTGATCAACGTGTATAAAAATGCAGGTCGTCTGGAGGATGTAGAGGGTGAAATCGATGATGGAGGAGAGAGGTTTTGTCTTGCAGAAGAAAGCAAGCTTTCCATAATCTTAGTAAGAAAGTTTCTAAATCTAGATGCTTTGCATGGAAACCTTGGGCTAACAGCATGTACTCATTTACATTAAACTGAATTAATCTACAGATTAAAGAAGAATAGACAGAGAGATTTGGAGAGAGAAGTATGTAAAAGTATTGAACAAATAGTTACATCTCAAGAGAACTTGAACTATATAAATTACATTTATGTTAATTCTCTATCTCTAGAGAGATTATCATTCCCATTAACCGGATTGTAAACTCATGATTCAAACGGCACCTTAAGATCACAAAATCATATGCAACTTAATTATGGAAGAAGATTAAATTAGTACAACATTCAAATTTAGCCATTCCATCAAGTAGCTGTTAACTTTTCATTTTTTAGAAGAACGTGATAACTGATAACCAAAATTATTACAAAAATAAAATTTAGCAATTGTATCAGTAAACACGTCTTTGCACAAATTTGAGCATTACAGTAGAGATAACTTGAGCAAAGGCTTTTGATTATTAATCAACACCTGAATGTACAATACAAAACTTAAACACCAAAACACCTAATTTTACCCGACACCACATTTTAGTATATAACAGTGTCCTTTTAATCTTTTACGTTAAAGACACAAACTGTTGAAGGAATTCACGGCCCTTGATTGCAAAGGAAGGTGTCTGAGTAAAACTAAACAATAAATAAAACAGGGGAGAAGTTTTTTTAAATATGAACACGTTGATCTTTTCAAGGAAAGAGTTATGATAAATGTGCACCTCGCCAATGTGTTCCTTGTGTAAACATTTACAGGCATCAATATATATACCAACTCCAGCATTGTACAACTGAAACCATATGAGAAAGTGTTATTAGTCGCCAATATCAACAACAAAAAAACCAAGGACCTACGTATAACCAAAATGCTAGGAAAGCTGGTATGTACTTGACTTAAACTGACATGCAGCAGCTGAAGACGAGGTTGTAACCTTGGTAGTTTACTCAATCCCATCTGGTCGCTTACTTGCATGTTCAGTGTCAAGCCAAAACTCAACTCCTTGTATTTAGCATTTACAGTGGTACTCTAGTGTGTGTGTGTGTGTAAAGGCCACGAATAGAGAGTAGATTATCTACGTTTTATAATGTAAAATCCCATACTTGTATTCTGTTTTAAACAAAGTAGGACTCACTAACGGCCATGTATAAAATGTTTTAACCTATTTCTATATACTCCCTCCGTCCCATCCATTTCTTTACACTTTTCTTTTTTGGATGTCCCTCTCAATTCTTTACATTTCAAAAGTTTCCAAAAATAGTAAAGTTTTATAATATAAAAATTAACTCCACCCACTACTCTCCTCCACTATACTCACTTTATTCACTACATATTGATCAGTCCCACACCATTAATTTACACTTTTTCTTAACCTCCGTGCCCAAACCCAATGTAAAGAATTGGGTGGGACGGAAGGAGTAGAATTTAACAATACATATTTTAAATATCATCCTGATTATGTATATATATAACTAATACATATTTTAAATCTAAAAATATTTAATTATACTAGTAAAAGTTTGAACTTATATTTTTACGGGGCCTATTATCAAAATTTCGCTTAGGGCCTCTTATTGAGTTGAGGCGGCCCTGAGTAGATACAATATAACAACCATTTACATATTTTACTTGTGTTTCTAAACGTTACTACAAACCTGGAATGATGCAAGTCTATGTACTTTACAGTATAACACAGAGACACTTGTTTTGTTTTGGATCAGTCTGTGCTTTGTTTTCTGTTACATGAGAAAAAAAAAAATTAGTCAGAGATACTTTACTACTTCGTATAGGTAAAAATGAATTTTAAGAAACAGGGAAAGAAATCAAGTTATCTACCAAGATTTTAAACAAAAAGAGACTAGATTCAGAATAGAGAATATGGGTGGTGACTGCACACTCGTTCTTACACAGGTCATCACCTCTACATTAAGATATTTCCTCCTAGATTCACCATTCCCAGATTGGGAAGAGTATTTCCTTTTTAAAAGTGCTACCTTATTGTAAATATTAAAGAATGGGTAGTCACCTATCTCTGGAAAGTCCATTATAATAATAAATATATTCACAAACTGCACCAAGTCACTAGATTTAATTCAAACTGTATGACCAGTTACTAATACCAAACAATATGATTGAGTAGTATTACATTTTCAAGGCAATTTAAGGTGTTCAAAGATTGTAAAATTCATATGGAATTGTTTTAAAGCTAAATGGCTAGTTTCTTGTCTTCAACCTCAGCATGTTAACGAGCTGCAGCCTATTTACAAACAAGTTGGAGATAAAAATAATGATAACTTTACCTTTTTCAGGAGGAATTGGTTGAACAACCACATGCATAGTTGTGACTCCCCCAGGAATATCACACAAGGGGTTCCTGCATTCTCCTACTGTTGTGCTGTTCTCCAATATTTTTCCAGCACTAATTAACTTCAAATCTTTTACTGTCCTTGGACCATTCCCCCTCTCTATTGAAAGAAAAACATGTTATATGAGTATTAGCAAATTTTGAAGTTTAAGGATGACAGCAGAACCAAGTATATTAAAATTACCAAAGGATATATTATGTGCACCACAGCATAGAGCGAATCGTCACGAGATAGTCAGTGTTAGAATTAATACTTTACATTTCTCAGAACAAAAGAAATTTGTATTAATAATACCATATCCCTAGTCTCTTAAAGCAGGAGCAATTTTTTCATTTCCCATGACTTTTGAGTTTTGAGTGAACAGTATGAAAATAAGCGACAAAGGTCTTCTAATTGTTAAGATTTCCATAAAACTAAGAACATCAAATCATAAGGTGATTTAGTTCTCTCCTAAATGACGACCATTCCTGCTATACATGATTATTAGGCCATATGAAATAGGAAAGCATTTCTGATAACACCATGAATGAGACAAAAAGGAACCAGGGTGCGAACTCATAACTTTATTGGCAAGTATTAATAGCGTATTTGGCAACACCCTTTATTTTTACATAGTTACTTCATCTGATCTTAATCCTATAAGTATAATCAGACAGAAATCTATATCAAGGATTCAGCCACTCAAATATTGAAGTTCTTTCAGATACTCTACCACACAGCCATCCTTAAATCTTGGTCTAATTACATGCCACATCCAAATTTAAAACAGATACTTAACTTGTGTCTTTAAAGTTTGTAAAACAGTCCGCGAACAAAGTGGCTCACTATCTAGCGAGGTACAATTTTTCTATAGCTGATCGTGTTTGGCGAATGGATGATGCCCATTCGGAGTTTATGGATGTAATGTTGAACGATTTGATGAATTAATGAACTTTTTTGTGGCACAAAAAAAAAGTAGTGAATACAAACAAGCAACTAAAATTCAGATACGGTCAGACAGCACATTAGTTACATATAGTTTGTTAAAGATACTCATCAGATAGTTAGCATCCACGAAATAAAAAAATTCAACCCAAGTAACCAACCTTTAGGCCACTGCGCGAGAATGCTTTCCTTTAAATTAGAAACACTGGTAGCAGCTGGAAAACTCTTGGGACCAAGGTCCAACCCATCCGTCAACCTAAACTTGATCTCAAGCTGGTCCTGAATTCCAGACATCTTCAAAAATTCTAAATAATTATCAGAACAGGGTCGCAGTTAATCTCCAAAGCCAAATTTCTCACACCAAGACCCAATACAACACAAAAGGCCGATTATCAATCCATCTAAAACGTCCGCTTTGCAGTGGGAGAGGCTGAATTCAGAAGCAAAATACAAACTTGGAGCTAATTGCATCAAGACCAGAAACACAAAAAGAATGAAGTCATTAACTTACAAAAGCAAGACCAATAAATCAACTACTAATTTCATAAGATAGGTAGAAAACAGAAAGTGGTCTGAACTCTAATACCCAATTTGTTTCCAACAAGAACATAGTTAAGGAACATGTCTATTATCATATAAAATTCTACAGAAGATTCTCTGACAGCTAATTCCAACAATTATCAAGATTCTTCTAATCTCAAAAATATAGAAAGTAAGTGTGTGTGTAAGTGTGTGTGTGTAAGTGTGTGTGACCTGGGTCATCTCAAAATCAATCATGGAGTGATACTAGTTGTATAGGCAAAAAGTATACCTGGGTGTGTAAAGAATCAATAGATTAAAAAGATTCCAACTTGAAAGATGTGTTAAAATAATCAAGAGTAATCTTACTTGGCTTGGAGAGTAATTTAGGGCTGTCCGTCCGTCCACTTTATATGCAATAAAGTCTATAGGTTCAAACGTCAAATGCCTACAGAGGAAGAAGAACAAGACAAGGAAACAAATAACAGTACATACGCCTCTAATTCGATAATATAGTAATATACTCCAAAATTCCAATATATAATCAGTCTTTTTATTATTACATATGGCTTTTTATTACCTCTTTTTTTATAAATAACATTCAACCTTGCTCCTTCCATACCTGTAACTTCTAAGTTACCATTACCGTCATCTCAAGTCTTGACCACTCTCCACAGCAACAATCATCGTTTCCTACTTTAACACTACTATTAATCCAAATTTCTTATTAGCTGGCCTGTAAATGTTTTCGTATTTCTTTCATCTTCTTCGTTCTCTCCCTCTCCCTTTGTCAATTGTAGAATTTTCAAAGTAACTGTTCTTAGCGTCTTTGATGGCTTAAAGTAGACTCGTGCTTGTTTTTTACATATTAAACAAAAAGCACAAGTCTGTACTGTAAAGGCTACTACTAACGCGATCGTGCTGGTCATTCAGTTAACACTTTGATCATCTTCATAAAGAATCATTTAAGTAGGTGTTCTAGTCATGCAATTATTGCGAATATTTGGCGTATAAAGGAGAACCGAACCGCCAGCTTGTTGATTCATAGGCAAAAAAATCCTTTTATATATTCTTAATAGATTTTGTCGGTGACGCAAGGGAAAACAAAACCAACACTTAACATTGCAGTCACGAGTAAACCTTTGGGGGGAGGGGGGAGCACATTTTGTTAGTTTCTAAAAAATCATACACAAAATACTGACATATGACCTACTAATGTTCCCCAGACAAATGGGAAATCAAACCAACGACCTACCACATAGTTATGATTTGAATGAAGGTGTTCAGTGTTTGAGAATATAGCATAACAGAGTGATAGCTGCACCTTGTAAGAACTGATTAGGAGAAAAGAAACAAAAACAGAGTAAGATCTATATATGGAGCTATGCCAAAGCTGAGGCTATGCACCCCAAAACTATTATCTTCAGATCCTTGGTCTGTATGCAATTATTTCATGTCCGCGCTGGGGTAAAGGGCCAACGTATTCCTTTAAAAGCTAAGTGGACTGATCTTTCCAGATTAAAAAATGAATGATCTCCCCATGCTGGTAATGCATGTTCTCTACTTCAAAAGGTCGGGAGGACAGCAGCAATTACATTTTGATCGGATGCACCCTGATGTTACTACTACTTCGGTATGTGGCAATTTTTTATGAAATCATTGGAATAGTTAACATACTTTGTCCAAAATGGTCTGAGATGTTCAAAACCTATTTCGAGCCATGGCTTTGCTTGGCCATTGTAGTGAATCACAGCAGCTTTTCTTATACTCTCGATATTGGTGTTATTTTGATATCCAAGACCCAGCATGTGCCATGATGAGTCAATTGGGTGGACATAACCTTTAAAAGCGATCAATGCCGGCGGAAGAGTTCCAAGCTTCCACATTGTCAGATTCGACTTCAGATTCTGTGGATAAAAGGACAAAGACGTTTTAATTTTTAAGTGCAGATTTAACCCACTAAGAAGTATTCAAGAATTTATTATGTATATTTTACCAGCCAGAAGTATGATCAATTATTTCACTATTGAATTTACAAGTTGGTAATTTCATCATAAGCTTTTAGTCAAATAACCAACAAACTTAAAAGTAACAATTTCTGACATTTCACTAAAAGTAGTCAAGATGCTTTATTTTCTTTTTGTTTGAGAGTATGGAAAACTTGCTATAAATTACCATATGAGACTATAAGCAATGATGAAGTTAAGCACTAAATTCAATGCAGTTGAATAACATATTAAAAGTGAATGATGGCCTTTAAATTTATTTATATCCCCAGCCCAATTTTATCAGGAAAAGTACATGAAAATTCAGTGAACTTCCAGGTAGTACAAACTAAACCAGACAACTACCACTTACATACTTTACCTTCTTGACACAAAACGATTATTAACAATGAAAAAATAAAGATAAAATAATCCTTCAAACCAAAGTGAAGTGACCAAGAAGAGAAAAGGTATGAGGAAAAAAGAACAGACATATCTTTGACTTTACCTCTTTAAGCCAGGTGTGGTATCTGTCTTTAATATTAGTATCCCTCCATGCACGCAGGTCAAAGATATTCATACCATAAGCCCAAGCGCATTCATCCGGATCTAAGTTCTTCGATATGAGGGGATGTGAGAAGTTAAAGTAAGTTTTTAATCGCTTAGACATTACCCAGTCGTCTTCACCTTTACAGGTTTCAACAGCTCCATTGACCTTTCCACCAAGATCAATATTCCAAAGTGGAGTCAGATCACGCTGAATTACAACATCATCATCTAAGAAAACCACCTTGTCAAGGTTCGGGAAGAGCTGCATCATGCAAATAGCAGCAACATGACATACAATTGAGAGAGAGAAAAAAAATAGTTTCTTTATTACAGCGTAAAGAAGTATGCCATATCATTAGTAATTTAAGATAAATATTGATTGTTGGGTTGCTCGGTTCCAAACCCTATCTACTTATAAGTTGGCTTGTTTACTCACAGTTTCAACTAAGTTCTCTGGCCTCGTTTGTTTAGATGTAACCCAACTACATAACTCAAAATTCCTTGGATTATAAATTGGTTACAGTGTTTGGTTCGTTGTAATTTAAATTGAACAAAGTAACTCCAAGTTCCAAGGTTTTGTTAGTTATCACAAAACATAGGGACTTAGTTACCAAGGTCCACCATGGTCACTACAAGTTACATAGTTATCAAGTATATAATCATTAACTACTTACCAAAATTAATCATATAATATATAGTTACATAGTAATAAACCAAACACAAACATTTCAATTACCTTGGAACCTATAATTATAAATTAGTTACCGGGAAGTTCAAGTTACTATGTAACTATAAAATTGACGAAACAAACGAGACCTCTATCTAGCTTTAGCTCTATATGAATAGCATCCTAAAATGTACTTACAGGAACCAGAAAATCTTCTTTCAATAATGTTTTGAACGATTAAAACAATCTTACTATTCATCAGAGGGAGAAGAAAGGGAGCATGTGACAAAATTACCTCCGGTAAATATATCCGGAGATGGTTGAGCAGAGAAATGTACTTTGGGCTTCTAGCCTGTAATCTGGATGCAAATTTCCGTGGAGTAGTATTTTTTAGACTGGCCCCTGCAAGATGATTACCATGGTAGTAGTTCCAAAGTCCAGAATGGCTTTCCACTGCTTCAAGCACCGGAACATTTTCTCTAGTTAACCAGTCAAACTGATGAACACCTTTCACCTCAACAATAGCAGGGGCAACAGGATTCAAAGCAAACCATGAGTGCATCCCTGCATAAGTTTTCTTGTCGGTGATGACATGAAAGACAATTCTATCAGGTTTTGTAGATGACTGGACAGCAGAAGTGACCACAACTGAAGCAGCCAGAATGTTGTCCGATGAGAAAACAAAGTGGTTATACGAGTTGTCAGAAAGGACATGAAGAAGCTCAGGCGATGGCAACTGTCTCCTTGCACGGGCATTGGAAGAGTATTCATCAGTAAGGCGCAGAGCGAGACAGTGAATGCCTTTTGGAACAGAACTAGCTGCATAGTGTCTGTTAAGTAGCTCTGCAAACTTCGATTCCTTTAATTCCTTTTCAGATTCCTCCATCTGTACAATATCAAGTTTTCTTGGGAAATAAGACAGCTGCTTAACGCGGCCTATTGGTAATCAGAAATAATTAGAGTACTTTTTCAAAAAACAAAATTATCCTCTGTGCATGAATTGCATGAGCTGATGCTCACTAAGCACATAAACATTACATATAACAATGTCAGACATCATCATAGTGATTCATGTTAATATGTACATGGTTCTCTATAGATAACATAATTCTATTGACCAGTGGGGCGGATACCCCCAAATGTAATCATAGGCAAAATTCAGGTTAAAATTTTCTTTTGTATCCCTCAAGAATCTTAAACCCAGAAATATAAATGTTTATCTTTGTCAGTCAAGATTTATAATCTAAAAATAGTTATATTGTTGAATGGCCTATAAATATCTCATCTAGAGACGACTTTTCTGTAATTCTGCATCTTAGACGACATTTGCTAATGCTATAAAAATACTGGAGGCCTATCACATAATCAAAACATACTCAAATGTATTTTATGTTTACCAATAATGGATGAAAAGATGCAACATATCAATGAAATAATTAGAGAGTTGGTAAACGTAATATTAGTAATTATTTAACGAGTCATACTTCTTAAGTGCAAGGACACTAACTTTATATACCACCAAAAGACATGTGGAAGATTCATATAAAATATAAAATATTTTTGTTTTGATGATATGCAACTTACCATTCCCTTCAAAATTAGAGCAAACTCCTTTGCTTTGTATTTTTTGGTTTTCAATTCTGTAACAAGTTGACTATATGACTTGGGGAGCTTTATGGCATCTGGGATATCCTCAGAATTCACTTGATTTAATATCTTGTACAAGTCTTTTACCAACCGCTGCTGTCAAATGTAGTGCAATTTCAGTTACCAGTACCAATAAAATTTAAAAATTAAATAATAATAATTTATGGACCTTATGAAGAAGGTAAGAAAGAGTAGTACTGGGTGAGCCGAGTACATGTAATATACTAAAAACAAAAAAGAGACAATTTTTACCCCTGAACCATCAACCCTGCCAAGAAGCCTTGGTCCCAACCGCCTGCCTAGACAATCTGAATAGCACAAAAACAGGAATTTTAATCCAATGATCAGAAATACAATTATTAAGTTATTAACACAGCTAACGGAGCATAAAACTTAATTTGTTGGAGTGTAAACTGTAAAAAAAGGGGAAAAAAACTGGTACTATACTAGGCAAGTACAATGAATCGAAAACCAAGTCAACTCTATACTGTACCAACATTAACAAAATTTATACAGGAACATCTAAATAATAGTATAACTACATAACCACAAAATGTTGAATACTATAAGAGCCACCTCTGTTTACAATTTATAGTTGCATCCATTCTAGAAGATGTTAAACAGCCCACAAAGACAGTTGTACAATTAAATGACTATACACATTCATGCATTGGCAGTTTGAAAACATAGACGAAGACGCATAAAAGTCTATCACTACAACACACTATCACACAGGGCCCAACAGAAGGGCGGGTGAGGGTCAAGTGACCATACAAAAAACTTTTGGAAGTAAAGTTCAATATTAAAAGGGGTCAATGCAAGTAAGATACAACGCAAGAGTCAAGATCCTTGGAAAACTTAGCCGCATGAATCAGGCTGGAGATATTGCTGGGAAGAAACACGGAACTCTATTGATTCGATAAAATAATCACAATTAGTTTTTTAAGTTTGCTTATTTAGGATATCTAATGTAAAAAGTTGTAATCTTTATTATTCATTATTAAAATTATTAATTGAAGATTTTAAATAAAACAAATTGTCGAAAATTTGACAAATATAATGATTGATTTGTGGTTCTATTGAATATATGTGGAGATAGTGTTATCCCCATTGTTTCAACCCATTTCTTCACCTTGTCCAACCGAACTGTTAGAAGCCTTTTCAAGAATTAAGGATTTTTTTATATTGTAAAACTCGTGGTCGAGTTTTTTTCAAATGAGAGGAAAATGATGTGGACAAAGAATTGGTAAATTAATTTGTGTATCTATATTATTATAGAATAAAATAAATTCAGTTGATTAGTATTTTAGTTTTATAAAGTAAGTAGATTATTAGTAACATTCTAGATTATAGTAGTAGATTATTAAGGATTTCACTTTTTCTCCAAATTTTAGGAGTTTAAATAAACTCCTGAAATATTTATTATTATTTAGATTTGAATATTTTAAAGTAATTATAATTGGATAGATATAATATTAATTTGTATATTTACCAATTTCTGATTTTTTAAGAGAGAGGTCGTATCCACTATCCCCAATTTTAACCCTTTGTTGAACATGTGATACATCAAGTGATATCAAGAGACCAAATTCCTAGTAGTTTGTGATTTACCTATTTTTTCATACCCAATTATCTTGCCTTCACCCAATCGTCAAAGTTCAAAGTTCGTTAGAGAATCGACACTCAAGCAAGAGAAAGCACAATTCACATAAGCATGATAAGGATTGGATCAGGCCGGAGACACACAATGGGGTTCACATTGTGGTACAAGTATAAGCGAGATTGCTTTGATTTCCCTAACATAATACCAAAGGTATTGCCATAAGACTCTGTTAGCAAGAGAGAAATAGGAAGATTTATTAAGACCATAATTGTTTTGATTTCATATTTCTATCACAGATGGTAAATATAATTTTACAAGTTAAATACTGAGTTGTCAGAGTCATTAAAGGGAAAAGTTCAAGATCTTTTATATTCTAAACGCTATTATTTTTTGTCAAAGTAGCCAAGAAGAGGTTACAAAAACTTAGGAAACATGGTTGTCATGATCTACAAAAGGAATTTGTGAGATTGATATTCTTGACATGGAAGCCTTTTATGTGCCTTGTCACTTGTGAGAGATCTTGAAAATGGACTTCACAAGATTCACAAACTTACCAAGTCTCGTCATTTGAAGAATGAACTAGTCATGAATATGAAGGATTATCAGTTCGACGAGATGAATGACCGATGTCATAATGTTGATGCGGAAGTGGTTACATCTATAGCATGTCTTGATCCGCATAAAATTCTCTCCGATTCTAGCTTTTGCTTATTTGATTGTAACAAGCTTGTTATAGCACCATGATGCATACACTCTTCCGGTGCTATAACAAGCTTGTTACAATCAAAATAAACCAGCAACAAAAAACATTGTACAAAATCAAACATTATCTACATTTTCAAAACAATACTAAAATCCTAATGTTCCATTCAATAATTATTAAAAGAGCATATCTAGTCCCCAATCAAACACAAACTCCAAAATAAAAATCTGCCGCCAAGCCTAAAATAAATAATCCAACAATGCGATCAAACAAATACATATCCAAATACACAAATGAATCAAACCAAACAATGTACATACATAACATACGAAAGGAGAATTAGAAAATTACCGAAAGAAGAACACTTGTTAACACCTTCGAGAGTAACGAGAGCAGTAAGAATAAAGAGAAACGGCAACAAACAAGCGAGAATAAGAATAGTGTGAAAAAGTGTACGGTAAGAAATATGACGAGCTGCGACTTTGATCTTCATCAAGTCAGAAAATCCATTGCTGCTCGATATTGTTACACTTCTCATGCTAGGTGAGAAGTGAAGCTGCATCGTCAATCTCTACCTAACCCTAATTTTTCGCCAATTTGTAATTTCTCCAATTCCTAATAATTAAATTTCTGCCACCGACAATAATATTCTCAAATTTGAAATCGTACATTCTCGCCGCCTAATACGCCACCGCAATTCGACGATCCGGCCGTCGCCGGAGAGAAACAACGGTAATTACTCGCCGTTGATTGTTTAGAACACAATTGCATTGAAGATACACACAAAAAGTGTATGTATATGTGTGTGTAATGTCACCAACAGGTTCCTGATCCTGAGTGGATGTATAGATACAAAATCTGTGTGTATATTTGATTTCAAATCTTGTGTGTATATTTGATTTCAAATCTGGTGAAGATTGGGACTTTTTGCAAAGAGCCGTGTATTGGGGAAAAAAGTTTTAAAAAGAAGGAAGAAAAGGTAAGATATACAGTAAATTTGTAGGGGGTAATATTTGAAAAGAGGATAAATAGTGGGGCTGAGCTTGAATTAAGGAGTAGAATGGGCCCAAGGAGTGAACATGTTGACCTAGTTTATTGTGTTTTCTTGGATAAAGTTGTTGCAATGCCAAGATTGTTATTAAAATCCAATTCGATAAGATGTTAAGAGAGAAAAAAACATTGATTAATTTAAATTGTATGATGATCAATTGAAACAATTAGTTATTTTGCAAAATCAAGTTCAAATGCCAAGTGACGGAGGAATGCAAAAAAGAAAAAAAAGGATATTCTTGGTGATATTATTTTAATTTTGACTTTTTCAAATGATATCATTCATTATTTTTAATTTATGATTGATATCCTTGTATTTTATGTATTGCGTATGTCATATTATTTCGTTAGTAAAACGTTAATTGAACATTAAGCTATAAATAAAAGATCTAATTATTATAAAAAAAAATCACAATTTCAACAACCTTAACAATCTATAGTTTTATATTATATATAGAAACATCATCTATCAACATATTTGAACAAAAACAATCCAAAACTTCAAAAAAAAAATATTTATAGATATTCTCTATGATACCATTGTTTTATTTACTTTTATAACCGATGTTATTATATCTTTGACTTTTACGCGTGATACACTTATATTTTAACGTTTTGTAAGTTAAAAAAAAATCATTTGAAAAAGTCAAATTCAAAATAATGTCATTGAAAAATCCTAAAACAATATACACAAAGTGTTGATGATTATGAATTTAACTTTTTCGAAATGCACAATGGCATGTGTTAGTTGAAACAAATCATTTAATTTATAAAGCACATCATTTTATTAAATAAAAATATTTCTAATTAAGTGTATACACTAGTGGGACGCATATCAACCATCACTTGTTCACTAATATCCATGAAAAAAATGTCTAACTCGAATAACCGAAAACTAAATATTTTTTTTAAATTATACCGGAACGAAGTTGTATTACAAATTTCCCGTATATCGAATCGAAATAATTCGGCTAATTTGGTCCGCTCCAAAAAAATCAAAATTAAAAAAAAAAATCTTATCTTTCATTTTGTTTTTGAAGAACTATATTTTAATTTATGTGATTATGTTTATCATATGAAACTAAAAATTAATGTCAAAATATTAATTTCATTCATGTCAACGACAAACAATAATTAAAAACTGAGTAAAGTACACTTTTTGTACTTACACTTTATGTGTTAGATCACTTGAAATGTTATAGTTCTAAATAGGGCTGATCATTCGATTAATTCGGTTAAAAACCGAACCGAATTAGAAAAACCGAAAATCCGAAATGTCAATTTTGTGAAACCGAACCGAAATAATTCAGTTTTTCGGTTCGGTTTTTAAAAAACCGAAATTTCAAAATAATTTTTAAAAAAATTATTAATTATTATTAAATAGTAAAATTATTTATAATCAATTACCTTTTCAGCTAAAATACATGGTTTTTTCTAACAAAATTCCCGCTTTTTCTAAAAAAATCTCAGAGAATTACCCCTTTTCAACTAAAACATGTTACTTTTTCTATTTTTTCCTTACTAAAATACTTTATTTTTCAAAAATATCACAGACAAATCCTTACTTATTTATTTTAATTATATCTTTATATATAATTAGTGTAAAGCATTTAAATGGTATGGTTTGGTTTGGTCGTCAACGGGTCCTACATAGCTAAAAACTTTCTACTATAAAACGGGTCATATATAGCTAAAAACTCTATACTATAAGCTAAAAACTCTCTGCTATAAAACAATTACACAATTAGAGTAATTAGAGTTATTAATAATGCTCTAATTTGGAGAAAAAATAATATTTCTATAAAGTAAATAATAATAGAAACTTAGCAAAAAATAATAATAATAATAGAAGTAGTATAATTTTAATATTTTAAATATTTACACTAAAATTTAT
The DNA here is from genome assembly GCA_030848705.1 of Heracleum sosnowskyi. NCBI lineage: Eukaryota > Viridiplantae > Streptophyta > Magnoliopsida > Apiales > Apiaceae > Heracleum > Heracleum sosnowskyi. Next base: position 580,624 of record JAUIZM010000017.1, on the reverse strand, counting down.
TAAAATTGAATTTATAAAAACAATGAATAAACATATAAATAATCATTCTTTTAGTGAATTTGTATATATAAAAAATTCGTAATTTTTATCATTTCAAGAAGTACAACATAAACCGAAATAATATATACATATGAAAAAACATATTATTAACTTAATGAATTTATATTTTTATGAAAATACACAAAGATATTAATAAATAAATAAAATTATAAAAACACTAAAATAAAATAACTTATTAAACGTCCCGTGCATTGCACGGATATAAAGCTAGTACCTATTAAAACATAAAAGTAACAATTACAAATAATCTGTGCATCGCACGGGTTTTAAGATAATATATATATATATATATATATATATATATATATATATATATATATATATATATATATATATATATATATATATATATACTATTATGTTAAAGACGAAACATTGAAAATTTTGTAGTCTGGTCACATTGAAAGTTTTTGTAATCTGGTCACTCAATTCATAGCCGTTAGATATATCTGATCAAATCGATGATAACCGTTAGATAAAATATTAAAATTATTATATAGAATATCTTTTCTATTTTTCCTAACTAAAATATCTCATTTTCTAAAAATATCGCAGGCAGTTTTATTTAATAAAATAACATAATAAAGTTATAATTGCTAATAACTAACTCATTACCTTTTTTAGCCAAAGTGTATATTCTTTTTTATATTTTCTAAATAAAATTTCTACTTTTCTATTTTTCCTAACTAAAACCTCTCATTTTCCAAAAATAACACAGAGAGTTCTATATAATAAAATAAAATAATAATATTATAATTATTAATGATTAACCAATTAATTGTTTTTCCAAAACGTATATTTTTTTTATATATTTTCTAACTAAAATTTCTCCTAACTAAAACTTCAAAAATATCACGGACAATTTCATTTAGTAACATAAAATACTAATAATTAACTAATCTATACTATTATATTAAAGATGAAAAATTAAAATTTTTGTAGTTGATTTGTAGTCGGGTCCTCCATAATTTGGTCATCCAATCTCTAACCGTTAGATTTTTTAAATTCAATTAATGAGAGCCATTGGATATAATACTAAATATTTTTTGGTATGTTGTGATTTTACTTAATTGCCCTTACTTAATTATACTTCGTGTTTTATTTAATTACCCTTACTTATTTATAAAAAATATTATTAAATAATAATATTACCTATTTATAACCAATTACCTTTTACACCTAAAATATATTACATTCAATGCTCTGTAATTAAAATACATTCATAAAATGATCTGTAAAAATAATATGTATAATAATATTTAGTAAACATAACATATATGGTCTATAAAATATCCAATTTAATTTTAATTTTAGTTCTACAAAGATATTATGCACATATCTTATTTGTAGAACATTTATAATGGGGTAATATGCATGATAATGTTCTGCAAGTATAGCATGCGTGATTTACAAAAATATTCAATTTGATGATGATTTTATACTGCAAGATATCTAATTTGACAATAATTTTGTTACGTAAAGTATGTTCTACACGTTATTTAGGTTGCAGAACATAAATGGTCTCCAAGTCTCCAACTAAATATGGTCTCCATAAAACGTGACTCTATTTATAATTACTAATAACTAACCGATTAGCTTTTTTTTTTTCCCAAAGCGTATAATCTTTTTTATATTTTTTAACTAAAATTTTTCCTAAGTAAAATCTCACATTTTTCAAAAATATCACATGCAATTTAATTCAGTAACATAAAATAGTAATATTATAAATACTAATAATTAACCGATTACCTTTGTTAGCGAAAGCGTATATTCTTTTTTATATTTTTTAACTAAAATTTCTCCTTTTCTAAAATTATTACAGACGGTATCTATCTATACCATACTATTATATAATAGCCGAAACATTGAAAGTTTTGATTTCAATTTTCGGTAATTTATTCTATTTAATCTATCTCTCTGTACTATTATATAATAGCCGAAACATTGAAAGTTTTGATTTTCGATTTTCGATTTTCTCACATATATAACATAACTACAAACTCTTTTAATTGTACTTTACTTAGAATTCAAAACCACGACCTTTTTTTAGAAAATATTTATATTTATATTTATATATATTACAACAAAATATATTATTAATTTTAACGGTTATTTTTACTGACATGCTTACTAAACTAATAAACTATTATAAAATCTATAATATTTTTTTTAGATTTAAAGTATTAAAGTAGTACTTTTAATTCTTTTTAAAAATGAAGCATTTTCAGAAGTATTAAAATCTCAAAAAATTTAAAAGTAAATTTCAAAATTAATATTAAAGTTGTCAGTGCGTTGCACGGGTTATAGGCTTGTATATAATAAGCGTAAGGGAGATCTTATCCAAAACTTTGATCGGTCACTGTACTACCAAAAGTATATGATTCGTTGAATTATAAAACTATAAATATTCAAATAGATGAGGACCGTTAGATATAATATTAAAAATTGTATTTGATTAATAATAGGATAGTATTTAAATACTAAAAGGTGTATTTTGATAATTTAAACCAATTATAAATAGGTTTTCTATATTGAATAGAAATCTTTATGTAAAAAACCGTAATTATATTTTCTCTTTAGTTTATGGATAGTTCCAGTTAGATAATAATTATTAAACCATCATTAAATTAAAGATAATTTTGTTAGCTTCGCGTGGGCTGTAAAATTGTTAAAATCTGATGTCTAAAACTCAAAATAGAGCTCAAACAGTAAAGTGATTATCTAAATTTTAATAATTTTTTATTATTATTGTAGCACCAATTTAATTTTTTTCCTAATTCTTTTAAATTTATAAATTCTATGTTTAGTTCAATAAAATATTAAAATCAATTTAAGAAAAAATTAAAATCAATATGGTCCGTGTACGACCAGTATACGACCAAATTAATTATTACAGTTAGATCTTAAATAGATCGATGAGAATTGTTAGATCTAATATTAAAAAGTGTATCTGATTAATAATAGAATTATATTTAAATACTAAAAAGTGTATTTTGATAATTTAAAATTTCTCTATGTAAAAAATTCTTAAATATCTTTTCTCTTTAATTTATGTATAGTTCGAGTTAGATAATAATTGTTAAACCAAATATCAGATAACAATTCATATCGATTACAATATAAAAAATTATCAATGTAATGCTCATGTATATCATATAACAATGATACACGTGGACCCTGCGTTATAAGAGACTTAGGAGAACTCCTGTACATGAATAAATTTAAACATTTTTTTTCTGAAGGAACATAACAATTTGATTAATCCAAATTATAATTATATTATTTTACATATAACAAACATAAAATGATAATATCAAAATATTATTAAAATATTGAGGGTTTCATATTCATAAACAATAATTTTGAATATAATATTTAACCATCTTTTCTTTTCAATTTATGGGTAGGTCAACTGGTCAAGTTAGATAATAATTATTAAATCATCATTAAATTAAAGATAATTTTATTAGTTTCACATGGGTTGTAAAATCGTCAAAATTCAATTTCTAAAACTCAAGATAGAACCCAAATAGTAAAGTGAGTATCTAAATTTTAATAAATATTTTTTTATAATTGTAGCACCAATTTATTTATTTTTCCACTAATTCTTTTAAATATAGAAATTTTATCTTTCTTTCGATAAAGTATTAAAATAAATTAAGAACAAATTCAAATCGATAAAGACTATAATAATACTAGCTTAAAACCCGTGCGATGCACGGATTGTTAATTATTATTTTATTATTATATTTTTAATATTTTATTAATTGTATTTGTTAAAAAAATAAGTAGGCATATTAAAATAGCTAAATACTTTTAATTAATTAAAAAAATTAAAACAGATTTTAGAATAAATAAGTAAGGGTTTGCCCGTTATATTTTTGGAAAATGAGGGGTTTTAATAAGAAAAAATAAAAAATGTAACATATATTTAGTTTAAAAAGGTAAATGCTCGTGATATTTTTGGAAAATGAGGTTTTAAAATTTAATAATTAAAAGTACTTAAATCCGTTTTAAAATAAATAAGTAAAGGGTTTCCTATGATATTTTTGGGAAAAAAAATGAATTTTAGTGAGAAAAATAGAAAAAGTAAATTGAAAAAGACAATTTCCCGTGATATATTTAGAAAAGAAGGGACTTTGTTAGAAAAAAAATCTATAATTTGTTTTAGAGTAATTGGTTATAAATAGGTATTTGATTATTTATATTTTAATATTCTTAGTGATTGCATTTGTTAAGAAAAATAAGTAGACATGTTAAAATAGGTAAACTTTTAAAAAATAATTATAATATTATAGGTTTAAAAATAAATAACTAAAGGTTTGTCTCTGATATTTTTGGAAAATGAGAGGTTTTAGTAAGGAAAAATAGAAAAAACTAACATGTTTTAGTTAAAAAAAGGTAATTGTCATGTTTGAAAAAGTAGAGGAATTTGTTAGAAAAAATAATGTATTTTAGGGAAAAAAAGGTAATTGGTTATAAATAGGTAATAATATTATTTAATAATATATTTCTATAAATAAGTAAGGTTAATTAGGTAAAAATACGAAATACATTTAAGGGCAATTAAGTAAAATCACAACGTACCATACCGACCAACCAAACTTTTAATGTTTCGTCTATTATATAATAGTATTGATGAGAATAAAATTTTATATAATCATAACATAATTTTTATTCTGTTTAATAATTTTAAAGTAATAATGTATTTTAAAATTTAATATACACTATAAATAAAACCGAAACATTAAAAGTAAAAGCAGTTAGTAAGATACTTATATCAGTATGTACTTAATATCCTTATTATATTAAACTCTTTTATATAATAAGCATAATAGGGATTTATCCAAAATTTTGATCGTGACAACCAAATTAATAAGGACTATTAGATATTAACTAGATAAATGAAAATCGTTTGATCAAATATTAAAAAAGTGTATTTTATTTATAATAGGATTATATTTAAATTCTAAAAAGTGTATTTTGATAATTTAAACCAAATATACCAAATATAAATAAGTTTTCTATATTGAATAGAATTCTCCATGTAAAAAATGCGTGACTTTCTTTTCTCTTTCATGGACAATTTTAGTTAGATAAAAATTGTTAAACCATCTTTTAATTAAAAATAATTTAATTATCTTCACGTGGGGTGTAAAATCGTCAAAATCTGATTTTTAAAACACAAGATAAAGCCCAAATCAGTAAAGTGAGTATTTAAATTCTAATAATGATTATTATGTCATCATTATTTTAACGTCAATTTAATTACTTTTTTCTAACTATTTTAAATTTAGAAATCTATGTTCAAAAATTAAAATCAATTTAAGAAAATTCAAATCAACAAAGAATATAATAATACGAGGATAAAATTTTATAAAATTGTGCATATTTTTTATCCTATTTTATTAAGTTATAGATCATAACTAATCAAATATAATTTATTATTAAATAATAGATTATACGCAAATGGTGATTTTGTTTTATAAGCACTCATAGAGACCTAATTTCATTGTTAGCAGGACTATATTCATATTAAAAAAAAACCGTATTTTGAAATTGTAGACTCAGCTACAGAACATACCTAACTTTTTTATTCTACATACATTGTAAATTATTAAATTCGAAACTTTAAAAGTTTGTTAATCAATTAGTATAGTACTTTTCTGAAAAATCGTACTTTACAAAAAATAGTATCAAATAACCTATGTCTGAAAGAAAAAAAATGAAAAAAATTCTTTTTTTTTTCAAAAAAAAACCTGTAAATTTTAATATGTTGTTGGTAGATTCAAATCTTAGATCATTCTACATTATAATTTTACTGTTATGTTATATGTAACGTTTCTCAACAATTTAATTTGAAAGATCCAACGATTATGGATTGAGTGATCAAACAAAGCGACCACACTTCATTATTTAGTATTTAATATAATAACATAGATATTTACGGGATATACTATAAAAAAAATTAATTTTATACAGAATTTTGATCGTCACGGTGTACTACTTTAAAAGAAGAACTATTACAAAAAAAATATATTTTAATTGATAATTTATTTTCTCAAAATTTCAAAGTTCCCGTATCATTAACATATTACAAAAAAGAGTATATTATATTTTAGCAATAAATATTTAAAAAAATTAAAAAATTATAAATATTAGGAAAAATTAATGATGTTATCATGGTAGCTTGGTCCTAAATACCGCCAAAACATTCTCAACCGTTAGATCCAATACTTTTAAAAATAGATGATCAAGATTATATCATATAAAAAGAAATTATTGTCTAAAAATGATATAAGTTAAAAGATATTATATTAGGATTGGATTTTCCAAAAAGTTAAAACATAAAAATAGTTGTAATTAAATAAGGAAACCCATTTATAACCAAAATAATAAAAATCGTTTAATCTCAAATAGATAGGTGAAAACCGTTAGATTTAACATTAAAACCTGTATTTGGTTAATAAAAGTTATTCTAATAATCTAAACTACATATAAGTTAGGTAGATTTCCTAAATCGAATAGAATTCTCAACATTAAATTTCGTCACTTTATTCTCTTTTTAGTCTTAGAATAGTTTTTAATTGAAAAAGAACTATTAAACCACAACTAAATTAAAGATTATTTTGTGAATATCATGTGAACCGTAAAATTGGCCAAATCTAAATTTTGTAACTCAATATAAATAAATATTAAATTGAGCGTGTAAAATATAATAAATATCAAATTTTTAACTATAATTTTTTTGGCTAAATCTTTTTTAACAATAATTTAATCATGTAAACTAATAACTTTTAAATATTAAAATATTCATAAATAAATATAATTATAAATATTAAAAAAACAATCGTGTGTTGCATCGTAATAAAAATATAATTATAAATGAAATTTAAGTAACCGTGTATCGCACGGGCTATAAACTAGTATATATATATATATATATATATATATATATATATATATATATATATATATATATATATATATATATATATAGAGAGAGAGGCTTTTGTTCAACTAGAAACTAAAATTAAAATAGAAACTAAAAACTAATCTAAGCCCTTATATTAATTTAATCTAATGGCCCTCTACTGCACCACACACAGTTAAAATACACCCTCACATACACAATCCCACCTAATTCCCTTCATTTTTAATTTGATTTTTCCCATGAATCGGTGAACTTTTTTTGAAATCCGACTTCACTATATTTTTCTTCATCTTCCAACGATCAATATGCATACCATATGTGCTATATTACGGAGTACTAAAATTTTAGTGGTTTCTATAATAATAAATAGTGATTTCAGCATAGATCTAGCGATTTATTTTTATATACGTATAAATTTAGTGATTTTGCAGTTCAAAATTTGTAATTTATGTATAGGTCTGGAGAAAAAATCACTACATTTACGCAGAAATCACTATTTATTCTTACATGAATCACCAACATTTTAGTGATTCTCGCAAGCATAAATAGTGATTTATCGTCGAAATATATCAAATATGGTATGCAAACTAATTGTTGCGAGATGAAAAAAAATACAGTGAAGTCAGATTTCAAAAAAAGATCACCAATTAACGAGAAAAATATAATTACGAATGGAGGGGATTAGGTGGGGTTGTATGTGAGAGGGTGTATTTAACTGTGTGTGGTGCAGTTTCTAGTTTTTAATTAGTACAGGTTTCTAGTTGAATAGGACCCTATTTATATATATATATATATATATAGGCAAATGATCAAATGAGACCCTCTGTTAAAATGAGAACTGAGACTCTATCTCAACCCCAAATTTTTTTATATAATATTATACCCTGACCATTTATAATTATACGTCTGTGAATTGTTTTCTTCTTTCTTCCTCATCCCATTTCCATATCTCTCATTTTCAACTACATCCACCATATCTCTCATTCCTAATGCCACTATATATCATCATCGTTATTCAACAAAAATCGTGTGTCATCAAACCCCTAGTTTTTGCTATCATCAGCATATATACCTCTGATTCGCCATTTTCGATCTATTACTATCATTGTTGTTTGCTACAATTTCTGAATCGATGTAACCAAAAAATAAATATAGTCATGTACGACTTGTTTCGAATTTAAAACTTCTCAGATCTGTTTATCAAAAAACTGGTGGTTATGAAGATTATGGTGGATACAATGATGTTTAAAATATGGCGACGAATAATATAGTGAAGATGATGGTGGTAAGTATGGTAGGATTTTCTTTTGATTTATAAATTCTCAAATATGATTTCATAATTATAGTGGTGGTCATGGGGGAAATGATTGCGGTGTGGGTGGAAGACGCATGAGGGAGATAGTCACTGTAGTGGTGGTAGGTATGGTGGAAGTTCTGTTTTTTGATGATTTGCTTTAAAAGAAATTGGTGATTTGTGTAGAAATTAGGTGATTTGTCTTGAAATTTTAGTAATTTAAGCATAGTTTTGGTGATTCGGTATGTTATGATAATATTGGCGTTGTGCCTCTTTTATAATGGTGGTAGAGGTGAAAGATCTGTGATGGCGAGTTATGGTATGGTGGATATTATGTTAATGATGGTGGTGATTTGCTTTAATAGATTCTGGTAGTTTGTGCTGAAATTTAGTGATTCATGTTGAGTTTTGAGTGATTCAGGTTTGAATTTGATGATTATGTAAGTGGTGGTGATAGCTGATTTAAATTTTGGTGATTCATGATGATGTGGTAGACTATGACAGTGATTGTGGTGTTGGTGATGCTAACGAAGGTGGGCTGATGATCATTGTGGTGATGGTTGTACATATAGTTTTTTTTATATGGCAATGATTGTACATACAGTTAAAAAGTAAATATGTGTGTATATAATAATTTAGTGATTTGTTGTACAATTTTAGTGATTTCGTGATAGGCTCTCAATTCTCATAATAAGAGGGGTCTCATTGGAGTAGTATATATATGGGGGTTTACTCCAATACAAACCACTCTTAGACTACAAACTACAAACTAAATAATTTTAGTGATTTCTGTAAGAATAAATAGTGATTTCAGCATAGATCTAGCTATTTATTTTTATATACGTATAAATTTAGTGATTTTACGGTACAAAATATGTAATTTACGTATAGATCTGGAGAAAAAATCACTACATTTACGCAGAAATCACTATTTATTCTTACAGGAATCACCAACATTTTAGTGATTCTCACAAGCATAAATAGTGGTTAATCGTCGGAATATATCAAATATGATATGCAAATTGATCGTTGGGAGATGGAGAAAAATACGGTGAAGTCGGATTTCAAAAAAAAGGTCTCCGATTGACGAGAAAAGTCAAATTAAAAACGGAGAGGAATGGGTGTGATTGTGTGTGGGAATGTGTATTTTAGTTGTGTGTTGTGCATATAGGGGGCCCTTAGATTAGATTAATCTAAGGGTTTAGATTGGTTCAATTGTTATCACCAAGTTTCATTGATTTTAATATTCGTTACATTGAAAGGAAATTTCTGAAATATCCTCACCAAAAGTAACGGAGTTAAAGACATTTGGGGAGTACACACTTTATAAAAAAATTGGAAGACTGGTATTGCAAATAGAAGTTTTTGAGCTTCGATGTCTCAAGTGGTCTGACACACAAAGTGCAATTTACTCTTACATATTCTAATCAAAATGTATATCAAGCAATATTGCAGTAGACATTGCACTTTACAATTTTTGAACATAACTCGTTCAAACTGTATTAAAAATAGAAACTTGAACATGAATTATTGGTGTTGCGCTTAGAAGTCAATGTAAATTCTCTTTAGTCTTAGGAAATAAAAAATAAATTAAACATACTTATATATATATATATATAACATAAATATATTTTCAAAAAAATATATTTATATATAATTCGATTTATTCCGTTTTAAACGAACCGTTATTCTGACGAAATCGGGCCAAATCAATTTTTATATGAGTTCAAATCGAAAACAAACTGACCGGAATTTTGGAAAAATTCAAACCAAACTAAACCAACATTATCTAGTTCGATTTGATTTTTTGGTTTCAGTTTGTTTTTGCTCATCCCAAAATTTAGCAAAAAAATGATTGATATAATAGTATTTCTTTTTTATTTTTACTTCAGTATTTATTTCTTTTATCTTTATCTTACTAACAAAATATTATTACACACAATTTTAAGTTTAATATGATATCTTTATAGTTTTCAATATTTATTATTTTAACACTATTAATGTGAAAAAGTATATAAAAAATTAATATATAAATAAACGGGCCTGAAGCATTCATTGTCAGAGTGCCGAAAATTTATAAATATAAATATAGTGAAATTAAAATTTTTATAACTAATTTTAATACAAGTATAACAATGCCTTATATTTGATTCAAACACAAAATTATAGTAAATAAAAATAGATCATTTTCAAAATTAATTTTGTACAAGATAATTTTAATTAGAACTAAAATATATCAACTAATATAAACATTCATAGGTTTAACAAAAAAAAAGTAATTTTGCTACTAAGATATGGATTAAGTTACCAAATGAAGATAAAAAAATAACTATATTTATCTAATATTAAATGCAAGGAAGATAGAAACTAAAAATAATATTAACTTGCATTGGAGTCAATTAAGTGATTATTACACTTTTACCATCGACACATTAGAAAAACTTTTAAATGAAAAAATAATTTTTTATGAGCTTTATGATCATACTTTATACATCCTGTTAAATTAATATATAAAATTTATGCACAAGATTTGCCCAAATCATAAGTTTCTAAAAATATATGACTATTTAAATACATGTCAAAATTTTCAAAGTAATTGATACTTGTTAATAGAGTATGTTAGTTAAAAATATTAGAGATATTTTATATTTTAAAGTATGGGAAAAAACTAATTAGTTAAGAAAAACAAACAATCTACAAATAGCTAGCTATAGAATCATTAAATAAATAACGTGAATATAATTTTAAAAATACGGATATGTTTGGGAACGAACAACGTATAACGAAATCTTACATGGGCTATTTTTTATTAATCATTTCCCTATTAAATAATACTTTTTTATTTAAAATTACTTATATTTGATAGTTGGATTTGGTCTTCTCATATTTTAAATTTTGTATTCTCTATATAAAAATTTATATGTGTTTTAATATTTGAAATTTTAATTCATCAAAATTTTCACATATATGATTCAATACTTGTAATCATAGTTACATTCAGATCTTTCAAATATATTGTAACGTAAAAAATCTCCAATTTCACATTTATGGGATGTTTGGATCGTCTAAGACAATGAGAATCAGGAATAGGAATGAAAGTAATCAATATGGAGATAAATGACTATGGGAATGAGTTCAGTGATTATATTTGGTTGTTTTGGGAATCAAAATCAATTTTTTTTGAATTCAAATTAGAAATAAAAATAAATTTACAAAATATAATAAGAATCTTTACAAAATATAATCAATTTTTTTATTTTATAAATATACACGGAGATGCATGTAGATATGCATTTACACGCATCTATATATACGATAATTGGACAACATTAACGATTAAGTTATGATGTAATTGAAAATTTGTTGATGTAATCATTAGTTCCTAAAAAAACGTCTTTCATAGTTTATCATAAACTTCCTTAGAATGTTGATTAGATAAACGACTACATTGATCCACATTCACATGATGAAACATAACTTGTTCCATGGCATCCGAAAAATGGCAAAATTATGAACCACAAGAAATGTGGGTTGAGGATATAACATCTCATTTTCAATCAACAACCTACCAAACAAATTCTCTTAACGGTCTTGCAAAGAAACAGACATTGCCTTATTTTTCATCCTTGAAAAGAACACAAAGGTAATCGACATGATGTTCATACACATTCAACAATCCATCAAGTATACTCGAAACATTTAAATCAAACACATAAAGAGCAAAACAACTATTTCTCCAAACTAGCCTTAAAAAGTGCATAAATTTCAAATTTAGTTCAGTCCAAACAACATCCTTCTTTCTAATTAGAATGGTATTCGTCCAAGTGGAGTCGACATCTAAACCTCGTGAAAAAATTTAGTAAAAGAGTGAATTAACCTGATAATTTCCCAATAATTTTTTTCGTCTAAGAAAAACTTGTTCTTTAGCAGGTTCTGAATTAGAGATGCAACGAGCCATCATCTTCTCTTATCCAACCTTCTAATTATCATCCACCTTGTCCATAACATAACCAATTTCAAAAGACTCACTATAGAAAATCCAGACCTTGGTAAGTCCTCATTTCTGAAGTCATGCGGAACTCAAAGTTCATAAAAACTAATTAGACACAACTTTCAGAAGGAAATCAGACAAATTCTCAATCAATTTAATAGGCCCATGACCCATCTTACTCATTTTTGATTCATTATCGATGGCTAAATCAGATGAATCCACCATCTTATTTGTACCACTATTGTTCACTCTTGGATTAAGATTCAAGAAAGAATCATCTAAGACTATTTCCGGAAGTAGATCCTTGAAGATATCTCGAAGTTGAGATTCCAAGCACACGGGAGATGGAAGCTCTTCCAAATCGAAATTGTAGTCCGAAAGAGACGATAAAAAAAGTTATGAGAAAGAGGCAAGATGAAAATTAAGCTGGGTGAAGGAGGAAGGGAAAGAAGGTGTGAAAGAGATGATAGAGAAAAGTTATGAGAAAGAGGCAAGATGAAGAGAATGTTGGGTATAATACTATACTACACAACAATAATAGGGTAGTTATATATATTTATATTAACAAGAACATGCAGATAAAACCAATTAACGAAACATAGACCTTTTTCATAGTATATATGCAGATAAAACATAGTATAGTATAGTATAGGCCTTAACAGATTCAGCCTTTTCATGATCAATAACCGGTTTCTCATACTGCACCACCGGCCATAGACCCTTTACTGTAAGCCACAGTTTCATCTTTTTCTGCCAACGAGAAAAACCAACACCCCCACCGAATTTATCAGGCATACCCGATAAATTGATAGGTTGTGGGAAACGGTACATAGTCCAATCGATGGTGGGTACAACAACACCAGACCCAGACCCAGTAGCACCAACAGTAGGAGTTTCAGTTTCTTTAACCATCTTGCTAATTAACAATATATAACACGAGTAATCTCTTCAAGATTGTTGGGTATAATACTATACTATACAACAATAATAGGGCAGTTATATATATTTATATTAACAAGAACAAACAGATAAAACCAATTAACGAAAGAAACACGAAGGTCGAAACAAGAATATAATTAAAGACTGTAAATAACAAGATAAGAAAGAACACTTATCTCAGTAGCTTTAAACATATACTGATAGATAAAGAACAGAACAACTGAGTCGCCAAGCCTTTCGAGAAGTCTCTACTGTTCTTGAAGAGATTATTGTCCCACTTACGCTGTGTTGGGTTGCAGCAATATCACTTCCAAGATAAAACAACACAGATCAATCCACTCATAGTAATGACAATGATCAACAGCGACCAGCACCTCAGTTCGCCCAAGAACTATGTAAAATAATTTGTATGTGTTGAGAGAGAACATAGAAGTAGATAGTTGTTAGGGTTTTTTCCAGTACGTATATCCTTACAGTTCTTATTATTTTTTTTTTCAAACATTTAGTTTTGTATATACAATACAAAATAAAACGTAACATACCAAATAAAACCGTAACTGCATATATGACATTTAATACTAATTATTCTGATTTACTTTCATTAACAACTGTCATCAGGATTTAATATCAGTTACAGCTTCCATCAGGATTTAATCCTATCAGGACCTGGACCATCAATAGTTAACTGGTTCATCAGGATCAGTAGTGAACTGGTCCAAGCCATCAGGAGTTAATCCAAGAACTCACTACGCCATAAGTGCTCATAGGCAACGCTTTCTATGAGTGTTGCAAGCAAAACGTTTCAATAAATAGGCTCAGTTTTAGTCTTTTGCAACATTGCTCGAATACTATTGCATTAGACATACATTTGGTGTTGCACGTGAATATTGGGGTTTCAGCATGCAACACATTGGATGGTGTTGCATTTAATCTAATATTTTAATAATTATAAAATAAACTTGAATACATTTTCAAGAAAAATACATTACATTTTGATCAATCTTTTTACTTTTCAAGTTTGAAACATAAAATATTACAAAATTAAATATCTAAAATAAATATGTAGCCTTTTTTATTTTAAAATAAAAATATAATTTTTAAATTTTTGTGTTTATAAAAAAATGTAAGTAAATTGAAATAATTACCACTTATATATATATTTCTTACTTTTAAAGTTTGATATATAATAATTTATGATTTCATTAGGAATATTTAATATAAATACAAGTCATGTTTTATAATATTACAAAATTTAAGTAATAAATTAAATAAGCTCAAAACACCTTTTAAGGATAAAAAAAGAAAACCAGGAGCGCCAAAAAATTGGGCGGATAATTTCCCCCCTAAAGCAAAAATTTCAATACATTTTCTCCCGCATACACTATCTCTCAATATCTCAGACATCCTCCCTCTCAAACACTCTCTGGCTCTCACACACTCTCTCTTTTACAGTGTCTCCTCGAACTCATTCAGTCATACAATTGGTAATTAATTACACATTTTCTTGACTACAACATTCACTCTTCACTCATTGTTTTTTTTTTAAATTTTGCAGGCTTTCAATTTAGGGCTTTCAGTTTGGGGCTTTTGATTTAGGGCTTTGAGTTGGGTCTTTCGATTTAGGGCTTTTGTTAAGGTAAAATACCTCTATTTAATTAGGGCTTTTAGTTTAGGGCTTTTAATTGATTGATTAGATATTTAATTTAGGGTTTTGTATGACTTTATGTAATTTGTGTTTGTTTGTTGGATATAAAGTGAGAGATACACATGGATATAGAGGGAGATAGTGATATAGAGAGATATACAGGGAGAGAGATACACAAAGAGGGAGAAAAAGATGAAGAGTGCGATAGAGATGGTAGAAAGATTGAGAGATTGAGAGAGAGAGAAGAGTTATAGAAAAAAATATAAATAGGAAGAAAGCCCATGTATACGGTTTTTCTTTCTCGTTTTATAAATGTAAGCCTAAGTTCTTGTTTAATTTGCTTATTTTGTAGGTTTTCAAATTAAGGGCTTTGAACTTCCGTTGATTAAAATGTTGGATGTATTGTTTATTTTGCTGCTTTTTTGATTAGGTTTGCTCAGATTTGGAACTTGATTTTTGATTTTTGTTGTTTGTATTGATGGTGGAATCATTTTTATGCTCATTTATTGAATTGAATGTTTATGTGTAGTGTCTGTGTGTGTTTAGACCAATTCAAAGTGATTTATTTAGCCTACAAAATGCAAAAAATTTGTTCCGTATTACTGAGGCTGGTGATTTGTAATACTGTGTTGATAATTTGTAGTATTGTGGCCAGCAGAACAGTCATGTGTTTCACATGATTTTTTTTGTTTTATATCGAACCTGACTAGTCCATGATTACCTAGTGCTTGCTCTATACTGAAACTGTAAAGTGTGCAAGTTCTCTGGGTGGAAAAGCTCTGGTCTCATGTATATTCTTATGCAGCCTCTCTGTGGAACTGACCCTATGATTGTCCTGGAGTATTCAATGCTTGTTCTTGAAAGCTGCCCATCGCAAACCATTGAGCTCTTTCTGTCTGGAAATATTCCTGCAGATTTGGTCAATTCTTATTTGAAGCAGCATGCTCCGAACATGCAAGCCACATATTTAGAACTAATGCTTGCAATGAATGAACACGAGATCTCTGGAAATCTGCAGAATGAAATGGTAACAAATTTTCTATAGAATTCCTGCTAGTTTTAAAGATGCAAATATATTATGCATATATTGACTAATTATTGTGGTGATACAAGACATTCTTTATTAATTTCTATCTTTAGACGGTAAACTATATTACAATTACTGATGGCAGAGGTGTGTTCTTATTTTTCCAAAAGGTGACAATGTGGACCAGTTGTCAATTTATTTAGAGGTGGCAGATTTGGTTACTTGTGTTAAGTGTTTACTTGCTCTTGGTTTACGTACTTCTGACACTCCTATTTACTGTTTATCTGTTTATTTTTGCCGCTTGGGATGTTTAATTTGATCACCACAGTTTTAGTTCTTCTACTTAGAAACAAAGCGGGGACTCTATATATCATACCTTTTTCCTTCAAGCATTTCACACAGGGTACAATCATGATTCTCTATGTTTGTAAAGTGAATATTTATTTTTCATGTGCTACTCAGGAATTGGTTGGATTTTGTTAATCCCACCAAAACATTTAGTTCTCATTTCAAGTCTGCAGGATCAGAAGTTGTGGTAGAGAATGCACATATCATCAGATGAGTAATATAAACTGTCAATGTTCCTAGCAAAGGAACTGGAAGTACTCCAGAAGGGACGAGTAAAAATGTAAGTAGATGGTTTTAATTGTGTTAGGCCGAATACAATATAATCAAATATATATGAGAATAACAATAATCAAGAACACTGTTTATGAATCAATAAACTGTAATTGTATTAACAGCTTCTCTCTTTATGATGTTAAAGAATCACAAAGAGCTTCTAGGTTACAAGAATAATAATCAATGATCGCATCCCTTCTAGGGATAACCTATCTGTGTTTATATAATACACAGCTACATACAATCCATCTCTAATTGATATTCCTATAAGTTAGCTATACAATTCATATCAATTAAGGATTGCTTCTTATCTTCTATTCCGTTTCCTTAGCTGTATCAACATATTCTGCTTCTTTCCATCTTCAGAATATATTGCTTCTAGAATATTCAATTCAGCACTGACAGCTAATTCAACTATCACCACGTCAGACTTTAACAAACTCTGACTGGCTTCAATGTAAAGTCTGATGAGCATCTGTTGCTTAAACACTGATGAACAAACGTCAGCAATTATATCTAACAATCTCCCCCAACTTGTGCATAATAAAAATGTACAAGTTAAACAGATAATTGATGATGTCAAAACATATAACAAATGCAGTGTTTAAAATATATCAGAGTTTAACTTTATCTTAGAATAGAAAACATTAAAAACTTACAGTCAGACTTTACTTGATTTCTTCAATATCAGGCACTGTCCTGATATAGTCTGTAAGCAATCTTCTTTCAGCTCTCTCTAGCTCAGCAATCATAATCTCTTTCAGCTCCTTCAATTCTGAATCACTTTCACCAGTTTGATATATGGCAGCCCTCAGAGAATATACGTTGTTTCTTCTCATATCATTGCCCAGTCTTATTATAAAGGCTTTGTCAGATTCCAAATTGAATTCCAACACCTTTATTCCAAGAGATGTAGAGAGCTTTGCACTATTTCTTCTCATCTCAACAAGATTTCCATGAGCATCTTTGTACTTAGGAATGTAAGCACTTGTAATTTTAGCACCACTGAGAACCTTTGCTCTCATCATCCTTACTCTCAAAACTTCAGCAGCATTTTGAGTCCTTTGATTTCTGACTTTGAGTAGATATAAGACATATTCTAACTCTTCAGCCATTTTCAAGTGTATATCATTTTCACCTATTCTGTATACTCTGCCATCAGCCATGAAGTATAACAGAAAGTCCTTCCTAAGTCCCTTATGATGAATTAACTGAACAGACTCTAGCTTGTCAAGGCTCTCTTGAGTAACCCCAACACCAGGTTCTGCCAGTGAAGTTTGATCCATTGGACTGTTATTTATCCTCTTTTCTCTGTGTGAACCTAAACCAGACTTGTCATAAGATTCTTTTCCAAGTACTGTCCTGGTTTGAGAAAAATTCACAGGTTCTAGCTTCAGAGTTTCAGAAAGTACAGGTCTTAAGAAACCTTTGAGTTGTGGAGCTAGCTGAGTTTGTACAACTTGAGCCTTGTCAGAGGTTGTCACAATTTTAGTAGAAATATCAACATGAGCAACGTCAGAGGTTGATTTGTTTATCCTTGATTCAACTTGAGCAATGTCAGAGGTTGAATAAATCTTCTTTGGTAACTGTCCTTCTTCTACCAGTTTACCCTTACCCTTATCAGTATTTGCTATCACAGGCCTCCTTGAGTATTGTATACTCTGTTGAGAAGTTTCCTTGATGGAAATACCCATTTCTTTCTTTCTAGGAACCTTGACAGCTTTCTTCTTGTAAGTACCATCCTTTAATTTCCTCTCATGCTCTTCAGCAAGACTCAGCATTTCAGCTTCCATGTCTTCAACTGTAGCTTCATTACCATGTTCTTCTAAAAACATCTTAGTAGCAATTTCTTCATCAGTAAATGGATTGGCTGAAATAATTAAACTCTTAAGTCTTGAACCACTGGCAGAGTTTGAGATTCCTTTACCAGAGTTTGTCAACCTATCAGAATTTAATCTTGATCTTCTTTGCCCTTGAGCAGAAATTAAATTCCTCTCAGTTTCCTTGCTTCCACCATCAGCAAAATCATCCCTCCGTCTCAGAGTTTGAGTGTCTTTGCATTTGTCATTTGGTACACTCTCCCCTTTTTTGACATCATCAGAAAGTAATACTGATGTCAGCAACTCTAACGCAGTAGAAATAGAAGTCAGTTGCGCAGACATTGCAGTCTGATTCTCCTCAACTTTCCCAAGCCTCTTCTTAAGTTCATCAGAATCCTTGGCTTGCTGCTTGAACATTGCAGAATAATAAGACCTATCAGTCTTCAAAGTGAGATCCCTTATACCAACTTCATTTCTAAGATTGGTAACCACTGTTTGTGTTTCATCAAACCTATTGTGTAAGGCTTTGATTTGAACCACAGTGGCCTTTAGACTTGTAAGAACATCAGAGTTTGAAATATGCTTTGCAGAATCAGATAGAAAATCCGCAGCCCTTTGTGCTGAAAATACACAATCTGCATCAGCCCATCTGTTATAGTACATATCCTGGTAATACTCAGCAGTCTCTCTATTTACTTCCCTTGCTTCATCAGTATTTACACCATCAGACAATAAAACTTGAATACTAGGGTGTGAATGAGAACCCTCAACATCATTTTCAACTTCTTCATCAATGTCTGCTTCATTTGCAGCAGGAACATTTTCAGCAGTAAGTTCATTATGTAACTGTGCAGCTTCATCAATTACTTTCTCTGCAACAGTTTCAGGAATATCAGAGTTTGCTTGAGCAAAAACCTCTGCTTCTCTTGTAACAACCTCAACAACAGCCTGTTGTAGAGCTTCAAGTAAAACAGCATCTTGGAAAACATTCTCTGTCATAGCTTCCAAACTCTGATCAACTTCTTCACCTTTTTCAGAATTTGCATTATTTACTGAAAGAACTTTTGTGTGAGAACCCACAGAGTCTTCAATCACCAAGGTGGTTTGATCAGCTGCCACATCCTCAGTATCACAAATACTGATACTAGGATGTGCTTCCAAATTTTCATTATGAATAAAGAAATTCATTTCAATATCCTCATTCTCAGAAACTCTGCTGTCAGAGTATGCAGCAGCTTCCTCAACTACATTATCTTTAGATGTAGGAGCTTCGATATCAGCACTTACCATTTCAGGCATAGGTGCTGCTTCAGCATTTTCAACCGCTTCTGCAACAGTATCATCTACTCTGTTCACAGTAACATTTTCCTCAGGAACAGCATTTACATTGGATGCACCAAAGAGATATGCAGCCACCAGTCGCCTCTTTCGCTGTTGCAAAGGTTCAATCTCTTCTTCATCAGAAGAATGTGATCTATTAGCCCTCTTCTTGATTCTAGGAATCCTTGATTTCCCAGCTTCAGCATTTGCAGTAGAATCCACATTTACTTGAACTCTAAGAGATTTAACTACTCTTTTCTTCATTTTCTGTGACCTTTGTTGATGAACAACAGAAGGTCCAGCTTCAGCATTTGACTGTTGAGAATTGTCTTGAAATTGTTGAACCCTCTCAGGTAACAGCAAGACACCAACATCCCCTTTCTTAACATCTTTATTTATAAGATCAGAGAAAACACGTTTATGCAATTTAAACGAGAGAATGACATCATCCTCTAAGATCTCAACATCAGGACAGCAGAAGGTGAATATTAATTGACAAAATCTAGAGAAATAAACAACATTTCTATTCTCTTGCATTTTCTCACCTATATTAGTCAAAATAATTCGAGCAAAATCTAAATTGTGACCAAATAGAAGAGAATACCCTATTTGCAGACTTTCAGTGGGAATCGCATCCCAATTCGTGCACTTCTTTCCAAAAGCCCTAGTGATGCAGTCGAAAAAGAAACTCCATTCCTTGCGCAAAAACGGTCTTTTCAGTTGACCCACCTTTGCCAAAGAACCAGAGTATCCGATTTCCCTCATCATTCTCAATAAAAAGTCATCACCAACAGCAATTGTATAAGAATTAAAACCTTCAAAATCCAAGGCATCACGAACAGTGTCTGGGGTTACAACATACTCTTGACCTTGATATTCAAAAATAATTGAAGATGACCCTGTCTCGCCTCCATTATCATAAGTACCTGTCTGCCAAAAGCTTTTAATTTGAGATGCAGACAGCTTCAATGGTGCGGTAAGAGCATGACCAATGTCAGACTTAGCCAAGAAATTCTGTATTAAATGAAACGCCTCTGGTGCGTTCTCATTCTTCAACGGAGCAGCATAGTTATTTGGAACAAACTCAAGTCCAGAAGCAGTGAAAGCAGTTGAAGCCATTAGTAATATCAAGAAACAAACAGAAGATAGCTTAAAAAAAACGAGAGAGTTTAGGAGAGAAAGTGTTTGTGAATATGTGTGAATGAAACTAGAATACAATTGGAGTAAGTCGTGAAAAACTGGAACGGTTGTGTGTATAATGTATAAATAGAAAATTTAAAAATTAAAAACTGAACAGTTTTTAATTATTAAAACACAACTGTCTTACCCCGTGTACTGTGTAAATGAGACACGTGTCACATATGCAATGACTGACAGCAGTAATTGGCAGTTTCCAATGCGCATGCGCAGTAAAAACATCAATAATTACCGCTGATTACACTTTCCTATGTATGCAATCTCTCTCCTCTCTTTAACACTTTTCTAAACCAATGCCCAAACATACTCTTTTGAAAAACCAAAACAAATGTTTTTCCTCAAAATTATAAACTGTCTGAAACAAATAATTAATTTTAATCATCAGAGATTAAAATAAAATTACCTCAGCGTAGAGTACACAACTCATCAGCTTTTACCAATCCTCCTCCTTTATAAATAAACTCTTTTCACAAACTGTACAGGTGTGATTATTTGTGTGTGTATTAGCAGAGTTTACTGAATATCAATATTTAGATCATCTCAAAGTGCATAAAATTCACAAAATAAATCAGTAAAGACTGGTTGCTCAAACTCTCATATAACATAAAATCTGATTTTTAGATCTATACTCTGTTTTCTGATATCCTTTCATTTGGATATATCTTTTATTTTCACCCCCTTAAATTTTTTTTTTTTTTTTAATTTTTCCAGTAATCAGTGGTTAGCACTAGTCACCAAAAATCAAAGATTTTAGCCCTTATTTCATACAATAAGTTCCTGGGTCTTCCTAGGCATAACATGATCTCAAAGGAATTTGTGCACTTGTTGGCATCTTTTGTTTTGAGGGTGAAATACTTGCAATTAATTGTCAGAGTTTAGACTTTTCATCAGTTAATACACTTAATTTATGAGAGAAAGAGCACACAGCTAATACAGACTCAGTGTATAGGATCAATAAACTAAGAGATGCTATAAATATAAAGACAGTATCATGCTGAAAAAAAATATCTGCACATTTTGTAATCAGAATTTATAATACTTAGAAGGATTCATGATTACTTACTGAAAATCATGCTTCATACAGCTTTCTTCATCGGTCCATATGTTTCAGACAATATTACAATCAGAGTATATCATCAAACTTTAACCGACAGAGTATGATAGACACTTTGTGACTGACAGAGTATGATATCAGAGTTTAGCATCAGAGTTTAACATGCTGACTAAGATAACAGTTAATACATGCAAACAACCATGAGCATTAAATCTAACATGCATAGATTTTGAGTCTAACCAGTATCTCTAGTCAAAACCAGAGACCATTCCAAGTTCATTTACCAATCTTGTAAAGGTAGCTTCACTCAAAGGCTTGGTGAAGATATCTGCAAGTTGTTGGTCTGTAGACACAAAATGAAGCTCAATGGTTCCTTCTTCCACATGTTCCCTGATAAAATGATACCTTATGCTGATGTGCTTGGTCATGGAGTGCTGCACTGGATTACCTGTCATAGCAATAGCACTTTGGTTATCACAGAAAATAGGTATCTTAGAATACCTTAACCCATAATCCAGCAACTGATTCTTCATCCAAAGAATTTGTGCACAACAGCTACCAGCAGCTATATACTCTGCTTCTGCAGTGGATGTTGAGATTGACTTTTGTTTCTTTCTGTACCAAGAAACTAACCTGTCACCTAAAAATTGACAACTTCCACTTGTGCTTTTTCTGTCTATCTTACAGCCTGCAAAATCTGCATCAGAGTAACCAATTAATTTAAACTCTGATTCTCTAGGATACCACAAACCCAAGGTTATGGTTCCTTTAAGATACTTAAAGATCCTTTTCACAGCTGTTAGATGTGGCTCTCTGGGATCTGCTTGGAATCTTGCACAAAGACATGTGGCATACATGATGTCTGGTCTGCTTGCAGTAAGATACAACAGAGACCCTATCATGCCTCTATAGTTTGTCATATCGATTGGTGCCCCACTGTCCTTGTCTAGCTTTGTTGCAGTTGCCATGGGAGTTGTGGCAGATGAACTATCAAGCATACCAAATTTCTTCATAAGATTTCTGGTATATTTTGCCTGATTGATAAAAATCCCATCATCTGTTTGCTTGACCTGTAAGCCTAGAAAATAACTAAGCTCTCCCATCATGCTCATTTGGTACCTGGACTGCATAAGCTTTGCAAACTTCTTACAGAGTTTGTCATTAGTAGATCCAAAAATAATATCATCTACATAAATTTGAACTAAAAGCAAATCATCACCAGAATTGAAATAAAACAAGGTTTTATCAATTGTACCTCTAGTGAACCCACTTTCTAAAAGAAATTGAGCCAGAGTTTCATACCATGCTCTTGGTGCCTGCTTTAGTCCATATAAAGCCTTGTCAAGCCTGTAGACATAATCTGGATGTTTGGGATCTACAAACCCTGGTGGTTGTTCAACAAACACCTCTTCTTCAAGCTTCCCATTGAGAAAAGCACTCTTTACATCCATCTGAAAGACTTTGAACTTTCTATGTGCAGCATAGGCCAGAAAAATCCTTATTGCCTCCAATCTTGCAACTGGAGCAAAGGTTTCATCATAGTCAATTCCTTCTTGCTGTGAATAGCCTTTTCCTACAAGTCTAGCCTTGTTCCTTGTAATTACACCATCACTGTCAGTCTTGTTTCTGAAAACCCACTTTGTACCTACTACAGATCTGTTCTTTGGTCTAGGTACAAGTGTCCATACTTCATTCCTCTCAAATTCATTCAACTCTTCTTGCATAGCTGTTATCCAGTTAGCATCTTGAAGAGCTTCTTCCACTTTCTTTGGTTCTGTTTGAGACAAGAAAGCATGATACAGGCATTCATTTGTAGTAGCACTTCTAGTTCTTACACTAGCATCAGGATCTCCAATTATGAGATCAGGTGTATGTGCCTGTGTCCACTTTCTTGCTGTTGGTAAGTGGCTTCTGGTATCAGTATTGAATCCTCCCCCTTGATCCATGCTCTCCTGATTCATGTGTTGACTTTCTGCAGCTTCTGAGGCTCCCCCTGAATTGGACTGCTCAAAGTTTGAGCTTTCAGAGTTTGAATCAGCTTCCTCAACAGACTCACTTTGTGTGTTTGAGTCACCATGTTGAGCTGCCTCACGCTCCCCCTCAACTGGTTCTCTGTTTTGAGAATTTTCAGTTTCTCCATTATTTACCAGTAAAGGTTCAGAGTATGCTTCGTCAGAGTTTATTAGAACCGCTTCATCAGTGTTTGTCGGTACTGCTTCATCAGAGTTTACATCATCAGAGAATAAATCTTCATTTTCAAATTGCAGTTGATCATATTCATCTAAGTCATCAAGTCCAGTTATTTTCTTGTCATCAAATGACACATGTATAGACTCCATAATCACCTTTGTTCTCAGATTGTATACTCTGAATGCTTTTGTTGACAATGGATAGCCAACAAAAATTCCTTCATCAGCTTTTAACTCAAATTTGGTCAACTGTTCAGGATGAGTCTTCAGAACAAAACACTTACATCCAAATATATGAAAATATTTCAAATTTGGCTTCTTGTTCTTCACCATCTCATATGGTGTCTTTCCATGCTTGTTGATCAATGTTGCATTCTGAGTAAAACAAGCAGTTTGAACAGCTTCTGCCCAGAAATAGGTTGGTAACTTTGCTTCATCAAGCATTGTTCTGGCAGCTTCGATTAGAGTTCTGTTCTTTCTTTCAACTACACCATTTTGCTGTGGAGTCCCTGGTGCAGAAAACTCTTGCTTCACTCCTCTTTCTTTGCAGAAAGCTTCCATTACTGAATTTCTGAATTCAGTTCCATTATCACTTCTTATTATCTTGACTTTGTACTGTGATCCTTTATCCAGTTGATTTACATGATCCATCAGAATCTGAGCAGTTTCATCCTTCTTTGCCAAGAAATAAACCCAAGTGTATCTAGTATACTCATCAACAATTACTAGAGTATATTTCTTTCTGCCCATAGACATTACATTTACTGGACCAAAGAGATCAACATGTAGAAGATGATATGGCTCCACAATTGAAGATTCAGACTTGCTCTTGAAAGATGACTTCCTTAGCTTGGCTTTTTGACAAGAATTACACAGGCCATCTAAGCTGAGTATTGACTTGGGAAGTCCCCTTACAAGATCTTTTCTTATCAGTTCATTGATGTTGTTCAAATTTAGATGAGAGAGCTTCTTATGCCATTTCCAACTCTCTTCATTTGACATTCTTGCTGTCAGACACACAGTTTTTCCATCAGAGTTTGTTACCAAACTTGCTTCATAGATGTTGTTGCGCCTGTGTCCAACTAGAACAACTTTTCCAGTAGATTTACTGATCACTTCACAGTGTTCAGTATGAAAATCTACATGATATCCTCTGTCACAGATTTGACTTACAGATAGCAGATCATGCTTGAGTCCTGAGACAAGAGCTACGTTTGATATGATGACACTTCCAAGATTTATATTGCCATATCCCAGAGTACGTCCTATGTTGCCATCTCCATAGGATACTTTTGGGCCAGCCTTCTCCTTAAAGTCTGATAGCAGGGCTTTGTTTCCAGTCATATGTCCTGAGCATCCACTGTCCAAGATAAGGGTGCTCTCTTTTATGCCCTGCAATCACAAACAATCACAATGTGTTAGATTTAAGGATCCAGACTTGCTTGGATCCTTTGGCTTTCTTAACATTGTTAGCTTTTGCAGCGGTATCACTATCAACAGAGTTTAAACTAACATTGTCAGACTTTATACTTGCAGAGTTTGCTCTAACCCATTTCAAGTTGGGTTTTAGCTCATAGTAATTGTGATAAATAGCATGATAACTCTTGCAAGTATATATGGAATGCCAAGTGCTCCCACAGTGTGTGCATAAAGTCTGTGGCCTAACCCTAACATAATCATTCTTTACCCCAGACTTGGAGGGTAAAGAATTAATATCTTTGTTTTTCCTGCAAAAACTGGCAAGATGGTTAGCACTGCCACAGTTATAACATGTTTTTCTTGGAGCTACTGATGTAGGCAGTTGATTATTCCTTTTATTTATGCCTACTTTTCCATTCCTATTCTTCTTGGACCCTTTTGGTTTCATGGCAGATTTTACCTCTTTGAGCTTATGATTGAACTGTTTTCCTGTCATTAAACCAACATTAACCTGTTTTTCACAGACTTTTACTGGTTTTCTAACAGCTTCTTGCTCAATAGGCTTCTCTGTTGTTGATTCAATATCCACGTGTTCAACACAAGCTTCAACTGGCTCCATAACAGCTTCTTTTACAACTACAGACTTTAGCTTACTGGATTCATGAACAAATTTCACAGGTTTAAGTTGTGGTTTTACTTTAACTTTATCTTTAAACCTGAGTTCATCTTTCTCACAGTAACCTAAACCTACAGTATCTGTTTGAAAAACCTGATGTGTGTCTTTTCCAGAATTAGTCCAGGTTTTAATCACTTTCCTCTCTTTTTCCAACTCAGACTCTATTTGCCTATATCTTTTAAGCAATTCCTGTTCAACATAAACAACATCATCTCTCTCCTTTTGAACTTGTTGCATGTTAACAAGCTTCTCTTCAAGAAATTTATTTCTTTCTTTGAGACCTAGATTCTCAGATTTTATTCTCTCATTCTCTAAAGTCTGATCCCTATAACTAACATGTATGCTTTTAAGATAAATTCTTAATTCAGATATATCATCAATATCATAAGCATAAGTTGTTAGGGGTACCTTATTTTCAGATGAGTCAGCTTCATCTCTACCAGTTGCCATGAGAGCATAATTGACTCCCTCATCTGAGTCTGAAGTGTCTGCCCAGTCTTTGCCTTTTGAGATGAGTGCTTTTTCAGTTTTTCCTTTCTTGCACTCTAGAGCATAGTGACCCATCTCTTTGAACTTGTAGCACTGGATCTCAGATTTGTCCTTCTTTCCAGACTTGGTATCCCTTCCATCAGACTTTCTGAAATTCTTTCTTTCAGAATTTGAGTCTTTCCTAGAGAATTTTTTTCCTTTCTTGAAATTCTTGAATCCCATCTTTTTGAAGGTCTTCACCATCAAGGTAGCCATTTGCATCAACTCCTCTTCATCATCCTCAGAGTCAGAAGCTTCATCAGAGTTTGAGCCATCATCAGAGTTTGATTACTCACTGTCAGAATTTACGACCAATGCTTTTCCTTTGGCTTTCTTCCTTGAGATTTTCTTCTCGATGGGCTTCTCTTCGACTCTGAGAGCAACATATTTTGTCTTCTTGCTTGATCTCCTGTTTCTTTGTTCTATCTCCAATTCATGAGTTTTCAGTAACCCATAAATCTCATCAAGTTCAGTTTCAGCAAGTTCGTAATTATCTCTTATAGTTGTTGTCTTCAAATCCCATCTTTCAGGTAAAGATAAGAGAAATTTGAGATTTGATTCTTCAAGATCATATTCTTTATCAACTAGAGATAAATCATTCAACAGTTTACAGAATCTGTCATATGTCTCAGTCAAGGTTTCATTGGTTCTTGAATCAAAGTGCTCATATTCCTGAGTGAGTATAGTTTTCCTGTTCTTCTTTATAGCAGAGGTTCCTTGACATCTAACTTCCAAAGCATCCCAGATCTCTTTTGCAGTTTTGCATCCAATAACTCTGTTAGACATAACATTATCTAAAGCACTATGGAGTAGATGTCTAACCTTTGCATCCTTTGCAAACGATGAGATGTCTTCAGGAGTGTAGTCCTTCTTCTCCTTTGGAATTGTCTTCTGATCTTCACCAACAACAACTGTTGACAACTTAGTTGGCTTATGAGGACCATCATTGATTCTATCAAGGTATTCTGGATCTGTGGCTTCCAGAAACATGGTCATCTTCACCTTCCAAATTGGATATTCTGCTGGCCTGAGAATTGGAACCCTGATTGACTCATATCGACTCACAGGAGCAGGTTTCACTTGTTCAGTCTTTGGAGCATCAACTTGATTTTCCTCAGTCATGATTATACTTGTATTGTTGATCGAAAACTGTATATATTAAACAGTCTTTTCTCTGATACCAATTGTTAGGCCGAATACAATATAATCAAATATATATGAGAATAACAATAATCAAGAACACTGTTTATGAATCAATAAACTGTAATTGTATTAACAGCTTCTCTCTTTATGATGTTAAAGAATCACAAAGAGCTTCTAGGTTACAAGAATAATAATCAATGATCGCATCCCTTCTAGGGATAACCTATCTGTGTTTATATAATACACAGCTACATACAATCCATCTCTAATTGATATTCCTATAAGTTAGCTATACAATTCATATCAATTAAGGATTGCTTCTTATCTTCTATTCCGTTTCCTTAGCTGTATCAACATATTCTGCTTCTTTCCATCTTCAGAATATATTGCTTCTAGAATATTCAATTCAGCACTGACAGCTAATTCAACTATCACCACGTCAGACTTTAACAAACTCTGACTGGCTTCAATGTAAACTCTGATGAGCATCTGTTGCTTAAACACTGATGAACAAACGTCAGCAATTATATCTAACAAATTGTTATATGTTAATTATAAATGGTAAATCAAAAAGCAGCAGACAGCTGACTTTTAATTGTGTGTCAGGAGTCTTTTGTGTTTTGAACATATTGACAATAATCTTTAAATCAATGCAGCATTAACAAATAAGTTTCAGAGAAGATACCAATCTGTATTATATGTCATGATAATATGATATTTGTACTGAACATTCATCTTTCTTTCTTACTCATTGGCAGAGCAATGCACAGTTATCTCGGTGTTTACTTGCTGGAGAGTTGGAACCTAAAAAAATACTAAAAATGTCCAGTGTTGAGTTGAAGGTATAATCTTTTTGCTTATTTTAGCCATTGCTGATTGTCTGAATATCATTTTTCCTTAATTATACACTGTGTATACTATGTCTCACTATATACTCATGATAACATGATTATACCTTTTGGAATTCAACTATCCTGAAGCATAAGTTTTTTCTTTGTCAAGATCCTGAAGCAAAAGTTATATTACTGAATATTGATATGTTACTCTTTGTTCAAAATTCTACACGTTCTTTCTATAGTTTTAGATCATGTTGATATGAATGTTGCCATTATGTAGCATAGAAAAATTCGGAAAATCACTAAAAAAGGATTGATGTTGCTTAAACAAAAAAAGCAGTGTTGCAATAGACTACACTAGTGTTGCATTACACAGTGGTTCCCATTGTTGACGTGGCACCATGTGGGCTCCATTGTTGACGTGGCACCTTGGTGGGCCCACGTTGACATGGCACCTTGGTGGGCCCCACGCTGATGTGGCACCTTGGTGGGACCCACTGCTGACGTGGCACCATGGTTGGCCCCATTGCTGAAGTGGCTTCAAATCTTATGCAACATCTTGTGGTGTTGCATTTATATGCTTTTGGTGTTGCAATATAGGCCTTACACAATACTTTCGTGGCGTTGCAATAGCTAGTAAAAGCGTTGCGTTAGAGGTCTTACGCAACGTTGGTATTGGCAACGCTGCCATGGTGTTGCCTTTTACCTTAGTCAACGCTATTCAAGCCTTATGCAACACTAAAGAGGGGGTTGCGTATGCTCACTTATGGCGTAGTGACTGGTCCATCAGGATTTAATCCTGACCCAGTTCGTTGAGTTGTTACAAATAAATTTTGATACTGTTAAATTAAATCAATAAAGTAATAAAATTCCTCGCCCAGGTCGCCTCGCGTACGCGAGACGCCGAGACATTCGCCCTTCGACCCGACCCGGGTCGTGATGTGATGTGACGTGACGTGGCGAGACGAGGCGGGCGGTGGCGGCACGCATGTGTGTGGGCGCGCGAGGCACACAATAACACCATGCACACTCACATGCCTTAGTAGTTGTATACTATCTTGCACATGTTATTATATAAAGCCACCAACCTCTCATTACCAATTCTATGTGGGACAAAAGTTCTTTCAACTTAAACAACCCACATAACCCATTTCAAGGAACCTATTTCAACTCAATTTATTTATGAATTCCACTAAGAAAATGTCTTAGATCCAAACATGAAAGTTCAAGTCCTCGTAACAAGGAGCAACCTCCAATTGTTAGTTTTCAGAAATTCCATCAAGAACATATATATAATATGCCTCAAACTTTCTATTTTCTAACAGAGAAAGCTGGGTGAAGGAGGATGGGAAAGAAGGCGTGAAAGAGAATGAATAGGTCAAAGGGAGGGAAGGACGACTAGGGTAAAGAGAAAAAGAGGAAGAGAGGAAAGAGAAGGAGGCGAGAGAAGAGAGAGAACAGTAGACTCTCATCAAAAAATGTAATCTAATATCAACATTTATTAATAATTTTTTAGTAACCAATTTTAAGGTACTATAATATTCTTTATGTCACTGATAGTGATTGGCCGAAACTTAGCCAAATAAATTATTCAACTTATTTTTTTTTTCTAAATTACTTAATACTTCAAATTACACTTTAAATTATGAGTAATTTCATTTATTCTCTACTAGCTTATAACCTGTGCGAAGCACGGACGAATTTAATTTTTCCCCTTATACTTTTTGTGCAACTTAATTTAGGTGTTATCAGTTTATTTAGGTTTGCTTATGTGTATAACATTTCTTTGTCGACATATTCACAATTCAATTAAATTATTGCATATATATATATATATATATATATATATATATCTGTGTGTGCGTGTGTGTGTATGTTTTGTTGGAAGTTTATAAATATTTACATTTCTTTGTTTGAGTAATTTACATTTATATATACAGGAGCTTTAGACTTGTTATCCAGTTTTGTTTTGTGTTCAAGTTGTTGATAGAACTTTTTACATCAAACAAGTGATTGAATTTTAAATTAAAGCTCAACATTGATTTGTTTTTGTATTTTACATAATTAAACAATGCACCATACAATTCACTAAAAGGAACAGACACTATCAACTTATAGAGTACTATTATATATATTTACTTGCATGAGCCTTTATGATATACTTGCAGGACATATTATAGAGTACTAAATCTTATATATATTTACTTTCAAATCTGATAAGCGCCCAATTTTTCACATTTCAAGCCCACTATCAACTTAACTTGTCAATCTATGCAACCCTATATTTTTGTTTATAAAGAGAAACCTATAAATAGTTTCGAGCCTTCATGACCCAAGAAACATTTTTTCAAATTTTCATCAGATACCAAAAATGAATCGAAAGGGACATACAAATATTTCATCTCTCTTCGTGGCTACTAAGATCATAATTTTATCTTTTATATACATTTTTTTTTCTTTCTTCAGTATTTTCATAGCCATAGTTTTATCAGACAAAACAATTAATAATATTAATTCCTAATGCAAAACTACACCTCATCTAGAGCCATGCAAGTATTACTTGAGCCATAATCAACATGTAGAACCAAAAGACAACGGTGATTTCAGAAGAATGATTGTTGAAGTAGCTCTCAGAAAAGCTCTGCAAGAGCAAAATGGCACCGATAGACTTCAAAATTGGTGTGACAGCAAAAGAATATTGGCGACATGGATTGATTGCAACACATATCCCAGAACACGGATTATCAACTCAACGAAACCCTTGAAGCCCTAAAAAGCAACACAATAATTTATTTTTTTAATAGATGCGCAGACAACCAAAAATTGATGTATATTTATCAGGTTTTGTAGAGTTAAATTGACTGAATTCATAGCTCCCATTGTTTAAAATAATGCCTCAAAGCTGATTAGTAATAGTTTGGCAATTAATAGAGCTTCTTTTGCTGATGATAAACATGAAGAAAATGACGGAGTTGAGAATTTTTCGAGATGGGTTAGTAAGAGAGAGTGAAAGCTTTTGCAAAAGAGATCATGGGCGTTGAGGGCGAATGTTGTCGTGGTCAAAGACATATCAGGGAAGTTTAGTTATAAACTAATTACATCAATATATAATTATATTTTATGTGGAAGATATTTGTGATATGTTGCAATATTAAGAACTCATCAAGACCATTTTATGGACGTATTTATAGGGGACTCATCTAGAAAAGTATTTGGAAACTATTTGGGGAGATGTGTTGATTAATAATAAAAACTAAGCCTATTGTTTAGTAAGTAAATCAAGAAAAGAGTTCACTTGCAGCGTACCTTCCTCCGGAGGCTCACGGACCTATCAACACTGAAAAGACCTCGTGATCCAAAAAACATTACCATTTAACACATGAGCCAAAGGTAAACAACAAACACTTTTGCGAATAGTTCCAAAAATGTATCTGTTGGTCCTTGACTATTGCAGAAGGGGGGGGGGGGGTTGAATGCAATACTGATAAATTCCAATCTACATTTCAACAACAAAAACTAAGATTAACGTTTATCAGTTTATGGAATTGCAAACAAGCAAACACACGAGTATTTCTCACAAAATAAATGTTTTATTTATTTTGCAATGGGTTGCTACAACCTCAAGAAAATGTTTGTTTTCTTGAGCTTCGGTTTCTCGAGTGATTACAAAGAATGGATTGAGAGATAGTCTAAGTAGACTAAACCTATCACTATCAACACGGGTCTTGTGAAGCTGCTGTCATTTTCATGTGGCAGCTTCTTACAATTTGCCTACCCGTGAATCTTTCCTAAATTGCTATACAAACAGCTTATCAGTACTGGACAAAGCAATCTAGGAACATTCTATTTTTAGCTAACACAATTCAGTAGATGTAGATTTGTCATACTCTGGAATTGGTGAGCTTTGTCATGTGATCTCTCAAGCTTCGGTCGTAGTCTTGCAGACCTAATGCAGTGTTGGGATACCGCAACACGCCTGTTTCTTGAACATCCAACCTGTCACAAGTTGACTGGGTTGTTCCCCAATACAAATGTTATCCCTTCATGACAGTATCCTAATGGCTGAGCTTGTTGTCACATGAATGTGTTTTTTGAAAGGCATATGTCTAGGCCTATTTGTAAACACCGAGGATTCTACTCAACTTTAATTAAGATGTAATAAGTAAATAATAAAAATCAAATGTCACAGGAATCTCAGAAGATTATATCTGTCAAAGAATGAAGATTAAAGTCATCTACAGACTTGAAGTGATTCTACATTGAAAGAAGATCAATTTGTTGATCAAGCCTCAGTGAAGTATTCAAGCTCAGCGGATTTATTAAAGTGACGGAGATTTCAAGTGATGACAGCAAAAGATACTGATTACGGAGTTCTTGAATGAGAAGGAAGTGAATCACTGCTTAAAGTCAAATAGATAAAGAACAAACATTGTCGTTAGTCACTCATGAACCAGACAATGCATTGAGTGTCAACGTACTATTGTGTTTGTTATTTATCTAAGTTTTATGTGATTCTGGAATTGTTTGAGAAGTCAACTAATTCTATTTATTCTCTTATAAATAATTAATACTAATAAGTAAATTATTTATTAAATTAATTCTGTAAATAATAAATTTAGTTAATTATTTAAATTAGAATATAAATGAACTAGGAAGACTTAGGTTTGGACTAGGAAGACTTAGTTTATTGAACTAGGAAGACTCACAAGTGAGTCTTCCCGATTGTCTTCCTAGGCCAAACATTGTCTTCCCGATTGTCTTCCTAATACAATCCATTGTCTTCCCGAAAGTCTTCCAAGAACAAAATGTTTGTTTTCCTCTAAGTCTTCCAAAGGCAAATTACATTCTGTAAAAGGCACGTGGGTTGATTAAAGGAATGCTTTAGTATTAAAGGAAGATAATTAGAAGCAAGCTTATCACAATTCATTCCAACAGAAGTAAAGACAGCAACCAAAAACATTTCATTCTCTCTGTCTTCATAACTCCTAAACTGTCTGAGCAATTCATTTATGCCAGTGAATTAATTCTTGATTTGTTCTTAACATTTAATCCATATGAATCATTTCACTTGTACTGCTTTGACATTCTAGCGGATCATAATCCCTAGATTTTATATCGAACTACTTTTTAGTATTCGATCCTTTTTATTACAAAAATAGATAAATTCATGTCGAATTTATTCTAGGTTTGTTTTATCAAGTTCATTGTAATCAGTGATCAGAATTGTAACACCCTTCGAGTTTAATAGAGTTTTATTTAACTTGAATATTGTTTTAGTTTTATTCCGCACTAATTTGTTCTAAATTGTTAAATCTTTAAAATGACAAATTCGATTAAACGGTAACGTTTGTATTCAACCCCCCTTCTACAAACTTATCAGGACCTAACAATTGACATCAGAGCCTTTTGATTGATATACAAATCAAAGATCCAATTGTTTTGAGATTTTTTCTTAAACTCTGAAATTTTTATTATTCCTAAAAATCTCAAAAGATGTCTACTACACAGAAAGTGGGTACAGTCAAAATCCCAATGTTTAGCAAGGAGCATTATCCTATGTGGAAGAAGAAAATGCTCCTATTTCTTAAAGTTGCTAATGTTAAATACATTGATGTGCTGAAGAATGGTCCCAAAGTCCCTATGATTATTGAGGGAGAACTAATAGAGAATGATGTTGTTACTAGGGCTGCTAGGATGTACCCTAAGGATCCCAAGGATTACACTCCTGATGTAATAACCCGAAATTTTGGTAAAATTAAATTTTTTCTTATTATGATTAAGTGCATCAGTGAATAGTGAAATTGGTGGATGAATAGTGATTTTGAGGGTTAAGAAAATTTTTCATGCCACCTATGTATGAGACGTAGTGTGGATGTTCCGAAGTCGTATTAGTGATCTACGGAGTAAATAAGTGAATGCAAAGACGATCGGAATTCAGAAATTCCAAATTTTATTTTGGTATAGTATCTGACCGGGCAGCGAATTATATATTATTATATTCAAGAAATGAGATATTAAAATTGAGGATTTGAGGATTTAATATTTTGGAATTTTATTATTTTATTAAAGTCGATTTAAGGATTCGATTGTTGAAGTGAATAGTGAATAGTTACTATTCACTGCGAGAATCGCGTAGAGTTTTATTCGCTCTTTTTAGGAAATATTTCGAATCGTTTCAAGAGGAACAAGGCAACATTTACAGGATTAAATATAGACATGGAAGTAACCTGTAACAAGATTAACTCGAGGGATGCAACATTTGGATCATCCATGTGAAAGGAAACGAACCAGTAAAGCTACTTTAGCCAAACGCATGCATGCGCGACAAGTGTCCCTGTGACTAGCCAAAATATGGTGACTCACCATATATTGTGTGTGTGTGTGTGTGAGACATATATTGTGGGGTCATGAGCAGGTGAATTATGAATGGTGTGAGTAATACAGGTAAGGCAAGGAGTACATGGATCGTGACTACCCTAAATCCCTGACCCCGGATTTGGGGCTGTTACAGAGATGGTATCAGAGCGTTAGGTTACAGTCCTCAGAAACGATAGGAGATCGAGTCTTACAATACCCTTAATAATGATAAGAACATCTAGAGCTCAAATTGAGTTCGTAGTCGGGTTAGAGGACATGACCCTGACTGTTTGAGATGAAGCCCGAGAGGGGACTTCTTCTGGGAAACCGTACTTAGGACTTCATGATTAGTCACCTCGATTCGTATGAGTTATAGATGGATGGGATTCTGAGATACCAGATCCCGAGGCCTTCGAGTAGGCATTTGATGATGCGCTCCTTGAGATGGACGAAGACCTGATAAAGGAGGATCCATAGGATGATCTAAAAGAGGACCCCATGGCGGGTCAAGGAAAGAATCTTGTGGAAAATGTGCCGATTGATAAAGATGTGGTGTGTTACTTGAGGTCTTATAATAAGACCGGACGAACCTTCAAGGGACAAATAAGTGACGAGACGAGAGTTTAAGGATCGTTCATGATTCATCAAGAGATATGACAAAGAAAATGGAGTAGAGTCTCCAAAGCAGAAGAGGTAGAGGCAGTATAGCCAATATCAGTGGATTGATTCGACTTGAACGAAACCTGTTACTCGTTGTCGGTTATAGTTACCCATAAGGAGGCGGCATACGTAAGAACCAAGATGTTTAGATTTTCGCGAACGATTAAGGGTACTTAGTTGCCTAGAATAATGGAAAGAATTGTTTTGGGCTATGAGATTTCAATCCCCCACGACCAGCGATTCCACTGGAAATAGTGTCTATTACATCATTGAGGGATTTTATTATCTCAAGGAGAATTTTGGATATATATATACCATGTAAATGTTATTGTAAGACAAGCACGCTAAGACGGAATCGAGAACGAGATTTACCACCCTCAGGAAACCAGGAAGGAATTATGAGGATAGAACAGAAAGGTCGGAAATCAGATCCGAGTATTACTAGTGGGTAAATAGATTGATCAAGTTTCCCTGATTTTAGAAAGGAATTCAGCAAATTTTGGTAAACCTTGTCTTTCTGATTACCAGAGGATGTCACCAAAGAGAGTGGAAACTAGAGCGAACCATGTGGATTGGGTAAGATGGTCGCTATATGGGTTGGTGGACAGAACCTGATTGCTATAATTGATTGTAGAGATTAAATGATGAAGTTGAGATTGGACGGTAAAGGCGAAATATATTTAAGGACCAAGACGGACTGAGAAATTCCGGGATTGACTTAAATGAAAAGGCTATTGTGCCAAAGTGTTAAGCTTAGGTAGCACACGGGATTGATATGGGAGAAGGAATATTGGGTATAAGGATGATTGAAATAGAGACCGGATTTAAGCCTGTAGATTCTAACGATCTTCCGGAGTACCGCCCAGTCGACATGAGGAATTGTCATTGCTATGGGCGACAACGGTATCGAAGTCCTCTTACGATAGAACGCTTGCTTGAGATGCTTGCGCCGAATCGAATAGAATTCCCTGCAGTTGCAAAGGTCGATGGTTGAATCCTTAGCGACTATTATGAGGCGGCAATAACATAAGTATCAAACACCTTAGGCTGCATGGAAAAGAAAAGCTTTGGAATTGAACAATTATCCATTAGAGGAGCCGACATAAAAGGCATCCGGAGAGACCTTGGTAGTACCCTCCCCATTTGCAAATTATGTGGGATATTTCCCCAATCTATGATCTATCTTGACCTCTTTCCAAGAAAGAATTCTGATAAAGGGTATATTCCCTCTTCGAAGTTGTTTTATAACACTTGTGCTAAACCATATTCAGTTTCACTTGTGCCAGAGGCTGTCACAATGCCTACTTTCAGGTTTTCGAAGCCCTGTCAAATGATGTTATTTAAGCTTTGACTTTTCTTCAAATAATGAATGACCCTATGGTGATACCTCACCACTTGTTTGTTAAGTACCAGTATCTTTTTGGTTATTCTTTTCTTTGTATTTTCTTTGGAAATCGCACCTTTGGAATATGTTCAATTTTAATCCAAGGTATTCCTTTAAGAAATATTGTCGAAAGGCGATAATCATTAAATTGATCTCGAATTGCTTTCATACTTTTCAACTTCCACTGAGACGAACAACCCTTTACTTATAGGGGCTACAAGGACTATCTGTCTGTGTAATAGAAGTCTGATGGGACGCCATCACTTGTAAGTTGTGAAATACAAGAAGGCTAATTACCTTTAGTAATGTCTCAATCGAGGCACACAACGTTGAGTTCTTATGATCATGTTGATCTCTCGGTAAATTCTTTTACCTCCGATAAGGTTACCTTAAAACTCATAACCTTATGATCACCAGTGTGTGACGTTTTCCTTGATATGGGAGCTGTCTTTTCAAGGCCCCATAATTTTTGTTATCCTCATTGAATTCTAAGGGGAGGCCACCCAGGTCAAATAAGTCAAAATTCGCTGATAGGAATTAGATTCGCAACGAAATCGCCTATGACAGGAGCGAATCCCTAAGACGAATAGAATGTTAGTGACATATCGATGAAATTGGTTTATTCTCCCAAGGATATTATGATAATGGAAAGCGTGTCAATCGATATATGTGAAAGAAATAGCGATGTGCCATGAACTCCAGTGACAACGGTGTTAGACAGATGCCCTATAGTGGAATTGAGATTTTGGAGGAGTTGTTTACGAATGTACACTACCTCTGGGTTAGCAAGATAAGTATTGACGATGGAGTCAGAGGGAGCTGGTATTGTGACTTGGGAGAGGTGCAGCGTGTGTTGTTTTAGAGGAATAATTTTCGGAAATATATGGAGACCCGGATGAAAAAGAAAGTTAAAGAGTTAAAACAAGAAACCATGACTGTGACCGAGTATGAGGCCAAGTTTTCCGAATTATTGAGGTTTGTTCCGGAGTTTGTGAACACAGAATAAAAGAAAGCCAGCAGGTTTCAACCAGGGCTACCTTCAACAAGCAGCCCACTGTCAGGACCTTTAGAGCAAGTCCAACAATGTCCTAGTTGGTTACTTATAAATATTATATAATAATGTGTCCTAGTGATTTAGGGACTTGATTTCTTGTAGGAACTTCAACAACATTACTTATATCCATTCCCTATTATTATTATAATAATATATTTGAAAAGAGAGAGAAAAAGAGTGGAAGAAAGAGAGAGAAAAGTAATATAGAAAAGGAGGGAAGTGAATTTTTTATTCATGGAAATTAAATAGGTAATGGCTAGTGGTTACCTATTAATAGGTAATGAGATGGATGTCCTAGTGATTTAGGTAACCACCAGGACATTGTTGGAGCACCATTTTTTGCTAGATTACTTATATTTGAGTTTAAGACATGATATAAGTAAGCTCTTGGACTTGCTCTTAAATAGAAGGTACCCTTCTATACTATTTAGACAGAGCTAATGTATCGTTGTATATCAAGAAGTTGCATGACAATTAAACCTTAAGGCCGAGCCGCTAAAGAGAATAATTACAAGTAGAAATAGTCAATCGAGGGATTTTCCCATAAGACTGGTACATCCAGGTTGTGAACTAGAAGTATGAGGTCGACACTTTTGATAGACCTGATTCTTTTCAAGTTGGGAGAAGTTGATATTATAAGAAGGATGGGTTGGTTGACACCCAATGGAGCCCAGACTGGTTGTAAGGGAGAGAGAGTAATAAATAAAGGATGGAGACAGATTCATAGATTCTTGAGTATAGTTCAGACTAAGAAATTATTATGCCAGAGATATGAGGCTTAATTAGCTCTTATGGTTGACGCCAAGAAAAGAGACACGAAGTATAAATGAAACTACAATGGTTTTGGGAGATTGTACAAGGTTGTAATGAGCTACCAGATATCGATTTGGATGACATGAGAATGAATACCGAGTATTCAGAGTATAATGGGAATGGAAGGGTTAGTGACTCAGTTACAAGAATTGTTGTATAAGGGTATGATAAGACCCAGTGCACCACCATGGAGAGCCCGGTGTTGTTGTAAGAGAGAAAGATGTTAGCACAAGATTATGTATCGAACCTCGAGAGTTGTATGAGTTCGACATGGAGAATGGGTACCCTTGTAAATGATGGTTTGATCAGCGGAAGAACGCTGTGTATTTCCAAATTTATTTAAGAACTGGGTATCACCAGTTGGAAGTTAAATCCGAGGATATACCCAAGACTACGATTCGTACTAGGAATAGACACTTCGAGTTTTCAGCGAGGTTATTTTGGGTTGACTAATGCACCCACAAATTTTTATGGAATGTAATGAATTGGCTTTGAGTTACCCGTGATAGTAGATAGCGTGATATGGAGAAATGGCTAGAATTGACCTAGGATTATGATTGTAAGATACACTACCACCCGGGGAAGGCCAATGTGGTGGCCGATACCCTTAATTAAAATGAGACAGAGATGGATTCCGAATGATCAGGAATTAAAGGATGAGATTCTACACAAAACCCAAGTTAGTCCAACAAACTAGAAAGACAAAAGATTTCACCAACAAGCAACTAGTGACAGCCAAGACAGACAGAGAAAGTATGCGGACTAAGCCCGCGAGTATAGAGATAGTACTGCTATTGATAAGCTAAATGGCATGTTGATGGATGACAAGCAAGTTTATGTTGGTGTATTTTCTGTACAAACAAGATAGAGAATATGAGGTTAGAGATTCGTGATGCTAAAAGATATCCTCGTGGAAGGAATTAATGAGATTTGGAAAGAAAGGGAAGTTGAGCCCGAGATTCATTGGGCCATCTGAGATTTTAAGACGCGTCAGGAAGGTGGCCTACGAGCCAGCCTTACCTCCCCCAAACTTGTAGAATGATCATAACAGGGTTCATGTGTCAATGCTACGACGGTATACTATAGATGCCCGGCATATGTTAGAGTACGAGCAGGTAGATATACAACCTGGTCTGACTTACAAAAAGCAACCTGTGGAAATCACGGATAGAAAAGAACAAGTGCTAAGTGACGAGGTTGCCAAGCTAGTTAAAGGTTTGTGGAAAATCAAGAAGTGGAAGAATCCACTTGGGAGTTAGAGAGTACAATGGGAGAGAAGTACCCCCAGTCATTCCTAAGCTGATTCCGGGACGGAATCCTTTTAAGGAGAGGAGACTGTAATAACCCGAAATTTTGGTAAAATTAAAATTTTTCTTATTATGATTAAGTGCATCAGTGAATAGTGAAATTGGTGGATGAATAGTGATTTTGAGGGTTAAGAAAATTTTTCATGCCACCTATGTATGAGACGTAGTGTGGATGTTCCGAAGTCGTATTAGTGATCTACGGAGTAAATAAGTGAATGCAAAGACGATCGGAATTCAGAAATTCCAAATTTTATTTTGGTATAGTATCTGACCGGGCAGCGAATTATATATTATTATATTCAAGAAATGAGATATTAAAATTGAGGATTTGAGGATTTAATATTTTGGAATTTTATTATTTTATTAAAGTCGATTTAAGGATTCGATTGTTGAAGTGAATAGTGAATAGTTACTATTCACTGCGAGAATCGCGTAGAGTTTTATTCGCTCTTTTTAGGAAATATTTCGAATCGTTTCAAGAGGAACAAGGCAACATTTACAGGATTAAATATAGACATGGAAGTAACCTGTAACAAGATTAACTCGAGGGATGCAACATTTGGATCATCCATGTGAAAGGAAACGAACCAGTAAAGCTACTTTAGCCAAACGCATGCATGCGCGACAAGTGTCCCTGTGACTAGCCAAAATATGGTGACTCACCACTTTCTAATACAAAAATATCAGCATTATCAATTAACCAAAACAAAAAGAAAAGAAGAAAAGCAAGAGAAAAGCTCTCTCTCTCTCTCTCTCTCATTCTCCAGATTTTCTGCCCAGCAGGACCAAGCAATGAAGAAAAATTCGTAACTTAATATCTACTCATGATAAAATCACCAAACTTTTACCAGAGCTTCCTCAATCCATAACCAAGGTACGTTCAAATTTTCGTGGCAATCCAAGTAGTGTAACATGTTCACATATTGGGTCAAAGTTGCGGCAGAATAGAAAATCCGGGAACACTAACTTGTGTCTTGATTTCTTTTGTGAGTTTGAGGATGTTAAGCATGGATCAAGGCTTCCTTAAGGCTTACAAGCTCTTGTTAGTATGTTAAGACTTCAAAAAGGTATGAACACCATCCACCCTTTTTATTTAGTTTGAGTTTTAAGCTTGAGTTTAAGTATGAGTTTGTTCTTGGAAGTTTGGTGCTTGGATGATGAAATCTTGATGATTTATGGTTGTGACTTGATTTTAGATGCATGTTCTTGATGGATTATTGATGTTTATAAACTGACCTAGAGTGTAAGATGAGGTTTTTGTGATTTAAGAATTGTTGAATGGAGTATCTTGGCTAGGGATGAAAGTTAAGTTTTGTATGAGAGAGTTTGTGACTCTTGAGATTAGTACTGTCTTGTAACAAGAATTCGGGAAACAAATATTTGTAACCTCAGAAACCACTGACCATACTTGTCAATATCTTGGTTTGTAATTTGTATACATATAAAGTTCATGTTGAGAGGATTTATGGTTTATGAGATATGGTCATTTTAGTGTAAGGATGTTAAGAAACAAAAACTGCTACATGACACTGGATGGTAAATTGAATTCGGACCCCTTAAAAGATTGATAAAATTCTGGAACTTTGGTGACAGAAGAGTGTGACAGTAGGGAAAATGACCCAAAAAGAATCAAGTGAAAATATGAATTTTTCGAATTTAGAGAAATGTTTGAGTGAAGGGTGCACAAGTGAAAATCCCCTTACGTGAATGTTTGGTTATAACTTAGAATTCGTTTAAGTAAATTGATAAGCGTAAACCATTACGAACCAAGTTTTGTACGAAATGATTAAGGAACATTATGGGCTTATAACGAACCAAGAATGTGTTGTTTAAAAGGTCGTTATAGAATTCATTGTTGTACGTGAATATTGTGGTTTAATTGGATCGTATAAAGGACTAACCGGACGTTATTGATTAAATTATAGATCACCATTCCACGTCCCGAGTCCCGACTACATCGACCACCCGAGGCAAGTTTTCTAAATCCATACTTTGAAGTATTAATTATATAATACTGCTTTTGCCATGTATAGTGTTGTATAGTTTTGAGATAAATGATTATATCGTGTTAAATAGAATCTGACCTTTTGGATATTATACGAGCTTTGAGATAATGTACTTATGAACCGGTATACCTTGTAGCTCTATAGATAATAGCATGTTTATTGTTTCGACTCTAGACCGGGAGTCGATATTTTTGTTATATAGATAGTCGTGGAAACCCGGAGGGATTCCAGCGGCAGAGTACTATTCATCTTGAGGAATATTATTATTAAACATTATTTATGTTCCAGAAAGTATTTATTACTTGGAAATGATTTGATTATGGGCTTCTAAGCTAGATATGGGATATTAGTTAGAAGCCAGGTTTTTATAAAGGCCCTAGGTTAAGGGCGTATGATATTTCTTTAGATCAGAAGTAATTATATTTCGGTATATGTTAAAGGTTATTTTCCGATAAAGATATCGGGTAACTGTTATTCGAGGGTTAATTATTTTATTTAAGGAATATTATTTATGAATATTCATTTGAGGATTATTGACTTTAAGAATATTATTTATTAATATTCATTTTAAGAATATTATTTATTAATATTCATTTGAGGATTATCGACTTACAGAATATTATTTATTTTCATTTGAGGATATTGACTTTAAGAATATTATCGTACATATTCATCTGGGGATTATGTAATGAATAGTATGTTTGAATATTCATTTGAAAGTTATTTAATTAATTATTGAATATTACCTTTGAATATTCATTCGAGGATTGATTATTTATTTAATGAATATTACTTTTGAATATTCATTTGAGATTACTTATTTAATGAATATTATTTTTGAATATTCATTTGAAATTTATTAATTAATGAATATTATTTGAATATTCATTTGAGGCTTAATTATTTAATAAATATTATTTTCAAATATTCATTTGAGGATACTTACTTAATGAATATTATTTCAAATATTCGTTTAAGGTTACTTATTTAATAAATATTATTAATTATTTTCAAATCAAAAAGAGGTTCCCAAAACAAGGTTTTTCCATTTAAATCTGTCTTTTAAAGAGGATTTAAATGCTCGTTCAACTATCAAAAATATGGGAAACCTGATTTAAGTGACTGCTACTCTTTTTAAACTCTCAACTCAAAACTGTCAGGGGACAGATATTTTCTCGAAGCAATTTAGTTGCTGCAAGTCAAATATTGTGTTACCACCTCAACGATCGAGGGGTAAATTCATGGAACAAGTCGATATCCATTAACAAGCAATAGCTTGGGAAATATTGGAGAATCTTCCTTTCCAACCTAGATATAACTACTGAGTGGAGTCGTATCAACAAGTATTACACTTGGGGAAAGGAAGACGATCTTTACGTTTCAGAGTCATGGATTTCATCTGAACTAGGAGCATGTGTAAGAGGTCGAGTCGCGCCGATCCATCACCTTATTGCCCCAAATGGGCTGGGAGATCCAGAAAGACGGTAGACAATGTCAGGCTGTCGTGATACTTCCATCTACATGTAGAAAACATATTTTTGTTGTACAACCTGCTACTGATCATAGTAAGGTTGGTACGACGGGCGCGTAGAAGGCTCCAGTATTGGTTCATCATCCATTTTGGATAATTCTGCAACATGTACTGAAAGGGACCACGGATGACTCCATTGGTACAGGTTTACCGATCATGTTGGCAGAGGGATTCTGCAACATGTATTGAAAGGGACCAAGGATGACACCGTGGTACAGGTTTACCGGTCATGTTGGCAGGGGGTCGAAAAGTGTTCGAAATAAAGTTACAATAAATCCTTGTAACTTCATCTTTTATTTTATGAGTTTGACTCTGGTAAAACTTTACTCAGGTACATATGCATAAGTGGATTTTGGGTTACGGAAACCTTATATTGAATTTTCCTTATAACTTCATCTTTTAAGTTATATGTTGGTA
The DNA here is from genome assembly GCA_030848705.1 of Heracleum sosnowskyi. Classification (NCBI taxonomy): domain Eukaryota; kingdom Viridiplantae; phylum Streptophyta; class Magnoliopsida; order Apiales; family Apiaceae; genus Heracleum; species Heracleum sosnowskyi. Next base: position 536,402 of record JAUIZM010000017.1, on the reverse strand, counting down.
TTCTTCTCACATAGCAGATAATTTTTGGAAAGGCTATATTGGTTTACTTTCAAACCTCACCTTTTATATTATACTAGAACTTTGTTCATAGTATGAATATCGAAAGTTGCAGAGTATTATGGAAATGATATTTGAAATACAACAGTGGTACTATTTTTGGAATACATTCCGATAAGGAAATAATTTCAGTATCGAGATATTTTGACAAATTATTGTCTTATACTCGCTTATTTCTGGATTGAATTAAAGGCAGAATTATGCCATACTTTCATTACCTTGCTGAGCTATCGCTCACTCTTGCTATTGTTTTATATATATTATATAGGAGCGAAGCAGGATGCCAATGGGACGACACATACCCCGCAAGGCGCTTCCATAAACAGTTTCTAGCAGTGATCCCGAGAGTAGTACGAACCAATCGAATCAGGCTACAGCTTTTGGTATTCAACTTATGTATAGACATGAATGGTATGAGAGGATTGTGAGCATCAGAAGGCTAAGTTGGTAATGTAACATTACTTAGAAATTGTATCAGTGACAAATTCAAAAGACATTTGGGTATTGTAATAAAAATTATTTATTCCGCAGTTGTTGTATTGTGTCGTCTCTGAGACTCTAACCTGTGTGTGTGTGTGAGACATATATTGTGGGGTCATGAGCAGGTGAATTATGAATGGTGTGAGTAATACAGGTAAGGCAAGGAGTACATGGATCGTGACTACCCTAAATCCCTGACCCCGGATTTGGGGCTGTTACACCTGATGAAAAAGAGGATGTTACCTTGGATGCATGTCTACAGCTGATCCTTGTTGATTGTCTTGATCCTATCATGCATAATCATGTCCTAAACTGTGATATTGCCAAACATATTTGGGACACTATAGAGATAATCAATGAGGGGACAGAGGAAGTTAGAGAGAATAAGCTGGAAATTCTCACCTCTCAATATGACCATTTCAGATCAAACCCTGGTGAAGGTATCTCTGAGGTTTTTGAGAGATACAACAAATTAATCAATGATCTGAATCTCAATGGGAAGCACTACACTATCAAGGAAATTAACAAGAAGTTCCTACTTACACTTCCACCTCATTTGGAGCACAAAATATCTGCCATTAGAGAAGCAAGAGATCTGGGAGAGATTGCTTTGGAAAGACTCTATGGTGTTCTAAAGACCTATGAGCTGGAGCAGATTCAACAGAATGAGTTATATGGAACTGGAAAGATAGTTGGTACTTCTACTGCATTGACTACAGAAGTCCCACAGAAACTGGAAGTGAAGGCTGTTCAACCTTCCAGTTCTAACATGAATGTTATTGATGTTGAATATGGCTTAACATCCATAGATCAATCTGGTGGTGACTTCTATTCTTTAGAGGAACTTGATCAGCTGGAGGATGGTGATTTGGCTTTGATAGTCAGGAAGTTTGGGAAGTTCAGATTCAAAAGGAATCCCAATCTTAAGTTCAGGCCCAGATTTCAGAGAGGTGGATCTTCCTCTTCAAGTAGCACAAGGGGTGGCTACAAAACTGGAACTGTGGAAAGGAGCACAATCAGGTGCTACAATTGCAATGAGTTGGGTCACTTTGCTACTGAATGCAGAAAGCCAAAGCAAGTGACAAGGAACACATTCGATTCTAGCAAGAAGAATAAGATTGGGAAAGCTTATGTAGCTGAAGGAAAGAGTTGGGATGACACTGACAGTGATGAAGAAGCAGGTGAGATTGGAAACCTTGCTTTAATGGCTAAAGAGGCAAGCACTTCATCTTCATACATGTCAGAGGTAAAGTTCACTGATGCTGAAATGATCTATCATCTTGTTGGTACTATTTCTTGTGCATGTACTGAAAATGATAGAATAATTCTTTTGAACACAGCTCTTAAAAAGGAGATAAAAGAATTAAAACTTGTGCATGTTAATCAGAATGAACTTCCAGTCAAAGTTGCTTCAACTAAAAAGACTAAATCAGATATCCATAAGTTGGATCAAAACAACTGTAGAACTAACATGCATGTTGTTAATTCTTCTCATAAAGCATGTGGTGTGATTAATTGCATGTCTTGTGCTTTCAATGTTATGTATGCTTATTTTAATAGTAAGCATGTATCTAATGATAAGACTGCTCCACGTCAACATGTTAATAATAAGAAACATGTTAGAGCTAAGACTACGAGTCCTCCTAAGACTAGAGTGGATTCATTTATCCCTAAGCCTACTCAGAAATGTGTTAAGGCTGGGTATAAATGGAAACGCTCTTTTGTGAAAGAGGTTGAAATAGTTGTAGCTAAAAAGGTTGTTTTGCCTGACAAAGACCAGTTCTTTAAGTATGCCAGACCCAATCAAGTTTGGGTTCCGAGGAAGGACTAATCAATTTGGTATTGCAGGGAGTTAAACAGGTAAACCGTGTTATGTGGATTCTTGACAGTGGCTGTTCAAGGCATATGACCGGAGATAGAGCCCTGCTATCAGATTTGGTTGAGAAAGTTGGCCCAGTAGTTACCTTTGGAGATAACAGCAAGGGTATTACGAAAGGATATGGTTGTTTGAAGTTTGGAAATGTTATCATTGAAGATGTATCATTTGTGGAAGGTCTGAGGTTCAATCTTCTCAGCATCAGTCATTTCTGTGACAGAGGATATGTTGTTTCCTTTAAAAGAGAGAAGTGTCAGATCCTTCACAAGAAGAATGGAAAGCCTGCTCTTCAAGGAGTAAGGAAAGGTGACTTGTTCATAGCTGATCTGCACTCTGGATCCAAAGATGAAGTTAATTGTTTTTATGCTAAAGCTTCATCAGATGAAAGCTGGCTATGGCACAAGAAGATGTCTCACCTTAACTTCAAAACCATGAACTCTTTAGTTAAGAGGGAATTGGTTAGAGGTTTGCCTCAGATGGAATTTACACAGGAAGGACTGTGTGAGGCATGTCAGAAAGGAAAGTCAAAGAAAGCTTCTCACAAGGGCACTGACACATCATCAATAACTGAACCACTTCAGCTACTGCACATGGATTTGTTTGGTCCAGTTAATGTGATGTCCATGTCAAAGAAACAATATGCACTTGTGATTGTTGATGACTTTTCAAAATATACATGGGTTTTATTCCTACATTCCAAGGATGAGACCCCACACCTGGTGATTGACCATATAAAGTTGATTGAGCTGGATTCTAGATTCCCTGTTAGGGCCATAAGGTCAGATAATGGAACTGAATTCAAGAATGCAGTCCTAAATGACTTTTGTGCTGATAAAGGAATTACAAGACAGTATTCTGCCCCTAGAACTCCTCAACAAAATGGAGTAGTGGAAAGAAAGAATCGTACATTGATTGAAGCTGCCAGGACTATGTTAAGTGAGTCTAAACTTCCAATGTACTTTTGGGCTGAAGCAGCAAATACAGCTTGTTATACTCAGAATCGAACTTTAATCAACAAGGACTTAATGAAGACTCCTTATGAGATCATGAACAACAAGAAACCAACTATCAAGTACTTTCATGTATTTGGAGCAAAATGCTTTGTGCTTAAAGATGACAATGTTAAACGTGGCAAGTTTGAGGCCAAGGCACAAGAAGCTATTTTTGTTGGTTATTCCGGAAGATCTTACAGGGTCTACTTGGTTGGCAGTCACACAGTAAAGGAAAATGTCAATGTTACTTTTGATGACACTAAGCTCCCTAGTATCCAAAAAGAAGACTCATCTGAAAAGTTGAAGTTTGATAACTTGCCAGACTCAGAATCAGATGATGTAGCCCCACCTGAAGTTATTGTTGGTAATGATAATAACAATGATGATAATGATCATGGTGGTGGTGGTGGAAACACTGGTAACAATGGAGATACCACCAACACTGGAGAAGAATCATCAAGGCAATCAAGCAACAACTCAGGGGGAGCAAATGAAGGATCGTCTAGTCACTCACAACATCAAAGTGAATTTCAAGGCGAATCATCAAGATCAAATCTTCCAAGACAGACTGTATGGAATAGAGCTCATCCTTTTGAGCTGATCATTGGTGATCCAGATGTTGGAGTTAAAACTAGAAGTGCAACTCAGAATGAATGTCATTATTCAGCATTTCTATCTGAAATGGAGCCAAAGAAAACTGAGGAAGCACTGACTGATCCAGATTGGGTGATTGCTATGCAAGATGAACTCAATCAGTTTGAACAACAGCAAGTCTGGAAACTGGTACCCAGACCAAAGAACAAGAAAGTATTTGGTACAAGATGGGTATACAGGAACAAGCTAGATGATGATGGCATTGTTACAAGGAACAAGGCAAGACTGGTTGCACAAGGGTATTCACAAGCTGAAGGCATTGATTATGATGAAACCTATGCACCAGTGGCTAGACTTGAGGCCATCAGGATGTTCTTAGCATTTGCAGCTTACTCCAATTTTAAAGTCTATCAAATGGATGTTAAGAGTGCATTCCTGAATGGTGAGCTTGATGAAGAAGTTTATGTGGAACAGCCCCTTGGCTTTGAAAATCAGGAGCTGCTGGACTTTGTGTACTTTCTCTTCAAGGCTATCTATGGTCTCAAACAAGCCCCCAGAAAATGGTATGACACTCTCTCTGGTTTTCTTTTAGAAAATGGTTTTGTTAGAGGTATCATAGACAAAACTCTTTTTTCAAAGAAACACAAAAATGATATGATATTAGTCCAAGTCTATGTGGATGACATCATATTTGGGTCTACTGATGATGATCTCTGTAAGAGATTTGCTAAGCTAATGCAGAGTAAGTTTGAAATGAGTATGATGGGTGAGCTGAAGTTCTTTCTTGGATTGCAAGTAAGTCAAAGGTCAAATGGTATATTTATTTGTCAATCCAAGTATCTCAAAGAACTCCTCAAGAAGTATCACATGGAGGATTCAGCATCAGCAAGGACTCCATCTTCAACAGGAGTCAAACTGGGAGCTTGTGATAACTCTATCAAGGTAGATATTACAAGCTACAGAGGTATGATTGGCTCCTTACTCTATCTTACTGCTAGTAGACCAGATATTATGTATGCTACATGTTTGTGTGCAAGGTTCCAAGCGGACCCTAGAGATTTACATCTCGTTGCTGTTAAAAGAATCTTGAGATATCTTAAGGGTACACCTAATTTAGGTATCTGGTACCCTAAAGATTCTGGTTTTAATCTTGTTGGATATACAGATTCTGATTATGCAGGTAGTGTTGTGGATAGAAAGAGTACCTCTGGAAGTTGTCAATTCCTAGGAGGTAGATTGATTTCCTGGTATAGCAAGAAACAACAAACAGTTTCCAATTCAACAGCAGAAGCTGAATATATTGTTGCTGGAAGCTGTTGTGCTCAGATCTTATGGATAAGGAATCAATTAAAGGAGTATGGCTTTGCATTAGAAAAAATTCCTATTTTGTGTGATAATACAAGTGTCATAGCAATCTCCAACAACCCTGTGCAGCACTCGAGAACGAAGCACATTGATATTAGGTATCATTTTATCAGAGAGCATGTCATGAATGGAATTGTGGAGTTACACTTTGTACCCACAGAAGAACAAACTGCAGATATATTCACTAAATCTGTTGACGAATCCACATTTATCAAGTTAGTTGGTAAATTGGGTATGTTAAACAGTCTTAGTGATTAACAATATCTCTGTCATGTTTATTCTTTCAAAAATTCATTTTCTCTTGTCATTTAAATGATATTTATTGCCAAGTCTCATTTAATACTACATGCTTGTAAATTTAAATAGTTCTGAATATTTTATTTTCTTTAAAAATATTCTTCTCATATTTTTTAAGTGGAGAAATTTATTTTTATTGAAAATATATTTATTTAGAATTATTTAGGTGTTTTTCAGATTGTAAATATTGTTGTTTAAATTTTTCTGCAGGTTTATATTAATATTATGCAATTCTATTTTATTCTGCATATTTTTCTAGGATTTATGGAATTTTCTGTGAATTTTTCTAGGCTTTTATATATTTTTCATGCATTTTATAAGTTTTATGCATTTTTCTGTAAATATTTTAATTAATTCTGAATTTTTTCCTAAGACTTCCCAGTTTTATACTAGGAAGACTACCGGGAAAACTAAGGATTTTTCTGTTTTGTTTTGCATTTTCTGTTTTATTTTTAATTAATTTGAAGTCTTTTCCTAAGTCTTCCCAGTTTTTGAACTAGGAAGACTATTGGGAAGACTTAGAATTACTTTAATTAATTTCTGTTTTTCTTTTATTCGATTTTCCGGAAGACTTTCTAGTTTGTACTAGGAAGACTACCGGAAAGACTATCCTAAGTCTTCCCGATTGTCTTCCCAGTACATTTTTTAAATAAAAACGTTTGGTAGTCTTCTGATTTAATTTTAACAGTTATATTCTTATATATATATACATACACATTACTTACACATTTTCTATTCCTGCCTTATCAGTTTTCTCTTTGTTTTTCAAAAAAAAAAACCCCTTTCGTATTCGATCATTTCTCCAACAGCTGTGATTCTTGATTCAATCTTGCTCAAGTCATTACTTAGCAAATCAGTTCTTTTCTGTCAAAATATACATATTAAGTCAAAGTGCTATTCATTTTTTTTCCCTTCTCATTTCGACTTGTATGTTCTTGTTTTTGTTAAGTGATTCCTTTGTGTTATTGATCATAGTAGTTTCTGAAGTGTTGATCACTGTGTGTTTACTGTGCGTGTGTTCTTGAGAGTCAATTGCCCAAATTTTTTTTTGGTTCAAATGTTCTTAGTTCGAATATTTAGGATCTAAATTTAAAAGTTGGTTAATTTTAAAATAGAATTTAATTTTGTGGATTTTAATTAATTTTAATTAATTCTAAAAATCCTTAAAATTTTAATTTTATTTTAAATTGATTAAAATTTCTTGTTTTATCTAAATGGATCCTAATTTTGAACTTGTTTTAAATAATTATGTTGGGTATTTTGATCCATCTAAGTGTAAGGTGGAACACTTTAAACCTTGGATTCAATTTTTAAATAGCAATACATTTGTCAGTCATGCTATTTGTGCCACTGCACTTCTTAAAATTGATCCATTGAGGTTTTTGTGTTCAAGTGTTGTTATTGCTGAAGATTCAAAATCTTTTTCTTTCAATATTTTAAACCAGCAATGTACAGTCACTTTTGAGTTATTTTGTGATGTTTACATTTTCCAAAGGACAGGTTTGATCTCTTACCCACTGATGATGAGTTATCACGGTTCTTTGTGAATATTCATTATCAGGGTCCCTTACAAATGGTCAAATTGTCCAAAAGCTTTGTTGTAAGGGAATGGGATATGTTCTTTGATACAATAGCAAGAGTATTTGGTAATTGCACAAAAACAAATTTTCATTGCATTACCAGTCTTAATCAATACATTTCTTATGCTATTGTATATGGTCGTAGATTAAACTTTACTGAGATTCTGTGGAACATAATGCTTAACAGGCTTGCTCACTCTAGGAGAGATTCTGATAATCATGTGAAAGTGAAGTGCTGGTACCCTCGCTTTCTCACTCTTATCATTAATCTTCTTCTCACTGCTGAGAAGGTAGAACTGTTTAGAGAAACAAGATTTGAAACCTCTCCAACCACATACACTAAATTCTACACCAGACTTGATGTATCATCCAAATTTCCAACCATACCTGTTCTTGTTTCACCATTGATGAGTCAATTCATTAATCTTCATGTCTTTGGTGAACAAGTTCCTGAGCCACATCCAGTTCCACTACAGGTAGTTATTCCTAACCCTGGATCTTCTTCTGGTACAGTAATTCAAACCCAAGTGGTTGTTAGGGCTGACCCAGATATTGTTGAACCACAATCTCTGACCCAGGTCATAGAGCCAAACAGAGAGTCAAACACTCCTGATACACAACCTGAGCCTAATGTTCAAACCAGTTCAAGAAGTGTTAGTGATATAGCTGCAATGAGTGTTCCCACAGCTCTGTCTCCACCTTTAAAGAAAAGAAAAACCTATAAGGAGGCATCTGTAAGCCCATCTGAATCCTCTCAACAGGATATGGACATAGATATGGCCACTGAACAGTCTCTGGAGACATCCTCTCAACAGGATGAATCTATTGAATTTCGTCATCGGGCCATGGCATCTTGTACTGAGTCAAGCACTCTTCCATTACTCACAATGGGAGAAGATATCCATATAGATGACACTCAGGACACTATGCAAGGAGAGCACTTTAATTTTGAATTTGAAACAGTGCCTACCATAGTTACGGTAGAAGTGCCTTCACAGGCATCAGAGGGAAAATCTGATTCTTCGCCACCAATAATAGAATCATTTTCTCCCCTCCCAGAGGGAACATTTCTGGCACCCCTAAGGGATTTTTCACTCGCAGTTTATACTGGAGAAAGTGAAAGGCAACCTGGTGAGTCTGTCCCTGAAGCAGTTCAGTATACAATGTCAAATATTTTGACAGACTCAACCAGGGATCGTGTGAACTCCCATTGCACCACCACTGACCTCTCTTGAAGGGGCTAGGGTGATTTTTCATGCAGGTACATCTACTGAGAACTTAGACAGACAGTTAGTTGTGAGAGATATGAGTCAAACACAGAGTGATACACAAGCACGTGAGTTGAGTGAAACACCACTGAGAGCAATTGAAGTGAGTGCACACACTGACACAAACACTGCTTTGTTGTTGAACCAGCTAGCTGATCTACAGAAAAAGTTACAAGAAACCTAGGCTGAGAACAATCTTCTGAAAGCACAAGTGGTTGCACAATCTTCCACCTCTGTATCTAATCAGCTGGATACTGTTAAAGATGACTTGCAAGGATTGAAGAATAATCTACTCCCGAGGCTGAATTCAATCCAACAATCTCAAGTACTGGTGGCTTCAGACATCTCTGATCTTACAACGTCAAATGCTCAGATATCGGAGAGTGTCAAGGAGATTGCTTTTATTTCTACCAAGGTGGACTTTATTCTGCAAACAGCTGATGAAAATCAAACGTTTAATGAAGAAAGGATGTCGAGGATAGAAGGAGGGATGGAGCATCTTAATGAAGGTATGAAGTACTTGTATAATATGATAAAGAACTCACATCAACCTACAGCACAACAAAGAACATTCTTTGAGGGAGATGATGAAGATGAGGACGATGATGCTGATGAAGGAGGAGATAGAGAAGAAGGAGAGATAAAGAGAACTTCTGAGGTGAATCCTAGGGCTTCCAAAGCTAAATCTGTAGAGGATTCCTCAACTAAGGGGGAGAAGGAGAAGAAAGGAGAAAGAGAAGCTGGAGGAGCTTCTGGAGTTGGAAAAGATAAACGGAAAGGGAAACAATCACTGGAGGATACTATCTTTGATGATGCCTACTACTACCACGGTGAACATGATGACTTCCAATTTGACACATCTGGTGATCTGGGGAAGACCATACCTGAAGAATCTTTTGGTGAGGAGGAGGTTAAAGAGGCAGCCAACTTTGAGGATTGGGAAGATGAAGCTGATCTATACACACCTGACCCTTTGTTTCAGAAGGAGTTGAAGAAGCAACAGGCAGATCTAAGGAGAAAGGAAGATGAAAATGCTAAGGTCTCCGACATCATATCTCAAAGGCTAAAGATTCAAAAGGCTGAACATGAAGACAAACAACGTCTTCATAGTATTCATGTCAAAGAAAGGAGATTGGATGTGAGGATGAAGCAGGGAAGCCAGTGGGACAAGGCAAGGGAGATGTTTGATATTCCTCAGAGAGGCACAAACAATGATGCTACTTTTCTGAAGCTGCTTGAGAAGATCAGAACTGTTAATCCAGACAACTCATTCATGAAGGCATTGAAGGAAGATATCCTAAGGATTACGTCTGCATTTAATCAAGTGAGGCAAGAACTGTACATTTATGTCTCAAGTGCTCTTGAAGGGTCATTCACCATTTCTCTTGACCTCCTACAAAGAAGATCTCTCTCTGAATTGTGGATTCTTATGAGTAAGGTAAAGAGATCTTCTTGCTTGAATGAGCTTCTGTATGACCGGCTGAGAGATTCTGCTATGAAGGCCAGCCCTCAAGTTGTACACTTTCCTTATGAAGTCAAAATCTACAGAGGTACAACTTTGGAGACTGTAAGGCTGGATCCTGATTCTTTGAAGCTACAGACTGCAATGCAACTGGTGAAGTTGGAGAATCTTCTGAGAACTTCTGGGTTTATCACTGAAGATAAGTCTGAAGTTGCTGATATGATTTCAGACTACTGCACGGAGAAAGTTCCAAGGTATGCTCAGATGAAGAACAGATTGAAGAAGATCACCACTCAACCAGTAATGCCAAGTGGTGTGGTTTCTGAAAGTGATCGTGTCCTTGACAAAGATCTTCTAGTCACCTTGCAAGAAGCTGAAGAAGGTGAAATTAGAGACTAAAGGCATGATGTAGTTAGCTCAATTTGTAAATGTTATATGTTTAGAGCTAGGGAAATCAAGATAGGAAAATGTATCATTTGTTCAGTCTAGAGGAACATCTATCTTGTATTTATCTTTACTGTTTGAATCTGGAAATTGTTATATTTAATCCAGAACTTTTTATTATTTGCTTGGCTCTTAAAAGTCTTATCTTTTCTTGTTTTAGTTGAGTTATCCTCTAGAGGTATTTGGTTGTTATTGTCTAACAAACAAATAGGGGGAGATTGAAAGGCATATGTCTAGGCCTATTTGTAAACACCGAGGATTCTACTCAACTTTAATTAAGATGTAATAAGTAAATAATAAAAATCAAATGTCACAGGAATCTCAGAAGATTATATCTGTCAAAGAATGAAGATTAAAGTCATCTACAGACTTGAAGTGATTCTACATTGAAAGAAGATCAATTTGTTGATCAAGCCTTAGTGAAGTATTCAAGCTCAGTGGATTTATTAAAGTGACGGAGATTTCAAGTGGTGACAGCAAAAGATACTGTTTACGGAGTTCTTGAATGAGAAGGAAGTGAATCACTGCTTAAAGTCAAATAGATAAAGAACAAACATTGTCGTTAGTCACTCATGAACCAGACAGTGCATTGAGTGTCAACGTACTATTGTGTTTGTTATTTATCTAAGTTTTAAGTGATTCTGGAATTGTTTGAGAAGTCAACTAATTCTATTTATTCTCTTATAAATAATTAATACTATTAAGTAAATTATTTATTAAATTAATTCTGTAAAGAATTAATTTAATACATAGTTTATTTAGTTAATTATTTAAATTAGAATATAAATGAACTAGGAAGACTTAGGTTTGAACTAGGAAGACTTAGTTTATTGAACTAGGAAGACTCACAAGTGAGTCTTCCCGATTGTCTTGCTAGGCCAAACATTGTCTTCCCGATTGTCTTCCTAATACAATCCATTGTCTTCCCGAAAGTCTTCCAAGAACAAAATGTTTGTTTTCCTCTAAGTCTTCCAAAGGCAAATTACATTCTGTAAAAGGCACGTGGGTTGATTAAAGGAATGCTTTAGTATTAAAGGAAGATAATTCGAAGCAAGCTTATCACAATTCATTCCAACAGAAGTAAAGACAACAACCAAAAACATTTCATTCTCTCTGTCTTCATAACTCCTAAACTGTCTGAGCAATTCATTTATGCCAGTGAATTAATTCTTGATTTGTTCTTAACATTTAATCCATAAGAATCATTTCACTTGTACTGCTTTGACATTCTAGCGGATCATAATCCCTAGATTTTATATCGAACTACTTTTTAGTATTCGATCCTTTTTATTACAAAAATAGATAAATTCATGTTGAATTTATTCTAGGTTTGTTTTATCAAGTTCATTGTAATCAATGATCAGAATTGTAACACCCTTCAAGTTTAATAGAGTTTTATTTAACTTGAATATTGTTTCAGTTTTATTCCGCACTAATTTGTTCTAAATTGTTAAATCTTTAAAAGGACAAATTCGATTAAACGGTAACGTTTGTATTCAACCCCCCTTCTACAAACTTATCAGGACCTAACACTTTTGGTGACAGTAAGAAATCCCCGCATAAGGTGCTGTCAGGATTTCCAAGCTTGTTGTCAGGCTAAGGTAAAGTTGCTGTCCGAGGGCTTCCGCCAATGTTACTGTCAGAGTGAATGTACTGTCGTGATTTACAACATGCTGTCTTCTTGTAACCTTACTGTCAACGCTGTGACAGTAATCTTTATTCTTGCTGTCCATCTTGAGTACTTCTTGAGGCTTGAACAAATAAATGAACTTCTACCAAGATGCACTAGAATCTTATTTGTACTAAACAAAAACAGTTACAAAGACATACTCTGGCTGTGACAGTATGTTCATACTTAATAAAATTAAGTATTTAAAATATCTAGTTAAGTTGCCTCATAGCTATCACCCATAAATCCTAACAGTATCTTTTAACATAGACTTGCCTCGCCTTCAAAACCATATATCTTGTTCATGTCTGCTCTCATGATTTCATCGAACAAGATGTATAAATGTAAATTTTAGATCAATGTGATATTATGCAATTGAGCTACATAAAGATTATAATCTTTTACCAACAGGATAATAATTATCCTTAGAAGTGTTCCTAAGCTAAAGGTCACCTCGTCCTCAGCACAATATCACATACAATCATGATATTCACTACGGGTAAAAAACATGATGCATAATTGATATAACTTTAAACCAAATTATACCTATAACAAGATGTAGCTATGTCAATGACTTTACTCACAAAGTTTGTACTGCTTAATTGTAATGGCTAATATCCAGTAGCGTTAACACATGGGTATTTAGGACATCTGTTCCAACAAAGTTTTCACATGTTCCAGCAAAGTCTTAATTACCGTAAAACTATGGTACCTCTTACTTTTTGTTTGAGAGTCAAACAACAAACATATATCAATTCATATCACATCACAATCAACTTACAATGAATAAAATCATTATCATCAATAGTAAAAACATGGGCTTACCCGGGAAATGCAGTAGTAGAAAAAAGAGTGCTCGTAATTACCCGATTGAAGTGGATGAAGGGGTGTTCGGAAAAAGCTGAGTAGTAGAGTTTGCAGAGTCTAGGTTTGTGGGAAAGGCGAGCTATTGAAGTTTAGTAGGATATTAGGAACGTGTGTAATGAGTTTACTTATTTGATTGATTTACAATAAATAAATAAAATTAGTTAATAAATTAAAATGTACCAAAAAAGAAGTTGTTAAGCAAAATGGAAGGTGATAACAAAACTACAAATTATGACCTAGTTTGCTTATTATAGTTTAGTATAAACCAAAAAAGAAGTTGTTAAACAAAAGGGAAAGTGTTGACCAAACTACAAATTATGCCCTAGTTTGCTTATTATAGTTTAGTTAATAAAATAAAATATACCAAAAAAGAAGTTGTTAAGCAAAATGGAAGGTGCTAACTAAACTACAAATTATGCCCTAGTTTGCTTATTATAGTTTAGTATAGACTAGGGCTGAGCATTCGGTCGGTTCGGTCCAGAACCGGACCGAACCGAAAGAACCAAAAACCGAAATTTACATTTTTTTCGGACCGAACTGGACCGAATTTCTGTATAGGACCGAACCAGAACCGAACCGAAATAATTCGGTTAATTCGGTTCGGTTTTGAGAACCGAAAATTATAAAAGCCCTGTATTTTTGTTATGATTCAAATACTCACTGATAATGTCATGTGTGCAATAAAAATAATAAAAAAAAACCAAAACTTAACATTCATCCGACCAATTATGATTTAAAAGTTGCATTACATCAAATATTCGTCCAGGTAATGAAGCATCAAGCAAGCAAAAACTTAAAAGTTCAAAAACTAAGCAAACACATGACAACAAAAAATTAAAGATAAATATATGATCTTTTTAAACTCCTAGGACTCCAAAACCCCAAGTATTGTTGTTGCCTATTTGCAGTGAATCTGCAATTCTGCATCATCCATGTTCATGCAATCATGCTTCGCAACTCCAATTTCTAATTTGCAGCATGTCATCTAGACAAAGTAATAGTAAAATATTCGGTTATATTCAAATAATGAGGCAGTAAATATCTCTAGTAATAGTGTGTGTCTATCTGTGAGTTATTCAAATACTCGCACAGTCGCACTAACAACCACGCAAAACTAACAAACAATGAATGTCAAGGAATGCTCTATTACAATTCTGATACAAATTTAGTAGTTTCTGTTTACTTGAACAAGAGATACTTTAGTAGTTTCTATTTTATTGGGTTGCAGCTCATTATTACAAACTGAACAAGAAACTTAATGGCATAATACATTATACATATAAAGTTAATATATAAAAAATATATAATTATATAATAAAAAAAATTCGATCTATTCGGTTCTAACCGATTTTTTTTTGAAAGAACCGGACCGAACCGAAATTTATTTCGGTTTATTCGGTTCAGACCGAAAAAATGGAAATTTCAGAAATTTAGAACCGAACCGAACCGAACCGAAATTACATTATTCGGTTCGATTTTTCGGTTTTGGTTCGGTTCTGCTCACCCATAGTATAGACAAAAAAAAAAGTTATTAAGCAAAAGAGAATGTGCTAACCAAACTACAAATTATGCCATAGTTTGCTTATTATACTTTAGTATAGATTTGACATGACACCACCACGCCAGAGATGACATCCTTCCCACCCCGCTCGATCCGACCCGATATCCATCCCGAACGGGGCGGGAAATTGGGTGTTTTTTCGGGTATGGGACGGGGACCGGGGAAAAATATATGAAAAATTCGGGGATTGGGGTGGGGTGGGGTGGGGTCGGGGATTAGGGTCACCCCGCCCCGATTCCCGTCCCCACTCACCGAACTTTATTTTAAAAAAAGAATTATTTTTTATATTGTATATAAAATAAATTATGAAATATATATATATGTTAATGTTATAATTTCATTTTTTTTATTCATTATAGAATTAAATTTTACATATATGATATAATTTAATTAGAATAATATTATATTTGTCAATTATTAATAGTACAAATAAAATTTAATTCAAATTAAGATTTAAAATATTTTTAAAAATAAAAATAAAATTAAATATTATGATTTATCACGTTAATTTATATTAAAAACGTTATTTATAATTCATAATTAAAAAAAAAAAGAAAATTCCCCAATAATTCGCTGGGATCCCGTTCCCCGTTCAAAAATCGGGACGAGGACAGGGATGAATTTTGAGGTCGGAGTGCAGGACAAAATACGCAGGTGTACTTGCCCCAGTGCAAACAATAAACTCCACCATAGAGGATAAAAGACCCACAACACTGTTGCTAGTAGCAACTTCTCTACTAGCACATGACATGTGTCATGTGATGTGAGAGCAATAACGCTACATACAACTAGTCGTATATTATTTATTTATAATATTTATTTAATTTCGGATTCGGATATTATCGGATACGGATGCACCTATATCCATATTCGTATCCGCAATTACCGAATTCGAATACGGATAATATCCGCTTTATTTCGGATACGGATAAAATCCGCTTTATTCCGGATACGAATACAGATATTTCGGACGGATATCGGATTTTTCGGATTTTTTTGACGCCCTAATTTTGAGTTCGGAGTGCAGGACAAAATACGCACGTGTACTTGTCCCAGTGCAAACAATAAACTCCACCGTAGAGGATAAAAGACCCACAACACTGTTTCTAGTAGCAACTTCTCCACTAGCACATGACATGTGATGTGAGAGCAATAACGCTACATACAACTACTCGTATAGAAAATCTCGTGATCCAATAACAATAATTAATTAAAGCACTCCTCCTCCTCGTCCATATCTGCCGACTGCCGTGTAGTGTATAATTCAAGCATGAAGAAGAAATAAAAAAAGCTCAATTTTCAATGTCCATTATTACTTGCAACTGTTGCAAGTACCATCACTTTTAATTTATTCACATTTATCCAAGTACTTAAAGAGGAAGAGTGAGAAAGAGGTGAGAGAAACAATTACAAGCAATGGCGAGTTCAATGTGCTCTGTGACTTCAATTCAGCCGGAGAAGAAGTTGTTACATTGCGATTCAGCTTCTAGATTCATCAGTTTTCGAAACAGCTATACAATATCTAACCTCTTTTTCTTCACTAGAACCTTCGATCGCCGGAGGTTTAGTAAACGGAGCTTTGTGGTGAAGAATGTCTCCGGTGAGTCGTCAGCTCCGATTTTGAAGGATCTCGTTGTTGAACAAGGTATCAGCGTTTGTTCATTTTATACATTTTGTTAGGATAATGAACTATATTTCACTTTATTTTGTTACTCTTGATATTTTATTTAATTTTATAGATTTAAATGTGGCAGTGACTAGCTTGTTTTATTGGATCATACTTGTAAAGTAGTATTTGTTAAG
Organism: Heracleum sosnowskyi; assembly: GCA_030848705.1. Lineage (NCBI taxonomy): Eukaryota > Viridiplantae > Streptophyta > Magnoliopsida > Apiales > Apiaceae > Heracleum > Heracleum sosnowskyi. Next base: position 520,087 of record JAUIZM010000017.1, on the reverse strand, counting down.
TTCCCATCTCTGAATTGGATCATAGTTTTTCATTTTTAACTCTCTTTTGCTGAAAACTGACATATTTTTGTTACGTTTCGCATTTTTTAGTTCCTAGCACAAGAGGCATTTGAGTCCAAAGCATTATTTAGAAATTGTCCCAAAAGTGATGCATAGTGAGTTAGTGACATAATAATGATTCCCAGCTCTATCGTTGTCGTATTTAAGAGTATTGGTTTTGCCATTTAATAAGCTCTATCAGTATCTATAAATTGTGTTTTCTATTATCCATTTCTGGCTTACACAAGTCATTTCACTAGAGTTGTTTAGAATCTTTTCAAGTGTCGAAGTACATATAAGAATTTTTATAATTCAAAAGCTGTATAATTTCCAACTGATTTTAGTAGTGCAAGTAATGAAATTGCATAAGTAGACAATAAATACTATAATGGTAGAAGTAGAGTAAGTTTAATCACTTTTGCCGTCATTAGGTTGATTTCAAAATGAGGTGAATTAAACTTCAAATATGTAGTTTATTATAAGTGATCTGATTGTTTTCGTTGGTAATGGATCAGGGGCTGCAGGTGATCTGAGTAGTTTAACGCCTGATGCTGCGTCAATTGCCTCTAACATCAAATACCATGCACAGTTCACACCATTGTTTTCTCCAGAAGGATTTGAGCCTCCCAAGGCGTACTTTGCTACTGCACAGAGTGTTCGTGATTCCCTCATCGTCAACTGGAACGTGACATATGATTTCTATGAAAAGATGAATGTAAAGCAAGCATACTACTTGTCCATGGAATTTCTACAGGTTATATGCTAGTCCCCTTTCTGTCAAGTGTTGACACAAAAGTGTATTGTTGTCTTACCATCAGTCTCGGTAGTAGTATATGTTATTTTAGCGGTAATTTGTAAATTTTTGGTATATTCTATTACGGATGAACTACTAATATTGCATTTTTTGTTTCTTTTAAGTAGGGTAGAGCACTGTTAAATGCCATTGGTAACTTGGAGTTAACTGGTGCATATGGTGAAGCTTTGACCAAACTTGGGCATAATTTGGAGAATGTAGCAGAACAGGTAAGCTTTCATTTACATTACCGTTTTGATGCTATTGCCAAATATTTGCTTTGGAAAACTGCAACGATTTGGAAGTTACCAATTTTGCATCATAATTGAAGGGGCAGATAATTGACGACATTATTCTACAAAATCTGACACTACAGTATAGTAAAGGAAGGGGAAAAAAACTTAACGGGCTAAGTTTTAGTTTTATAATTTAACTGTAGTGCATTAATTTGTACTTAATCATCACTATGTTTACCCTGGGGTGATTTTCATCACCTATCCGGGATTTTGAAAAGATAAAGAAAACATTTCATCGGTAGCTACATGTTGGCTAATAATGGTCTCAGGATGCGTCTACAAGAGATGTATACTAATGATGATACCGTAGTGGTGCATCCAGAAAAATGTAAGTGATTATGCAAATGCTTGGTACATAACACCCAAGTTACATAAACATTTACAATAGGTTTACTGTCTGTTTTATAGTGGATACTGACATTCAAAGCGTTAAGTGGATACTGACATTCAAAGCATTAAATGTTACTAAGTGTACTCCTGTAGTCTTATGGACACTTCTAGATCTGGTGCATAGTCTAAATCTAACTCTCTCTTTCACTGATCAACTGCAGGAGTCTGATGCTGCCCTTGGAAATGGGGGTCTTGGGCGGCTTGCTTCATGTTTTCTGGACTCTTTGGCCACATTAAATTATCCGGCATGGGGTTATGGACTCAGATACAAGTATGGTTTATTTAAACAGCTGATCACGAAAGATGGACAGGAGGAGGTTGCTGAAAATTGGCTTGAAGTATGACTAGTTCTTCTCATACTCCCTGTGTATCAACATAAATCACCACAATTCTCACTTTTCACTAAAAAGATCAAATGTTTTCTATAAAACATTAGCTTTATTTAATTATAGCAATTGTTAGTCAAAAATATAAACATGGGATATCATATTTATGTAACTCTAACAAGTTTATAATATCTCTTCTGAGTCTAAAATATTTTGAAATTCGACTTTTGCAATATCAACGGTGTTAACCTTTTTGGACTTTATAGAATATAAACCTTTTTGTACTATATGAACGTTGTCATTTTTGCAAACAATATAAACAACAAAGACACTGCTATAGCACCTCAATGACGAGGCACCCTTTTATATTTTGAACTTGATTATTTAAGTCATTAAGTTAGTTATCATTGAAAACCATCTGGATTGTTGATTGATTTTATTATCTTTTTGTAGATGGGTAATCCATGGGAAATAGTCAGAAATGACATCTCTTATCCTATAAAATTTTACGGCAAGTTAGTTACAGGATCTGATGGGAAGAGGCACTGGATTGGTGGAGAAGATATAAAGGCTGTTGCATATGACGTCCCGATACCAGGATACAAAACTAAAACTACCATTAATCTCCGACTCTGGTCAACCAAAGTTTCCTCTGAAGATTTTGATTTAAATGCTTTTAATGCTGGTGAGCACACTAAAGCATGTGAAGATCAAGAGAATGCCGCAAAGGTTAGTTTGGGTGACTTGTTTATATACCTCATCAAAAATATGACGACTTCCATTCTGGAGTTTAATCTAAGTTCACATTGCCCAAAGGCATCATGTGTCTGATCACATTTTCTGTGCTAAAAATCTTCTATAATATGGTCTGCGAGGGGTAAGAAAATTGATTTCTGGTATGCTTTTATGACACTAGATATGCTTTATATTATACCCCGGAGATGAGTCACTGGAGGGAAAGACTCTTAGATTGAAGCAACAGTATACATTGTGCTCAGCTTCTCTTCAAGATATAATCACCCGTTTTGAGAAGAGATCTGGCAGCTGTGTAAATTGGGAAGAGTTTCCATCAAAAGTTGCTGTACAAATGAATGATACTCATCCGACTCTATGCATTCCAGAGCTCATAAGAATCTTAGTTGATTTGAAGGGTTTGAGCTGGAAGGAAGCTTGGGAGATCACAAAGAGGTACCTTATCCTACCACAGCCTTCGATATATTGTAGTTTTGTACTTATTCTGGTATTTATGTTTTCATTGGATTATCATACATGCGAACTGAGGGTTGGATGATCAACACATAATGTGCGACCTATGTTACCTGGATCAGCTGTGAGAGTCAGACATGGATACCGATCAAAGCGTCAGATTCTTACTTACAAAATATGAGGACTCTACATTGTGAATTTAAAATTGGACACGAGTGTGGCGTTTGGCATACAAGTGTGACAATTTATTTTACAATTTTAAAATTGCACCACAAACATACAAGAATTCATAACACAAAATCATAAGGATGATATAATAGGTCTTTCTCCATATAAGTCGTCAGAAGGCTTTAGATTTTATTTTAAATTAAGATCCCACACACACACACACCCATGTTGTGTCCTTTCTGCGACGAGTTTGATGGTGAAATTGAAGAATTTGGTAACAGAGGATGCACTGTGCAGTGCAATGTGGATCAGTTGAATGGAATGACCACACCAAAGTACTGCATTTAGCTCCTTTACATTTCTTTTCTTCTCCCTTTTTCCATATATACAAAGGGTTAGGGACACATATTTTAGAAGGTAGTAGACCGTATCTACAACTACCCTCCAACAGGAATCTCTCTTTCCCAGAACACGGGCTAGTAGAAACTCATATCGCTGTTACATTTACAGAAACCACCATCAATTGAGACCAATTGATTCTTATTAAATGTTATTTTTACATATCACTTGTTACTGAGCTATGTGATTGGATTGAGAGTCCAATGTTAATGCTATTGTGGCATCACATTTTTGTGCCTCATCTTTAAAGTGCTCATGTGCTGTTTAATGTGTACCTCAATTTCTTCCATTAGGGTTTTCTAGATATGATATTCACTCTGTAACAGAAGTATCCATAATAAAAGAAGAACATGCACAAAATGCCTCAAGATTCCTTAAATTTGTTATAGTACTAGATTTTAGTCCAATGGAATATTTTTTGCCCACACAAATAAATAAATTTGCTTATTCATTGATGTATAATTTTCAGAACCGTGGCTTACACAAATCACACGGTTTTACCTGAAGCATTGGAAAAATGGAGCTTTGAGCTTATGGAGAAGTTGCTCCCTCGACACGTCGAGATCATAGAGATGATTGATGAGGAGGTATATGTTAAATATAGACTAGTAAGAAACCCTCCCCTTAGCTTCAGTTTTGTTGCTAATCTGGTTTTTGCTACTTCTACAGCTGATTCAAAATATAGTGTCAGAATATGGAACAACAGATCCTGATATGTTGTTGAAGAAGTTGAATGCTATGAGAATTTTAGAAAATTTTGATTTGCCAGCCTCTTTGGATGAAATATTTGTTAAACCAAAAGAAATCTCTGCTGTTGATCTCAATGAAGAACCAAAAAACAGCTCTGTTGTTGGTAATGAAGGTACAGAGGGAAGCTCCGTTGTAGATGTCAATAAAGAAAAAGAAGTTCCTGATGCAGCTGCATTGATAGATGATGAAGATGAACTCGAAGAAAAGGATTCGCAGGAGAAAAAAGAGTTGGATGCAGAACCAGTGCTTATACCACAAAAGATGGTTCGCATGGCTAATCTCTGTGTTGTGGGAGGCCATGCCGTTAATGGAGTTGCAGAGATCCATAGTGAAATAGTCAAGGAGGACGTTTTTAATGACTTTTATAAGGTAGATCTATCAGATATCACTGCTTATTACACCTGATTAATTAGTTTTTCTAACATTCATTTCTGCCAAACTCCCTTCTGTAGCTCTGGCCTGAAAAGTTCCAGAACAAGACAAATGGGGTGACACCTCGGAGATGGATCCGGTTCTGCAATCCAAATTTAAGCAATATTATTACCAAGTGGATTGGTACAGAAGATTGGGTCTTGAACACTGAGAAACTGGCCAAATTGCGTGAGGTGATGGTTAATGTCCTTTTCCTTGTATAAAAAATTAAAAGGAAAAAAACAGAAAAAACAGAACTTGAAAGAAATGAATAAAAATTTCTCTTCTGATTCTTGCAGCGTCTAATGGCTATATGTTGTATGCCAGTACTGATGCGGAAATTGCAATCTGTCTATATCTTATGTTTTGATCTTAGTTTTCTTTTTTGTAGAACTATTTCTTACGAAAATTTGATAAATATTTTTTTTCAGTTTGCAAATAATGAGGACCTCCATACTGAGTGGAGGGCGTCGAAAAGGAGTAACAAAGTCAAGGTTGCGAAGTTCCTCAAAGAGAAAACAGGGTATATTGTGAGCCCTGATGCAATGTTTGACATCCAGGTGATTTATCCTTCACTATAAGTTCTATTCTTGTCATCTCGATCACCATGGTGATATACTGATATCTTCCACTGGATAAATCAATGTTAATTGTAGAAGGGGTTTTGGATAAATGGGACACCTTATTCTTTTATACTGAACAATATTCTGCTTTGAGTCTCACTGTATTTGGTTAATTGGTTTTAAATCTTTCATGTATGGGTAAGTTGACAACAGTTAGGAAGTCACCGTGTCATTTACATTCGCAATGTTGTCTTTTTATTTCAGTTTTGTAAATATATATGTATATATCTATATATATCGTGGGATGTACTATCTTATAGACCAGGTATTATCTTCAGGTGAAGCGTATTCATGAATACAAACGACAACTCTTAAATATCCTGGGAATAGTTTATCGATACAAGAAGATGAAAGAAATGACAGCATCCGAAAGAGAAGAAAAATTTGTTCCACGCGTTTGTATATTTGGAGGAAAAGCTTTTGCAACATATGTACAAGCAAAGAGGATAGTGAAATTCATAACGGATGTCGGGGCTACAATAAACCACGACCCAGAAATAGGTGACTTGTTGAAGGTAAGATATTTTTGATCGTCTTCATAATCCCTTTTATAGGCTCTTAAGGTGAAATTCTTTGTGGATCTCCTTTATATTTGGAATAGTCTATTGAGCACCCTAAGTAGCACCCTAAGTTTAACAAGTTTGTTTAGATGTAATTTTTCATCTAGTCACTTGTGCATCATATGAAAAGTTAATAAAAACTACACATGTTCTTCATAGTTTCACAACTTGCAGTATATTGGTTGTTTGGATGAGTTGATCGAAGTTTCTAATCTTGATTCTCCCTTGTTTAGGTCATATTTGTTCCGGATTACAGTGTTAGTGTTGCTGAATTACTTATCCCTTCAAGTGAGCTCTCACAGCATATCAGGTATAAATTACACAGTTCCTTTATAATTTGATATAATGCTCGTCTGCTGTTGTACCTCTCTCGTCTTGGCGTGTTTCAGTTCCTTGTCAATTTAATATAATAATACTCCTCTGCTATCGTGCCTCTCTCTGCCCCCTCCTTCCCAGCACTGCCGGGATGGAAGCCAGTGGAACCAGTAACATGAAGTTCGTAATGAACGGATGTATCCTGATTGGGACCTTGGATGGCGCCAATGTTGAAATTAGAGAGGAGGTTGGAAAAGATAATTTTTTCCTCTTTGGTGCTCAAGAACACGAGATTTCAAGTCTCCGAGAAGAAAGAGCTAAGGGCAAGGTATTCAGGGTGGACTATGTCTTACCTCTTCATTCTATATTTATGTTGGCATGATCATTACTTACGGTCTTTTTGGCTCCTTTGTACAGTTTGTGCCTGATGTTCGCTTTGAGGAAGTTAAGGAATTTGTTAAAAGTGGAATCTTTGGGTCTAATAGTTATGATGAGCTCCTAGGATCTCTGGAAGGCAATGAAGGTTTTGGCTGTGCTGACTATTTTCTTGTTGGTAAGGACTTTCCCAGTTACATTGAATGCCAAGAGAAGGTTGACGAGGCGTACAAAGACCAAAAGGTAAAAGATGTTTCGTGTAACATTCATTTTTGATTTGTTAATTACGCAAGTAGAATCATGCACCTATTACCAATTTAAATAAATATCCAATTTAAGTGAAAAAAATGTGATTTTTCATTTAAAAATGCAGTAAAATAAGTTAGTAGTACTGTGCTCTCTTTTTATTCACCCAATCACAATGTAAGTATGTTTGTACAATAGGTGTAAATGTACAGTATTATGTGATGGTACTTAATCTGACACATAGCAGTCACCTGAGTATGCAACAATAAAACGTACTCGGTCAATCACAGATAAAACACATCACTTATAAATTACTGTCTTTGTAATGAATATTTGAACACTGTAATGTCTCGCAAGGTAGAAAGAAATGTATAGTATTAACCACCTTGTTATGCATTACTAAAACATTGCTCTATATGCTACAAAAGACAGGAAGCGAACAAGAAAGCTATGCTCCTGTCATCAAAGTCTCATCTGTAACATTGCAAATTGAGGAGCTTTTGCTGCAGATGTTTCTTTAGACAGCAAGTGTCAAAATGAGAAACCTTTTCATAAAGTAATGCTTGCCACTCAATTGTTTCCAGAAATAAAATTATCATCTACCTAACTTGAGGATATTGTGTACATCTATACTATCATTAGACGAATTTCTGGAACATACTTCTTTATTATCTAGAAATAGGACTGTTTTCTGTGAAATGAAGGAAATACTGTTTGGCCTTGCATGCTACACAGTTCCTCCCTGTGTGACTACTAGAATGCCATCAGATACTGGCTCCGGTACATTCTCTCTAATTTACCATCAGATATGACTCCGTTATATTCTCTCTAAATTACCATCATACATGACTCCGTTGTATCCTCTCGTTTTATTTTCTGTTTGTTATATACTATTCCTGGAGTGTTTCAGTACTGATGGGGATAACATTCTGTTTACCATGGGCATGCACACACATTTTTAAATGCCTTGCTGTCATCACTAAGTAGAACTATTGCTTTGCAGAAATGGACAAGCATGTCAATCTTGAACACAGCAGGCTCCTACAAGTTCAGCAGTGATAGAACGATTCATGAATATGCCAGAGAGATATGGAATATAGAACCTCTTGAACTACCTTGAGGAATGAACTCGAGTCCCAGCACGAGGAGTACAATAAATCACATTGTCGTGATATGACCTATTTATCCTGTGTTCGAAGATGATAATAAAAGAGGTCTCGTAGATGAGTAAAATAATAATGCAGAGCAAATAAGGCTAGCACATGATAGTGATACTGTGGATGTAGTCAAGTAGGTAGCATCCGACTTAACTGTGATACTCGTATCATTTATCAGTAAACAGTGCTCTTGTTCATTCATTAGTCTTATTTTCAAATTTATTATTTCTTCATCTGATTCCAGGTGACATTTTTGAATATAGTAACTATTAAAAACCTTTCAAAAACCGTATAAATTATTGCAAAATTTGACATTTCAACTATATATAAACATGACTCTGGTTGTTGGAGATGATATGACAAAGTTATACATGTGATAATTGCGCTATATTTGAGATTTCTTATAAGCTCCTTGTAACTTGAAAAATACGTAACTTATTTTTAAATTTATAAGTTAGTTGTAAGGAATCCCAAATGGTATTCGGAACATAATATCTTGACAAGTGCTATTTCATACTTGACTTATTCAAAACCTTACAAAAATCGTATAAATGATTGTAAAATTTGACATTTCAACCAAATATAAACAAGACTCTGGTTGTTGGAGTCTTGGAGTTGGAGATGATATCAATATTTGAAATTCCTTATAAACTCCTTGTAAGTTGAAAGTTACATAATTATTTTTTAAAACTTATAAGTAAGTTGTAAGGAATTCCAAATGGTATTCTCTAAAAATAAGATACTGATAAGTACTATCTCGTACCGGGCTGTATAATTGCTCGCTGTGTATATATTTTCTTTGTCCAGCTAGAGATGAAACTGGAAAACTGTATTCTATCTTTCTTTGTTTAACACAATTGATATTTAAATAAATAAATAAATTGACGTATAATTTATGAACTTTCTGAAGAAGAAAAAGACCCAGTTGAAATGGGGGAAAAGGTGCAAAAAGAAGAGAAAGTTAGTTGTTGGGCTTACAATACATGTGAGGTCTTTTTTCATGGTTCCATATAATGGTTTTTAAGCAGCCTACTTGCACGTATTTGTTGTTTCCAAAGCACATATAGGGATCCTTATATATGTTCTCTACCCAACAGAGAAACATGAGATGGTCCCCTTGTCTCACTTGCACATACTTGGGGGCGGTGTTTCGTTCATGGTTAATGAGTCCGATCGATGAAAATTATTATTGCACATGTTAGTGATTAAATTAAATATTTAGTTGATTGAAATGTGAACCTCATTTCTCGTATCCCCTGCACATCATTTGAAATTTCTTAAAATTTCCATTCGGGGTTCTCATTCTCACCGAACATCCAAGCATTCCCCCTGACACTACTATTATTTGCTCTAGCCTAAAAGAAAGCTTGCTCACTTGCTGGATTTGCAGGCTCTTTTTTTGTAGTATGTAACTAATTTTAACACGACACATCCGTGAATCTTATAAAATAAAGACTGCAGATTTATCAGCTGTAAAAATAAAACAGATATGGAGCTCAGATTGGCTGTCATGTTTTAATGGCAAGTGACTAAACAACCACCTTCACTTGAGATGCCCATCCCTCTCTTGTGCAAATTTTATATTGCTTTTGGGCACATCAACCCCTTCTGTGTGTCAACCAACTTATTATATTCATTACTTTCAACAAACCCACAAACTTGGTCATCTTAATTACATCTTTTAATCCTCTAATCCCACTTCTTCAATCTATGAATCTACTTTTGTTGATATCTGTTAAGTAAAGTTTGAGCAAACCCCACATTTTATGCTAGATCACAATCAACTCAAGACATGTAATGCATACCATAAAACTTGATGGTAGTGAAATAACTAGAGAGTACCTTGAAACAGTTGAGACTGTTGCAAATTACAAGATCGAAAGCATTACGATATAAACGATCATCAATGCTGAATGAGATTACTGATATTTGTATAGCTAAAAGAAGAGACAAACCTTTATATGAATTTGATCCAGGCATTGTGCTGTGATCTATAGAATCTTTACGCTTTGAAGAGAAAAAATGAAGCCAACAGTTAGCTAATATGATTAAAATCAGTTAAAGATTGCCACTGGCTCACACTCGAAATCATCTACACCCCACCATGGGTTTAAACTAACACCAGTCGATGACTCTTCCTCTGCAGTTGCTGGGAAATTAAGATCCAGGTTGTTGTCGATATGATCAGGATGATCTTGTTCAATCAATGTGATTGATTTACCTTTGGTTACAGGTACTCCAATGTAATGAGCTCTCTTATGGCCTCCTAGTGCTTGACCTGATGCAAAAACCTTGAAGCAGATTGAGCATTCATGTTCTTTGCTTCTTTTCATATCATCCATTTCAGGTATATTTTCATTGCATTTCAGCTTCTCAAACTCAGAATCAGTTTCAACATATCTGCGACTCTCCTCCTTCACTGTGCTGCGACTATCATCCTTCACTGTGCTGCCACTATAAATTGTTCTATGGGTAGTTCTGTGGCCTCCAAGTGCTTGGGGAGTTTTAAAAGTCTTGAAACAAATCTTGCACATGAATTTGCCTTTACTTTCATTATCCTTCGAGAATTCTGAAGCAATAGTAGCACATTGAAGTTGATCATCACAGAAAATCTTGTTCAACTCACATTGGTCATAAACAACGCTAGCTTTGTTACGTGAGTTAGCCTTCTTCAAGCCCTTATCGACTTTTTCCAATCCAACTTTGGTTACTAAATCCATTAATTCTGCTTCACTTGGACTGATAATACTCTTCTTCATATCAAGGGTCTTCTTCAATTTGCCACAACTACGAGACTGATCATCAGAAGCATCAACTCCAGACTTGTGTTCATCATCACTATCAAAACAGGAGCTAAAATTGCCAAACCCTGATACAGTAGACTCAATATCATTCCCTACTGATTTCTTCATCTTCCTCATGTCAATGCCACCACACTCAGATCTCAAGTCATCCAGCTTACCAGCAGATCCCTTTCTCCGAAACGACGACCAAGATTCAAGATTTGCAGAACTACAATTCTTTGCAGTATCTATGCTCAAACTGACCTCATCCCCACAACTAACACCTCTCGACAACATCATCAAACAGATAGCCACTTCCTTAACCTCATCACCCTCAGTAAAACAAACAAATGAATCCGAATTCGAAATCGAAGAATGTGATGTAACATTGCTGTACCTTGTTGATCTCTTCTTCTTAACTGGAAAAACCACCTCCTGATCAGATTCACTCAAAGCCTTCGCCCTTTTCGAGTGACTTCTCATATGACCAAACAGAGCCCTCAATGAATCAAACACTTTCCCACATTCTTTACAAACTGCATTTTCGTGTTTCCCTTTAGTTGAATGAGATCTCATATGACCTGCAACAGCTTTCAATGAAGGAAACCCTTTACCACACTCTTTACAAAAATTCATTTCCTTGAACTCACCGCCATTTTTCAAAGGCGAAATTCTCCAAGATTTCTTGGGATTTTCTCTTAGCCCATAACTAGCTTCCCCAACATCCTCAAGATCCATTTCAGATAACAAAGAAACATTCTTCTCATCATATACTTCCTCTCTGTCAAAACCCAAATCCCCATTTTCACACTTTTCTGCATTAATCAATGCTAAATGACCTCTCATATGACCACCTAATGAATTCCCACTAGAAAAACTCTTGCTACAAAACCTACACAAATACTTAACTTCTTGATCTTCTACCATCATTTGATCAAACAACAAATCCTCACTGACCCAACAAAACTAATGATCTTCAAATCAGAGCTAAACCAAGAAAAACCCACAATTCAGCAAGCAAATTTATCAATCAAGCTCAAGAACAGAATTAAAGATACATATGAACTAACTAAGACCAACCCAATTGAAAAAAGTATCAGTAGCTTATAATATGAGCTAGAAAAGCTCAACAGATATTTTCAGCAAGATGATCAGTCAAAACAAGAAAGACCAACAACCCATATTGAAAGAGTAAGGAACAAGCAAGAAACAAGATCTGGGTAGCTAAAATTTAAGCAAAATATAAAGAACAATCAAGTGATATGAGAGTACTGTATCATAGAAATATCTAAACAAGGAAATCTGTACAGTGTGTGTATAACTGTATATGTATGTATATATGCAAGTGAAGGAAGTTGGTTATGTGAGGGTGTGAGGAGTGTTTAGGCAGTGATGGCACAGACTAAAATAAAAGCCCCACCTCTCACATTCTCTATCTAAATCTCTCTCTCTAAATCTCTCTGTAGAGAGAGAGAGAGAAAAGGAGATAAAGGTAGAAAAGGGCGCTAATTTCTCACCCTCTTTGATGGGGATTGTGCTTGCTTGCCTTGCCTAGTATAGGAAAGCCTTGCATGCAAGCCAAGATTTCACACGCGTACTCATTTTACTCGCTACTTATCAATTTCTCTTTTCTTTTACATTTTCTTGATTGTTTTCTTACGGGTCTCAACTTTTCGATTTCAAATGTTTGATTTGAAGTATGATTCTGTTACCAAAATTTGTCCCAAAAATAATGTAAATTTTACGTAAATGGTAACATTTTTAATAAAATAATAGGCTTTGGATGCATAAATATGCGTTCACGAATTATAATTCGACATGTGTCTTGCCACGTCATTTGAGAAGAATTTTGAGAGAGGTTTTTTGGTTCTCTAGCACGAATAATCGAAATACTCAATAATAATAAAATTTAATTACAGATCCATCTCTCCATCTCTGTAGCATATAAATTTGAAAAATGCTAGAGTTCCCAAAATAATTTTTCAAAACATCTCCCAAATTAATCTTTTATGGTAATATTCGTAATAAAAATATAGGATCCTCCGTGTGCATACATATGCACTCACGAATTAAAAATTATCAAGTATCAGTCACATCATTTTGTACAAATTTTGAAATTTTTTGTTAAATTTTCTAGCATTACTTTATAAATTTTATGAAAAATACTAGTTATTGCAAAAAATTTTGCAAAAAATTCATTAAATAACGTGGAATTACATGTATTACTCAGTGTTGTAAAAAGCGGGAATCGGAGTTAATCGGTGAATGCACCGTCCAGGGATTAATCGGGTAATCGGGGATTAATCGGAATGATTAATCGGATCATTAATCGGAATAAATTTAATAATATTTTTTATATTCATATATATAATTATTTCGTTATTTCAACTAAACATATGTTATTATCATATATTTATGCAAATATGTTAAAAATGTTATATAATCGTAATAAATAAAATTTTGACAGTTTAACTTTTCAATTAGAGATCAATTTAAGAGGAAAAATTAAGAGAATTTACGATTTAGGCATCTAAAATTATAATTATATGTACACAAATAATATTTTTTCCTATTGTTTAATCAAGTTTCTACCTTTTAAATTTTTAATTTTTTTTTTTAATTTTAACTATTTTTTAATAATTAGCCCGATTTTTGATCGATTAATCCGATTTTTGACCGATTCAGCCGATTTTTGTCCGTTTTTCTGAAAAAACGATTAATTGACCGATTTTCGCTTAATCAGTTCGGTGACCCGCCATCTAGCGATTAATCGGTGATTAATCCCGATTAATCGCCGACTTTTAGAACACTGGTATTACTAAAAATGTAGGGTTAGAAAACTTACCAATTACATACGTGATATATTGGGTGGGGAAAATTTTGAGACAGGTTTTACATATCCATCATTTTTCTAATTTTATTCGAAGATTAAAATGTACTAGTATATCTCTTGTTGGGACTGAAACTGTTTATATATTCGATAAGATTATGTTGAATTTATCGAGAATCTATTGTATTTACTGATACATTGTTATTCAAGCTTTTTTCCCTGTCGTTACCCAAAAGTCCACCATGATCGAAAGATTAGTCATTAGAGTATGGATTTGATCCTGCCTAATTCTGTTAATAAATCATGTACATTTAATAAAAGCACGTTAGAAGAAGATTAAAATCTCCACCCGGTAATAATACCAGACTGAAATAAGTATGTCTTTTTTTTTAAACTTAAGTATAAACCTACTCATTTTTGTGGAGTATATATCTTGGATAAGTGAAAATCGAACCCGAAACTAGTAATCAAAAGGATAAATATTTTTAAAAAATGACACTTATATGTCACGTAAATTATTTAACTAATAATTTTATACCCTTGAAAATGCTCTTAGATGATACTCCCTCCGTCCCGTCCCGTCAATATTTAAAGTATAAAGTAAGTAAAGTGGAGAAAAATAGCGGAAGTAGTTGATTTTTATATTATAAAACTTTATTATTTTAGGAAAGTTGTCGAATGTAAAGAATTGGATGAGACATCCCAAAAAGTAAAGTGTAAAGAAATGAGCGGGACGGAAGGAGTAATTAATTGTGATTAGCTGAATAGAAAATCACTCTGTTAATAAAACGCGGGATAAATGATACTCTGAGGTGATCCGTATCTCATCGCAATTGGGTTTGTTGGTGGTCAATTATGTTGCAGTTCTACTCTTTCACCAATGGTTTTTTACTAAATTAGAGCTCAATTTTGGTTTATGTCAACTTCTTACTCGGTCAATGTATTCAACCATAATATATTCCTCACAAGATGGAAGATATTAGTCAAACATCGTGCCATTATCAATACTAAAAAAAATTATAAACTTAATGCTGAGCGCATGAGATTTGTTACTGAGTAGTTGAGAATGAAACTGAATCTTATTGATCTCGTGAAGTATCGTGTTAGTGAAAATGTATCATCAATTTAATCGTTCAATACATAACAATGAGATTTCAAGATTTCGATTCTCGTTAACCAGGTTTGGTATAGATGTACTCTGGTAGTACCCTCGGGATACAACTAAAGTGCCAGCTCAAAGTTGTGCATGCAAGTGAACTTGACGGTAGACAAGTGAAGTGCCAGCTTAGAGTTGTGAACTCGTGATGAACAAACGTGGGAATACCATATGATTAGTTGGTAATACATTAACACTAACAACGTTCAAGTTGTATGAAATGTCAATGACTTGAGATCTAAAAAATGGTGGTATGATTAGGAATCAAAAGAGATGTAGTAGTGATATTAAAGAATTGAAGGTATTGTAGAAACTGGCAACAGCCTGGCTAAACATGTTTAGTTTAGATGCATAAATAGTGGGCATGACCGCCCTTTGTGGAGATATGAAAGCTGGCAAAAACGTTGGGTGGTCCTCAACTCAACATACATTTCACTTGGCTAGCTCATCAATCTGAAATTACAGATGACAGGGGAGAGGGGCACGTATGCAGATATATGGATCATTTCTAACAAGTATAGGTCATTTTGGTGCTCGGAATGCGCCAACCGACCTAGCAACCGGCAATGAATATGCATACAAGGAAGGCTAAAATGGATATGAACGAGATTAGGGGATTCGGACTCTGGATAAAGTCCAAGAATGATTGGCGATTTGCCAACATAACGAATGAAAACAAGTTCTGGGATTCAAAGAGGAGAGCTCAGGGCATTATTTTACAAAGATTATAATAGAACCACAAGTATATGAAGAAGATGAATGGCAAGTAGTCGATCACAGGGTAAACACAGGGGAAAACAAAATCTCGGTAGCCAATATGCCTCAGTACTCGCTACAAATAAAATGCGGAGGTTATTTAACAAGAACAGGATGATTGGCAAATATATCACTTTCCCTCGGATTGGTACAAAAGGAGATACACCGATCATGTTCATGATTGCAGTGGTGTGATACTCATTCAAAAGATTTGGAAGATCGGATTCAGCCCATCTTCTAAGGTAGGTGTGTGTGTGTGTGTGTGTGTGTAGAACAATGAGAAAGGTTTATAGATATAACATTTAAATTTCTGTTGGAACAGTGAGGAATATGCCAAAAGTAATATTATCATTACAATGTAGGAAAAAAACATAATTTCTAATTCAGATGGTAATATCAATAGTGTGGATAATCATCTGAACTGTAAGAACATGGTAAAAATAAAATATAAATTGGGAAAACCATTAAGCAAAATATTACAGAAGCGCATAACAATATGGTTCTGGTTACTAAATTGAAGGGAAGGCAACCCAAACAGACAAAGGTGCTGCATTTAAGCAATAGCAGGCATGTCCTTGAGCCAGGCATCTAGCGGCTTACCGATGGAATATACGATGAAACCAATATCCCTCAGCTTCTCAACATCAGCAACATTCCTACCATCGAAGATGAAAGCAGGTTTTTGCATGTTATCATACACCTTCTGGTAGTCGAGATTCTTAAACTCATCCCACTCGGTGAGAATGCAAACAGCATGGGCATCCTTTGTTGCCTCATAAGCATCCCAAACCACACTCACTTGCTTTACAGTAGTGGGGCTCATTGGCTGCAGGTGAAGGGGATGATCCCAGTCAAATTTGTTCATTGAGAGGTCCCTTTGAATCTGATCCTCGGTCACTTGTGGGTCATATATGCTAATTCGGGCTTTGTCACCCAACAGCCCCTTGCAAACATCAATGGCTGGAGTCTCTCGAGTGTCACCTGTATCCTTCTTGAACGCAAATCCTAGGATGGCAACTTTCTTGCCTGAAACAGTGTTAAACATTGAGGCAACAACACGGTTTACAAAACGGCTTTTCTGATAATCATTAATCTTGATAACTTGCTTCCAGTATTCTGCCACCTCTGGGAGGCCATTGCATTCACAGATGTACACCAGGTTCAGAATATCCTTTTGGAAGCAAGACCCACCGAAACCAACACTAGCATTCAGAAACTTGGCCCCAATCCTTGAATCCTTACCAACTGCATAAGCTACTTCAGAAACATTGGCACCGGTAGCCTCACAGAGAGCAGACATCGCATTAACAGATGAGATTCTCTGTGCCAAGAAAGCATTGGCAGCAAGCTTTGAGAGCTCTGCAGACCATAAATTAGTGGTAATAATACGGTCTTCTGGGACCCACTGGGCATAAACCTCCTTTAGTGTTTGGATTGCCTTCTGACCTTCAGGGGTTTCCCGACCTCCAATCAGAACACGGTCAGGTTTGAAAAGATCTTCAATTGCAGTTCCCTCTGCAAGGAACTCTGGGTTGGAAAGAATTTGGAAACTGATTCCCTTGCTGTTGTGGGTTAAGATCTTTTCAATTGCTTCTGCTGTTTTGACTGGGACAGTTGACTTCTCAACCACTATTTTGTTGGATTTTGACACATCAGCAATCATGCGGGCAGCACTCTCCCAGTATGTCAGATCAGCAGCCTTTCCTGCTCCAAGACCCCGAGTTTTAGTCGGGGTGTTGACAGAAACAAAGACTATATCAGCCTCAAAGACATGTTTCTCCACCTCAGTGCTGAAGAAGAGATTCTTGCCTCTGCACTGCTTCACCACATCATCAAGGCCTGGCTCATAGATGGGGAGCGTGTCACTGTTCCAGGCAGCTATCCGAGGAATAGATATATCAACAACAGCTACCTGAACAGAAGGGCACTTCAGTGCAATCACAGCCATGGTAGGGCCCCCAACATATCCGGCACCAATGCAACAGATCTTCACCATATTCGATCCTTAGGTACAACCTGTAAAAAAATGAACTTTTTCATCAGATGATTAATAGTAAATTGCAGTAATGTAGTTCTAGCTCTCAGATTATGGTAAAAGTAGATCCAGAAAACTTAAGCAACTCAAGTAGATCTAGAAAACTAAATCAATCCTCAGCTCAAGAACTTCAATTGTGCATTAAAAGAGTGTCCTAAACGAACTAAATTACAGTATCTACACTAAGAAAATAAATCCATGTGATCACCACCTCAATAGACTATACAACACCCTTCCCCTTTAAATGAATACATCATCGAAATAATTCAAGCTTTCTACAAGATCTGAATTATCGATAAGTACATTCTAACTAAACTAAATTTTAAGTGATGCTAAAAGTCCTCATATATCTGAAAAGACAAGTACTTAAAATGCAGACAGGTAGTACTTATATAATCTTTTGTAGATGTATAATTCGGCTAGAATGGTAATGTCGGTGGCACAGTAGAAATCGAATGAGACAAATATATATTACTCGCAGATTTAACTCTAGTTACTAATTGTCGAATTCCACTACAAATAACACGGATCCAATGATCCATATAGTTTTGCTATAAGCTACCAATCATATTTTATCGTAACTAAAATTAATCTCACATGGTAGAGAAAAAACCCAAATGGGCCAGAACAAAAGCAAGAATCTTGAAAAGGGTTTAGTAGAAATCACAGATCCAACTTAAAACATAGCAATGTCAACAGATCTGGCAATCTTAATACAATTCAACAGCACACATACAAATAAAGTACATGTATATACAATTCAAATGTGTGATCAAAATAGAACAGAAAACATATAGAGGCAATAAGCAGATTCAGGGATCCGCAGTGAAGAGTTGGATTATTCAATTGTAAGTATGTATGATTAAGGATTACCTGTTGAAGCTCTTTGTTTGGAAATGAGAGGACTTGAAGTAGAAGACACAAGAGAGATCTGGGAGAGAGTTTGAGGAGGGGGAGAGAGAGAGGGAGGGAGAGAGAGTTGACAAGAAACAAACAAATGCGGGGAAGGGGTTTATATAGTGCCGAGTGGCTAGATGAGATCTACCCACCCCGACTCCACCCCCTACGGAGATCTTTTTTAGCAAAACCCAAATGTTCTCGGGCCTCTAGTCGGTGAATAACACGGTTAATTATTACGTTAAAATTCCTCTTTTTATTTTACAACCAACTTAATGCCTTTTTTAGGGTAATGCCAGTTGGAAATAATATTACTTTTTGTATTACCAAGTAGCAAGATAAAAAGATCGAATAAATTATAAAAGGTGGTCGTATTTTATATTAATTTTTTAAAAAAATTGTTAAGTTTTTAAATTAATAAGTTAATGATTAATGATTAATTTTCATATTTATCTTTTGATAAATGATTCCATTTAATTTGCAAACGCTGAAGGAGTCATTATTTTAAATGTGAAAAGAAAATTTGGTCATTTTCTTTTAGAATAATAGGAGCAATTTTTTTTTTTTGCTAATTAATAGGAGCAATTTTTTTAAAATTTGAAAACTAATATTTATAATTAATTTGCGAACTTAAATTTTGTTAATTTTTTTAAAATTCGATATAAAATATGGTCAGCATTATGTAATTTACTCTAAAAAATAATATTTTTCTGTCATGTAAATATTAATTTTTGTTGACTTATGATCATGTAATTTAGCAAAAATTATCGTATATCTATATTGTAAATTACAATAAAACAATAAATGAACATGCAAATGTTTTCGTAATAATATGCTATTTATGTAAAGTAATTAATAATACTAATGTAACCATCAATGTCATTTTTCTTTAAAAAAAGATAAATAAATAAGTTATATACTTGTTCTTTGAACGGTTTATAAGTTCAAATATTGCTATATATAATAAATTAAACAGTTAAAAAGAAATGTGTACCGCTAATCAAATTCAAAGAAATTAATCGGGGGCAGACCTGAATTACTTAATAAGAATAAATTAATTAAATTAATAACCATAACATTTCACACATCAATTTTTTAAAAAATTATAATACACTACTACACATCATTTTAATAATCAGCAGTTACGGCATAATTTGGATTGCACCAAATATGAATTCTAACTGCCGGAGGAATAACATATTGGTGGGCAGAAGAGAGCTTGCTTGCTTATTTATCACATTTAATTATGATGATGATGATGATGTTTAAGAATTTATTAAGATACAAGGAACATGTCATGAGAGGCGTCCCTTTAATTTTAGTAAATTTTACGCTATGCCTTAAAATTATTCATTCATACAACGTGTCTCTATTTTCTAATACAAATTTATGAATTATATTGCCAAGGGGATTTCTTGATTCTCAATTTGTCTCTCTTTCTTTAATATCTTCATAACTCGCGAAACACTCAAATCAATTGAATTTCCAGTTCAGTTGTCTAATACAATTGTCTCTGGTTCTTGCAAAATCAATAATTTTGTAAACAATATAAAGGCCTCGGCAATTTCATGGGCACAGCCGCACAGGGGATGAGACGGGCCTGCAGAATTCACACAGCTGAAGCAATTCATTTCTGCTTTATTCCTTATATAAACTTCATCCTTTAAGTATGACGAAAGTTTCCGACGAAAGTTTCCGATAACTGAAATGTTATAATACTTCGGAAAATGTCTTCTCCAATCGGGTATTAGATATAACCTTGTATTCAAACCATATGGTCTTATGATCTTATCGGTAGAGGTGGCCAGTCGTGCGGGTTTATTCAACCCGCACAGCCCGGCTCGTCATTATATTCGTATATTATTCGACCCAATTGAACCGCGAATAATTCGACCCGATTCGTATCAGAGTTAGTGCCGGTTACAATTTCATTTTTTAGAACCCGTGAACCGGCCCGGCCCGACACGCAAAGAACCCGGTTCTGGCACTACCGCGAACCGCACGAACCGCACGGCACGCACGGCCCGCACGGCACGCACAACCCGCTCACAGTTCGCCCACTCATTCTCATTCTCTATTGTTACTGCTCTATACTACATTTTATTTATTTTTACAAGATTTTGCATTTTATTAATTTTTAGATTTATTAACTCGAATTAAAAATTAATAAGTAAATTATAAGATTAAAAATAATATGTAATCTGTAAATTAAATGTAACTTGCATAAATGTAAATTATTTGTTAACTTTTGCGAATCCCCATAACTTCTAAAAAAGTTAGGCCTGCATGCATGCCACGTGGCACATAATTCCACGTGTTCCTTTGAGTCTTTGACAGCTTCAAGTTGTGACTTGTGACTTGTGACTTGTTTGTGACAGAAGGCTGACCTGTGGCTTGCATTGTTCCGTGAGAAGCCCGCCAACCCGCCCACCCAACCCACCCCAACCAACCCGCCCAACCCGTTAATCATCGTCGTGCCGGTTCCGAGTTCAGTTTTTCTGACTCGAGCCCGGCCCGAATTCGGTTCGTTTAGCCTTAGTGCCGGTCCCGTGCTCGCCGGGAAGGAGCCCGACCCGTGTCAAGCCCGGCCCGGCTCGCACGACTGGCCACCTCTACTTATCAGTATATACCAAGACATCTTTTCCCGCAACAACATAAACTACAACTTTGAATGCCTTTATATCTGGACATTTTTTGGAACGTGGTAATGATATTAGACTTAATTGAATGTAATGGCCTGAACTGTTTTCTTTTTGCACGAAAATTGCTCAAATATAAAAGTAGCCATTTTATATGTCGAATTATTTTTTTTAACAAATAGTTGCATTCTGTCAAATCTTGTCGACAAACGTTAAATAATCGAGGGCATATTTGTCTTATTTCGTTTTCCAGTTTTATTTTATTTTTATTGCTAAATAAAAATAAAAACCAACTACTATACACCCATTAACTTCTTATATATAATAAGTGTAAGGGAGATTTTATCCAAAACTTTGGTCGGTCACTGTACTACCAAAAGTATATGATCCGTTAGATTATAAAACTATAAATATTCAAATAGATGAGGACCGTTAGATATAATATTAAAAATTGTATTTGATTAATAATAGGATAGTATTTAAATACTAAAAGATGTATTTTGATAATTTAAACCAATTATAAATGGGTTTTCTAAATTGAATAGAAATCTTTATGTAAAAATTCGTAATTATCTTTTCTCTTTAGTTTATGGATAGTTCCGGTTAGATAAAAATTATTAAACCAACATTAAATTAAAGATAATTTTGTTAGCTTCGCATGAGCTGTAAAATCGTTAAAATCTGTTGTTTAAAACTCAAGATAAAGCCCAAACAGTAAAGTGATTATCTAAATTTTAATAAATATTTTTTTATTGTAGCACCAATTTAATTTTTTTCCTAATTCTTTTAAATTTATAAATTCTATTTTTATTTCAATAAAATATTAAAATCAATTTAAGAAAAAATTAAAATCGATCTGGTCCGTGTACGATCACTATACGACCAAATTAATAATTACAGTTAGATCTTAAATAGATCGATGAGAATTGTTAGATCTAATATTAAAAAGTGTATCTGATTAATAATAGAATTATGTTTAAATACTAAAAAGTTTATTTTGATAATTTAAAAGTTTTCTATGTAAAAATTCTTAAATATCTTTTCTCTTGAATTTATGTATAGTTCCAATTAGATAATAATTGTTAAACCAAATATCAAGATAACAATTCATATTGATTACAATATTAAAAATTATCAATATAATGCTGATGTATATCATACTAACAATGATACACGTGAACCTACAGAGACTTATGAGAACTCATGTACATAAATAAATGTAAACACTTTTTTTTCTGAAGGAACATAACAATTTGATTAATCCAAATTATAATTATATTATTTTACATATAACAAACATCAAAGGATAATATCAAAATATTATTAAAATATTGAGGGTTTCATATTCATAAACGATAATTTTGAATATAATACTTATATTAAAATGTGTATTTGATTAAAGGTATGATTATATTTAAATACTAAGAAGTGTGTTTCGATAATTTAAACCAATTATAAATTGATTTTCTATATTGAATTGAATTTTTTATGTAAAAATTCTTAACCATATTTTCTTTTCGGTTTATGGGTAGGTCAACAGGTCAAGTTAGATAATAATTATTAAACCATCATTAAATTAAAGATAATTTCGTTAGTTTCACATGGGTTGTAAAATCGTTAAAATTCAATTCTAAAACTCAGGATATAACCCAAATAGTAAAGTGAGTATCTAAATTTTAATAAATATTTTTTTTATTTTTGTAGCACCAATTTATTTATTTTTCCACTAATTGTTTTAAATATAGAAATTTTATGTTTCTTTCAATAAAGTATTAAAATTAATTAAGAACAAATTCAAATCTATAAAGAATATAATAATATGAGAATAAAATTTTATATAATCATAACATAATTTTTATTCTATTTAATAATTTTTAAGTAATAATGTATTTTAAAATTTAATATACACTGTAAATAAAACCGAAACATTAAAAATAAAAGCAGTTAGTAAGATACTCATATCAGTATATACTTGATATCCTTATTATATTAAATCCTTATATATAATAAGCTGATATGGATAGAAAAGTAATTATAGAAATATAATTGCTTATTCTTTGGAAAGGCCAAGTATTTAAGGCCCAAACCCCAGATTATTTATTAATTTCGTAATTAATAAATAGGGAAAATATACAGCTCATAAAAAGAGTCCAAAATATGGTAAATTCATCAAAGTAGGATCCGGAATCCCAATTAAAGGCAATTAATGAGTCATAGCCTTTATCAACAAGGAAAAGACTTATCCTGCAAGAAATACAATGTTTATCCATTATCAATAAGGAGACTTATTCGCTAAGACTCCTAAACATACCATAAATACAAGGCTCTAGACGCCTATATAAGGACCCTGATCCTACAATCAGAACTACGTTTTGGACTCAGCTCCATACGTCATCTACTACGTTTTGGACACAGCTCCATACATCATTTACTACGTTTTGGGCACAGCTCCATACGTCACAACGCCTCGAAGGCGCAACAAGCCACAAAGGCACCCCTAGAACTACGTTTTAGACTTCATCCTCGAATAAGGACATACAAGTCACTACGTCCTTGGTGTGCCCCTGCCGCCATAACCCCGAGGGCAACACCAAGAACTACGTCTTTGGCTTGATTCTCAATAACGATTTGAGATACGTAGGCATCTTGTGAGGACCGATTTAGTCTCGAAACACAAGTGCAGCCATTAAAGCTCGAAGCTCATTAAACCTTAGCATTAAATTCACAAGTACGTTTTTTAATCCACAACATTTGGCGCCGTCTGTGGGAAGAAAACATCAACCATGAAAAACACACGAAGAACATCTCGGGATACTAAAACTCCTGAGGATCGCCCTATCACCTCTGAGGCTGATACTCACGGAAATCAACCACCGCCGACTACTGGCACTCAAGGGGCGAATATCCCCACCAACACTCAAGGAACGGAAATCCCAATTTCGGTTGAAGGGACGAATCCCCTACATATGGTCATTCATGGATCTAATCCACAAGAGACCGTTCACCAGCAACCAATCTCGACTTCTCCACTCATCATGAATGCACCGAGAAGCCTTCAACTCCATACTACTGATCTCCCTCAATACGCGAATCAGACTTTGGGAATGCCAAGCTATGGCATGCCCCCTTGACCCATGGCGGGCGGTAGTGGAACTAATCCAATCTACCATGAGGCATATGTGCCCCCTTATATTCAAGGTCTGGGACCCCAAAATCAACAAACTCGCCAGACCCCTTTCGTTCAAGATTACTCGGGCACATACACCGAGGATGAGGGTTATACAACTGGGGAGGATGTCGCCCCAAGAAGGAGACGTTCTTCCCAGACAAATCGGGATCAACCCCAAACTACTAAGGAGAAAATTACAGCCCATGAGGCAGAGACTGCAAGACTCAAGAAACTCCTTGCTGAGGAGGAGGCCGCTCAATCTCAAGGCCGAACGACTGAAGGGATCCCGATAATCAACTTGGATCCACCGGCAAGGAGAACCAAGAGGGCCGAAGCCCCAAGAGGTGATCCTAGTATTTTGTTGCTCCTAGGAGATCCTGATGATCCTATACCACCGTTTACTCAAGACATCATGAAAACGGCTATATCCAGAAAATTCAAGATGCCTTCGATCAAAGCCTATGATGGAACGGGAGATCCTGCAAATCATGTAAGGACCTTCTCCAATGCACTGTTGTTGCAGCCAACCAACGATGTGGTCAAGTGTAGGGCGTTTCCACAAACCTTGGCAGGCATGGCCCAACGCTGGTATAGCCGTCTTCCTCCCAACTCAATTGGGTCTTTCAAGGAACTAAGCAAAGCTTTTATCAATCAGTTCATTAGTGGAAGGGTGCATGAGAAAAGCTCTGCATCACTCATGGCAATCCAGCAAGGAAAGAATGAAGCCCTAAGGGACTACATCAATCGATTCACTCGGGAGGCTTTGAAAGTCCCGGATTTGGAGGACAAAGTGGCTATGATAGCCCTGCAATAAGGAACTACTGATGACCACTTCAAAAGGTCCTTAGCTAAACATCCACCCGAGAGCATGCTTAAGCTCCAAGATAGAGCCGGAAAGTATATCAAGGCTGAAGAAAGCATGAGAAAGTATGAACCCACTGCTAGCGGTAGTGGAAACTCAAAGAAAAGAAAAGAAACTCAGTAGTACGACGTCAAGGAAAAGTTTCCCAGAATGTCAAAGGACTCTGATTCTCCACCCACGAGAAACAATTTTGGGCCAAAGTTTACGGAGTATGCAAGATTGAACACTCCCAGGAGTCAAATTCTGATGGAGATAGCTAAGGAAGGAGATCTCAAATGGCCGAAGCCAATGAGGGCTGACATGTCCAAACGGAATCAAAATCAGTTCTGTCGGTTCCACAAAGAAGTCGGTCACGACACCGACGATTGTAGGCAATTGAAAGATGAGATCGAATTTCTGATACGAAGAGGAAAACTCAGCAAATTCACCAAGGATGGAAATCAAGGGAGTCAAAGAGGAAACTATGAAAGGAAGGATTACGACAGAAGGGACAACGACCAAGATTGTAACCCTAAGCCCCGAGGGCCAGTCATCAACATGATATTCGGAGGGCCAACTGCTGCTGGGTCCTCCCGAAACTCAAGAAAAGCTTATGCTCGAGAGGTAATGACTGTGGTTGGAGAAGCACCGAAGCGTGCCAGAACAGAAGTGTTAATAAGTTTTGATGATTCAGACTTGGAAGGGGTGAAGTTCCCCCACGATGACCCTCTAGTCATCATACATGTGATTGGCAATTCCGAAACAAAGAGAGTCCTAGTCGATAATGGAGCTTCAGTGGATATCTTGTTCCACGATGCTTTTATCAAGATGGGTTACACTGATTCTCAGTTAACACCCTCAAATATGCCCATATACGGATTCAATGGGGTGGAATCAAAAGTGGAAGGCACTATCCAACTCCCAATGACCATGGGGCAAGGGGAACTTCATAGTTATAAAGGCAACTTCAACCTACAATGCAATCCTGGGAAGGACTGGTCTTCATGCGTTCAAGGCCGTTGCCTCATCTTATCATCTAAAAATCAAGTTCCCAACGAGGAATGGGATTGGTGAAGAACGAGGAGACCAAAAGATGGCTAGAAGTTGTTATGTAGCCGCGTTAAGGCCTGATGGAATCGGGGGGCAAGTTCTCCCAATTGAAGCCATGGATACTGACGACAATGAGGACCGAAGAGGGAAACCAGCTGAGGATTTATGTCGGGGCACTACTACCTGGTGAACCGGAGAAGGTGACTTATGTCGGGGCACTACTACCTGAGCCATTGAAAAGCAAGCTCATATGTAATACCCCGACTTGTTTTTTTTCAATATTATAATTTATGCTCAATTTTATTCATAAATACGTAACTTGGGTTGATTAAGTTTTCTAATAGTATGAAAATTTATTTTTTGAGATTGTTGGTTTGCTTCGACATGTCGAGCTCCCATGGGTATAAAATAGGCCGAACTTAATCAAGGCCTTTTTGAAAGAAGATGAAAATATGCAAAGATTTAAACTGGTTTCCAGGCCAAGGTGAATTGACCCCAAGGATATGGGCTGAGCAGATGCATCAAAGCCCAATGTGAAAAGGATGAAAGATTTAAACTGATTTCCAGGCCAAGGTGAATTGACCCAAGGATATGGGCTGAGCAGATGCATCAAAGCCCAATGTGAAAAGGATGAAAGATTTGAACTGTTTTCCAAGCCAATGTTAATTGACTCAAGGGAGTTGGGCCGAGCAATTGCTTCAAGGCCCAAGGAGAAGGGGTAAAAATTTTAAACTACCATTAATTGGGCCAGGTAGTTAAATATATAGGAGTGAGAAGGAAGCTTGCCCTTCATCTTTTCGATGTGGGACAAGTTCACATTTCACAAGTACATTAGTAGTAGTCCCTAAGTTCTTTTATAGAGAAAGGAAGACACTTAGTTTGTTACTTGCTCGATGTGGGACAAAGTGGACTTAAGTTTTACTAATTTTGGCACTTATACTTGGTTTTACCACATGAATTGAAGTTAGTGTTGCATGCGAGATTTGAGTCCTTCCTTGTGCACTTCTCTTTACATTAGGAATTTTAAGTTTAAAGTTTTGACTTGTTTTATTTCAGCTCTTCAAGGTTGGACATAGGCACTTAGTTTTTTTTCTAAGTGAAGGGCCCTAACCGAGTTATATAGAGTTTGAGAGAAATTTACTCTTTGATAACTCGATGTGGGACACCAGGGATTTATGTTTTAAATCTTCAACTAGAGTTCTTGCTTTCAAATGTTTTGATTTGCTTCAAAAGGGTATATAGTAATTGATTTAGCAACTTTCTGTTGTTATGCTTTATTGTCCATACTTCGACTCCCTAAGAAAGCCAAGGTGAAACTTATGTACCTTAACCTTATATGTGAGTGACACTAATTGGGATATATAGAAATTGGAAGGAGTTGGTTCCTTTTTCATATCAATGTGGGACGATAATGTAGTCACTAAAGATTCAACAAGCATGGCTTGTTTGTCCATTGGTTTAGTTGGCTTACAAGTCTCAAGTTAGTTATATAGAGAAATGAAGCCAGCAACTTGGATAACTGTTCGATGTGGGACAAAACTATAAGTTTAAATTCAATTCACTTGGGTTTTTACTACAAGGGATTAGCATCTGTATAGCATCCAAATTGAAATTTGTTAAGGTAACTCCAAGTTTTGAACTTCAAATTATCTCGGTTCAAGAGAGAACCTGTGATGATCATCGATCTTAGTTAATAGCTAGTAACTTGACTTGACTTATATAGACATAAGATGAAGACCCCCTCTTAACCATCTCGATGTGGGATAACCAGCAATATAAGGTAAATAGAATGGCTTAGTACCACATTGATAATTTTAGTGAGAATGTAAGGGTTTATGTAGATGGATTCAATTGCATATCTCTAGTCAAGAAAAAGGAAGGAAGTCAGTTACACTTAGTATGCATATGCGTGGGCAATCTACTGGTATTTTTGGTTTAGCAAAATGACTCTTATAATTTTTCTTTTTCTTACCTCTATTTTTTCTACCACATTGAAAAGAGAAGAGATAGTATACCAGGTTATATAGTAGAAGTCTGCAGCAAAATGGTAAGAAATTCATGGGCGAAATATGGCGCTAGAATGGGTGACTATTAGGTGCTTTCCATTTTATTTTTCTAATGCTAAGAATTGTACCACATCGAGCAGAATTAGGAAATGATCTTTCATTTCCTGTATATATA
Source organism: Heracleum sosnowskyi (assembly GCA_030848705.1). Taxonomy (NCBI): domain Eukaryota; kingdom Viridiplantae; phylum Streptophyta; class Magnoliopsida; order Apiales; family Apiaceae; genus Heracleum; species Heracleum sosnowskyi. The sequence continues at coordinate 491,696 of JAUIZM010000017.1, read as the reverse complement.
TAAACATAGAGTTCTAAATAAGGAAATAGAAGCAGCAAGCTTGTATACTACTGTAGTTGGTAAGTCTTCGGACTTTTCTTTTTATTTTATTTACTAATTTATTTTAGTTATTTATTATTTTCATTGTTTAATATTTAAGTTAGATAAATTAGAATAATTAGGTAGTAGAAATAAAACGTGGTGATAATGCTAGTGTGACTTTTGATAATATTTTAGGGAACGAGCGAAGTTGACGATTTTCGTATAAGAGTTTAAGATCAGAAGTGACGTACTGTAAGTATATACTGTACTGTTTTACTGTTGAAATGTGATTTTGAAATATCGATGACTTTATTGCTGATATTTGATGAAAATTGAGTATTCTTACATTGATACTGTGAACTGTGATGCTTCCTTATTGGAAGTGAAGCTAAACCAATTGTTTAGCTGGCCGGGATCCCAACTAGTAGAACTTGTGAATTTATCGTGTTTGAATACTCATTTTTATTCAATTTCTGTGAAAATTATTTTATTGTGATGAACGACTTGTGAAATTGCAAACCTCAGTTAAATGGTATAATATATGCTTGCTGGGCTCTGTGAGCTCATTCTTTTATTTCACTAACTCCCACAAGGAAGAATTTTGGAGAAGGATGTTCAGGAAAAGATAAGAATGTGATGAACTGAACTATCGATGTTGGATGGGAAGCGAGTAGTACTCTAAGGAGAATACTTTTGTAATAGACTTATGTTTCGAAGTTGTGTAAGAACTTATTATATGTTGTAACGTTTTGTCGTAAGGCTTGATCACGTTGTAAGATCTTTTGTTTATTAATTAAAGTTTGAGTATGTAAGCATATATTGAGGCGTTTGGTTTGGTTGACGTTCCCCGGGTCGGGTTTCTGAGGTCATCCCGGGGTCGGGGGCGTCACAGGTGGTATCAGAGCTAAGGTTAGGAAAGGAGAAAAACGTGAATATTAGAATCCCGAGTTAGAAATTTGGGGTCTGAGTGACGTCTAGGAGACAAGTAGACATAAGTGTTGAACGTGGAAAGTATAGAATATATTACGTGCGTAGTATTTGATAAATCGTGCTGTGAAATATATTCATGATATACGTTATGAATGAAGTGGTATATATATATATAATGTGTTAAATTGTAGGAAAAAATGGCTGACGAGAATGCTAGTGGAAGTGGACCTAGTGTGCAGATTAGTCCTGAGATGCTATTGGTTTTAGCAGAAATGAAGAATATGTTTAAGAGCCTAACTGAAGGACGAACACCTATGGATACCCCCACGAGGAATGTTGAACGTGTAGAGGATCAGGAACGTGTGGAGAATGAAGAGCGGGGGGGTGAGAAGAAACGAAGGTGTACGTACAAGGCTTTTAAGGATGCTGATCCCCCTGTATTTAAAGGAGATTTGGACCCACATGTTGCAAATACGTGGATTAAAGAAATGGAGAAAGTGATAGAGATTTCTGAATGTTTGGAGGAACAAAAGGTAAAATTCGCAACTCACTCTTTAAGGAGGGAAGCTGTATTTTGGTGGGATACGGTTAAACAAACTGAGGATTGTGCTAATATGACTTGGACAAGGTTTAAGGAGTTTTTCTTTGATAAGTATTTTCCTACATGTATGAAAAATGAGATGGAAATGAAGTTTTTAGGGTTACGACAGGAAGGAATGTCTGTGTCGGAGTATCTGTCGAAATTTTTGGAACTTTCTAGATTTGCTCCTCATCAGGTTGATACTGAAGCTAGGAAATGTCATAGATTTCAAGAAGGGCTGAAACCTCAAATCAGAGAAAAAGTATCTTTGTTGGAACTGGAGGAATTTGATAAGTTGGTTGGAAAAACTCGGATTGCGGAGAGGGAGTATGAAGCTCGTACTCAATTCTTTACAAATAAGAAGAGAGGAAGAGAGACAGAATCGAGTTCTAAGTCAGGATACAAGAAAGATAATAATAAGTTTCAAATGCGGAAGAAAGAGAATTTTCGGGAGGATGATAGGAAAACTGCAGCACCGGAGTGTAAGAAATGTGGAAAGAAGCATGGTGGTGATGTATGTTATCGAGCGGATGGATTATGCTACAATTGTGGAGAAAAGGGACATATAGCGACTCAATGCCCAAAGCCTAAAGTAACTTCTTGTTTTAATTGCGGAAGACAAGGTCATTTAGCAAGGGATTGCCCCCAGAAGAAAGTGAAGACTGAAGTTGAACCTAAAGTAAACAAGACTACTGCAACGGGAACTCCCCAACAATCGGCACCTAGGGCAATAGCGAGAACCTACGCCATGACGACCCAGGATGCTAAGAATTCTCATGATGTGGTGTCAGGTACACTCCAACTTTGTGCTCAAGATGTTCAAGTTTTGTTTGATTCGGGATCAACCCATTCTTTTGTGGATCTGAAATATGTGAATAAGTTAAACATGTCTGTGCAAAATTTGAATAATGGATTGGTAGTGAAACTCCCAAATGGTAGAAGTTTATTTGTAGATAAAGTTTATGGAGATTGTCCCTTAGTGATTAGTGGGCAAACCTTTTTGGTCGATTTATTACCTTTGGAGTTGAGAGATTTTGGAGTAATTTTAGGAATGGATTGGTTGACCAAGTATAAGGCTAATCTAGATTGTAGTAAGAAACGAATACATTTAGTTGGACCAAACAAAAAGAAAGTGTATTTTAAAGGAGATAAGTTAGAAAAGCCTAGGGTTATGATATCGGTTTTGAAGGCTTGTAAGATGTTAAGAAAAGGATGTGAAGGTTTTCTTGCATATGTGATTGGGGACAAAGAGGTTAAAGATAGAGTTGAGGATATACCTGTAGTACAAGAGTTTTTAGATGTTTTTCCTGATGAGCTACCAGGTTTACCACCCGAGAGAGAAGTTGAGTTTGGTATTGATTTGATTCCAGAAGCCCAACCAGTATCAAGAGCACCATATAGGATGGCACCAACGGAGTTAGCCGAACTTAAGATTCAATTGCAAGAGTTGTTGGACAAAAAGTTTATTAGGCCAAGCGTCTCTTCTTGGGGAGCACCAGTGTTGTTTGTGAAAAAGAAGGATGGTTCCCTAAGACTATGTATTGATTATAGAGAGCTAAACAAGCTGACAGTAAAGAATAAATATCCCTTACCACGAATAGATGATCTTTTTGATCAACTACAAGGAGCTACCTACTTTTCGAAGATTGATTTACGCTCAGGTTATCATCAGATAAAAGTCAAGAAAGAAAGTGTCCCGTTGACGGCATTTAGGACGCGATATGGTCATTATGAGTTTGTAGTGATGCCATTTGGAGTAACGAACGCACCGTCAATATTTATGGATTTGGTGAATCGAGTATTTAGGGATTATTTGGATAAGTTTGTAATCGTCTTTATTGATGATATTCTCATATATTCAAGAAATGAGAAAGAACATAAGGAACATTTACGGATAGTACTGCAAACCTTGAGGGAAGAAAAATTGTACGCAAAGTTTTCAAAATGTGAGTTTTGGTTAAGGAGAGTAAGCTTTCTTGGACATGTCGTCTCGGAGGAAGGAATTTCAGTTGATCCTGCAAAGATTGAGGTAATTATGAATTGGGAAAGACCAAAGACCGTGACAGAAATTCGAAGTTTCTTAGGTTTGGCCGGATACTACAGGAAGTTTGTTCAAAATTTCTCTAAGATAGCAGGGCCACTGACGAATCTTACGAGAAAGGATGTTAAGTTTGTTTGGTCTGAGGAATGTGAACAAAGTTTTATTGAATTAAAGAAGAGATTAACGTCTGCTCCAGTACTTGGATTGCCTGATGGAACTGAAGATTTTGTGATCTATAGTGATGCATCAAGAAAAGGTTTGGGGTGTGTACTAATGCAACGTGGAAAAGTAATTGCGTATGCATCTCGACAATTAAGGAATCATGAAAGGAACTACCCCACCCATGATTTGGAATTGGCTGCAGTGGTTTTCGCCCTTAAGATTTGGAGACATTATTTGTACGGAGAGAAGTGTAAGATTTTTACGGACCATCAAAGTTTAAAGTATATTTTCTCTCAGAAGGATTTAAATATGAGACAGAGAAGATGGTTGGAGTTATTGAAAGATTATGATTGTGAGATTTTATATCACCCCGGTAAAGCGAATATTGTAGCTGATGCGTTAAGTAGAAAGGAAGTTGGGAATTGTTCGAGTGTTTTAGTGGAATCAACTAACCTTAAAGAATTAAAGAGACTTGGAATTGAATTCGTGGGCAAGGAAGGGATGCTAGCTTATTGTATCGAATCGAGGTCAGACCAATGTTGTTAGAGAGGATAAAGGAAAGCCAGAAACAAGATGAACGCTTAAAGGAGATTTTGAATAATTCTAATTCGGAATTGGGTAAAAAGGATTTTAAGAAAGGAAATGATGACATTGTGAGGTTTCGTGATCGAATAGTTGTACCATCCGATTTAGAGATCAAGAAAGAGATTTTATCGGAGGCTCATTCGTCACCTTTTTCGGTACATCCTGGATCTACGAAGATGTATAAAGATTTGAGGCAAAGTTTTTGGTGGCCTAAGATGAAAAGAGAGATCGCAGAATGGATAGAAAGATGTTTGGTTTGTCAACAAGTGAAAGCAGAACATCAAAGGCCTGGGGGATTGTTACAACCATTACCTGTCCCTGAATGGAAATGGGAACATATCACCATGGATTTTGTACTAGGATTGCCAAGAACACAGAGAGGAAATGATGTTATTTGGGTTATTGTGGATAGGCTAACTAAAAGTGCACATTTCTTGGCTATATCTGAAACGTCACCATTAGAAAAGTTGGCAAAGTTATACACTCAAGAAATAGTCAGATTGCATGGAGTGCCTGTTTCAATTGTATCAGATAGAGATCCGAGATTTACATCAAGATTTTGGAATAGTTTCCAGCAAGAGATGGGAACTAAGTTAAGTATGAGCACGGCATTTCACCCTCAGACAGATGGACAGTCGGAACGTACCATTCAAACATTGGAGGACATGTTACGAGCTTGTGTGCTAGATTTTAAAGGAAGTTGGGAAGAACATCTACCCTTAATAGAGTTTGCATACAACAACAGTTACCAAGCAACAATTGGAATGGCCCCATACGAAGCTTTATATGGACGTCGATGTAGAACACCATTGTGTTGGGATGAAGTTGGGGAAAGAAGATTGTTAGGGCCAGAGTTGATTCGTGTGACTACAGAGAAAGTTAAGTTGATACAGAATAGGATTTTGACGGCTCAAAGTAGACAAAAGAGTTATGCTGATAAGGATCGTCGAAATGTGATGTTTAAGGAAGGAGACTTTGTGTTTCTCAAGATTTCTCCGTGGAAGGGCGTTATGAGATTTGGGAAGAAAGGAAAACTAAGTCCACGTTATATTGGGCCATTTGAGATTCTTAAACGGATTGGTGAAGTAGCATATGAGTTAGCATTGCCGCCAAGTTTGGGCCATATTCACAACGTTTTTCACGTATCATATCTAAGGAAATATGTTGCCGATCCAGCACATGTTATAGATTATGAGCCGATAGAAATTCAGGAAAATATGCAATACGAAGAACTACCAGTTGAAATAGTGGATCGTCGCGGACAAAAATTGAGAACTAAAGTGATACCTCTTGTGAAAGTAATTTGGCGAAATCATGCAGTAGAAGAAGCAACTTGGGAACCAGAGGAGATGATGAGATCAAAGTATCCCCACTTGTTTGATGAGACGGGTACGCATTGAGTAGCAATTTCGAGGACGAAATTTTTCTAAGGGGGGGAGATTGTAATACCCCGACTTGTTTTCTAATAGTACGAAAATTTATTCGAAAATTTATTTTTTGAGATTGTTGGTTTGCTTCGACATGTCGAGCTCCCATGGGTATAAAATAGGCCGAACTTAATCAAGGCCTTTTTGAAAGAAGATGAAAATATGCAAAGATTTAAACTGGTTTCCAGGCCAAGGTGAATTGACCCCAAGGATATGGGCTGAGCAGATGCATCAAAGCCCAATGTGAAAAGGATGAAAGATTTAAACTGATTTCCAGGCCAAGGTGAATTGACCCAAGGATATGGGCTGAGCAGATGCATCAAAGCCCAATGTGAAAAGGATGAAAGATTTGAACTGTTTTCCAAGCCAATGTTAATTGACTCAAGGGAGTTGGGCCGAGCAATTGCTTCAAGGCCCAAGGAGAAGGGGTAAAAATTTTAAACTACCATTAATTGGGCCAGGTAGTTAAATATATAGGAGTGAGAAGGAAGCTTGCCCTTCATCTTTTCGATGTGGGACAAGTTCACATTTCACAAGTACATTAGTAGTAGTCCCCAAGTTCTTTTATAGAGAAAGGAAGACACTTAGTTTGTTACTTGCTCGATGTGGGACAAAGTGGACTTAAGTTTTACTAATTTTGGCACTTATACTTGGTTTTACCACATGAATTGAAGTTAGTGTTGCATGCGAGATTTGAGTCCTTCCTTGTGCACTTCTCTTTACATTAGGAATTTTAAGTTTAAAGTTTTGACTTGTTTTATTTCAGCTCTTCAAGGTTGGACATAGGCACTTAGTTTTTTTTCTAAGTGAAGGGCCCTAACCGAGTTATATAGAGTTTGAGAGAAATTTACTCTTTGATAACTCGATGTGGGACACCAGGGATTTATGTTTTAAATCTTCAACTAGAGTTCTTGCTTTCAAATGTTTTGATTTGCTTCAAAAGGGTATATAGTAATTGATTTAGCAACTTTCTGTTGTTATGCTTTATTGTCCATACTTCGACTCCCTAAGAAAGCCAAGGTGAAACTTATGTACCTTAACCTTATATGTGAGTGACACTAATTGGGATATATAGAAATTGGAAGGAGTTGGTTCCTTTTTCATATCAATGTGGGACGATAATGTAGTCACTAAAGATTCAACAAGCATGGCTTGTTTGTCCATTGGTTTAGTTGGCTTACAAGTCTCAAGTTAGTTATATAGAGAAATGAAGCCAGCAACTTGGATAACTGTTCGATGTGGGACACAACTATAAGTTTAAATTCAATTCACTTGGGTTTTTACTACAAGGGATTAGCATCTGTATAGCATCCAAATTGAAATTTGTTAAGGTAACTCCAAGTTTTGAACTTCAAATTATCTCGGTTCAAGAGAGAACCTGTGATGATCATCGATCTTAGTTAATAGCTAGTAACTTGACTTGACTTATATAGACATAAGATGAAGACCCCCTCTTAACCATCTCGATGTGGGATAACCAGCAATATAAGGTAAATAGAATGGCTTAGTACCACATTGATAATTTTAGTGAGAATGTAAGGGTTTATGTAGATGGATTCAATTGCATATCTCTAGTCAAGAAAAAGGAAGGAAGTCAGTTACACTTAGTATGCATATGCGTGGGCAATCTACTTGTATTTTTGGTTTAGCAAAATGACTCTTATAATTTTTCTTTTTCTTACCTCTATTTTTTCTACCACATTGAAAAGAGAAGAGATAGTATACCAGGTTATATAGTAGAAGTCTGCAGCAAAATGGTAAGAAATTCATGGGCGAAATATGGCGCTAGAATGGGTGACTATTAGGTGCTTTCCATTTTATTTTTCTAATGCTAAGAATTGTACCACATCGAGCAGAATTAGGAAATGATCTTTCATTTCCTGTATATATATAAACATAGAGTTCTAAATAAGGAAATAGAAGCAGCAAGCTTGTATACTACTGTAGTTGGTAAGTCTTCGGACTTTTCTTTTTATTTTATTTACTAATTTATTTTAGTTATTTATTATTTTCATTGTTTAATATTTAAGTTAGATAAATTAGAATAATTAGGTAGTAGAAATAAAACGTGGTGATAATGCTAGTGTGACTTTTGATAATATTTTAGGGAACGAGCGAAGTTGACGATTTTCATATAAGAGTTTAAGATCAGAAGTGACGTACTGTATGTATATATTGTACTGTTTTACTGTTGAAATGTGATTTTGAAATATCGATGACTTTATTGCTGATATTTGATGAAAATTGAGTATTCTTACATTGATACTGTGAACTGTGATGCTTCCTTATTGGAAGTGAAGCTAAACCAATTGTTTAGCTGGCCGGGATCCCAACTAGTAGAACTTGTGAATTTATCGTGTTTGAATACTCATTTTTATTCAATTTCTGTGAAAATTATTTTATTGTGATGAACGACTTGTGAAATTGCAAACCTCAGTTAAATGGTATAATATATGCTTGCTGGGCTCTGTGAGCTCATTCTTTTATTTCACTAACTCCCACAGGGAAGAATTTTGGAGAAGGATGTTCAGGAAAAGATAAGAATGTGATGAACTGAACTATCGATGTTGGATGGGAAGCGAGTAGTACTCTAAGGAGAATACTTTTGTAATAGACTTATGTTTCGAAGTTGTGTAAGAACTTATTATATGCTGTAACGTTTTGTCGTAAGGCTTGATCACGTTGTAAGATCTTTTGTTTATTAATTAAAGTTTGAGTATGTAAGCATATATTGAGGCGTTTGGTTTGGTTGACGTTCCCCGGGTCGGGTTTCTGAGGTCATCCCGGGGTCGGGGGCGTCACAATAGCCTTTATCAACAAGGAAAAGACTTATCCTGCAAGAAATACAATGTTTATCCATTATCAATAAGGAGACTTATTCGCTAAGACTCCTAAACATACCATAAATACAAGGCTCTAGACGCCTATATAAGGACCCTGATTCTACAATCAGAACTACGTTTTGGACTCAGCTCCATACGTCATCTACTACGTTTTGGACACAGCTCCATACATTATCTACTACGTTTTGGGCACAGCTCCATACGTCACAACGCCTCGAAGGCGCAACAAGCCACAAAGGCACCCCTAGAACTACGTTTTAGACTTCATCCTCGAATAAGGACATACAAGTCACTACGTCCTTGGTGTGCCCCTTCCGCCATAGCCCCGAGGGCAACACCAAGAACTACGTCTTTGGCTTGATTCTCAATAACGATTTGAGATACGTAGGCATCTTGTGAGGACCGATTTAGTCTCGAAACACAAGTGCAGCCATTAAAGCTCGAAGCTCATTAAACCTTAGCATTAAATTCACAAGTACGTTTTTTAATCCACAACATAAGCATAATAGGGATCTTATCCAAAAAATTTATCGTACGGTCTTGGACAACCAAACTAAATAAGGACCTTTAGATCTTAACTAGATAAAACGAAAATCGTTAGATCAAATATTAAAAAAGTGTATTTTATTAATAATAAGATTATATTTAAATTTTAAAAAGTGTATTTTGATAATTTAAACCAAATATACCAAATATAAATAAGTTTTCTTTATTGAATAGAATTCTCCATGTAAAAAATTCGTGACTTTCTTTTCTCTTTCATGGGCAATTCCAGTTAGATAAAAATTGTTAAGCCATCTTTTAATTAAAGATAATTTAGTTATCTTCATGTGGGGTATAAAATCGTCAAAATCTAATTTTTAAAACAGAAGATAAAGCCCAAATTAGTAAAGTGGGTATTTAAATTCTAATAATAATTATTACGTCATCATTATTTTAATGTCAATTTAATTACTTTTTTCTAACTATTTTAAATTTAGAAATCTATGTTCAAAAATTCAAATCAATCTAAGAAAAATTCAAATCAACAAAGAATATAATAATACGAGGATAAAATTTTATAAAATTGTGCATATTTTTTATCTTATTTTATTAAATTTTATATCATAACTAATTAAATATTATTTATTATTAAATAATAAATTATACGCAAATGGTGATTTTGTTTTATAAGAACTCATAGAAACCTAATTTCATTGTTAGTAGGACTATATTCATATTTAAAAAAACCGTATTTTGAAATTTTAGACTCAGCTACGGAAGAGACTTAACTTTTTTAACCTATATACATTGTAAATTATTAAATTCGAAACTTTAAAAGTTTGTTAATCAATTAGTATAGTACTTTTTTGAAAAATCGTACTTTATAAAAAATATTATCAAATAACCCATGTCTACAAGAAAAAAAAATGATTTAATTTGAAAAATCCAACGATTATGAATTGAGTGATCAAGCGACCAGACTTATAAGAAATCTTTCATTATTTAGTCTTTAATATAATAACATAGATATTTACGGGATATACTATAAAAAAATGAATTTTATACAGAATTTTGATCGTCACGGTGTACTACTTTAAAAGAAGAACTATTACAAAAAAAAATTATATTTTAATTGATAATTTAATTTCTCAAAAGTTCAAAGTTCCCGCATCATTAACATATTACAAAAAAGAGTATATTATATTTTAGCAATAAATATTTTAAAAATATATATATTAAAAAAAATATTAAAAAAATTAATGATGTTATCCTGGTAGTTTGGTCCTAAATACCGCCAAAACATTCTCAACCGTTAGATCCAATACTTTTAAAAATAGACGATCAAGATAGTTGTAATTAAATAAGGAAACGTTATCTAAAAATGATATAAGTTAAAAGATATTATATTAGGATTGGATTTTCCAAAAAGTTAAAACATAAAAATAGTTGTAATTAAATAAGGAAACCCATTTAATATCAAAATAATAAAAATCGTTTAATCTTAAATAGATAGGTGAAAACCGTTAGATTTAACATTAAAAACTGTATTTGGTTAATAAAGGGTATTCTAATAATCTAAACTACATATAAGTAGATTTCCTAAATCGAATAGAATTCTCAATATTAAATTTCGTCACTTTATTCTCTTTTTAGTTTTAGAATAGTTTTTAATTGAAAAAGAACTATTAAACCACAACTAAATTAAAGATTATTTTGTGAATTTTATGTGGACCGTAAAATTCGCCAAATCTAACTTTTATACCTCAATATAAACAAATATTAAATTGAGCGTGTAAAATATAATAAATATCAAATTTTTAACTATAATTTTTTTTGGCTAAATCTTTTTTAACAATAATTTAATCATGTAAACTAATAACTTTTAAATATTAAAATATTCATAAATAAATATAATTATAAATATTAAAAAAACAATCGTGTGTTACATGGGTAATTAAAATATAATTATAAATAAAATAATTATAAATAAAATTTAAGTAACCGTGCATCGCACGGGATATAAGCTAATATATACAACAAACAAATTCACATCCCATGATTGTCCGAGCTCTCCGCTAAAATCACCATTGTGTTTCTTCATCAATGCCACACACACCGCAATCATAACTCTGCCATCTCCATTATTGTTTGAATGTTGTTCCACTTACATAAGCATTATTTTTATAGGATTGATTTGATTTTGAGTAACTGCTTATAATGTAACAAATTAAGTTAGGTATATTTAAAGTGTTGTATTGTATCTTCATAATCAGTGTATGTTCTACACTATCTATCTCCAGTTGCCAAAGTCGGGTGTTTAGTAAATTAAGAGTCCTCTTTTACATTTATTTGAAAAACATTTACAATTCTTTGGATTGAGAACATGTATTGGCTTCAAAATTTATGCAATGACCGTCTACAAGATTAAGCTGCTAATTACTAATTACATAGGTATTGTTTGTTATACTATACAATTTGAGAATTTCTTTCTAATTGCTAATTTCTATTCACTCTTATGCCTCTATTTTAGTGTTTTGTGTGCCTAAACTAAGTAGTCTGGGTTTGATTGTTTAGTTCTAACATATACACGCCTATAAGCCGCAATGCACGGATAAATTTTAGTATTTTTAATTTATTATTTTAGTATTTTTATATGATTTACTATTATTTTTTATCTTATTTTATTAGCATTTATTTGTATTTTGATCTTAAAAATTTTTAATATGTCGTCGACGGAATAATATCTTGAACTTTTGAATGTAGCTTAGAAAAATAGATGATACAAATATTTAATAATAATAATATGTTGTTGACGGGATTCGAATCTTGAACCCGTGGGAGTATTTTAGATAACAAGAAAATAATATTATTTTAATATTACATCAAACGGTTCTCATTTATCTATATTTAGATCTAACAGTTATTATTTAGAGAACCAAACTACCAACCAACCAAATAGATAGTAGTTTACTTATAATAGTATTTTTTTTATATGATTTTTTAGTATTTTTTATCTTATTTTATTAGCATTTATTTGTATTTTGATCTTAAAATTTTTTAATATGACCAAATAGATGGTAGTTTGCTTATAATAGTATTTTTTTTATATGATTTTTTAGTATTTTTTTATCTTATTTTATTATCACCTTGAACCCGTTGGAGCATTTTAGATATCAAAAAAAGAATATTATTTTAATATTACATCCAACGGTTCTCATTTACCTATATTTACATCTAACGATTATTATTTAGAGGACCAAACCAAATGATTTTTATAATAGTATTTTTTTTATATGATTTTTTAGTATTTTTTAATCTTATTTTATTAGCATTTATTTGTATTTTGATCTTAAAATTTTTTAATATTGTAACAGCCCGACTTTTCGGACTATTAATTCTAAATACAAAACTAAAATAAAATACATTTCCTTACTCAATAAATACCAAATTTCACAAAAGTCAAAGCAGTGGTCAAACTCAATAATTCAAAAAAAACATAAAATCGGAGACGCAGCTCCATAATTCAACAATAAAGTCTAATATAAGCAATTTACTTCCATAAATCTTTAAACAAAATCACATAGCATCACGAAATTGCAAAGTCCGCAGTCTTATTCTTACTTAGCTTCCACAATGAATGAACCTGAAATGTGATGAAAGGGGTGAGCTACAAAGCTCAGCAAGTAACAGACTGACTTATCGATATTCTCGAAAATCAATGGGCGTTTTAACAAAACAGATTTCTCAAAACAATACTAATTTTGAAAACCTTTACAAAAACAAATCTAGCCCAAAGTTTAGATTTTCAAAATCTAGAACAGAAGCAGAATTTAAAACAGAAACGAAATTCTTATAAATACCACAGTCTTGCTCTACGACCACACTTTCCCAGTAGCCGGGATCTTATTCTTATTCTTATATGTCACACTTTGCCAGTGACCGGCATCTAAAGTTCAATAATTACGCCCCCTTAAAAGGTATCTAAAGTTGCACACTTGTGCGCCTACTAAGGGTATCTAAGGCTAGTTCCGGAACTATAGCGTAAATTACGAATGGGTTCGAAACGTAGAGACTGAGGAATTCGAAGATTCTCGTATCTTATATCTTATATATTTCGAAACAATAATCTTATATCTTATACGAAATTCAAAAACAGAATATCAATATCTTTTCCGAAAATAAAAGTAAGTCAAAGAGTACTTACCTCAAAAGCGATCAAATACCGAAATCAATGCGAGCAAATCCTATAATTTTATTAAACCAATCAAAGTCAAATAATATTCACACCAACTTAATAGAACCCATGCGACGCCTACATATAACTTACTCAATGAAATTTCAAAAATCAGACACCAAAACATCTTGCAAAATAGACCATTATTAACAAAATCAGTTATGACCAGTTCTAGAAATTGACAAATTACTCTACGAAAATGACTTTATCTGAAAAAGTACGAAACATGAAAAATGTAGGCAATTCCGAGACCTTTCCAGAATGATAAGGCTCGTTAAAAACGGACAAGTGACGAACTCAGAACATAGGCATTTGCGGACTGCAGAACAGAATCAGCCCCTGATCAGGTTAGTATTTCGACGTTTAAGACATCGCAATCACATAAATAGTCAGAGGAATGAAACACAAAGTGCAGAGGTCGAAAAGAGCTTTCCAGAATGGTATCGCTCGTAATTTTTGGATAAAGACTCAATTTACTATGAATTTTCAAAGTTAGACTTCTCAGTTTCAAAAACATACTGGCTGGTCAATAAATCCCAGAAAAACTCATATCTACAGACCTAATTTCGGAAAACAAAAAGAATCAAAGTTGTAGATAATTCAAATACCTTTTCACGGAGTCTAATATCATTAGAATCCAATTAATAACGAATCAGATACTAATTTTATAAGAATTCAGAATCCAAACATATACATACGAAATTGGAGTAATCATACAATGACAATGAATATAACAAATAACTCATGGATATACATCAAATTATACACATATACAAATACTCAAGAGAATATACAAAGATCCTTAACATAATCAAAATAAATCAAATATCATACACGTGAAATAACACGAATAACAAGAGAATTAAAGAATCGTTACCTCTTCTTCTAAACTTGTTATGAATCTTCCTCTTTTCGCGTTCTTCTTCTCATCTCTCTCTCTCTCTCTCTCTCTCTCTCTCTCTCTCTCTCTCTCTCTCTCTCTCTCTCTCTCTCTCTCTCTCTCTCTCTCTCTCTCTCTCTCTCTCTCTCTCTCTCTCTCTCTCTCTCTCTCTCTCTCTCTCTCTCTCTCTCTAGCGGCGTCTCTTTTCTTTACCGATGCTAGGGTTTTCATCTTTTTTTTAACACGCTCGTATCTAGATATGTATAGGTCAATTTTAATTAAATTGGGCCAACTAAAACTTTAAACTAAAGCCCAACAAAATTAAATTAGCAAGACTCATTAATTCTATATTTTTATTCTAAAATCAAATTATATAATTATCGTAAATTTTAATCCACTTCTAATTCTAATTTCTAGCAAATTTTAATCTATTAAAATTACAAAAAAAACCGGGATATTACAAATATGTTGTTGACGGGATTCGAACCTTGAACCCGTGGGAGCGTGGGAGCATTTTAGATATAAAAAAAAAAGAATATTCTTTTAATATTACATCCAACGGTTCTCATTTACCTATATTTACATCTAACAGTTATTATTTAGAGGACCAAACCAAATGACCAAACTACCAACCAAATAGAGGGTGGTTTGCTTATAATATTATAGTATAGATTGGTCTAATTATCTTCGTTGATTATTTGATTGTTTAGTTGTAACATATACTAGCTTAAAACCCGTGCGATGCACAGATTATTTTAAAATAGTTGTTATTTTATTATTTACGTTTTAATATTTTATTAAGTGTGTTAAACTTTTTTAAATAATTAAAAGTATTAAAATAGATTTTAAAAGACATGTTAAAAATAATAAATAACGTTTCAAAATAAATATGACTGTGTAAATAAGTTTTTCAAATAATTAGGCCTACTTTTAAAATAATTAGAGTAATTTGTGATAATTAATTACAATGTATTATACTAATTAAAAGTAATATAATTTATTAGTATATTATCTTAATTGATATGTAATAATTATGCTTAAATAAATATATTTAGAGATATAGTAATATATTTTTAAATAAATATGCCCGTAAATTGGTCCAAGTATATTGACTTATAAAGTATAACCTCATCACACGACCCAAATACATAGGTTTAAGATATGCGTTCTAATTAGTATAGTTAATTATTTTTATATAAATAATTTTGTTAGCTATTGAATGGACAAATTAAAGAACGACTAACCACACTACTAATAAAACTTTCTTTTGCAAGTGTTACTTTTAAATATTTTCTTACTTAATATATAATTTTTTAATTTTAATTTTTTTTAGTTATATTTAGGATGCAGTTGATCTATTATATATTAAAAAAAAGTATAATACTACATATTTGATGAAATTTAATCTTTATTTATATTTTTAAAATTAATATTATAAATAATAATTTTAATATGTTGTCTTATTTGCTTTTATATTTTGATGATTAATTTATGAATTCATTTGCTATATTAAATTGTTAAAAAAATTATAACGAATATTTATTTGAATCGTCATGATTTAAATTGAAAGGCATATGTCTAGGCCTATTTGTAAACACCGAGGATTCTACTCAACTTTAATTAAGATGTAATAAGTAAATAATAAAAATCAAATGTCACAGGAATCTCAGAAGATTATATCTGTCAAAGAATGAAGATTAAAGTTATCTACAGACTTGAAGTGATTCTACATTGAAAGAAGCTCAATTTATTGATCAAGCCTCAATGAAGTATTCAAGCTCAGTGGATTTATTAAAGTGACGGAGATTTCAAGTGGTGATAGCAAAAGATACTGATTACGGAGTTCTTGAATGAGAAGGAAGTGAATCACTGCTTAAAGTCAAACAGATAAAGAACAGACATTGTCGTTAGTCACTCATGAACCAGACCGTGCATTGAGTGTCAACGTACTATTGTGTTTGTTATTTATCTAAGTTTTAAGTGATTCTGGAATTGTTTGAGAAGTCAACTAATTCTATTTATTCTCTTATAAATAATTAATACTATTAAGTAAATTATTTATTAAATTAATTCTGTAAAGAATTAATTTAATACATAATTTATTTAGTTAATTATTTAAATTAGAATAAAAATGAACTAGGAAGACTTAGGTTTGAACTAGGAAGACTTAGTTTATTGAACTAGGAAGACTCACAAGTGAGTCTTCCCGATTGTCTTCCTAAGCCAAATCTAAGTTTTCCCGAATGTCTTCCATGTACAATCATTGTCTTCCCGAGAGTCTTCCAAGAGTAAATGACAGTTTTCCTCTAAGTCTTCCTAATGCAATTTCTTTTAATAGTATTGCACGTGGGTTGATTAAATGGATGCAGTGTATATAAAAGGAAAGACAGAAGACATCAAAAGATAACAACTCAACAGAAGTAAAGACAAAAAGCTTTTCAACATAAAACTCTTCTGTCTTCATAACTTCTCAACGGCAAAACAATTCATTTCTTCAGTGATTTAATTCTTGACAAGTTCTTATCATTAAATTCATAAGGATCATTTCACTTGTACTGCTTTAACTTTCTAGCGGATCATAATCCCTAGATTTTATATCGAACTACTTTTTAGTATTCGATCCTTTTTATTACAAAAATAGATAAATTCATGTCGAATTTATTCTAGATTTGTTTTATCAAGTTCTTTGTAATCAGTGATCAAAATTGTAACACCCCTCAAGTTTAATAGAGTTTCTATTTAACTTGAATATTGTTTCAGTTTTTATTCCGCATTAATTTGTTCTAATTTGTTTAATCTTAAACGAACAAATTTCGATAAAACGGTATAGTTTGTATTCAACCCCCCTTCTACACACTTATTAGGACCTAACAATTGGCATTAGAGCCTTTTGATTGATATACAAATCAAAGATCCAATTGTTTTGAGATTTTTCTTAAACTCTGATTTTTTTTATTATTCCTAAAAATCTCAAAAGATGTCTACTACACAGAAAGTGGGTACAGTCAAAATCCCAATGTTCAGCAAGGAGCATTATCCAATGTGGAAGAAGAAAATGCTCCTATTTCTTATGGTTGCAAATCCTAAATACATTGATGTGCTGAAGAACGGTCCCAAAGTCCCTACGATTATTGAGGGAGAACTCATTGAGAATAATGTTGTTACTAGGGTTGCTAGAATGTACCCTAAAGATCCCAAGGATTACACTCCTGATGAGAAAGAGGATGTTACCTTGGATTCCTGTCTTCAGTTGATCCTTATTGATTGTCTTGATCCTATCATGCATAATCGTGTCCTAAATTGTGATACTGCCAAACACATTTGGGGAACCATAGAGATAATCAATGAGGGGACAGAGGAAGTTAGGGAGAATATGCTGGAAATTCTCACCTCACAATATGAGAATTTCAGATCAAACCCTGGTGAAGGTATCTCTCAGGTTTTTGAGAGATACAACAAATTAATCAATGATCTGAATCTCAATGGGAAGCACTACACCAACAAGGAGATTAACAAGAAGTTCCTTCTTACACTTCCACCTCATTTGGAGCACAAAATATCTGCCATTAGAGAAGCAAGAGATATGAATGAGATTGCTTTGGAGAGATTGTATGGTATTCTGAAGACCTATGAGCTGGAGCAGATTCAATAAAGGGAGCTGTATGGAACTGGGAAGATTGTTAGTACTTCTACTGCACTGGCTGCTGAAGTCCCACAGAAACTGGAAGTGAAGGCTGTTCAACCTTCCAGTTCTAACATGAATGTTATTGATGCTGAATATGGATTAACATCCATTGATCAATCTGGTGGTGACTTCTATTCTTTAGAAGAACTTGATCAGCTGGAGGATGGTGATTTGGCTTTGATAGTCAGGAAGTTTGGGAAGTTCAGATTCAAGAGGAATCCCAATCTTAAGTTCAGGCCCAGATTTCAGAGAGGTGGATCTTCCTCTTCAAGTGGCACAAGGGGTGGCTGCAAAACTGGAACTGTGGAAATGAGCACAATCAGATGCTACAATTGCAATGAGTTGGGTCACTTTGCTACTGAATGCAGAAAGCCAAAGCAAGTGACTAGAAACACATTTGATTCTAGCAAGAAGAACAAGATTGGGAAAGCTTATGTTGCTGAAGGAAAGAGTTGGGATGACACTGACAGTGATGAAGAAGCAGGTGAGATTGGGAACCTTGCTTTAGTGGCTAAAGAGGCAAGCACTTCATCTTCATACATGTCAGAGGTAAAGTTCACTGACACTGAAATGATTCGTCATCTTAGAGGTACTATTTCTTGTGCACGCACTGAAAATGATAGAATAATTCTTTTGAACACAACTCTTGAAAAGGAGATAAAAGAATTGAAACTTGTGCATGTTAATCAGAATGAACTTACTGAGAAAATTGCATTTCTTGAGAATAGGGTTAAATGTTATATTCAACTGGAAACCATTCTTAAAGAAAAGAATAGTGAGCTTAATACTAAAGCCGATGCTTACTATAATTCTTGCAAGACTGCTAAAGAGATTTTCAACCAACAAGCTATTGGTAATCATGTTAGTATAGGTTATGGTTATAATGAGGCTGTTGGATTGCTAGGCATTAATACCCCTAATAGAGTCAGTGCTGAAGAAAGGGGTATTCCATATGTGCTTAAGGGTATTAAAACACCTTTCTTTAGAGAGTCCCAGGCAGAACCTCTGAATGAAAACTCTATCATCATTGCAGAGGAGATTCGTGAAGAAGATCTGGCTTTGGAAGTTGAACAGTCCAACAAGTGTATATCTGATACTCCAGTCAAAGTTGTTACAACTAAAAAGACTAAATCAGATATCCATAAGTTGGATCAAAACAACTGTAGAAATAACATGCCTGTTGTTAATTCTTCTCATAAAGCATGTGGTGTGGTTAATTGCATGTCTTGTGCTTTTAATGTTATGTATGCTTATTTTAATAGTAAGCATGTATCTAATGATAAGACTGCTCCACGTCAACATGTTAATAATAAGAAGCATGTTAGAGCTAAGACTACTAGTCCTCCTAAGACTAGAGTGGATTCATTTATCCCTAAGCCTACTCAGCAATGTGTTAAGGCTGGCTATAAATGGAAACGCTCTTTTGTGAAAGAGGTTGAAGTAGTTGTAGCTAAAAAGGTTGTTTTGCCTGACAAAGGCCAGTTCTTTAAGTATGCCGGACCCAATCAATTTTGGGCTCCGAAGAAGGTCTAATCAATTTGATATTGCAGGGAGTTAAACAGGTAAACCGTGTTATATGGATTCTTGACAGTGGCTGTTTAAGGCATATGACCGGAGATAGAGCCCTGCTATCAGATTTGGTTGAGAAAGATGGCCCAGTAGTTACCTTTGGAGATAACAGCAAGGGTATTACGAAAGGATATGGCTGTTTGAAGTTTGGAAATGTTATCATTGAAGATATATCATTTGTGGAAGGTCTGAGATTCAATCTTCTCAGCATCAGTCATTTCTGTGACAGAGGATATGCTGTTTCCTTTGAAAGAGAGAAATGTCAGATCCTTCACAAGAAGAATGGAAAGCCTGCTCTTCAAGGAGTAAGGAAAGGTGACTTGTTCATAGCTGATCTGCACTCTGAATCTCAAGATGAAGTTAGATGTTTCTATGCTAAAGCTTCATCAGATGAGAGTTGGCTATGGCACAAGAAGATGTCTCACCTTAACTTCAAAACCATGAACTCTTTAGTCAAGAGGGAATTGGTTAGAGGTTTGCCTCAGATGGAATTTACACAGGAAGGACTGTGTGAGGCATGTCAGAAAGGAAAGTCAAAGAAAGCTTCTCACAAGGGCACTGCCACATCTTCAATAACTGAACCACTTCAGCTACTGCACATGGATTTGTTTGGTCCAGTTAATGTGATGTCCATGTCAAAGAAACAATATGCACTTGTGATTGTTGATGACTTTTCTAAATATACATGGGTTTTATTCCTACATTCCAAGGATGAGACCCCACACCTGGTGATTGACCATATAAAGTTGATTGAGCTGGATTCTAGATTCCCTGTGAGAGCCATAAGGTCAGATAATGGTACTGAATTCAAGAATGCAGTCCTAAATGACTTTTGTGCTGATAAAGGAATAACAAGACACTATTCTGCCCCTAGGACTCCTCAACAAAATGGAGTAGTGGAAAGAAAGAATCGTACATTGATTGAAGCTGCAAGGACTATGTTAAGTGAGTCTAAACTTCCAATGTACTTTTGGGCTGAAGCAGCGAATACAGCTTGTTATACTCAGAATCGAACTTTAATCAACAAGGACTTAATGAAGACTCCGTATGAGATCATGAACAACAAGAAACCAACTGTCAAGTACTTTCATGTATTTGGAGCAAAATGCTTTGTGCTTTTAGATGACAATGTTAAACGTGGCAAGTTTGAGGCCAAGGCACAAGAAGCTATTTTTGTTGGTTATTCCAGAAGATCTTACAGAGTCTACTTGGTTGGTAGTCACACAGTAAAGGAAAGTGTCAATGTTACTTTTGATGACACTAAGCTCCCTAATATCCAAAAAGAAGACACATCTGAAAAGCTGAAGTTTGATGACTTGCCAGACTCAGAATCAGATGATGTAGCCCCACCTGAAGTTATTTCTGGTAATGATAATAACAATGATGATAATGATCATGGTGGTGGTGGTGGAAACACTGGTAACAATGGAGATACCACCAACACTGGAGAAGAATCATCAAGGCAATCAAGCAACAACTCAGGGGGAGCAAATGAAGGATCATCTAGTCACTCACAACATCAAAGTGAATTTCAAGGCGAATCATCAAGATCAAATCTTCCTAGACAGACTGTATGGAATAGAGCTCATCCTTTTGAGCTGATCATTGGTGATCCAGAGGTTGGAGTTAAAACTAGAAGTGCTACTCAGAATGAATGTCACTATTCAGCATTTCTATCTGAAATGGAGCCAAAGAAAACTGAGGAGGCACTGACTGATCCAGATTGGGTGATTGCTATTCAAGATGAACTCAATCAGTTTGAACAACAGCAAGTCTGGAAACTGGTACCCAGGCCAAAGAACAAGAAAGTAGTTGGTACAAGATGGGTATACAGAAACAAGCTAGATGAGGATGGCATTGTTACAAGGAACAAGGCAAGACTGGTTGCACAAGGGTATTCACAAGCTGAAGGCATTGATTATGATGAAACCTATGCACCAGTGGCTAGACTTGAGGCCATCAGGATGTTCTTAGCATTTGCTGCTTATTCCAAGTTTAAAGTCTATCAAATGGATGTTAAGAGTGCATTCCTGAATGGTGAGCTTGATGAAGAAGTGTATGTGGAACAGCCCCTGGCTTTGAAAATCAGGAGCTGCTGGACTTTGTGTACTTTCTCTTCAAGGCTATCTATGGTCTCAAACAAGCCCCAAGAAAATGGTATGACACTCTCTCTGGTTTTCTTTTAGAAAATGGTTTTGTTAGAGGTATCATAGACAAAACTCTTTTTTCAAAGAAACATAAAGGTGATATGATATTAGTCCAAGTCTATGTGGATGACATCATATTTGGGTCTACTAATGATGATCTCTGTAAGAGATTTGCTAAGCTAATGCAGGGTAAGTTTGAAATGAGTATGATGGGTGAGCTGAAGTTCTTTCTTAGATTGCAAGTAAGTCAAAGGTCAAATGGTATATTTATTTGTCAATCCAAGTATCTCAAAGAACTCCTCAAGAAATATCACATGGAGGATTCAGCATCAGCAAGGACTCCATCTTCAACAGCAATCAAACTTGGAGCTTCTGACAATTCTATCAAGGTAGATGTTTCAAGCTACAGAGGTATGATTGGCTCCTTATTCTACCTTACTGCAAGTAGACCAGATATTATGTATGCTACATGCTTGTGTGCAAGGTTCCAAGCGGACCCTAGAGATGTACATCTCGTTGCTGTGAAAAGAATCTTGAGATATCTTAAGGGTACACCTAATCTAGGTATCTGGTACCCTAAAGATTCTGATTTTAATCTTATTGGATATACAGATTCTGACTATGCAGGTAGTGTTGTTGATAGAAAAAGCAACTCCAGGAGTTGTCAATTCCTAGGAGGTAGGTTGATTTCCTGGTATAGCAAGAAACAGCAAACAATTTCCAATTCAACAGCAGAAGCTGAATATATTGCTGCTGGAAGCTGTTGTGCTCAGATCCTATGGATAAGGAATCAATTGAAGGACTATGGCTTTGTATTAAACAAAATCCCTATTTTATGTAATTATACAAGTGCCATAGCAATCTCCAACAACCCTGTACAGCACTCGAGAACAAAGCACATTGATATCAGGTATCATTTCATCAGAGAACATGTCATGAATGGAACTGTGGAGTTACATTTTGTACCCACAGAAGAACAAACTGCAGATATATTCACTAAATCTCTTGACGAATCCACATTTACTAAGTTAGTTAGTAAGTTGGGTATGTTGAACAGTCTTAGTGATTGAAAATATCTCTGTCTGTTTGTTCTTGTCTAAAAATCATTTTTTTCTCTTGTGGTTGTTTAGTGATTTTACTGTTTATTCTTGTTAATAATTGCATGCTTGTTGATTTAAATGGTTCTGAATATTTTATTTTCTTTAAAAATATTTTTCTCATATTTTTTAAGTGGAGAAATGTATTTTTATTGAAAATATATTTATTTAGAATTATTCAGATATTTTTCAGATTGTAAATATTGTTGTTTAAATATTTCTGCAAGTTTATATTAATTTTATGCATGTCTATAATATTCTGCATATTTTTCTAGGATTTATGGAATTTTCTGTGAATTTTTCTAGGTTTTTAAGTATTTTTCATGCATTTTTATATTAATTCTGCACTTTTCTGTAAATAGTTTAATTAAATTCTGAATTTTTCTGTAAGTCTTCCCAGTTTTACACTAGGAAGACTACCGGGAAAACAAGGGATTTTTTCTGTTTTGTTTTTTGTTTTTTCTAATTAATTTTAAGTCTTTTCCTAAGTCTTCCCAGTTTTTGAACTAGGAAGACTATCGGGAAGACTTAGAATTAATTATTTCTTTTTCTGTTTTTTTTCTTTTATTCATTTTTCGGAAGACTTTCTAATTTGTATTAGGAAGACTACCGGGAAGACTATCCTAAGTCTTCCCGATTGTCTTCCCAGTACAAATTTAAAAAAAAAACAAACGGTTCAGTTTTTGTTATTTCTTTTTCTTTAATTCTCTTAATTGCTATTATATATATATATATATACACACAGTTCATACGCATTTCCTTATCAGTTTTTTTTTGTGAAAACCTCCCCCATTCGAATTCTTTCAAACTTCTGCAAAGTTCATTGTTGAGATCTTAATCTTTGCTCAAGTTTTAACTTAGCAATTCAGTTATTCACTTATTTCGAATCTAATCATATTAAGTCGAAACTCTGCTAAATTTTTTTCTAATCCGTTCGACTTTCTTGTGATTAAGCTTTTGTTTGATTAGTGTTTAACTTTTTAAATCTTGTTAAGGAGTTTCTGTGTGTGTTAAATTGGTTGTGTGTTTAGAAATCATTTGCCCATTCATTTTTTTTGCTTTTCAAAGTTTAGTTCGAATTTTTAGGATTTTAAATTAAAATTTGGTTAATTTTGATAAAAGTTTAATTTTCTGGATTTTAAGTAATTTTTATTAATTCTAAAAATCCCTAAAATTTTAATTTTATTTTAAGTTAATTAAATTTTGTGTTTTATTTAAAATGGATCCTAATTTTGAACTTGTTTTAAATAATTATGTTGGGTATTTTGATCCGTCTAAATGTAAGGTGGAACGTTTTAGACCTTGGATTCGATTTTTAAATAGTGAGACTTGTATCAGTCATGCTATTTGTGCCAATGCACCTCTTAAAATTGATCCTTTAAGGTCTTTGTGTTCAAGTGCTGTTATTGCAGGAAACTCAAAATCTTTTTCTTTTAATATTCTAAACCAGCAATACACGGTCACTTTTGAGTTATTCTGTGATGTGTTGCATTTTCCAAAGGACAGGTTCGATCCCTTACCCACTGATGATGAGTTATCACAGTTCTTTGTGAATATTCATTATCAGGGTCCCTTACAGATGGTTAAATTGTCCAAAAGCTTTGTTGTAAGGGAATGGGATTTGTTCTTTGATACTATAGCTCGGGTATTTGGTAACTGCACAAAAACAAACTTTCATTGCATTACCAGTCTTAATCAGTATATTGCCTATGCTATAGTATTTGGTCGTAGGTTGAACTTTGCTGAGATTCTGTGGAACCTATTGCTCAACAGGCTTGCTCACTCTAGGAGAGATTCTGATAATGGTGTGAAAGTAAAGTGTTGGTACCCTCGCTTTCTAACTCTTATCATTAATCATCTTCTCACTGCTGAGCAGGTAGAACTGTTTCGAGAAGCAAGATTTGAAACCTCTCCAACCACATACACCAAATTCTACACCAGACTTGATGTCTCATCCAAATTCCTCAATATACCTGTTCTTGTTTCACCACTGATGAGTCAATTTATTAATCTTCCTATCTTTGGTGAACAAGTTCCTGAACCACATCCAGTACCACTACAGGTAGTTATTCCTAACCCTGCATCTTCTTCTGGTTCTTTAATTCAAACCCAAGTGGTTGTTAGGGCTGACCCAGAGATTGTAGAACCACAGTCTCTGACCCAGGTCATAGAGCCAAACAGAGAGTCAAACACTCATGATACACAACCTGAGCCTAATATTCAAACCAGTTCAAGAAGAGTTAGAGAAATAACTGAAATGAGTGTTCCCACAGCTCTGTCTCCACCCTTAAAGAAAAGAAGAACCTATAGGGAGACAACTGTAAGCCCATCTGTATCCTCTCAAAAGGATATGGACATTGATATGGCCACTACACAGTCTCTGGAGACATCCTCTCAACAGGATGGATCTATTGAAATTCGCCATAGGGCTATGGCATCTTGTACTGAGTCAAGCACACTCCCATTACTCACAATGGGAGAAGATATCCATCTAGATGACACTCAGGACACCATGCCAGGAGAGCACTTTACTTTTGACTTTGAAACAGTGCCTACCATAGTTACGGTAGAAGTGCCTTCACAGGCATCTGAGGGAAAATCTGATTCTTCGCCAACTCAAATAGAATCATTTTCTCCCCTCCCAGAGGGAACATCTCTGGCTCCCCTAAGGGATTTTTCACTCGCAGTTTATACTGGAGAAAGTGAAAGGTAACCTGATGAGTCTGTCCCTGAAGCAATTCAGTATACAATGTCAAATATTTTGACAGACTCAATCAGGGATCGGGAATTGCGAACTCCCATTGCACCACCACTGACCTCTCTTGAAGGGGCTAGGGTGTTTTTAAATGCAGGTACATCTACTGAAAATCTTGAAAGACAGTTAGTGGTGAGAGATATGAATCAAACACCGAGTGAAACACAAGCACGTGAGTTGAGTGAAACACCACTGAGAGCAATTGAAGTGAGTGCACACACTGACACAAACACTGCTTTGTTGAAACAGCTAGCTGATCTACAAAGGAAATTGCAAGACACCCAGGCTGAGAACACTCTTCTAAAAGCACAAGTGGTCTCTCAATCTACCACCTCTGTATCAAATCAGCTGGGTACTGTGAAAGATGACCTCGAAGGATTGAAGAATAATCTACTCCCGAAGCTGAATTCAATCCAACAATCTCAAGTGCTGGTGGCTTCAGACATCTTTGATCTTACAACGTCAAATTCTCAAATATCAGAGAGTGTCAAGGAGATTGCTGCCATTTCTACCAAGGTGGACTTTATTCAGCAAACTGTTGATGAAAATCAGTGGTTTAATGATCAAAGATTCTCTAAAATTGAAGGTGGAATGGAGCATCTGAACGAAGGGATGAAGCATCTGTACGCTATGATAAATGAGTCACATCAACCTACAATACAACAAAGAACATTCTTTGAAGGTGATGATGAAGATAAGGATGATGATGCTGATGAAGGAGGAGAGAGGAGAGAAGAAAGAGGAGATATAAGGAGAACATCTGAGGTGAATCCTAGGGCTTCCAAAGCTCAAACTGTAGAGGATTCCTCAACTAAGGGGGAGAAGGAGAAAGAAGGAGGAAACAGAGAAGCTGTAGGAGCTTCTGGAAAGGATAAGGGGAAAGGTAAACAATCAATGGAGGAGTCTGCTTTTGATGATGCCTACTACTACCATGGTGAACAGGATGACTTCCAATTTGACACATCTGGTGATCTGGAGAAGACCATACCTGAAGAAGCTTTTGGTGAGGAGGAGGTTGAGGAGGCAGCCAACTTTGATGATTGGGAAGATGAAGCTGAATTATATACACCTGACCCTTTGTTTCAGAAGGAGTTGAAGAAACAGCAAGCAGAGCTAAGGAGAAAGGAGGATGAGAATGCTAAGGTCTCTGACATCATATCTCAGAAGTTAAAGATTCAAAAGGCTGAACATGAAGACAAACAACGTCTTCATAGTATTCATGTCAAAGAAAGGAGATTGGATGTGAGGATGAAGCAAGGAAGCAATTGGGATAAAGCAAGGGAGATGTTTGATATCCCTCAGAGAGGCACAAACAATGATGCTACTTTTCTGAAGCTGCTTGAGAAGATCAGAATTGTTAATCCAGACAACTCATTATATATGAAGGCATTGAAGGAAGATATCTTCAGGATTACGTCTGCATTTGATCAAGTAAGACAAGAACTGTTCATCTATGTCTCAAGTGCTCTTGAAGGGTCATTCACTGTTTCTCTTGAACTACTCCAAAGAAGATCTCTCTCTGAATTGTGGATTCTGATGAGTAAAGTAAAGAGATCTTCTTGCTTGAACGAGCTTCTGTATGACCGGCTGAGAGATTCTGCTATGAAGGCCAGCCCTCAAGTTGTACATTTTCCTTATGAAGTCAAAATCTACAGAGGTACTTTATGGATTTATTGCATGGCGGAAGCATGTATAACAATTTATCAAACAATAAAAACCATATAAAAGCATATACGAATCGTGAAAAACAATGGATTCGATTCGTACCTTACAAAAGCGATCCAAGGATGATGAATAGAGACTCTTAGCAGCTGCTCCTCAATATGCGAAGCACTCCACAAGTATCCACCAAGAGATGACGATCCGATGGAGAGAAGAAAGGCTGAGAGAGAGAATTAGGGTTGCCTCCCTTTTTCTTTTCTTATAAAATTAGGGTTGTGGGCAAGAGGTCTATAATAGTATATTTATAGGCATATTTTTCAGCTGAAATTTTATCCTATAAAATATTATTATTATTGACCATTTAATCAATTAATCTTATTAATCAATTAATTAATAATTAAAACTCTTTTAATCATTAATTCTTTTTCTAAACTATTTAGAAAATAATTCTCTCACTTAATTTAATTTCTTAAATTAAATTCTTAATTAATAATATTAAGAACACTTCTTAATTATTTTATAATTAATTAAATCATATTTAATTGATTATAAAAATGCTATCAAATGTTTATTTCATAAATAAATAATGACTAGCCATTATTAATTAATTCCTTCACCATTAAATCATTCTCTTTTATGGTGTGACCCTGTAGGTTCAATATTAAGCCGGTAGTAGAAATAAATAATAATAAAACTATTTTATTATTATTTATATGAATTCTTCTAATTCATTAAATACGATTAATAAATTAATCATATTTATTCTACATCGTGAGTGATACTTCTCAGCATATCGCGACTATCCGGATAATATGAATTCACTGCTTAGAATACCAAGAACCTATTCAGTGACTAGTTACCGTACAATGAATTCCTTCTACCCTACAATGTCCCGATTAAATACAAGGCATGGATCTCGTGTCAAGCCTATCTAATTTAATCATATGCTTTCCTATTCACTATGCTTAGTTCCGATTAATGCAAATTAGAAACTTCTTTCTAATTTCATTCACTCTGGCCAGAGATTCCTGAACTAGCATAAATGGAATAACTTAGGACATACTCTTCCTTCACTGGAAGGGGCAGATTCCTTTATTGATCATTCACTATCTTCGTGCACAAATTCCTATACCCAGAAGAGCACTAATTATTGTCCCTCGAGACTAAGAGCTAAACCAAAGTATAGTTCAGTGTACACAAGATGACTATGATGATCTCAAGTCAAAGGACACTTGTACAACCATCACTATATGAACAACTACTGACACATGAGTGAACTCCATTAGTTGTTCAACTGATCGAGTCATGTTCAGTGAACTTATTCCTAATAAGCACCTACATACTATCTATAGTGTCACCACACAAATGCCTATGAGAACAGACATCCTTCACAATGAAGCAAGCATAGTATGTACCGATCTTTGCGGATTAATTAACTACCAATTAATTATCCTACGACCAGGAACTATTTAAGTTTAGAGTTATCATCTTTAAGGTCTCATTATTATGATCTCATCATAATCCATAAAAAGCTTTACTCTAAACAATGGATCATCTAATTTAAACACTTTAAATAGATAAGCCCGTAATAAAACACATAACTATTTTATTAATTTAAACAAACTTGAATCAGATTGAACAAAATGTCTCCTAACTCATAATCCATAATTGGATTTAGGACACACATCTTTCAGGTACAACTTTGGAGACTGTAAGGCTGGATCCTGATTCCATGAAGCTACAGACTGCTATGCAACTGGTGAAGTTGGAGAATCTTCTTAGAACTTCTGGGTTTGCTTCTGTAGAGAAGTCTGAAGTTGCTGATATGATTTCAGACTACTGCACGGAGAAAATTCCAATGTATGCTCAGATGAAGAATAGATTGAAGAAGATCACCACTCAACCAGTAATGCCAAGTGGTGTGGTTTCTGAAAGTGATCGTGTCCTTGACAAAGATCTTCTAGTCACCTTGGCAGAAGCTGAAGAAGGTGAAATTAGAGACTAAAGGCATGATGTAGTTAGCTCAACTTGTAAATGTTATATGTTTAGAGCTAGGTAAATCAAGATAGGGAAATGTATTCATATGTTCAGTCTAGAGGAACATCTATCTTGTATTTATCTTTATTGTTTGAATCTGGATATTGTTATATTTAATCCAGAACTTTTTATTATTTGCTTGGCTCTTAAAAGTCTTATCTTTTCTTGTTTTAGTTGAGTTATCCTCTAGAGTATTTGGTTGTTATTGTCTAACAAACAAATAGGGGGAGATTGAAAGGCATATGTCTAGGCCTATTTGTAAACACCGAGGATTCTACTCAACTTTAATTAAGATGTAATAAGTAAATAATAAAAATCAAATGTCACAGGAATCTCAGAAGATTATATCTGTCAAAGAATGAAGATTAAAGTTATCTACAGACTTGAAGTGATTCTACATTGAAAGAAGCTCAATTTATTGATCAAGCCTCAATGAAGTATTCAAGCTCAGTGGATTTATTAAAGTGACGGAGATTTCAAGTGGTGACAGCAAAGGATACTGATTACGGAGTTCTTGAATGAGAAGGAAGTGAATCACTGCTTAAAGTCAAACAGATAAAGAACAGACATTGTCGTTAGTCACTCATGAACCAGACCGTGCATTGAGTGTCAACGTACTATTGTGTTTGTTATTTATCTAAGTTTTAAGTGATTCTGGAATTGTTTGAGAAGTCAACTAATTCTATTTATTCTCTTATGAATAATTAATACTATTAAGTAAATTATTTATTAAATTAATTCTGTAAAGAATTAATTTAATACATAATTTATTTAGTTAATTATTTAAATTAGAATAAAAATGAACTAGGAAGACTTAGGTTTGAACTAGGAAGACTTAGTTTATTGAACTAGGAAGACTCACAAGTGAGTCTTCCCGATTGTCTTCCTAAGCCAAATCTAAGTTTTCCCGAATGTCTTCCATGTACAATCATTGTCTTCCCGAGAGTCTTCCAAGAGTAAATGACAGTTTTCCTCTAAGTCTTCCTAATGCAATTTCTTTTAATAGTATTGCACGTGGGTTGATTAAATGGATGCAGTGTATATAAAAGGAAAGACAGAAGACATCAAAAGATAACAACTCAACAGAAGTAAAGACAAAAAGCTTTTCAACATAAAACTCTTCTGTCTTCATAACTTCTCAACGGCAAAGCAATTCATTTCTTCAGTGATTTAATTCTTGACAAGTTCTTATCATTAAATTCATAAGGATCATTTCACTTGTACTGCTTTAACTTTCTAGCGGATCATAATCCCTAGATTTTATATCGAACTACTTTTTAGTATTCGATCCTTTTTATTACAAAAATAGATAAATTCATGTCGAATTTATTCTAGATTTGTTTTATCAAGTTCTTTGTAATCAGTGATCAAAATTGTAACACCCCTCAAGTTTAATAGAGTTTCTATTTAACTTGAATATTGTTTCAGTTTTTATTCCGCATTAATTTGTTCTAATTTGTTTAATCTTAAACGAACAAATTTCGATAAATGGTATAGTTTGTATTCAACCCCCTTCTACAAACTTATCAGGACCTAACAATAATCTATAGGACCATCCTTGTCTAATCTTCGGCGTTTAGTGTCGCATTCGAGGTAACTGATAATTATATATATATATCGTCTATGATAATTTTAGAAAAGGGAGAAATTTTAGTTAAAAAATATATAAAAAAAATATACTATTCGGCTAATAAAGGTAATCAGTTAATTATTAGTATTTATAATATTACTATTTTATGCTACTAAATGGAATAGGCCGTGATATTTTTGAGATTTTAGTTAGGAGACATATTAGTTAGAAAATATAAAAAAGAATATACACTTTAGCAAAAAAAAACTATTGGGTTAGTTATTAGTAATTATAATATTATTATTTTATTTTATTAAATAGAACTGCTTGTGATATTTTTTAAAAATGAGAGATTTTAGTTATGAAAAATAAAAAAGTAGAAATTTTAGTTATAAAAAAGAATATACGTTTTGGCTAATAAAGGTAATTGGTTAATTATTAGTATTTTATGTTAATAAATGAAATTGCCCCTAATATTTTTGAGATTTTAGTTAGGAGAAATTTTAGTTAGAAAATATAAAAAAAGAATATACGTTTTGGGAAAAAAAGCTAATCGGTTAGTCATTAGTAATTATAATATTATTATTTTATTTTATTAAATAGAACTGTGCGTGATATTTTTGAAAAATTAGAGGTTTTAGTTAGGAAAAATAAAAAAGTAGAAATTTTAGTTAGAAAATATAAAAAGGAATATATATTTTGGCTAAAAAAGGTAATGTGTTAGTTATTAACAATTATAACTTTATGATATTATTTTATTAAATGAAACTGCCTGTGATATTTTTGAAAAATGAGATATTTTAGTTAGGAAAAATAGAAAAGATATACTATATAATAATTTTAATATTTTATCTAACAGTTCTCATCGATTTGATCAGAAATATCTAACGGCTATGAATTGAGTGATCAGACTACAAAAACTTTTAGGTACAAAACTTTCAATGTTTCGTCTTTAATATAATACTAGCTTATATCCCGTGCGATGCATGGTCTTCTTTAATATTTTCTTATTTTTTATTTAGATTTTAGTTATTATATATAATTTGATAAAATTTTAATATGTATATATTGGATTTATAAATCTAACAATATAATAGTTAAATTTAATATATTATTGACGTAATCAATAGTAGTATTTTAGAGATTAAAATATAAAATATTTTAAAATAACAGATCTAATGATTCGTATTTTTTTACTCTTAAAAATCTAAAAAGGGACTCAAGTGCGAATATCAAAATATGTGCTTGTTCAATATACCGAGTTTATTTGAATATAATATTACTTTTATTTTCATTAATTATCTCGTTTAAATTGAATGTTAAAAAAATTATAATAAACATGAATTTCATAAGTTTAATATAATAATATTACCAATATTTCTATCTTTTGTCCGTGTTATTTTTAATCTGAACATGAGTTGTTTCAGTTAAAAAATATAAAACAGGTATCCTTAAAAAGACAATTAGTTACTTATTAACAATTATATAAAAATATATTAATTTTTTTTATATATACATCGTCTACATTACTTTTAGAAAATTAGTTGTTTAAGTTAGAAAATATAAAAGAGGTAATTTATTTTAGCTGAAAAGAATAACTTGCTATTTATTAATATTTATATAAAACAATATTACCATTGTATATTTATTTTGCATGTATTATATTTAGAAGATAAGTTGTTTTAGTTAGAAAATATAAAACACATAATGTGTTTTAGTTGTCGGTTATAAATATATAATAATAATACCATTTTATATATATATTGCCCGTCTTATTTTTAGAAAATGATTTGTTTTAGTTAAATAGATATATGAAATAGGTAATATGTTTTAGCTGAAAAGGGTAATTGGTTATCAATAACTTGGTTTTCATATATGTGTCATATTTATAAGATGAGTTGTTTTAGGTAAAAAATATAAAAATAATGCGTTTTAGCTGAAAAAGGTAATCGGTTATAAATATATAATAATATTACCATATTATATATATGTTGCCCGTTTTATTTTTAAAAGATGAGTTGGTTTAGTTTTTAAAAAAATATATAATAGGTAATGTAGTGAAAAAAGGTAATTGGTTATTAATAAATTGATTATAGATAGGCCCGTGAATCGGCCCAAATACCGACCGACCGAGCAAAACTTTTAATGTTTCGTCTTTAATAATATAGTATAGATAATATAATAGTATAGATATGTTGTCCATGTTACTTTTAGAAAATTAGTTGTTTAAATTAGAAAATATAAAATTATATTACCTTTTTATATATATGTTGCTCGTGTTACTTTTAGAAAATTAATTGTTTAAGTTAAAAAAAAAAAAAAAAGTTACGTGTTTAGATGAAAAGTATAAGTGGTTATTTATTAATAATTATATATAACATTATTACCATTACATATTTATTTTTCATGTGTTATGTTTAAAAGATGAGTTGTTTTAGTTAGAAAATGTAGAACATAGAATGTGTTTTTGGTGAAAAAGGTAATCAGTTAGAAATATATAATAATATTACCATTTTATATATATGTTACCTTAGAAGATGAATTGTTTTAGTTAGAAAAATATATAAAATAGGTAATTTGTTTTAGCTGAAAAAATATAAAATTATATTAGCTTTTTATATATATGTTGCTCGTGTTACTTTGAGAAAATTAGTTGTTTAAGTTAGAAAAAAAATAAAAAATGTTATGTGTTTAGCTGAAAAGGGTAAGTGGTTATTTATTAATAATTATATATAACAATATTATCATTTAATATTTAGAAGATGAATTGTTTTAGTTAGAAAATGTAGAACATATAATGTGTTTTTGATAATGTGTTTTTGCTGAAAAAGATAATCAGTTATAAATATGTAATAATATGTTAGGTCGAATACACAATATAATCAAGTATGTATGAGAATAACAATCAAGAACACAAGTTTATGAATCAACAAACTGTAATTATATTAACAGTTTCTCTCTTTATGATGTTAATGAATCACAAAGAGCTACTAGGTTACAAGAATAATATATTCAATAATCGCATCCCTTCTAGGGATAACCTATCTGTGTTTATATAGTACACAGTTACACAATCCTTATCTAATTGATACTCCTATAAATTAGCTATACAATTATTATCAATTAAGGATTGCTTCAGTCTTCTATTCCGTTTCCTTAGCTGTATCAATATATTCTGCTTCTTTCCATCTTCAGAATATATTGCTTCTAGAATCTTTATCTTTGCACCGACAGCTAAGTCAACTATCACCACGTCAGACTTTATCAAACTCTGACTGGCTTCTAGATAAACTCTGATATGTACCTGGTACTTAAACACTGATGAACAAACGTCAGCAATTATATCTAACAATCTCCCCCAACTTGTGCATAATAAAAATGTACAAGTTAAACAGATAATTGATGATGTCAAAACATGTAACAAATGCAGTGTTTAAAATATGTCAGAGTTTAATTTTAAAACAGAGTTTAAATTTAACTTAGAATAGAAAACATAAAAACTTACAGTCAGACTTTACTGAATTTCTTGGATATCAGGCACTGTCCTGACATAATCTGACAGCAATCTTTTCTCAGCTCGATCTAGTTCAGCAATCATATCCTTCTTCAGCTCCTTCAATTCTGGTTCATCTTCACCAATTTGATAAATGGCAGCCCTTAAAGAATAGATGATGTTCTTGTTCATTTCATTGCCAAGTCTGATATAAAAAGCCTTATCAGACTCTAGATTGAACTCTAGAACTTTCTTATCTAGTGCAGTCCTGAATCTAGCACTATTTTTCTTCATTTCCACCAACTTTCCATGTGCATCTCTGTACTTAGGAATATAAGCACTGGAAACACTTCCTCCAAAAAGAACTTTCGATTTCATCATTCTGTCTTTTAAAACCAGAGCAGCATTATGAGTATTTCTATTTTTGATCTTCAGGAGATATAGAACATACTCTAGCTCTTCCCAGAATTTCAGACGAATATCATCTTCTCCAATTCTGTAAACTCTGCCATCAGCCATAAAGTATAATAAAAACTCCTTCTTCAAGCCTCTGTGGTAAATCATCTGAACAGATTCTAGTTTATCAAGGTTTTCTTGAGTAACCCCAACACCAGGTTCTGCCAGTGATGTATGATCTAAAGGACTATTATTAACTCTTTTCTCTTGGTGGGAACCCAAACCAGATTTATCATAAGATTGTTTTCCAAGTACTGTTCTGGTTTGTAGAAAGTTCACCTGGCTAGGCTTCAGAGTTTCAGATAATGAGGATCTTTTGAAACCTTGGAGTGGTGAAGATAGCTGAGTTTGCACAACTTGAGCATTGTCAGAGGTTGGCACATCCTTAACAATAACATCAACTTGAGCCTTGTCAGAGGTTGATTTAGCTTCAAAAACTTCAACTTGAGCTTTGTCAGAGGTTGAATAATTCTTCTTTGGTAACTGTTCTTCTTCTACCAGTATACCCTTTCCTTTATCAGCATTTTTAATCACAGGCCTCCTGGTGTATTGTATACTCTGTTGAGTATTTTCTTTAATAGAAATTCCAGTTTCTTTCTTTCTAGGAGCCTTGATTTCCTTCTTCTTGTAGATTCCAGCTTCAAGATTCTTCTTGTGTTCTTCAGCAAGCATTTGCTCTTCAGCTTGGATATCTTCAATTGTAACACCTTTTCCATGTTCTGCCATAAACACCTTAGCAGCAATTTCCTCATCTGTGGTTGGCTTATCAGAGATTATCAAACTTTTGAATTTTGAACCACTGGCAGAGTTTGCATTTCCCTTTCCAGAGTTTGATCTTCTTTCAGAGTTTGATCTTCTTGAAAGTAGTCTTCTATCAGCATTTAATCTTAAGCTCTTTCCATCTCCCTTGTTTCCACCATCATTACCATCATCCCTCCGTCTCAGAAGTTGAGTGTCTTTGCATTTGTCACTTGGTACACTCTCCCCCTTTTTGACATCATCAGAAAGTAGTACTGATGTCAACAACTCAATTGCATTAGAAATTGAAGTCAGTTGGGCAGACATAGCAGTCTGGTTGTCCTCAACTTTCCCAAGCCTCTTCTGAATTTCATCAGAGTCCTTAGCTTGCTTCTTGAACATGGAATTGTAGTAAGCTCTATCATTCTTCAGAGTAAGATCCCTCAGACCAACTTCATTCCTCAAAGCAGTGACTTCCTTATGAGACTCATCAAATCTGTTGTGAAGAGATTTAATTTGAATCACAGTAGCCTTTAGACTTGTAAGAACATCAGGATTTGAAATTGTCTTCACAGAATCATCAAGAAAATCAGCAGCCCTCTGTGCTGAAAAGATACAATCTGCAGCAGCCCATCTATTGTAGTACATATCTTGAAAATGCTCAGACGTAGCGCGATTGACCTCTCTTAGCTCATCAGAGTTTGCTTGACTACCAAATAACTCCTCTTGTGAATGATCAGAACTATCATCATCATTATCATTCTCTGCTGTATTCTCTGCAGGAATATTCTCAGCAGTAGTTTCAAAATTACCCTGTGCACCTTCAACAATAACTTTCTCTGCATCAGGTTCTGGAATCTCAGAGTTTGCAACAAACTCTGTTTCAACAGGAACAGACTCTGCCAAAGCTTCAGTGAAATTCTCTACAGCAGCTTCAGTAGTTATCTGCTCAGCTTTATTAGTCTCAGAGTTTAGAACAAACTCTGCTTCTATGGGAACATTCTCTGTTGCATCCTTGTTAGCAACATCAGGATTTGCAGCAACAGTTTCTGTAGCATTAGCAGCTAAAAACTGATCGACTTCCTCACCTTTCTCAAATTCAAAAGAAATTATTGCTGTGTGAGAAGCCATAGATTCTTCAATTTCAACAGTATCTTGATCAGCTTCCAAACCCTCTGTGAAATGTTCAGAGTTTATAGAGATGTTTGCTTCAACTTCCATATGAAATCCTTGTGGCTCAAAAATCTCAGCCTCAATATTTTCTGTAGCCTCCTGAACAATAATTTCATCTGCAATCTCAACATGTGCTCTATCCTCTGTGGACATAGTAGCTTCATTTGCAACATCCTCAACTACATCATCAGCCTTTGATGTAGGAGCTTCTATTTCAGCATTTACCATTTCAGGCATAGATGCTGCTTCAGCAACATTTTCCTCAAAAACTCTGTCCAAATTGACAGCTTCAGCATTTACATTTGATGCACCAAAGAGATGTGCAGCCACCAATTTTCTTTTTCTCTGATGAAGAGTTTCATCATCAGTTTCACTTTCCTCATCAGCATTAACAGACTTTGCCCTGTTGGCCCTTCTTTTCTTTAATCTTTTCTTCTGAGGCATATCATCAGTATTTGATGCCCCAGCTTCAGTTTCTGATGGCTTCACTCTTGCAGGTTTAGTACCAACATGCTTAGTCCTACCACCAGTCCGTGGTTGAACTGTAGAGGCTTCAGCATTTACTGGTTCTGATGGCTGTTGTGGTTGAGGTTGAGGATTTAAGAACTGAAGCACTGTCTCAGGCAACAGCAATTCACCAGCACTAACCTTCTTTAAATCCTTATTAGTAAGGTCAGAGAATACCCTTTTGTGCAATTTGAAAGAGGGAATTACGTCCTCCTCATCAATCTCAGCATTTGGAACACAAGCAGAGAATAAAATTTGACAAAATCTAGAAAAATAGACTACATGCCTATTCTCTGTTAACTTCTCACCTATGTTCATCAAAACAAGTCTAGCAAAATCATAATTACTGGCAAAGAGAAGTGAATACCCGATTTGCAGACTGTCGATTGGAATAGCATCCCAATTTGTACATTTCTTCCCGAACGCCCTTGTTATGCAATCGAAAAAGAAACTCCATTCCTTTCTCAAGAACGGTCGCTTCAGTTGGCCTATCTTCGCCAAAGATCCAGTATACCCAATAGCTTGCATCATTCTCTGAAGATCAGTATCACCAACACTAATGGTGTACGCGTCAGACTCTGCAAAGCCCATTGCTTCACGAACAGTTCCTGGAGTTATGACAAACTCTGTCTCCTGGAACTCAAAAACTATGGATGGGGTACCAGAATCACCACCATCATCATAGACACCAGTCTCCCAGAAAGCTTTGATCTGAGATCCATAAAGCTTTGCAGGCTCCACCAAGGCACGCCCAATTACTGACTGAGCAAGAAAGTCTTGTATTATATGAAACGCCTCTGGTGCATTGACAGTGTTTAATGGGGCTGCATAATTATTAGGAACGAACTCTAACCCAGAAGAAACAAAAGCTGTAGTAGCCATTAGTACGAATTGAGAAGAAAAATCAAAGAAACTGATTCAAAAGCTTCGTAAGAGTTTGTGAGCAGGGAAGTGTTTGTGAATATGTGTGTGTGTAAATTTAAGGAAGATGTGAAAGGTTTAGACTTATGTGGGTGTATTGTATAAATATGAAATTAAAAAATTAAAACTGAACAGTTTTTAATCATTAATACACAACTGTCTTACTCCTTTTATTATGTGAGTGGGACACGTGGCACACATGTAATGACGGACAGCTAATTATTTACAGTTTCCAATGCGCATGCGCAGTAAAAACAGCAATAATTACCGCCTGTTACACTTTTCTAGGCAATTAACCTCTCTCCTCTGTTTAAAGCATTCTTGAACAACTGTCCAATCATACTCTTTGTGTATTTTCAAAACAAATGTCTTTTCTCAAAAATCATAATTTATCTGAAACAAGCAAAATTTATTTTAATCAACAGAGATTAAAATGAAATTACCTCGGTGTAGAGTACACAAATCATCAGTGTTTACCAATCCTCCTCCTTTATAAATAAACTCTTTTCACAAACTGTACAGGTGTGAGTATTTGTGTGTGAATTAGCAGAATTTACTGAATATGAATATTTAGACCATCTCAAAGTGCATAAAATCCACAGACTAAAGCAGTAAAAACTGATTGCCTAAACTCTCATGTATAACATAAAATCTGATTTTATATCTAAACTCTGTATACTGATATCCTTTCATTTGGATATATCTTTTATTTTTCACCCCCTTTCTATATATGTTTTCATATATATTTTTAATAATTTATTTTATTTTATTTTATTATATTTTTCCAGTAATCAGTGGTTGGCAC
Source organism: Heracleum sosnowskyi (assembly GCA_030848705.1). Lineage (NCBI taxonomy): Eukaryota > Viridiplantae > Streptophyta > Magnoliopsida > Apiales > Apiaceae > Heracleum > Heracleum sosnowskyi. The sequence goes on along the minus strand of JAUIZM010000017.1, from coordinate 452,895 downwards.
TAGTCACCAAAAATCAAAGATTTTAGCCCTTATTTCATACAATAAGGTCCTGGATCTTCCTAGGCACAACATGATCTCAAAGGAATTTGTGCTCTGTTTGGCATCTTTTGATTTGAGGGTGAATTATTTGCAATTTATAATCAGAGTTTAGACTTTTCATCAGTTAATACAATTAATTTATGAGAGAAAATGCAAGCATCTAATACAACTTCAGTGTATAGAATCAATAAACTAAGAGATGCTATAAATATAGAGACAGTATTATGCTGTGTAAAATTTCTGTACATTTTGTAATCAGAATTTATAATATTTAGAAGAATTCATGATTACTTACTGAAAATCATGCTTCATACATTTTTCTTCATCGGTCCATGTGTTTCAGAAAAAAAATCATAATCAGAGTTTAACATCAGACTTTAACCGACAGAGTATGACTAACAGAGTTTAGCATCAGAGTTTATCTTCAGAGTTTGTGACACTGGTACTCATAACAGGTAATACATGCAAGGAATCATGAGCATAAAAATCAAACATGTATAGATTTTGAGTCTAACCCGTATCTCTAGTCGAAACCAGGGATCATTCCAAGTTCATTTACCAATCTTGTAAAAGTAGCTTCACTCAAAGGTTTGGTGAAGATATCTGCAAGTTGTTGGTCTGTAGACACAAAATGAAGCTCAATGTTTCCTTCTTCCACATGTTCTCTGATAAAATGATACCTTATGCTGATGTGCTTGGTCATGGAGTGCTGTACTGGATTTCCTGTCATAGCAATAACACTTTGGTTATCACAGAAAATAGGTATTTTAGAGTACCTCAAACCATAATCCAGCAACTGATTCTTCATCCACAGAATCTGTGCACAACAGCTACCAGCAGCTATATACTATGCTTCTGCTGTGGATGTGGAAATTGATTTCTGTTTCTTGCTGTACCAAGAAACCAATCTGTCACCTAAGAATTGACAGCTTCCACTTGTACTTTTTCTATCTATCGTACAGCCTGCAAAATCTGCATCAGAGTAACCAATTAACTTAAACTCTGATTCTCTAGGATACCACAAACCCAAGGTTATGGTTCCTTTGAGATATTTGAAAATCCTTTTTACAGATGTTAGATGAGGCTCTCTGGGATCTGCTTGAAATCTTGCACAAAGACATGTGGCATACATGATATCAGGTCTACTTGCAGTAAGATACAGTAAAGACCCTATCATTCCTCTGTAGTTTGTCATATCTACTGAGGCTCCTGTGTCTTTGTCTAGCTTTGTTGCAGTAGCCATGGGAGTTGTAGCAGATGAACTATCAAGCATACCAAATTTCTTGAGTAGATTTCTGGTATATTTTGCTTGATTGATAAAAATACCATCATCTGTTTGCTTGACCTGTAAGCCTAGAAAGTAACTAAGCTCTCCCACCATGCTCATTTGGTACCTTGACTGCATAAGCTTTGCAAACTTGTTACAAAGTTTGTCATTAGTAGATCCAAAAATAATATCATCTACATAAATTTGAACTAGAAGCAAATCATCACCAGTATTGAAATAAAACAAAGTTTTATCAATTGTACCTCTTGTGAACCCACTTTCTAAAAGAAATTGAGCAAGAGTTTCATACCATGCTCTTGGTGCTTGCTTTAGTCCATATAATGCCTTGTCAAGCCTGTAGACATAATCTGGATGCTTGGGATCTACAAATCCTGGTGGTTGTTCAACAAACACTTCTTCTTCAAGCTTCCCATTGAGAAAAGCACTTTTCACATCCATCTGAAAGACTTTAAACTTCTTGTGTGCAGCATAGGCCAGAAAAATTCTTATGGCCTCCAATCTTGCAACTGGAGCAAAGGTTTCATCATAGTCAATCCCTTCCTGTTGTGAATAACCTTTAGCCACAAGTCTAGCCTTGTTTCTTGTAATCACACCTTCACTGTCAGTCTTGTTTCTGAAGACCCACTTTGTACATACAATTGATCTATTCTTTGGTCTAGGTACAAGTGTCCAGACTTCATTTCTTTCAAATTCATTTAACTCTTCTTGCATTGCTGTAATCCAATTTGCATCTTGAAGAGCTTCCTCCACCTTCTTTGGTTCTGTTTGAGACAAGAAAGCATGATACAGACACTCATTATTTGTTGCACTTCTAGTTCTCACACTAGCATCAGGATCTCCAATTATGAGATCAGGTGTATGTGCCTGTGTCCACTTTCTTGCTGTTGATAAGTGGTTTCTTGCATCATTATTGGATCCTCCCCCTTGATCCATGCTCTCCTGATTCATGTGTTGACTTTCTGCAGCTTCTGAGGCTCCCCCTGAATTGGATGGCTCAGAGTTTGAACTGTCAGAGTTTGAATCAGTTTCCTCAACTGACTCACTTGCTGTGTCTTGTTGAGCTTCTTCACGCTCCCCCTCAACTGGTTCTCTATTTTGTTCAATTTGAGAATTTCCAGTTTCTCCAGTATTTACCAGTAGAGGTTCAGAGTATGCTTCGTCAGAGTTTATCAGAACCGCTTCATCAGAGTTTGTCGGTACTGCTTCATCAGAGTTTACATCATCAGAGAATAAGTCTTCATTTTCAAAGCGCAGTTGATCATATTCATCTAAGTCATCAAGTCCAGTTATTTTCTTGTCATCAAATGACACATGTATAGACTCCATGATCACCTTTGTTCTCAGATTGTATACTCTGAATGCTTTTGTTGACAATGGATAGCCAACAAAAATTCCTTCATCAACTTTTAACTCGAATTTGGTCAACTGTTCAGGATGAGTCTTCAGAACAAAACACTTACATCCAAATATATGAAAATATTTCAAATTTGGCTTCTTGTTCTTCACCATCTCATATGGTGTCTTCCCATGCTTGTTGATCAGTGTAGCATTTTGAGTAAAACAAGCAGTTTGAACAGCTTCTGCCCAGAAATAGGTTGGTAACTTTGCTTCATCAAGCATTGTTCTGGCAGCTTCGATTAGAGTTCTGTTCTTTCTTTCAACTACACCATTTTGCTGTGGAGTCCCTGGTGCAGAAAACTCTTGCTTCACTCCTCTTTCTTTGCAGAAAGCTTCCATGATTGAGTTTCTGAATTCAGTTCCATTATCACTCCTTATAATTTTGACTTTGTGCTGTGATCCTTTGTCCAGTAGATTTACATGATCCATCAGAGTTTGAGCAGTTTCATCCTTCTTTGATAAGAAATACACCCATGTATATCTAGTATATTCATCAACAATTACTAGAGCATATTTCTTTCTGCCCATAGACATCACATTCACTGGTCCAAAGAGATCAACATGTAGAAGATGATAAGGTTCCACTACTGAAGATTCAGATTTGCTCTTGAAAGATGACTTCCTTTGCTTGGCCTTTTGACAAGAATCACATAGGCCATCTAAGCTTAGTATTGACTTTGGAAGTCCCCTTACAAGATCTTTTCGTATAAGTTCATTGATGTTATTCAAGTTTAGATGAGAGAGCTTCTTATGCCATTTCCAACTCTCTTCATTTGACATTCTTGCAGACAGACACACTGTTTTTCCTTCAGAGTTTGTTACCAAACTTGCTTCATAAATATTGTTGCGCCTGTTTCCAACTAGAACAACTTTTCCAGTAGATTTATTGATAACTTCACAGTATTCAGTATGAAAATCTACATGGTTTCCTCTGTCACAGATTTGACTCACAGATAGCAGATTATGCTTGAGTCCTGAGACTAGAGCTACATTAGTGATGATGACACTTCCAAGATTAATATTGCCATATCCCAGAGTGTGTCCTATGTTGCCATCTCCATAGGAAACCTTTGGGCCATCCTTCTCCTCAAAGTCTGATAGCAGGGCTTTATTTCCAGTCATATGTCCTGAGCATCCACTGTCCAAGATAAGTGTGCTCTCTTTTATACCCTGTAATCACAAACAAACACTAAGTGTTAGTTTTAAGGACCCAGACTTGCTTGGATCCTTTGTCTTTCTTAACAGTGTTAGCTTTTGCAGCGGAATCACTATCAACAGAGTTTAAACTAACATTGTCAGACTTTACACTTGCAGAGTTTGCCCTAACCCACTTTAAGTTGGGCTTTGGCTCATAATAGTTATGATAAATAGCATGATAACTCTTACAAGTATAAATAGAATGCCAAGTGCTCCCACAATGTGTGCATAAGGTCTGTGGTTTAACCCTTACATAATCATTCTTTACTCCTGATGTAGAAGTTAAAGAATTAATATGTTTGTTCTTATTGCAAAATCTAGCAAGATGATTAGAACTACCACAATTATAACATGTTTTCCTTGAAGCACCAGCAGTAGGCAAATGATTATTTCTATTATTTATGCCTATCTTTCCATTCCTATTCTTCTTGGACCCTTTTGGTTTCATAGCAGACTTTACCTCTTTGAGCTTATGATTGAACTGTTTTCCTGTCATCAAACCAACATTAACCTGTTTTTCACAAGTTTTTACTGGCTTTCTAACAGCTTCTAATTCCATAAGATTTTCTGTTATAATATTTTCCTGTATTTCACAGGTTTCATCTGATTCCATATCAGCTTCTCTTACTACAACAGATTTTAACTTATTGGTTTCTTGAACAAATTTCACAGGTTTAAGTTGTGGTTTAACCTTAACCTTGTCTTTAAACCTAAGTTCATCATTTTCACAATAGCCTAAACCTACAGAATCTGTCTGAAACACTTGATGAGTGTCTCTTCCAGAGTTTGTCCAAGTCTTGATTATTTTTCTTTCTTTTTCTAGATCAGATTCTAGTTGCTTATATCTTTTGAGCAACTCCTGTTCAACATAAACAGCATCATCTCTTTCTTTTTGAATCTGCTTCATATTTTCAAGTTCTCCTTCAAGAAACTTGTTTCTATCTTTAAGACTAAGATTCTCAGATTTAATTCTCTCATTCTCTAAAGTCTGATCCCTATAACTAACATGTACGCTTTTCAGATATACTCTTAATTCAGATATATTATCAGTATCATAAGCATAAGTAGTTAGGGGTACCTTATTTTCAGATGATTCAGTCTCATCTTTGACAGTTGCCATAAGAGCATAATTTAATCCATCATCAGAGTCTGAAGTATCTGCCCAGTCTTTGCCTTTAGAGATGAGTGCTTTCTCAGATTTGCCTTTCTTGCACTCTGGGGCATAGTGACCCATCTCCTTACACTTGTAGCACTGGATTTCAGATTTATCCTTCCTGCCAGACTTGGTCTCCCTTCCATCAGACTTTCTAAAACTTTTCCTTTCAGAGTTTGAATCTTTCCTTGAGAATCTCTTTCCTTTCTTGAAGTTCTTGAATCCCATCTTCTTGAAGGTTTTTACCATCAGTGCAGCCATTTGCATCATCTGTTCTTCATCATCCTCAGAATCAGAAGCTTCATCAGAGTTTGAGTCATCATCAGAGTTTGATGACTCACTTTCAGATTTAATGACTAAAGCCTTTCCCTTGGCTTTCTTCCTTGATGATTCCTTCTTGATGGGCTTCTCCTCAACTTTGAGAGCAACAGATTTTGTCTTCTTGCTGGATCTCCTGTTTCTTTGTTCTATCTCAAGTTCATGAGTCTTTAACAATCCATAGATCTCATCAAGATCTGTATCTGCAAGATCATAATTATCTCTGATTGTTGTCGACTTTAAATCCCATCTTTCAGGTAGGGATAAGAGAAATTTGAGATTTGACTCTTCAAGCTCATATTCTTTATCAACCAGAGACAGATCATTCAATAGTTTGCAAAATCTGTCATAAGTCTCAGTCAAGGTTTCATTGGCTCTTGAATCAAAGTGCTCATACTCCTGAGTGAGTATAGTTTTCCTGTTCTTCTTTATAGCACTGGTTCCTTGACACCTGACTTCTAAAGCATCCCATATCTCTTTGGCAGTTTTACATCCAATTACTCTGTTAGACATAACATTGTCTAAAGCACTGTGGAGTAGATGTCTAACTTTTGCATCCTTTGCAATTGATGAGATGTCCTCAGGAGTCATATCTTTCTTTTCCTTTGGAACAGTCTTTTGTTCTTGACCATCAACAACAGGAGACAATTTAGTTGGCATATGAGGACCATCATTGATTCTGTCAAGATATTCTGGATCTGTAGCCTCCAGAAACATGGTCATCTTCACCTTCCAAATTGGATACTCCACTGGCCTAAGGATTGGAACCCTGATTGTTTCATATCGACTCACAGAGTTAGGTTTAACCTGTTCAACCTTGGGAGGAGCTTGATTTTCTTCAGACATGATTATTACTGTGTTTGAATTGAAAAACTGTATATATTAAACAGCCTTGTCTCTGATACCAATTGTTAGGTCGAATACACAATATAATCAAGTATGTATGAGAATAACAATCAAGAACACAAGTTTATGAATCAACAAACTGTAATTATATTAACAGTTTCTCTCTTTATGATGTTAATGAATCACAAAGAGCTACTAGGTTACAAGAATAATATATTCAATAATCGCATCCCTTCTAGGGATAACCTATCTGTGTTTATATAGTACACAGTTACACAATCCTTATCTAATTGATACTCCTATAAATTAGCTATACAATTATTATCAATTAAGGATTGCTTCAGTCTTCTATTCCGTTTCCTTAGCTGTATCAATATATTCTGCTTCTTTCCATCTTCAGAATATATTGCTTCTAGAATCTTTATCTTTGCACCGACAGCTAAGTCAACTATCACCACGTCAGACTTTATCAAACTCTGACTGGCTTCTAGATAAACTCTGATATGTACCTGGTACTTAAACACTGATGAACAAACGTCAGCAATTATATCTAACATAATATTACCATTATATATATGTTACCTATTTTATTTTTAGAAGATAAGTTGTTTTGATTAGAAAAATATATAAAATAGGTAATGTATTTTAGCTGAAAAAAATAATTGGTTTTAAATAAATTGATTATAGATATGCCCGACCAATATTATAGATAGGCCCCGGCCCAAATACCGACGACCGACCGACCGACCAAAACTTTTAATGTTTCGTCTTTAATAATACTAGTTTAAAACCCGTGCGATGCACGGATTGTTAATTGTTATTTTATTATTATTTTTTTAATTGTATTTCTTAAAAAAAATAAGTAGACATGTAAAAATAGCTAAACACTTTTAATTAATTAAAAACATTAATATAGATTTGAAAATAATAAGTAAAGGTTTGCTAGTTATATTTTTGGAAAAAGAGGGTTTTAGTATGGAAAAATAAAAAATGTAACATATATTTAGTTTAAAAAGGTAAATGCCCGTGATATTTTTGGAAAATGAGGTTTTAAAATTTAATAATTTAATTTATTTAAATACATTTTAAAATAAATAAGTAAAGGGTTTGTCCGTCATATTTTTAGAAAAACAATGGATTTTAGTGAGAAAAATAGAAAAAGTAAATTGAAAAAGGCAATTTCCGTGATATATTTAGAAAATGAAGGATTTTGTTAGAAAAAATCTATAATGTGTTTTAGCTGAAAAGGTAATTGGTTATAAATAGGTATTTGATTACTTATATTTTAATATTTGTAGTAATTGCATTTGTTAAGAAAAATAAGTAGGCATGTTAAAATAAGTAAATTTTTAAAAAAATAATTATAATATTAGGTTTAAAAATAAATAACTAAAGATTTGTCCGTGATATTTTTGGAAAATGAGGGGTTTTAGTAAGGAAAAATAGAAAAACTAACATGTTTTAGTTAAAAAAGGTAATTGTCCCTGATATATTTGAAAAAGTAGGAGAATTTGTTAGAAAAAATAAAAAATAATAATGTATTTTAGGTGAAAAAGGTAATTGGTTATAAATAGGTATTATTATTATTTAATAATATATCTCAATAAATAAGTAAGGTTAATTAAGTAAAAATACGAATTTAAGAAAGGGCAATTAAGTAAAATCACAACGTATCATACCGACCGACGAAACTTTTAATGTTGCGTCTATTATATAATAGTATAGTATAGCTTAAAACCCGTGCGATGCACGGATTGTTAATTGTTATTTTATTATTATATTTTTAATATTTTATTAATTGCATTTGTTAAAAAAATAAGTAGGCATGTTAAAATAGCTAAATACTTTTAATTAATTAAAAATATTAAAACAGATTTTAAAATAAATAAGTAAGGGTTTGCCCGTTATATTTTTGGAAAATGAGAGGTTTAGTAATAAAAAAATAAAAAATGTAACATTTATTTAGTTTAAAAAGGTAAATGCCTGTGATATTTTTGGAAAATGAGGTTTTAAAATTTAATAATTAAAAGTATTTAAATTCGTTTTAAAATAAATAAATAAAGGGTTTTCTATGATATATTTGGAAAAAAATGAATTTTAGTGAGAAAAATAGAAAACATAAATTGAGAAAGAAAATTTCCCGTGATATATTTAGAAAAGAAGGGACATTGTTAAAAAAAATCTATAATGTATTTTAGAGTAATTGGTTATAAATAGATATTTGATTATTTATATTTTAATATTCTTAGTGATTGCATTTGTTAAGAAAAATAAGTAGACATATTAAAATAGGTAAACTTTTAAAAAATAATTATAATATTATAGGTTTAAAAATAAATAACTAAAGGTTTGTCCGTGATATTTTTGGAAAATGACGGGTTTTAGTAAGCAAAAATAGAAAAACTAACATGTTTTAGTTAAAAAAGGTAATTGCCATGTTTGGAAAAGTAGGAGAATTTCTTAGAAAAAATAATGTATTTTAGGGAAAAAAGGTAATTGGTTATAAATAGGTAATATTATTATTTAATAATATATTTCTATAAATAAGTAAGGTTAATTAAGTAAAAACACGAAATATAGTTAAGGTCAATTAAGTAAAATCACAACGTACCATACCGACCAACCAAACTTTTAATGTTTCGTCTTTAATTGTATTTGTTAAAAAAAATAAGTAGACATGTAAAAATAGCTAAACACTTTTAATTAATTAAAAACATTAAAATAGATTTGAAAATAAATAAGTAAGGGTTTGCTCGTTATATTTTTGGAAAAAGAGGGGTTTTAGTATGGAAAAATAGAAAATGTAACATATATTTGTTTAAAAAGGTAAATGCCTGTGATATTTTTGGAAAATGAGGTTTTAAAATTTAATAATTTAAATTATTTAAATACATTTTAAAATAAATAAGTAAATGGTTTGTCCGTCATATTTTTAGAAAAACAATGGATTTTAGTGAGAAAAATAGAAAAAGTAAATTGAAAAAGGTAATTCCCCTGATATATTTAGAAAATGAGGGACTTTGTTAGAAAAAATCTACAATGTGTTTTGGCTAAAAAGGTAATTAGTTATAAATAAGTATTTGATTATTTATATTTTAATATTTTTAGTAATTGCATTTGTTAAGAAAAATAAGTAGGCATGTTAAAATAAGTAAATTTTTTGAAAAATAATTATAATATTAGGTTTAAAAATAAATAACTAAAGATTTGTCCGTGATATTTTTGGAAAATGAGGGGTTTTAGTAAGGAAAAATAGAAAAACTAACATGTTTTAGTTAAAAAATGTAATTGTCCGTGATATATTTGAAAAAATAGGAGAATTTGTTAGAAAAAATAAAAAATAATAATGTATTTTAGGTGAAAAAGTAATTGGTTATAAATAGGTCATATTATTATTTAATAATATATCTCTATAAATAAGTAAGGTTAATTAAGTAAAAACACGAATTTAAGAAAGGGCAATTAAGTAAAATCACAACGTACCATACCGACCGATGAAACTTTTAATGTTGCGTCTATTATATAATAGTATAGTATAGCTTAAAACCCGTGCGATGCACGGATTGTTAATTGTTATTTTATTATTATATTTTTAATATTTTATTAATTGCATTTGTTAAAAAAATAAGTAGGCATGTTAAAATAGCTAAATACTTTTAATTAATTAAAAGTATTAAAACAGATTTTAAAATAAATAAGTAAGGGTTTGCCCGTTATATATTTTTGGAAAATGAGTGGTTTTAGTAAGAAAAAAATAAAAAATGTAACATTTATTAAGTTTAAAAAGGTAAATGCCCGTGATATTTTTGGAAAATGAGGTTTTAAAATTTAATAATTAAAAGTATTTAAATTCGTTTTAAAATAAATAAGTAAAGGGTTTTCTATGATATTTTTGGGAAAAAAAATTAATTTTAGTGAGAAAAATAGAAAACGTAAATTGAGAAAAACAATTTCCGTGATATATTTAGAAAAGAAAGGACATTGTTAGAAAAAATCTATAATGTATTTTAGAGTAATTGGTTATAAATAGGTATTTGATTATTTATATTTTAATATATTCTTAGTGATTGCATTTGTTAAGAAAAATAAGTAGACATGTTAAAATAGGTAAACTTTTAAAAAATAATTATAATATTATAGGTTTAAAAATAAATAACTAAAGGTTTGTCCGTGATATTTTTGAAAAATGACGGGTTTTAGTAAGCAAAAATAGAAAAACTAACATGTTTTAGTTAAAAAAGGTAATTGTCATGTTTGAAAAAGTAGGGGAATTTGTTAGAAAAAATAATGTATTTTAGAGAAAAAAGGTAATTGGTTATAAATAGGTAATATTATTATTTAATAATATATTTCTATAAATAATTAAGGTTAATTAAGTAAAATCACAACGTACATACCGACCAACCAAACTTTTAATGTTTCATCTATTATATAATAGTATTGATAGTATAGATTGATCTAATTATCTTTGTTGATTATTTTGGAGTAGTGGTGTGCAAGTTACTGTGAATTGATATTTCAAACACTCAATTTTAAAATACAAATATACCCTCAACTAATTAACGTCCGTTAGTGGAGATTAACCGAATACAATCATTTGTTTAAAAAAAACAATTCGGCATACAAAGTGATTATTTTTATATTTGAGCCATTTTTGTACAAAAATAAAATAATTCAGGTCATCACAGTGCAATTAAGTCATACTCCCTCGGTCCCATTTTATGTGAACCATTTGTTTTTTCACGCATTTCAATGTGCTTGGAAAAGATAATTATAAATAATATTTTTTCGATTTTTTTGTTTTATATATAAATATAAACCATATATTTTTATACAAAACAAAAAAATCAAAAAAATATTATTTACAAATATCTTTTTCCAAGCACGTTGAAATGCGTGCAAAACATTGATCCATATAAAATGGGACGTATATAGTATTTGTTTCTTGTAATCTTTTAACACCCGAATATATATTCTCTCCTTTACAACTGATAGTAGTGACGGCTTGTCATTCCACATCATAAACGTAACCTCCTTCCACCTAGAATGTAAACTTTGCGGCACAATATAAGTTGTACAGGCTTGCTTCCTTGTCATGTACTCCATTTGGATGTCTTTATCATTTTTATACATTAGATTTATACCCGTGCAATGCACGGAATGCTTTATATATCATTTGTATATATTTTAATTTTGTTTAAATTGTTATTTTTAATTTTTCTAAAAGTATTATTCTGATTTAATTTCAACTTTATAAATTTTTAATGATAGCCAAACTTGAAAACATATAAATTTCACATATATTTTATTTAAGTTTATGTCGTATTTTTGAAATGATACTTGTTTTTTATTTTTATATTTTTAAAATCACTATTTGCTTGTAATAATTTATTATTTTCCTAAATTTAACTTTGATAATTTTAGTTTTCTATTTGTTTGTCTTATATCAAGTTATTTGTTGACATTTTTTATTTAATTTAGTTTGTTATTTGTTTACTTTAATAATTTAATTTTAATTATTTTATTTATATATTTATTTTTTTCTTAAAATATTATATAGCTAAAGATATACCGATCATACCATGTCATAAATTAATTATTTTTGTATTATAGTTATTATTTTCTTAATTTTTTTGAAAAAAATAAACACCAATATTATTTTTTTATATTATAGTTATTATTTTAATTTTATTTTTGTTGTAATTATATTAGTAATCACAAGGTTAAACATATCTAACTCATATTTTAGATTTAAGTTTTATCTTTAATTTCTTGTTCATTTATAATGAGAATAGGACATTTTAGTTATATTTCTATTTAATAATTTGAATTTCTTACAAATTGTGATTTTGTTTTATTTTTAATTAAAAATAAGAGAGATATTTGTAAATGAAACTAATTTACATTAAAGTAATACATATGATAATATATATATATCATTTAAAAATTTATCTTTAATTGTTTTTAGCTTTTGTTGATTATCAATTTCAAGATTTATCTTTTCTGATTATAGACAATATTTATATACCTTTTTAGTTTTTAAAGATCATCTTCATTATAATTAATTATAATTGTATTCTTTGTTTTAGTGATTTTTTGTTTCAAAATGTTAAATATCTGTTGGAGCATGGTGATTATAATGTTAAGTATATCTAACATTTATTTTATATTTAAAGTATATCTAACTTTTTGATATACATATTTAATTATTTTGTTTTTAGTTATGTTGTTTACTAAAATGTACCACCTAAACCTAAAATGTAGGAGCTGACGACCACGTCATACCATACCACATAAACCCCCTTTACACCAATTATATATAAAGTAATACATATGCTAATATATATATATATCATTTAAAAATTTTAAATTATTTTTTTATATTATAGTTATTATTTTAATTTTATTTTTGTTGTAATTATGTTAGTAATCACAAGGTTAAACATATCTAACTCATATTTTAGATTTAAGTTTTATCTTTAATTTCTTGTTCATTTATAATGAGAATATGACATTTTAGTTATATTTCTATTTAATAATTTGAATTTCATACAAATTGAGATTTTGTTTTATTTTTAATTAAAAACAAGAGAGATACTTGTAAATGAAACTAATTTACATTAAAGTAATACACATGCTAATATATATATCATTTAAAAAATTATCTTTAATTGTTTTTAGCTAAATATTGACCATAATTTGTTGATTATTATCTTTTCTGATTATAGACAATATTTATTTACCTTTTTAGTTTTTAAAGATCATTGTTTGATCTTCATTATAATTAATTATAATTGTATTCTTTGTTTTAGTAATTTTTTGTTTCAAAATCTTAAATATCTGTTGGAGCATGGTGATTATAATGTTAAGTATATCTAACATTTATTTTATATTTAAAGTATATCTAACTTTTTGATATACATATTTAATTATTTTGTTTTTAGTTATGTTGTTTACTAAAATATACCACCTAAACCCCTAAAATGTAGAACTTACGACCACTTCATACCATACCACCTAAAACCCTTTACACCAATTATATATAAAGTAATACATATGCTAATATATATATCATTTAAAAATTTATCTTTAATTGTTTTTAGCTAAATATTGACCATAATTTGTTGATTATTAATTTCAAGATTTATCTTTTCTGATTATAGACAATATTTATATACCTTTTTAGTTTTTAAAGATCATTGTTTGATCTTCATTATAATTAATTATAATTGTATTCTTTGTTTTAGTGATTTTTTGTTTCAAAATGTTAAATATCTGTTGGAGCATGGTGATTATAATGTTAAGTATATCTAACCTTTATTTTATATTTAAAGTATATCTAACTTTTTGATATACATATTTAATTATTTTGTTTTTAGTTATGTTGTTTACTAAAATGTACCACCTAAACCTAAAATGTACGACCTGACTTCCACAATATACCATACCACCTAAACCCCTTTACACCAATTATATATAAAAGATATAATTCTAAAAATAATAATTTTTAATAATATAAAATACTATTACATCCACTACTTTCTCCGTCATATCTATTCTATAATAATATAAAACACTATTACACCCACTACTTTCCTCCACTATCTCAAATCTATTATTAAATATTGATAGGTCCTACCTTTACCCATTTTTTATCTATTTTTACTCATTTTTTATATTTTTTCTTGATTTTCGTGTCCCTCCCAATGTATATAATTTAACTGGACGGAGGGAGTAATAGTTACCAAGCTCCACAACTTCAAACTTCAAACTTCAAATTCCTCTTCTCCGCAAACAGAGAAACCACATTATAAACCACAGTGGAACTATTACATGACCTGTAAGTGGATACCCATGCTAATTACTTTGTCATGTGGATCTGGAAGCTCAAAAATCTGTTGACTTACAAAGACTTTACTTCACACCAGCTCAAGATCTCAACAACAAGTTCTTCGGGTAAAAGGGCTGCGGCTTTAAGAACATTAGCAATTTTTTTCTACTATTTTCAGCTAGTTGTTCCATCCTCATTTACACCTGTATGAAGCTCGTCATACAAAAGGTATATTCATCAAAATCATTAAGCAATCATGTGGTGTAAAAAAATTTCCCGTTCAATTATGAAATTAGCCTCCAAGTGATGGCTAAAGGACCTAGTAAAATTGCAAATATAATATAAAATACTAATAAGCTACCATTGTACAAAATGTTAATATATGATTTCAAAGATAGAAAGAAAAAGCAGCACGAGAATTATGTGTTCATGGCGGACCGAGATTAGGGGTGAGCAAAAAACTGAATTAAAATCGAAACCGAAAAAAACCGAACCGTAAAAAATCAAAACCGAGTTGAAACCGAACCGAAACCGAAAATTAAAAAACCGAACCGTTCTTGAGGTTTCGGTTTCGGTTTTAGGTCCAAACCGAACCGAAAAAAACCGAACCGATCAATAAAATAAAGAAATAAATATATTATATTTTCTACTAGACCAATTTTTATGAGTAGTGGAAGTAGATTAATAAAGATCCTGACATTCCTTTTAATAATTATACTATTTTGTTCTTGTTTTTGAAGTTTTAATTTGTAATAGTTGATTAATAAATGTAGTTTAATAAACTTTTATATCTACGTGTTTTATATGTTGCTTTATTTTTGGATGTGACGTTTTTTCTTGGCTTTTCCGGAAAAACTCTTTACTTATACAAAGACTTCAGATAGACTCGAGATTGTTGAATTTCTAACATCTTATATACATTTCAAATAAAATATTTTTGAAGATCATGTTAAATTTTCATTATTCTCGGATCATGTTGGATACTTGGACTTAAATAATTTATTATGAAAACTTTGTATGTTTATTTTGGACGAAAAAATTATTTGTAACTTTGGAAGCTAAAAAATTCGAAGTCATTTTATTTATTTTGTTATGTTTATTTGAGGCGGTTTGAACATATCAAATACCAGTTGATTAAAGGTGGTGATTTCCTCCCTATACTCGCAAAAATAAAGTCTAAGTAGATATAAAAACCCAGAATCGACTGGAAAGGTCCAAGTCATGTTGGTGCTGTATATCTTATCGTCCATAGTTCGTGCAGTGGAGTACACATCTTCTGGGGCTGTGTAGGCTGGAGTGGTCAATGTGTACTTGGTTGGAATTTCGATCAGCCCCCAACAAATATGGTTCGTCGTTATCCCATGAGCGAAACATACCACTATCATGTGTTGAAGAAATGTCACCGCCACCCACGTTTAAGCGGTAAAGTTTTTCCAGTGCGTAAGAATCATCAATAGAAAAGCGAGTATCCTGACCCACCATCAAAACTGAATTTTCATTGCCATCTCCTTTGATGTACAACTTATCGGGAATGGAAATGACTTCAATGGCATTGACAAAGGCGTACGAGCTTGGAGACTGTGTAAACGTCAAGTCTAGTAAATTTGCTAAAGCGGCAGCCTCTGGGTTTTTAGCAAGTAATCTAGTTAGTCCAGTGGTAATGCTTCCAGTTGTTAATGTGGAAGCCTGGGTGCACCGGACATAACCCCCATCAGAAACAAATGTCTTCATTTCTCGAAATGATTGAGAAACAGCCTTAATAATTAGAAATATGGTGAAAGTTAATGTATACTGTTTGAAAAAAAATCAATATTAGCAAAAACAATGTATTAGAAATCAAAAGGATTAACTTAATTTGAACAGAAGTTGCACGGGATCTATTCAATTATTACAATATGACACCTCAAAAGTCTTCGTCCCACTTTGCACTTTTCTTCCCCTCTTATCAAAGCTAAAAAGCAAGCACACGTACGAGAGTGCGGGTGCATAGTACGAGAACATATAAATTTGAAAATATAAGGACACGGGTGCGGGAGGACACATTATACATAGATATAATTTTTCATAAATGTTTCATACCACACATATTGAAACTAATTGACAAAACCAAAAACTGAATGAAAACTCAATGAAATACATAACTTGTTCATCCTAAACACAAAAATATAGGTATAATCTTTTCATTTATGCAAAAATGAGCATGATCATCCATATTTTTATATTTTCTTATAGAATTTGATACTTTATTTCGTGAAAGTAGTTGGTTAATACAAATTGTGATTGCAATTGGTGAAAAAAAAATAAGAAAGTAGAATTGTTAAAGAATCCCCGTGTCCAATACGAAACACGCGTGTCCAAGAGTCCGACACGGGGATACGGCAGGTTACCGGAGTGTCCCCGCTTCTTAGTATCAAAGCCACCAGCAAATATATATGTCCGCCAAATATACCTCTAATTTTTTTTCTACAGTTTTCCTTTGTCCAGATTCTACCAACCTTATCGTGCATTCGGGTTCAAGATGTCAGAGAAAACGCTTCCAATTCCAGACTTGAATCCGTCACTACTAGTGCTTGAAGTTGAGGCTTCACCACTTCTAGCGTCGGCCACACTTTTGGTTAAATAGAGGTTGTCCTGGTCCAACTTTCCTTGAGACTCTTGAAGCTGCAATGCAACTTCAAGGCTCGAAACAACATCCCTCATGGTAGGCCTATCCATCCCCTGGTCCCCAAGGCAGCTATATCCCACCTCTCCAAACTTCTTTAGAGACTCTTCTGCAATCTCACCCCTTAAATTTGCATCCACAATTTCACCAAGGCTGCCTTTCCTATAACAAATTCGAGACCACTCTGCTAAGTTCATTTGCTCATGTGGCAAGTCCTGCATTATCACTGGCCTTGCACACAACACTTCAAACAACACCACTCCAAATGAATAAACGTCTGATTTGGTAGTTAATTGCCGCCGTAGGTAATATTCCGGATCCAAGTATCCAAAACTACCCTTCACTACTGTGCTCATGTGTGTGACCGACGTGTCACTGGGTCCCATTTTAGACAAACCAAAATCTGACACCTTGGCAACCATTTTCTCATCCAACAAAATATTAGTTGACTTCACATCACGATGGATTATCACATGCTCTGCACCTGCATGGAGATAATGCAGGCCTCTTGCCGCACCAATGCAAATTTGTAGCCTTTGTTTCCAAGACAATGGTGGATAACTTCCCCCATAAAGATGACCACGGAGAGTTCCACCAACCATATAATCATAAACCAGTATCATCTCACCACTATCATCACAGCATCCGATCAATGGCACAAGATGGCGGTGGCGCAAATTTGAAAGGATCCTGATCTCTGTCTGGAACTCGTGGGCCCCTTGTCGTGATGACGGGTTCAACCGCTTGATTGCTACAGGGTATCTACCGTTTCTTATATACCCTTTATACACGTCACCAAATCCTCCCTTCCCAATAACAAATTTGTGATCGAACTTGCTAGTAGCTAATTTTATCTCCTCTACAGAAAATTTCTGGCTTCTCACAGGCGGCAATAATGAGATGTTCATGGTAGTCGATATGAACTTGTTGTTGACGTCCTGAGATTTTTTTCTCTTGTGTCGGAATAATATAAAACCAACCATCAGTATGAACAAGAGTAAAGCCCCCAGTGAACCTCCAATAGAAGCGCCCACGAGGGTAGAGTGGGAGATGCCTCTAATTTTTTTTGTTTCCAGTGACACTAATTCAGGATTGGGCGCAGCAAGGGTACCTCCGGGTTGACTCAACTTAAAAATCTCTAATCCATTCAAAATGGCATTTTCATAATAAGTACCGTTTTCGATGTAATTAGAGCGTAGGGTAAGCCACAAATATGGCCTAGACTTGCTGTCATCTGGGCTATCACTTACAAAAACTGCATAGTCTTTATAAACTGGAGTTCGTACTGCGCCACTCCAATAGGAAACATTTACTGATTGCTCGGCTATCTGATTGTTGATAAAAATTGAAAATACTCGTTGACTATCGAGGTAATTTTCTAACTCACAAAAATGAAGTCTAAGAAGATAAAACCCAGAATCAACTTGAAAACTCCAAGTCAAGTTGGGGGCGCCATCGACTGCAGTACGCACACTGGAGTAAACATTAGTAGGAGCAGCGTAGGGGGGAGTGGTCAACGTGTAATTGATTCGAATATGAGAAGAAGATTCTGTTATTCCAGTATCAAGCTCGAACAAGTATGGCTCGTCTGTCTCCCAAGAGCGAAACATTCCAGTATCATGTGTAGAGGATATGTCACTGCCTCCTACGTTGAACCGGTAAAGTTTTTCTAGTACCATGGAATCATCAATGTAAAATTGGTTCTTTTGACCTACCATTTTGATGGCATCATCATTTCCTTTGATATAGAAGTCATCAGGAATGGAAACAATTTCAATTCCATTGACAAAGGCGTGCGAGTTTGGAGACGGTGTAAACGTCACCTCTAGTACACGGCTTTGATTCACTGTGATGACATATTCTTTGATGAGAGTTAATGATGGGGGCTTCATGTGTAAAAAATCGGCGAAGTTAGAAAGAAGAGTGTGGTTTGCTGCATCTACTGAGAACAACGGTCGAGTCATGTCATCAAAGACACTTTTAGAGTACGAACGGTAAAAATAGAGGCGGAGAAATTTCTGACCAGCTTTGGAGACAGGAATGGTATATGTGAATTTAGAACTGAATATGCGGACCGTTGAGTAAGGGATTTCATCAACGGAATCAACTTGTTGTAAAGCTCTCCAGGTGTTAAACATGTACGATGAATTTGTCAATATATGCGTGGACTCTGTATCCCATTCTCGGCCATCAAGAGAAGCATCCTTATTAGGTGCACCACAGTTAATGAGAATGTTATCGGTAGGAGTATATGCCGGCAACACGGCCGGAGCGGGGGAGAGGATGTCAGACATGACAACAAGGCGGGGGAGCAAAAGGAAGAAGCACAGACAAAAATAAACCATTTTTCTTGACATATATCTTTTTTGTCGAACTAGTATTTTTTTGTTCGGGTCCTTCGGGACATCTATACTCTTTATTAATAAGCAAAATAATGTGAAAATGACGCGCGGTACTAAAAAGTACCAAAGTACCAAATTTGGTTATCACTTGACTCGGGTTCGATTCCTCGCAACTACATAATTATACAAGATTTATTTACTTTAAATTCTTTAGCTTCATCCAGGGTTCGATTCCTTACAACTACGTAATTATACAAGATTTATTTATTTACTTTAAATTCAATAGTTTCATGGAGCGTTAGATTCTTTGCAGCTACGTAATCATACAAGATTTATTTATTTAATTTAATTTCTTTAGCTTTATGCACGGTTCAATTGTCTATAACTACATAAATAAATAATTATTTATTTATTATATATTTTTATCATTCAATTCTCGAAAAATACATTTTTAAATAATATTCATTAATAATTTATTAATACTGATATTTTAATATCGACTCATGCTCGGCCCGTGCTTGGCACGGGTTACAAGATAGTATTTTGATAAGTTTAGATTTATAAGTCTTCATTTAGTTCTTTTCTAAAAAAAAAAAAGTCTTCATTTAGTGGAACAACAATTTTTTAGAAAAGTATAACAAAGGTCTCCTGCTACCGCATTTAACCCAATTTACAAGTTCGTCAGGAAAGCCCTTAGCATTGATGGAGTTCGAAGGTGGACTTCAAAGTCTTGGTCGTTGCTGTCAAAGACTGGTATATGTGTACTTTTCGTGTACAGAGAACAAACAATGGAAATAAATTCTTATATATAAACTGGTGGCTGTTGGGTAGGGGCTAGCAAAAAACCGAATTGAAACCGAAACCGAACCGAAACCGGTCAAAACCGAACCGAAAAAACCGAAATCAAAACCGAACCGGCGGTTGCGGTTTTTGTTTTTTAAAAACCGAGACTTTCGGTTCCGGTTCCGGTTCCGGTTATAGTTAAAACCGAACCGAACCGATTATTAAAATAAATAAATATATAATTTATATAAATTTATATAATTTATATGTATTCTTAAAATTAATAAATATATTATATCTTGAATTATAATTAAGCTTCAAAACGATATCGGATGAGGAAAGGGAAGATGTCGGAGCTGGATATATGTAATAAAATTCTTTATCTTAAAATTTTAATTATGTATTGGAATACGGATTCTTCATAGCGGGAGAGGTTGAGTGTCCGAGTTTTAGCAACCTAAACATTAGTTTTTTTTTTGAAAAAAAAAAGCAACAGAAGAACTTCATAAGAGCGTAAATACAATAAAAGTTTTTAGCTCACTTTAAATAAATATCCGAGTAGATTACAAACATATAAGATTTTAGTAGCACCCAAATCCAAAGGGAGTGTTGATTCCATCATAAAAAACAGAGACTGTATACTTCTCCTTTGCTTCGTAAACAAGAAATAATATTAATAATGTGTGGTTTTAAAAAAATAGAGTGGATTTGCTATGCAATTTCCTCAAATCTAAAGGTCCAATCAATGTCATTATTAGATTGGACAATAATATCAGGAGAAGTATCAGGACTTCTTTTTGCTGTTCTTCTTGTTAATGATTTCTTGGAGCAAACGCAACCCATTTCCTCCTACCCAAACCCATCAAAGTTGGACCCGAACCCAGATGGGGATTTGGGTTATAATGACAGGGAAATCATGGTGGAAACAATGGGGATTGCGTTAACGAAGAAGAAACAACAAAGGTGGTGCCACTGCTTGAATTTCTTTGTTTTTTTTTTTTATATATTTAAATATTTTGTTAATAGAAGAGATTAAATGAAACAAAGAAAGACAAAGATTTTGTTTGGTTCTGTTTAATGTCTAACCAGGGTGTTGCCGAATACACGGGGGAAGAATGATTTTAACTAAGTTAAGAATATGTAATTCAATTTCTTTGGTCCATATTCTGATTCTTTAATTATCTTTCTTTAAACTTTTTTTTACAGTTTAGTTTTCTTTAATTAAGTATGTAAATTATTCCTCTCTTTATAAAATTTTATTCTTGAAAAATGTGTTTATACATAACCGGGATCAGAAATAAAATGTGTTTGTTTAAGAAATGCTTGACAAAACCGCCTTAAAAATGTTGAGTGAGAGTTGATGTGAACTGTTCAATACAATTCAATATTAGCAACAAAAATGCATATATTACCAAGCAAGAAGATTAACTTATTTCAGACAGATATTACGTCTTCTATTCAACAATTACAATCTGACAAGGGACAACCGTAGTGGACAAAGCTGTAAGCCTGGTTCCTTGCATTTTCCTAATTGTTTTCTTTTATTCCACCTTTACATTGTCTCACTCGTCCTTTTCTGCCTTGTTATCAAGCACCGTCAATTATACGCCCACCAAATATCTACCTTTAATTTCTTTCGCAGTTTTCCTCTGTCCAAATATTTCATCAACCTTATCGTGCATTCGGGTTCAAGATGTCAGAGAAAACGCTTCCAATTCCAGACTTGAACCCGTCACTGCTAGTGCTTGAAGTTGAGGCTTCACCACTTCTAGCGTCGGCCACACTTTTGGTTAAATAGAGGTTGTCCTGGTCCAACTTTCCTTGAGACTCTTGAAGCTGCAATGCAACTTCAAGGCTCGAAACAACATCCCTCATGGTAGGCCTATCAATCCCCTGGTCCCCAAGGCAGCTATATCCCACCTCTCCAAACTTCTTTAGTGACTCTTCTGCAATCTCACCCCTTAAATTTGCATCCACAATTTCACCAAGGCTGCCTTTCCTATAACAAATTCGAGACCACTCTGCTAAGTTCATTTGCTCATGTGGCAAGTCCTGCATTATCACTGCCCTTGCACACAACACTTCAAACAACACCACTCCAAATGAATAAACGTCTGATTTGGTAGTTAATTGCCGCCGTAGGTAATATTCCGGATCCAAGTATCCAAAACTACCCTTCACTACTGTGCTCATGTGTGTGACCGACGTGTCACTGGGTCCCATTTTAGACAAACCAAAATCTGACACCTTGGCAACCATTTTCTCATCCAACAAAATATTAGTTGACTTCACATCACGATGGATTATCACATGCTCTGCACCTGCATGGAGATAATGCAGGCCTCTTGCCGCACCAATGCAAATTTGTAGCCTTTGTTTCCAAGACAATGGTGGATAACTTCCCCCATAAAGATGACCACGGAGAGTTCCACCAACCATATAATCATAAACCAGTATCATCTCACCACTACCATCACAGCATCCGATCAGTGGCACAAGATGGCGGTGGCGCAAATTTGAAAGGATCGTGATCTCTGTCTGAAACTCGTGGGCCCCTTGTCGTGATGACGGGTCTAACCGCTTGATTGCTACAGGGTATGTGCCGTTTTTTAAATACCCTTTATACACTTTACCAAACCCTCCCTTCCCAATAACAGAATTGTCATTAAAGTTGCTGGTAGATAATTTTAACTCCTCCATAGAAAATTTCCGGCTTCTGACAGGTGGCAATAATGAAATGCTCGTGGTAGTCGATCTCGACTTTTTGTTGATGTCCTGAGATTTCACTCTTGTTTTCCGGTATAATAGAAAACCAACTATAACTGAAAACAGTATTATCCCCCCGATTGAACCTCCAATACAAGCTCCCACAAGTGGAGAGTCAGAGGCGCCATTCTTTTGGGTGCCTCTAGATTTATTAGTTACCGATGGTGGTGGTGGGACATATTCGGGATTGGGTGCAGCAAGACTACCATTGCTACTCAGCCTGAAAATCTCCAAACCATTCAAAATTGTACTGTTATATTCAGGTTTACTCTCCTTGTTGGGTTGCAGGGTGAGCCACAAATATGGGTTGTACCCGACCAAAACAACATAGTCTCTATAGATTGGAATTCCTCTCCCCCCAGTCCAATAAAAAATATATACTTCTTGCTCGGCTGTCATATTGTTGATGAATATATCATATACCAGTTGATTAAAGGTGGTGATTTCCTCCCTATACTCGCAAAAATAAAGTCTTACTAGATAAATACACTCAGAATCAACTGGAAAGGTCCAAGTCATGTTGGTGCTGTAACTCTCATGGTCCATAGTTCGCCCAGTGGAGTACACATGTTCAGGGGCCGTGTAGGGTGGAGTGGTCGATGTGTAATTGATTGGAATTTCGAGCAATGGTATAACCCCAGTATCAGCCCCCAACAAATATGGTTCGTCGTTATCCCATGAGCGAAACATACCACTATCATGTGTTGAAGAAATGTCACCGCCACCCACGTTTAAGCGGTAAAGGTTTTCGAGTGCGTAAGAATCATCAATGGAAAAGCGAGCATCTTGACCCACCTTCTTAATTGAATCTTCATCGCCATCTCCCTTGATGTACAACTTATCGGGAATGGAAATGACTTCAATGGCATTGACAAAGGCGTACGAGCTTGGAGACGGTGTAAACGTCAAGTCTAGTAAACAACTCTGATCTACGGTGATGACATATTCTTTGACGAGAGAGGGTGAATGATGGAGGTTGAGAAAGGCACTGAAGTTGGATAAAAGAGTGTAGTCTGCTGCATGTACGGAGAAGAATGATTTGGTCATATCAAAGCCATTTGAGTAGTTTGCAGGGTAAAAGTAGAGGCGTAGAAATTTCTGACCAGCTTTGGAGACAGGGATTTTATAGGTAAATTTAGAAGGGAAAATGCGGGCGTTTAATAAGTAAGGGCTTTGGTCGACAGAAGGAATTAGTTGAGACTCCGCGGAGCTTGTGTCTGAAGCTTTTAAGATGTAGGCTGTATCTGTGTCCCATTCTCGGCCATCCGAAGAAGTAGTATCGTAAGATGCGCCACAATTGAGGAGAATATTATCTGGAGGAGTATACAACACAGCCGAGCAGATGTTGAAGATGAGAAAAACCTGAGGGAGCAAAAGGAAGAGATGCAAAGAAAACCTAAGCATCTTTGCTGTTATGTTTTTCTTTATCAAAACCTGGCTACGTTTCAAGGGGAATTTTACGTATGATTATCTTATTTATTATTCTAAATTTGAAGGATTGTATAGTCCATACAATCAGATTCCAAATATCGTTTTAGTTCATAATTTCTATGAGAACATTCAAAGTCATCCTTTCTACTGCTCTCACAGTTGACGACTTCAAAGTCTTCTCAAATAATGCATGCAGTCGATATCTGTGGTTATTGTTCACTACATTTGTTCTTCGACGCTATTTTATGAAATAGACAAGTCAAACTTTTTTAACTGACACTACAAGAATTTTTGAATCAGACGACACTCATCAGACGACACTTCGACGAAAAAGCGTTGGCTGAAAATTTCACACAACGGTTTTTTTTTCAAGCTTTTCATTGTGTTGTCTGATCTTAAACTTAACGACGGTTTTAGAAACTGTCGTCTAGAAGATCAAAATAGACATACGTTTTACAACGGTGTTTGAAAGTAGTGTTGTCTAATCATTTGTCTTACAATGGTGCTCAAAACCGTTGTTAAACTTAGACAACTGTTTTTATCAGATATTGCTTCAAATGCTGTCACACAACGGTGACTAAATACTGTTGTCTGATTTTAACAACGGTTTTTAAAAGCATTGTCTGAAGAAACTTCAGACAATGCTTTAATCAATGTTTTCAAAAAACGTTGTTAAAATTAGACAACTGTTTTGGTAAACGTTGTATAAAATGTAATCAGATAATGGTTTGTGAATACTGTTGTCTGAATTGCATGAAACACACAATGGTTTTGTACTCTAAGTTCTTTAGCTCTCACACAAGCGTTTGGAAGTGAAAAACCGTTGTCCGATTTTATAGCAGGAAAAAAAAAAAAATTGGAACTGGGCACCCCTGCCAAAACATACCAAACATCAAAGGCAATACAATGCCATACCAAACAAACATGAGGCAACAAAACATCAATCAAGAACTGTTATGTTCAAAGTAGCAAACATAGTTATCATATTACAAAGTTCATGTAATTAAAAGTACACAAATTAAATTACATCAAGAAAGTTGAATTGTTTCATCTACATCTCGCACGTAGCTATGTTCCTCTTCCTCAAGTAAATCAACATCGGGAAAATTGGGCACAAAACAGTCATTCTCAAGTTCTACTTCCACGGATCCCTCATTTTCATCATCATTATCTTCATAGTACTTTTTCTCGGGTAGTTTCAACACCACGGACCATAATTTATCAAGAGGATCGTCGATGTAACAAACTTGCTTAACATGTTTTGCTAACACAAATGGATCGTTTAAAAACCCCAACCTATTCAAATTAACCAATATATAACCCAAGTCATCTTCCTTGACCCCTTTGTTTATATCTACCCACTTGCACCGAAAAATAGGGACCCTAAAGTAGTTATAGTCCAACTCCCATATACTTGTTATAACTCCATAATATGTATGTGATGTGTGCTCAATATTTTGATCCTTACCCTGCACTATCATTGTATCAGCTTCAACGCACACACCACTACATTGAACTTGACGCAAATCATCACGATCCTTGGTAGCAAAGGTAACTCCGTCCATTTTATAGCCGCTGAACGTAGGCACAGCCTTGTTAGGCTCATCTGCGATCCATCTTATCTCCTGCGATATCTCTTTTTCATCAACCAAATCTGAAGCAATCTTTAAAAAAAAAACAAGTTACAAAATGATTAATATGAGCAGTAGTTTGTAAAACATGCAGAAAACTATTACTAAACACACATAATACCTTTTCTTTAAACCATTTTGGGAATTTCTCATTTTGTTTGTTCTTCAGCCACATTTCATCATTTTCATGTTCCGAATATTTGGTCATTAAAAATGCCATGTGTTCACTGCATTTAAGTAAAAGAGACTACATAAATAATGAAATAATGACATAAAATATGGACTGGATTTTTTTAGGTAAAAGAGTGCAGAAAATGGTAAATGTAATGAAAGTAATTTTACTAACTCAAAGTATGGCCTAACAGCAGTAGTATTTTGTAGAACACATAAATGTGCTACGTGCAAATCAGTGCTGCTCGGGGTTATCACCGTTGCACCGGATAATGGCCTGCAAATGCCATCCTTGGTATGTCTACTTTTTTTAGGTACCCCAATAGTTGCTTCTTTATGGTCTACCAAACATTCAACCGCCTCTTCCGCAATATAGGACTCAGCAATGCAACCTTCTACACGAGCCCGATTCCTTATATATCCCTTAAATGTCTTCATGTATCTCTCAAAAGGATACATCCACCTAAGGAAAATTGGTCCACAAAGCTCAACTTCTCTTACAAGATGAACCGAGATATGAAACATTAAATCAAACAAGGAAGGGGGGAAGTATTTTTCAAGCTGGCACAAAGTTTCTACCAGTTGCGACTGCATTTTCTCCAGCTTATCAACCTCAATGACTTTACTGCAAATTGCCTTAAAGAAGAGGCAGAACCTGATAATAGTGTTCCTGACCTGTTTTTGCAGTGATGATCGAATCGCAATTGGGAGCAGGTGATGCAGAATCATATGACAGTCATGAGATTTCATTCCTGTAAGTCGAAGATTTTCCATTGAAACTAGACTTCGAATATTTGAACAAAAACCATCAGGCAACTTCATACCAAGAAAGGATGAGCAAACAGCTTTTTTTTCAGAATGAGTTAAATTCCAAGGTGCCAATGGTAACTTCTCTTTTTTTCCAGGAGTTTTTGGCCTTAGTTCTGTTCTTATTCCCATTTCGGCCATGTCAAGACGGACTGATTCTTTGTCTTTTGTCTTCTTTGGTATATTAAGCATGGTACCAAGTAAAGCTTCGCATATGTTTTTCTCTATATGCATCACATCGAGAACATGCCTAACCGGCAAAAACTTCCAATACTCAAGCTGAAAGAATATAGAAACCTTCTTCCAAACTGGCCGAGCATCACCTTTCTTCAATCGAGGTTGGCTTTGTGTCTTACCGTAGACATGACCCTTTAAATGTTGTACTCTTTCAAGCACCTGCTCTCCGGTTAATGGAACTGGAGCCAATTCTTTTTCTACGGTGCCATCAAAATCTTGTTTCTGCCGACGATATGGGTGATGACGGGGCAACCACCTCCGATGCCTCATGACCACACACTTTCGGTAATTAACCAGCCTCGTAGCTTTCGTTTCATCAACACAAATAGGACACCCGTTATATCCTTTAATAATATTGCCCGATAAGTTTCCATAGGCTGGATAATCACAAATAGTCCATAATAAAATGCCTCTTAATAAAAAATACTCCTCCTTGTAAGCGTCATACACTCGTTTCCCTTGCCACAACATTTTTAAATCTTCCACAAGTGGTTGAAGGAACACATCAATATCATTACCGGGTTGAGTTGGTCCGGATATCAACAAACATAGCATTATATACTTCCTCTTCATACAAAGCCAAGGTGGAAGATTGTAAATTGACAACAATACTGGCCAACATGAGTAATCAATATTTGTGCTGCGAAAGGGATTGAATCCATCTGAGGATAAAGCTAATCGCAAGTTTCTAGGATCCGAAGAAAAATCTGGCCACTTGGTGTCGACTTCTTTCCATGTTTGTGCATCTGCAGGATGTCTCATTTTATCATCCTTCACTCTCTCCGTGTCATGCCAAGTCAAGTCCTTGGCTGTTTGAGGTGAGTTGAACAAAGTCCTCAAACGTGGTAGTAATGGAAAATACCATAATACCTTGGCAGGAATCCCTTCCAATTCATCCCCTTTTTTGTTTAACTTCCATCTAGAGGCATCACAAATACGGCACCTCGTCTCATCTTCATCTCTATCTCCACGATATAGTAGACAATCATTCGGACATACGTGTATTTTTTTCATACTCCATTCCTAAAGCACACAAGCTTTTTTTAGCTTCAGCGAATGAAGAAGGAAAACTGTTGCCGTTTGGAAGCATAGACCCAACCAAAAGTAGAATTTCAGAGAAGCCACAATCAGATATTTGAAATTTTGCTTTCAAGTTGTATAACTTTACTAAAGCCTTCATCTTTGTAAATCCTTCACATCCCGGATAAAGGGGTTCATGTTCAGATTGAATATGGTTAAAAAAATCTGAGGAATCTAGGGAAACATCATCATCACTGCCACCATTCTCTGTTTTCATCGGGATTTGATCCACGGATTGTGAACTGCCGGTCTCCTCAGTGATAGGCTCACTTTCTTCTGTATTACACTCTCCGTGCCAAATCCAACGCGTGTAGGTCTGATCGATACCATAGCTGAAAAGATGGTCCCTCACTTTTCGAGCTTTCCAAGATTTACTATGTGCGCAATTTATACATGGACATCTCAATTTATTTTCATCACATCCGTTCTCAAATGCAAATAACAATAATTCTTCCACCCCTCTTTTGAACTCACATGTTCTTCTATCAGCTTTTAACCAAGACCTGTCCATCTTTTACAGTAACATAACAATAATCAGAGTCATAGCAGTAAACAATACTAACATTACTAACTGCACAGAAATTAAACAATACACAGAAAATTACTCAAGACCAAAACTGTAGTATAATGCAAATTATACTACAAAAGTATACTAAAGTTTTTTGGTTAACCAAAAAACTACCAAAAATTATACTGCAAATTAAACTGTAGTAACACCGGGGCAATAAATTTGCAGTATACTACAGTTTTAGTATAAATTACTAAAGTTTTTTGGTTAAAAACTGTAGTCATTGTCTAATTGATATAAAGACCAAAACTTGAGCAAATTAGGTTTTCATTTTCTTACAAACACATCAATATAGACAACAAATTAACATATCATTATCAATACAAATCAAAATATCATGAAAAATTACCTTAACGGAGATGAGGAATGAGGAGATTTTGAATGTATGCCTGCACAGAGTTTCTTCACGAAAATGTCAATTTTTGGATGAGGAGATTTCAGTGTAGGGGATGGGAATGGTGGAGAATCTGCAGGATGTCAGTGTAATGGTAAAGAATGATGGGATTTGAGTGAAGAATGGAGGAATCGATGGTGAAGGATGGAGGAATTGAGTAGAGTTTCTTAAAGAGG
This sequence comes from Heracleum sosnowskyi, assembly GCA_030848705.1. Classification (NCBI taxonomy): domain Eukaryota; kingdom Viridiplantae; phylum Streptophyta; class Magnoliopsida; order Apiales; family Apiaceae; genus Heracleum; species Heracleum sosnowskyi. The sequence goes on along the minus strand of JAUIZM010000017.1, from coordinate 423,777 downwards.
GGAAAGGGTTTGAACTAAAGTTTCTAAAAGTGGGAGAATGAGCTTCGGACAAAGATAAAGGCATAAATCCCGACTATATCAAAATACAATGACAACCTACAACGGTTTGTTAAATTACCAAACCTGATAGAACAGTTGTATTACCTGCATTCAGACAATACTATGTAACCAAAAACCGTTGTAGAATGTGTATACTGTTTAGAGGTTTAAACCAGTCCCAGACAACAGTTTTTTGATGTGAGACCGTTGTATTTATAACCCTCACACAACGAGACATTCTACAACGGTTTGTTAAATTACCAAACCTGATAGAACAGTTATCTTAGCTGCATTCAGACAATACTTTTTAATACAAAACCGTTGTAGAATGTGTACACTGTTTAGAGGTTTAAAACTGTTTCAGACAACGGTTTTGTTATTCTTACCGTTGTATATATAAAGCTTATCCAACGATTTTCTCGTCTATATCATTAATTAGAATATAACTATGCGATTAAATATTATATCGAATTCTTATTTACACGTTATAGTTGAAAATATTGTTTTAGATGAATACGGTTCAATATATCACCAAAGACGTAATAATATTAAGGTTTTATATATGTAGTACAAGTTAACCATGCATCCAGTAGACATTATAATGCGAATGTACTATAAAGAGACGTCTCAAACGACATGATCATATTCACGTATTTATTTAGCAATCGACAATAATGCATCGAATAGATATTATATGCTACCGTAAAGAACGATAACATCATTCATGTAACACACCAGTTCGGTAATGTCATCCATCATACAATGTACGTGTAGATATACAAATACAATTGATAACGTCTTATTCCTTCCTAACCTGTATCGTAATAATGAATTAATCACAATAGGTACATATTTGTAATTGACTGATAAAATACGGGTGACATAAGTCGTTACTTGAATCGGTACATATTTATAATTGATTAATAAAATACGGGTGACATTAGTCGTTATTTTCTTAAAAATAGTGTTATAATGTTGATAATATATAAACTTATGAAAAAATAATAAATAACTAATTCAATTACACATAAATATTTCACAATTTTTATTAATAATTAATTTAATAATTAATTTAATTTAATAATTCTTATGAAATTAAGAATTTTATAAATAAATAATTATTAGAATATAATTATTTTTAACTCCGACTTTCATTTCCCCCTTGTTTTTTGAAGCCCAACTTTCATTTCCTCCCTTGTTTTTCGAAGCCCAACTTTCATTTCCCCCCTTCTTTTTTGGCCCGATTTCAATTTCCCCCCATTTTTTTGACCCGATTTCAATTTCCCCCTCTTACCTTTACACATCTCCCAATTCACTCTCTCTCTCCGTCTCACAATTCAACCCAACTCCCAATTCACACTCTCTCTCTCCGTCTCACAATTCAACCTAACTCCCAATTCATTTCCCTCATCTCTCTTTTTCGGTCTCTCTCTCCCCTCTCTGTCACTTATGGCCCCTTCGAAGAAGGCAAAATCTGATCCCCTTGTAACTGCAAACCTTTTGAAGGCACTGAAAAAGAACAAGGCGACTAAGTCACAACCCGTGAAGAAGAAGGGGGTTCGTGAAGAAAAAGGGTTTGTTGAAGAAAAAGGGGCCCCTGAATCGCCTGAATCAGTGAAGAAGACGGGTATTTCTAAGAACCTAAAAGGTAAATTAGCCAAGAAGAAGAAAAAAGAGGAAGCACCAGTGGCAAGCAGACAAGAAGGGCTTAGGCTTTTAAAACGAGGACCAGTTACCATGCATAGGATTGTTAGGCGAAAGATGTTGGGGATTAAGCATACGGTGCTTTTTAATGCAAAGGGTGTACCATACGGTCCAGCAGCCACTGAAATGGCATCTTATGTTGGGGTTCTTGCCCGAACTAAAGCGCCCATATGGTATGATAATTGGAAACGCGTCCCGAAGGAAAGGAAGAACAAAATCTGGGATTGTGTACAGGTAAAACAAATTGCATTCCATAACTAATTATTTTTTTATTTTTGTAAAATTATGACTTAATTTGGGGGTTTGTAATGAGTTAGAAGGTCATTTCGTGGCAAGACTCCGTTGTTTCGGGTCTGCATGTGGTCTTAATCTTTGTTTCGGGTCTGCATGTGGTCTTGATCTTTGTGGTTGAATAATTTCATTAGTTGTTGAACAAATTTCGTTAATTGCTTCTTGATTTTTTGATGAATTGTAATTGTTATTGGAAGTTAATAAAAAGGATGTGAGTCCTTGGCGATTATACGAATTTATTTTGAGGTCGTGTTCTTGATTGGGTTACCGGAGTTTATGAACTTTCGGTTGTGTGTGGATTATGTAAAGAATGATGGTTGAGTGAGTTTAAATGTATGTTATGGTGCTATGTTGCTGTATCACTGAGGTGTTGGTGTTTAAAAAGGGTCAATTGGTAATGTCTGTATGTATGTCTCTGTATTGTACTCTGTTTTTGGTTTTTTAATCAAGTTAACATATGTGTGCTAATCAAAATGAATATATATGTAGATGGCATACGTGGTACCACAAACAGCGAGGAGTATTATTATGAAATCGGCATGCTCGAAATGGAGGGAGTTCAAGAGTAAATTAACAACAGCTTATATCCTTCCGCATAAAAATCAGCGTGAGCTGTTACAGTTTCCTCCGGCTGATTACTCGTTCATTGAGAAGGCACATTGGGACATTTTCGTTGCTGACCGTCTATCTGATGATTTTAATGTGAGTTTTTGACCTTATTTGTTTACAAAATTCTGAGATAGCAAAAGTAATTAGTAGTACACCATTGTTTCTAATATTTTTGTTTGTTCTTCAAGGGCATCCACAACATACAGCAAAAAAGGAGGAAAATGAGTGAATATGATCACTGCATGTCTCGAAAGGGTTATTCCAACCTAGAGCATGAAATGGTTAGTAATCGTTACTCATATTAGACAAAACATGTATAATAAATATGTTTTAATGACACTGTATGTTTTTTCAAACATGTTTACAAATACAGTCTCAAGGTGATCCTGAAATGGAGATAGACAGATCAGATTCGTGGGTCCGTGCACGCAAGGATAAAGATGGGAACTTTAAGTCTGAGAAAGTTAAAGAAATTGCTGATGATATTGTAAGTTGTTCATTTATGTAATTTAAATTTATCATACCATTTATTTTCTAAATAATACTCTTTGTCTCTTTTGTTTCTTAACTACTTCCATTTGCTGTCAATATTTTAGGAGAAAATGAAAGAAAGAGTTAAACAAGGGGAAGTTACGGTAGAAGGCTCCGATGATGTCTTGACCAAGGTGCTCGGTAAACCCGAGCATGGAGGACAGGTACGTGGGCAAGGGGCTTATGTCAAGCAGTCTACATACTTTAAACTCCCGAGGCAGAGGAAGAAAGGCAAGTCAATAGAGGACAGAATCCAAGAAGGTATTCATAAATTTATGAAAGAAGAGACTGAAAAGATAATTCGGGAGCGAGATTCCTTTTGGGTCGATGAGATGGCAAAGATGAAAGCAGCTTGGTTGGGAAAGAATACTGAGTCTGATTCTAGTCCAAATGTTGGATCACAACAAGGGAGTTGTTCCAAGGGCGCACATGCTATGATGAAGGAGTTGGAGTTGCAAGGTGCAAGAAAAAAATTGGATCTTATTAAAGATGACATGTTGGTTGGAGAGGAAAATCATTTTCAGGAGAAGACTGAGTTGGATAAAAAGAATGAGGAGAAGACTGAGTTGGAGAAAACGAATGAGGAGAAGAATGGGGCGGGAAAAAATAATGAGAAAATTATTGAGTTGGAAGAAGTCAAAGATGGGGAAATGGAGGTTGTACAAGTCGAACATGATCAAGAAGCTGGTAAGGTGGGCATGAAACCTGAATTGGCAGTTATGGAGTACAAATTGGCAATCGACTCTCCTTTAAATATTGTTGCTTATGCAACAGTGGATACAAAGGCTGATGTCGTTCATGGGAAAGCTATAGAAGAACAGAATGCACGAGTGTCTATTACTCGTGCAATTCAAGGATCTGTAAAGATTCCTTTCCCAATCAAGGATGAAATCGAGACCGTTGAACAAGCTGTTGGAACTTATATTTCATGGCCAAGAGACCTTATAATTGAACTGAAGACAAGCACTGCAGTGAATGGAAGTACAAAGGTAAATTTTTTATTTTTGATAATTTAACAGATCTACATTCTTTAACACATGACATTCTCAATTTTCTTTTTATAATCCACTTCAGGGAAGTAAGAAAATTATGGGAAAGAAGTTTAAAAAGGTGAAAGATTGTGGGAAAGCACCTGAAGTAGAAGAAGAAGAGTATGTGTTGGAGTTTGGTCCTGATTACCCGCCTCTTGTGAAGCGTTTGTGGCTTTGGGCCAAAAATGCCTTGAAAGACGGCCGTGCAAATTCTTTTCAGCTATGCCAACAAGCCTTTGGATCAACCGGTAAAAAGGCTCTGTTTTTATCAGATGTGTATGCTTTGTGCTCTGGGGGTGAAATATCGGGGTCTGTTATTTGTATGTTTGCTAAGTAAGTATCGCAGTTTATAATTTTCTTTGGCCTTCCAAATACTTGAATAAAACTTTTAGTTTGTTGTAATGACTGTATACTTTTTTTGCAGTTCACTCCAGGATTACTTGAAAAAACAGAAAATGTTTGACATGGTAACATTTGTTGATCCTGCGATGATAGACGCCCTCGGTTGTGGAACTGCAGGACAGAGGTCGCAAGCCCTATATAACAGATTCAAGAACTCTAAGCCAAACCAATTATTTCTGCTCCCATATAATCACGCGTTAGTACTTCTTTTTATGCCTATATATATGTGCTTAATGTCATATCTGTTGCATGTAATGCCATGATATAGTTTAGGGAGCCTGAATAAATTTATAGTTTGTGAATCTAGGCCTTGTAAATAAAATCAATCTGGCCCTTATAAATAAAATCCTTATCCTCTAATAAAGATATATGTTCTCATTTGTGTTGTTCATGGAATAATAGCAACCATTGGGCGTTGACGGCTGTAAATCCGGATACACAAATAGTTTACCATATGGATCCTTTAAAGCGGAGAATTGCAAGTGAAGAATGGATAGAAGTTGTTGACAAGTTAGTACCACATAAGAAATATATTTCATTTGGAATGACATCTATATTTATATTAAGAAAACTGACTTTTTTCTGATTTATGTTATATTGCCGTAGTGCCATCAAACTGTACAAGGACAAAGCAAAGAAGTTTCTGAAGAAGAAAATAATGTGGGAGAATCTTGCGGTAATATCTTTTTCTTAGTGCATATCTTATATGTTTCTGTTTTACAAAACATAATTTGGCCGTATATATAATTTTATTTAATGTTTCTTCAGGGACTTCCTCTCCAAATAGGGAGTAAAGATTGTGGTCTATTTGTGATGCTCTATATGAAAGAAATATGTCTAGACAAGGAACTCTAATTTTCTATAAAGGTATGATTCCAAATTTCTGAATTTTTTCTTAATCCTACTACTTCATGGTGAAGCCTGTTTGTGACTTGGTCTATTGTTTCATTTTATAGTGGCTACGCAGAAACAACCAAAACTTTTATGGCATGCCTGAGCTGAATGAAGTAAGGACTGATTTCGCGAAGTATTTCATGAAGAACCACGCCTCTTAAACTTAATCGTATAGCTGGGTATTTTGGGTTGAACAAATCTTAAACTTTTGGGAGCTTCACTGTCTAGTTTATGGTAAATATAGCTTTTAAGCTTAAGTGAATATTTTAGTCCATCTCTTTTGTTGGTATGTTCACCTGAAAATATTTAATCTTGTGGTTGGATTTGGTTGGTGGTTTGGAGAATATTGGTTGTAATGGTTAATCGTTTCGAGAATATTGGTTGTAATGGTTGATCGCTTGGAGAATATTGGTTGTATGGAATGAATTTAATGGTTTTTGATTTTGGCATGTTTATTTTACACTATACTGGTTTTGATTGTATATACAAAAACTGTTGTCTAGTTTCCTTTTAGCCAATTAGAACAGACAATGGTTTATAATACCCAAGGTTTATAAGAAAACATCGTGTGCTTTATCACCAGACAATGCTTTGACAACTAGACCGTTGTATAAAGAAAAGTCACACAACAGCAAAACAAATGCAACAATTGTCTATAAGAAAACATAACAATGTTTTTAGCAAAATGAAAGCGTAGTGTCTTACATATTTAGACAACAACTAGTAAGCACAAAAGTGTGGTGTACTTAAACCACATACAACACAATAAGAAAATGAAAACGTTGTAAGTTTAACACTTACACAATGCTTTTGCAAAACTAAGACGTAGTGTCTTATACATTCAGACGACATATAGTAAGCACAAAAGTGTGGTGTAGTTGAACCACATACAACACAATAACAAAATGAAAACGTTGTAAGTTTAACACTTACACAATGCTTTTGCAAAACTAAGACGTAGTGTCTTATACATTCAGATGACATATAGTAAGCACAAAAGTGTGGTGTACTTAAACCACATACAACACAATAACAAAATGAAAACGTTGTAGGTTAAACACTTACACAATGCTTTTGCAAAACTAAGAACGTAGTGTCTTAAACATTCAGACGACATGTAGTAAGCACAAACGTGTGGTGTGATTAAACCACATACAACAGTTTTAAAACTACTTTTGTTGTCTTTCGGCAACATAGACAACGGTTATGCTGCTGTCGTCTGATACGCGCAACAGACGGCACTCCAATAGACAACGGAAAAGGAAGGCTTCAGACGACGGATATAAACCGTTGTGTGATCGATGTAGTAAGCACTTACACAATGCTTTTGCAAAACTAAGAACGTAGTGTCTTAAACATTCAGACGACATGTAGTAAGCACAAACGTGTGGTGTGATTAAACCACATACAACACAATAACAAAATGAAACCGTTGTAGTTTACACATTCAGACAACATAAATTGCAAATATAAAACGTTGTAGGTTACACATTCAGACAACATGATATTCAAACTAAACTGCTGTCTATATACATTTCGCACAACCCTTCTTTAGAGAAAGACCAATGTCTATACCATAAACAAACAATAGTTTTATATTTTATAAACCATGGACTTCGATGAATTTAGACAACACTTCGACTTTGAGAAACACTTGAGTGACATGAAATTGGACGATAGTTTCTCGTGAAACCGTTATCTACACCAGCTTTCATACAACAGTTTTAAAACTACTTATGTTGTCTTTCGGCAACATAGACAACGGTTATGCTGCTGTCGTCTGATACGCGCAACAGACGGCACTCCAATAGACAACGGAAAAGGAAGGCTTCAGACGACGGATATAAACCGTTGCGTGATCGATTTTTTCTTGTAGTGTGAATCCAGCCAACTGTTATACATAAATTTGGTAGCTGTTTTACGAATGATTAATGTTCACGTCAGTTCACAAAAGTTTTATTACATCAGTTGCAAATGAAAATAAGTTTATATATATATAACTAATTTTGATGAAGATTTAAGGATCATGTTTTTAAAACATGTCATTTAACATTGAACTAAATTTTACTAACTTGTATCCAGGCGATGAACTCATGAATTGATTCATTTTGAATTGGTTGAAGGTGTTATATCATAAATTTATACGGGAAAATAAGGGTTGACTATCCAAAGATGGTCAAACGGTTAGAAGATCTTGATGATAAAAATATTATGAACTCATGAAGAATAGGAATATTTGAAGTGTTTATTGGGACACCAAGATCAACTTAGAGCGCCAAGTTGGAGCGCCAAGATGGAGCGCCAAGATGGAACAAGGAAGAAGTAGGGGTATCTGTGCACAAGGAAGGTTGACGCGCCAGAAGACTACGAAACACCAAGTTGGAGCGCCAACTTGGAGGTGATATGAAGGGTGAATATGATATTGGCTAAGAGTCCAGGTGTGGTTAAGCTTGTCTATGCACTAAGGGTTTTGTTCCTGTATTCTGACAAGTTGTCCTTGTTGGGGGAGTAAGATACACCTGGTGCGACGATAACTTTGGAGAACTTACCCTGTAGTCTGGTGGGTTATCCTCATCGGGGGGTAAGGGCCAGCTTGTGCATTTGGAGTAAGTCGTGACTTTTCCCTACAACTAATGACTGGTGTGATAGTTGGTAGCGGTTGATGTTAGATCCAATAGTTAGGGCTAATGTTGTATCCGTGAAGGCACGGTTGTGGTTGAGCCTTGGGGTCATTGGCTAGGCTTCATCGTATAGGCTCTCCTTAGTGGGCTTGGATATGCGTTTCATGACTAGTTAAGAGTTCTAGTCCGACATGGACTATGCTTGACACTTATCTTAAAGGAGACCTATCTCTAGTAGACTTAGGACCCTTGTAGTCCGGCCAAGGAGTTCTATCTCTAGTGGACTTAGTATCCTTGTTCTACTAGAACTACGTGAAGTTTGATCCCTATAAATATAGGGTACGTAGGCACATTAAAGGGGTTGTACGTTGAGAGCTCAGAGAGACCACCATAACTCCTTTGATCTCAGCTTCTTAAAAACATAATTACCACCACTTTCCGGCGATTATTCCGTCATTGAACCACCATCATAGATCTTAGTTTTGGCTTATAACCTCAAATTTTGTTATCACAAATTCCTCCGTTAACAAATTGGCGCTAGAAGGAGGGGCTGAATAAGATCATCATCTAGGAGGAAAGATGTCTCAAAACCGTGATGGAAGCACTCATGAAGAAGGAAGTTTTTACTCGGAGGGTTACGGAGAAGATGAACCCTATGTTCCGGTAACTCCAACGGATCCGGCCCATGCTCCTGGAAGTCGATATCCGGTGTTGATTAGTAACACGGATCTTATGGATGAGCTTCACCGTATGGGCGCAACTGTAAGAAGTTTTGATGCTAGGTTGAAGGCGGTCGAATATCGAAGGACTCGACATGGTTCATATGGCCGAGGAGGACGACGCATGGAAGGAGAGCCTGTTGGGCGCACTACAGCCGCCGGAGTGGGAAAAGGCGCAAACTATCCCGGTGTTGGGAGGCGACCACCCATCACTCCGCGAAGGTTAGACTTTGGAGAGACTGAGCCTATTGTTGAATTCCCGGAGGATAGTCAAATGATACCTGAAACCCTCGAGTCACCACGAGCTCCCCCGGTGTTGGATGCTACGGCGCGTCCGAGTAGCGTGCAGGGTAATCAACTTAATACTGGGCAAAGGTTATCGGCTATGATGGACCTCATGGGTGTGAAGCTGACTTGTGAGGAGATAAAAGAATTACTCTTGGAAAAGGAGAAGGAGCAAGGTAGGGGCCAAACTAATGTTTCCGAGCCAGATGGAAGGAGGGAGATACCTGTAGGAGGACAAATTATACGTGGAGGATATCATGGACGAGGTTCTCGAGGAGGGGGCAACCGGGGACGAGGGCATGAGAATTCAGGAAGACAGATTGACAAGTTTCCATCAAAAGAACCCATCATTGTCCCAATACCTTCACATAGTGCAACTAGTGAAGCGAGGAAAAATCAAAGCCAAAATCATCAAGACGCTTTGGAAGTTCCAAATCTAACGCCGCCACAAGTAAGTCAACCTATCCCAGGTAATACTCAAACTCTTTTATTGCATGATAATCAAACTATCGCTATGCCTACCCCCCCCACAAGTCTCTGTGCAACTCACACCTCCCATCATGACACAAACACCTCCGATCGTGAGTATACCATCTTCTGTGCTGGTAAGCTTTGGCGCGCCTACTCCACCCGTGGCAAACACATTCCTGGGAGGAGGGCTGCCCAGTGGAATCCAAAATGTTCCGGGGCTAGGTGACGTCAATGTTGGTGATATAAGGAAGCTGCTAGCACCTTTGGAGGGTGGAGCTGGTTCTTTTTCCACCAAAGTGACATCTCCATTCTCCGTTGCTGTGAAAGATGCTCTATTACCAATGGGATATTGAAACACAACAGCTGACCTTCGTTTTCATGGAAACTCTGATCCAAAGGAATTCTTGGGGCGCTTCAATATTGAGATGGATGTGTACCAGGTCCCGAACTTGGCCATGTGTCGTTTGCTAGCTGCGACTTTCAGAGATAGTGCTCAACAATGGTTTCAAAAATTGGGAAGTGAGGTGATAACATCTTGGGAACAAATGCAGGCGATGTTTTTGACACAGTTCCAAGCAGCAGTCAAGTACTCTCCTCCAGTTACCTCCTTGGCAAACATTAAGCAACGGGAGGGAGAAACCTTGAATGCATATTTTAAGAGGTTTAGTGCAGAGGCGGCAGGAGTTAGAGGGGCAACATATGAGACTTTAAAGAATTTCTTAATTGCTGGCTTGAGAGTGGGAACTGACTTCTGGAAGCATCTACAAGGCAAGGATCCGGCTACATTGGCAGAATTATTTTCTCAGGCAGAGTCGTATAAGAGGGTAGAACAGTCATTGGCCGACAACAAAAAAGGTGAGGTATATGGAACCAATAAGGGCAGAAATAAAAGGAAAGATCGATCACCAAGTCCAGACTACAGAGCACGAGGACGAAGCCCGAACCGGGTAAATATTACTAATGAGAAGAGAGGACGGGAACCCTTTATAGGTCAAGACAGAAGGTCAGGTTCTTATACGCCGCTTGCTGCGTATATTGAACACATATATGAAGTGACCAAGGACATGGTGATATACAGGAAGCCAGCACCTTTGAATTCTTTCCAAAGCAAGGACAAAGGAAGATATTGTGAGTATCATCAATCTACCGGTCATAACACCCATGAATGTAGACAGCTCAAGGATGAAATCGAACTCTTAATCAAAGATGGGTACTTAACGGAGTGGGTAAAAAAGTACCGGACTGATCATCCCATGGAAAAAGGGGTATAGGTCGTACTTCGGCTGACGATAACAAGGAAAGGCAAGAGGGGTCAAAATTTGTTAGAGAAGGAAGTATCCGCACCATAGTAGGAGGACCACACATTGCAGGTGATATCAATAAGGCGATGGAAAGATATGCAAGGGAGGCCAAAAACGCCCCTATGACAAATGTGAATCGGTTGGATCAGCGTCCGCCTAAGCTGTTTCGGGGAGAGGCGGCAGATATAACGTTTTATGAGGAAGATGCAAGATGGGTTCATCATCCCCATAATGATGCGTTGGTGGTCACGGTGGGGATTGGAAATCAGAATGTACATCGGGTGTTCATAGACAATGGAAGTTCAGTTAACATCCTATACTATGACACATATAAGAAGATGGGTCTACCGGACAAGGACATGAAAGTTGAGAATATTTATATTTATGGTTTTGGGGGAGAATCTATCAGGGTAAAGGGGACTATCCGGTTGCCCGTGACATTGGGGAGTGGGGTCCTTTCTGCCACCCAGATTGCGGATTTCATGGTAATTGATCAAGACTCATCTCATAATGCATTGGTTGGAAGACCATTGTTGAAGGAAATGCGGGTAGTTACTTCAATCTATCATTTATCTATGAAGTTTCCAACCCCAAGGGGGATCGGTTGTGTTCGAGGAAGTCAGTACAATTCTAGGGAATGTTACAACAAGTCTGTAAAAGGATTTCGAAAGAGTAATAAAACAGGGGTGAATGAGGTACAGGTAGAGGAAGAAAGGGTAGTTAATGTCGTATACACCGTCGAGTTTCCAGAGAACACAGACGAGGAGGAAGGTGAGGAAGGGATGAAAGAAGAACACGTGGGCGCTCCAACTATGGATGCACCAAAAATTGGCGCTCCAACTGGTCCTTTCTTTATTATTGGCACGCCAGGTAGGCAGGATGCGCAGGTAGGAACGTCTTGAAGTTTGTCACAAGTGTTGCTACCCTATGGGACTGGTGCAGAGGCAGAAGAAGAAATTTGGAGGGTGGATGAGTCAAGGGAAATTCGTAACGTTAGGAGGTTAGATGGTGGTAAAACGTTGGTTGTAGGGGCACGACCTATTACAGAGTTGGAAGAAGTAAGTTCTAAAACAGGTGAGATAGGGAATGAGGACCATGAGAGAAACAAACTTGGACAAAATAACGACATCGACCTCGATCCTCGAATGCCATTGCCGGTAGCTAATACTGGATCAGCGGAAGAAATGATAACTGTCAAGGTGGATGCTCGTTACCCGGAACGGGAATTGAAGATTGGATCGCATTTGAATCCAGAGTTAGCCGAGCAGCTCATCTCGTTTTTGAAGGCAAACTTGGATGTTTTTGCTTGGAGTCATGCTGATATGGTGGGAATTGATCCAAATGTGATGTGTCATCGTTTGAATATAGATCCGTCCAAAAAAGGAACCCGGCAGAAAAGAAGGCCGGTGAGCGGGGAACGTGCTGTGGCTTTACAGGAAGAAGTAGATAGATTATTGGAGGTCGGTTTAATAAAGGAGTCTTTCTATCCAACATGGTTAGCGAATCCTGTGCTGGTAAAGAAACCAAATGGGAAGTGGAGGACGTGTGTTGATTTCACTGACTTAAATAAAGCATGTCCAAATGATAGTTTTCCATTGCCAAGGATAGATCAGTTGGTGGACGCGACCGCGGGACATGCGCTGTTGAGTTTCATGGATGCCTACTCTGGATATAACCAAATCCCTATGTATGGGCCAGATCAAGAGCATACATCTTTCATCACTGATAGGGGACTTTACTGTTACATTGGAATGCCATTCGGCCTTGTTAATGCTGGGGCAACTTACCAGAGGTTGGTAAATATGATGTTTAAAGATCAAATTGGGAAGACCATGGAGGTGTATGTGGATGACATGTTGGTAAAGTCTAAGGAAGCATCGGATCATATCAAGCACTTAGAGGAGATGTTTGCTATATTGCGAAAGTATCGAATGAAATTGAATCCTCAAAAGTGTGTATTTGGTGTTGAATCAGGAAAGTTTTTGGGATTCATAGTCAACCATCGGGGTATAGAAGCAAATCCAGCAAAAATCAAGGCACTCTTAGACATGAAGTCTCCAACATGTGTGAAGCAAGTACATAGTTTGACTGGCAGGGTTGCAGCTTTGAATAGATTCGTCTCGAGATCATCAGATAAATGTCAGGAATTTTTTAAAGCCATTAAGAAGATAGGAAAAGAATTTTTGTGGACAACGGAGTGTGAGCAGGCATTTCAGAAGATCAAAGAACATCTAGGATCACCTCCTATGCTCGCAAAGCCAGTTGAAGGGGAAGTGTTGATTATGTACTTAGCTGTTTCAGGATACTCTGTCAGTGCGGTGCTGGTCAAGGAGGAGGGGGTAGATCAGTCTCCAATATATTATGTGAGTAGGAGGTTACATGACGCTGAGACACGTTACACGAACATGGAAAAGTTGGTATACGCCCTGGTCTTAGCTTCTCGAAAATTACGTCCGTATTTTCAGGCTCATAAAGTGGAAATTAGGACATCTTTTCCACTTCGACAAATTATGCATAAGCCAGAGGTAACAGGGCGGATGATGAAGTGGGCTGTGGAGTTGGGGCAGTTTGATTTGGATTATAAACCTAGGACGTCTGTTAAAGGTCAAGTGTTGGCAGATTTCATACTTGAGTTTTCCCCTGAGCTGGAAGGGGATGCAATGGCAATGGTTCCTTTCCAACCTTTAACTCAGAAAGACGCCATGGGGCTAAGAACCTCTGAAGAATGGTGGACTCTTAGTGTAGATGGAGCGGTCAATAATGAGGGTGCCGGTGCAGGCATAGTCTTAATAAGTCCTGAGGGACATATGCTTATGAGTGCTATCAATTTTGCATTTCGGGCAACAAACAATGATGCGGAGTATGAGGCATTGCTTGGAGGTTTGAGGCTTGCTTTAGAAATGAAGGTTGAAAATTTGTTGATACACAGTGATTCTATGATTGTAGTGTATCAAGTGAATGGGGGTTTTCAAGCCCGAGGTCCGAGGACAGAGTTGTACATGAGGAGTGTTTTGCATCTTATGTCTAGGTTCACTGAAGTAAAGCTGGTAAAAATCCCACGGGGAGAAAATGAGCAGGCCGATGCATTGGCAAAATGGGGATCGCAAAAGGATATGAGTTTGTTGGGCGTCATCCCTTTGGAGGTGTTACAGGAGCCTAGTGTTAGGGAAGTTGATGTGATGCAGGTAGAGGAGGACGAGCAGGTGACATGGATGACACCCATATGGAGGTACATCAAGGAGGGTTGGTTGCCAGAAAACATAATAGAGGCAAGAAAACTCAGGTATAAGGCAGCGAGGTATGTGGAGTACGATGGGATGCTATATAAAAGGGGTTTTAACCAACCACTGCTGAAATGCATTGATGGTGCGGAATGCGATTACATCCTTAGGGAAGTTCATGAAGGAATTTGTGGCAATCACTCGGGGGGTGGATCTTTGGCATTGAAAATTTTGAAGCATGGATATTATTGGCCTACCATGAAGAAGGATGCTTATGAATTTTCTCGGGCATGTGACAAGTGTCAGAAATTTGCTAACTATACTCACAGCCCTGCCGCATCTCTAACACCTTTAATGAGTCCATGGCCATTCGCTATGTGGGGAATTGATTTGATTGGAGAACTTCCGACAGCTAAGGGGGGAGTGAAGTATGCGGTGGTAGCTGTGGATTATTTTACCAAGTGGGCGGAAGCTGCCCCATTGGCTACCATAACAGCAAAGAAACTAAGGGATTTTGTTTTTAACTCTATTGTGTGCAGGTTTGGAGTTCCTTACAAGTTGATTTCTGACAATGGGAAGCAATTTGATAGCAAGGAGTTAAGGGGTCTCTGTGAGGAGTTGCATATCAAGAAAGATTTTGCAGCGGTATATCACCCACAAAGCAATGGACAGACAGAGGCGGTGAATAAAATTATAAAGCATACCTTGAAGACGAAGCTGGAGAACAGAAAGGGGAGCTGGCCAGAGGAGTTGCCCATGGTGCTTTGGTCTTATAATACAACTCCAAGAACGACAACAGGAGAATCTCCGTTCATGCTTGCTTATGGTTCTGAGGCTATGGTTCCGGTGGAAATAGGTGCAGGGTCATTCAGACGAGATAATTTTGATGAGGAAGCAAATCAGGTCAATCAAAGGATGTCTCTCGACCTGTTGGAGGAAGAAAGGGAGAATTCACAAGTCAAGCTTGCAGCGTACCAGCGACGGGCGGCAAGGTTCTACAATGGAAAGGTAAAGGCTCGTTCATTCAAGGTTGGTGATCTGGTTCTCAGAAAAGTAATGCCAAATACCAAGGTGGCAGCTCATGGGGTATTTGGAGCAAATTGGGAAGGTCCCTACAAGGTCAGAGTCATTTTATGGGGATGAGCTTATTATCTTTCAGATTTGGACGACAAACCAATCCCAAAAGCTCGGAATGTCATTCATTTAAAGAAGTACTATCAATAAAGAGAGCTTTTAAGCCTCATGCAGTTACTAAAACTAGCAACAAATAAATTTGCTCCTAGTCTCGGGGGGTAGTGAGTAACACGCCTCTTTGAGCTAGTGATTGCCCTGTTCTTTATTTTTCTGTTTTGGCTATCAGCCTTTATACCGGCAATGCCGAGGACAATTCATTTTTAGTACTCATCGTGCTATAAGCCGTGAGGGTTTTATTTTCAAGATTATAATTTTTTTTTCAGTTTTTCTGGATATATTTACTTGTTTATGATTGTTTTACAATTATCTTGCCGCGCCTACTTAGGATCCTTTTTGAAAGAATATTGCCGCGCCTGGGCCGGTGGCGCGCCAAGTATACAGCTTTGTTACAATGCATGAATATGAAGTTCGTAAAAAAAAAATATAAGTGTTACCCATCAAAAGAGCGAAAGCAAGTTAGGAATACAGCTTTGCAAAGTCAAAAGACTTGCGAATAAAAAGTTTGAAATGTTATGGTAAATTGAAAAATTAAGTAGCTTGATCTCCAGGATGGTTGGATGATGGCGCGTCTGTGGAGGTGTGTTCCACGTTATCCTCAGGAGCACTCTTTTCAGGATTGGCATTCTCACCAGGTTGGCGCGCCACGTCTTCTGTGGAAAGAACTTCCTCAAGGGCTATTCTTTTTTCAGCAATGGCTTGGGCTTCCTTCTGAGAAATGTCAACCAGGAAATCAGCCATTCCCGTGCCAAACTTGGGACGCCAGTCATAATTAGGCTCGCCAGCAAGGAAAGTGATGCAGTAGGCTTTGATTCCTTCATCAAAGGATTCCTTGGATAATTTCTCCTTTTCAGCAGCCCAGCCAGAATCTTTCTCCTCTTCAAGTTCATCTAATTTCAACTCAAGATCAGTAGTCTTTTCCTCGAGGGTTCGTATAAAGGCATCTTTTTTCTTCGCCAGTTCAACTTGGCGCGCCAACTGGGTTTCTAAAGTGGAGATGGATCAGATTGCAGCTTTCTTTTCTGTTTCAGACTTATTTAGCTTAGAGTTAAGGGACTTCACATCTGCTTTGAGTTTCCCAACCTCAGCTTCCAGTTCCTTCATACGTTTAACGTTTTCTTCTTTATTCTTCTCACACTCGGAGTTGAACATGAATAGATCAAGAGAGGCGCGGGTGGCAATTTTTTGTTTATCACTGTCTGACCTGGCCATCCACCTTTTATATTCATTTTCAGAGATAAGGGAATCCCCAAGGTGGACAAAAGCATTAAACACTCTTAGTGAGGAGCAATTTGGCGCGGCAACACTAGTGGGCGCGCCAGCTTCATCAACTTGGGCATCCGTCCCGTTTTTTCCCACTTTGCCTATGTTTTGTTTCTTGGGAGGAGGTTGAATATCCTGGTTTAAATCCTGATTCTTGTTTTTCCTGGCCGCATGCTTCTTTGTAGAGACGGGAATGGTAATTGTGGAGCCTCTTTGTTGAGTAGCAGATGAATTTCTTGGCGCGCCGAAAAGGTTGGGAACCCCGGTCATATCTGTGAAAAGAAGAGTCAATATAGAGATAAAAAGAAAAAGTGCTATAAAAGTAACGTTTATTTAACAATTTAGGAAGTAAAGTTGACGTTGTTAAAACCATTCAAAGAATATGCATGTGGTAGATGATTAGAAGCGTCAAAAAAGGATATTGGCGCGCCAATAATCCTCAAAACCTTACCTTCATCTTCACTATCCGAGATCACTTGTTTCCTTTTGTATTTTTTGGTTTTTCCCTGATGAGGGGAGTCAGGATGACCAGCTAGGGTAGGAATAAACCCATATTTCTTCAAGTTATCAAAGGTTACCAAAGCATTAAGTTTTTTGCCTGATTCTAGTAAAGCAAGAATTTTAGAGCATTGAGTTGAAAAGGGGGCCACCAGTGAAGGTTTTGGGTGCTTTACTGAAAAAAGAAATTATAAGATGAAGGTAAGTATACTATGATGTTAAAAGAAGGAAAGAAAGGTTGGAGCGCCAACTTTGTTTGGCGCGTCAATAAAGTTTACTTACCACCAATTTTAAATTCAATTGGTTGTCTAATAGTGTTGTAAAGGTAGAAGAATCTTTCTTTCCAGTCCTTTATGTTACTGACTTTGCCATCATTGATGCCTTTGCCCATATGGTCCCTCCAAGGTACTAAGAAGTAGTAACCAGGAATGTTGGATTGGAGGCTAAAAAACCAACTTAACTCCAGCATGGTTGGATCAGGGTATTTAAGTTCTTTATGCGTTATAAAAAGTCCCAGGGCCATCCTGTAGCTATTAGGAGATAGTTGAATAGGAGCTATTTGGTACCAATCAACAATTTGACGCAGCCAAGGATGGAGTGGCGCGCCAACCCCAAGGGGAATGTGTCTATCTGTAACCACAGCTCTTGGGACTGTGATATTATCAATATCAAATCTGTGGGGACGCATGTCAGGATGAGGTTTTGCATAACTTCCTTCTTGAGAGTAAAAATGCATGATCTTTTTTATGTCTCTCTCAGGAATCGTGGAAGACATGTTCACACAAGCAAAGGTTCCAGCATTTTTTCTAGCTACATCCATCTCTCTTTTGGATAAGGGACCATGCTGGGACCAATCAATATCTACATCTTGTGGTTTTAATGGAAATGGTAGTGTTTCTTCAGGAGAGGATTCAGGAGAGGTGAATTCGTCATCCTCTTGGGTACCTTCAGCGGTTGGCGCGCCACGATTGATACTTTCAGTTTTCTCAGAATCCGCCAAATCTTCGACAACAGAAGGGGTAGCATGTAGCTCCTCGAGTAACTCATCTTCATAATCACTCTCCTCCACGATAATTTTCTTTCTTTTTCTACGTTGGCGCGCCGGCATGGGGTTTGTGGACGAAGGTTCTGCCCAAGTCTCAAACTCAGAATCATAATCCATTGGGCGAAGAATGGGTGATTGATTTGTAGCGTTTTCAGCAGAGGATTCAGGGGTCTGGTTGAGGCTAGAAGACGAGGACATCGTGAAAAAGGAGGGGTTATCCTTGTATAATGATAGTAGGCGCGCCAAATCAGAGGGTTTGGTGTTAGAATATTGATAGGAAGGGTAATGAAAGGGTGTTGAAGAGAGACCAATTCTCCTGTTGAAGTCTTTGAAGGGGTGAAACGGAGAGGAGGAGGACGCGTTTCCTTTTTCAGCCAGCTGCAAGCCAAGAAGAAAAGAAGGTGAGCAGGGAAGCACGTCTTTCCTATCGAGGGTTGCCGCGCCAACGAGGTTTTCTTAAAGGTGTAAAAATAAAATAATAAGGGTTGACCTATAGGTATGATGTGCCTTTGAAGGTTTGCCGCGCCATGATTATTAGCGCGCCAACAAACCAAGGTTAATGACGCGTCAATAAACTTATTGTTGGTTATCCATTAAATACATGTTTTTAAGAAGGTGTGGAATATAAACAGATTAAACAGATATACATACAATTGCATACAGTTCAGTTTATGAGGAACACGAAAAGTGTAAAACTTAAAACACCTGGATCTAACAGAATATACGGTGAAAATCTATAAAAATGGATTCAGAACATACCTTGAATGATGAAGATTAATGGGTCATAGTTGATTTGATGAATGGTAACGATTTGAGGCTGTTTTGATCGAAGAGGCGATTGGGGTTTTCTGAGAGTGTTCTTGAGGAGAGAGAAATGGCGAATGGAGTAGAAAAGGGGGGAAGTGCGGGGTTTAAATACTCCTGGAGCATACCGTATAAATATACGGTCAGGCGTATACGTATATTTAAAATGAGTAGATTATTGGCGCGCTAAAGGGCCACAGTACGTATGTATATTGGCGCGCCAAAGGATTACAAAGTGTACGCATAAATTTCTAATTCTAGTCTCTTTGCATTTTAATGCAATAGAGACTTGGGGGGTAGTTGTTATATCATAAATTTATACGGGAAAATAAGGGTTGACTATCCAAAGATGGTCAAACGGTTAGAAGATCTTGATGATAAAAATATTATGAACTCATGAAGAATAGGAATATTTGAAGTGTTTATTGGGACACCAAGATCAACTTGGAGCGCCAAGTTGGAGCGCCAAGATGGAGCGCCAAGATGGAACAAGGAAGAAGTAGGGGTATCTGTGCACAAGGAAGGTTGACGCGCCAGAAGACTACGAAACACCAAGTTGGAGCGCCAACTTGGAGGTGATATGAAGGGTGAATATGATATTGGCTAAGAGTCCAGGTGTGGTTAAGCTTGTCTATGCACTAAGGGTTTTGTTCCTGTATTCTAACAAGTTGTCCTTGTTGGGGGAGTAAGATACACCTGGTGCGACGATAACTTTGGAGAACTTACCCTGTAGTCTGGTGGGTTATCCTCATCAGGGGGTAAGGGCCAGCTTGTGCATTTGGAGTAAGTCGTGACTTTTCCCTATAACTAATGACTGGTGTGATAGTTGGTAGCGGTTGATGTTAGCTCCAATAGTTAGGGCTAATGTTGTATCCGTGAAGGCACGGTTGTGGTTGAGCCTTGGGGTCATTGGCTAGGCTTCATCGTATAGGCTCTCCTTAGTGGGCTTGGATATGCGTTTCATGACTAGTTAAGAGTTCTAGTCCGACATGGACTATGCTTGACACTTATCTTTAAGGAGACCTATCTCTAGTAGACTTAGGACCCTTGTAGTCCGGCCAAGGAGTTCTATCTCTAGTGGACTTAATATCCTTGTTCTACTAGAACTACGTGAAGCTTGATCCCTATAAATATAGGGTACGTAGGCACATTAAAGGGGTTGGACGTTGAGAGCTCAGAGAGACCACCATAACTCCTTTGATCTCAGCTTCTTAAAAACATAATTACCACCACTTTCCGGCGATTATTCCGTCATTGAACCACCATCATAGATCTTAGTTTTGGCTTATAACCTCAAATTTTGTTATCACAAATTCCTCCGTTAACAGAAGGCAACTATAGGGAAGTACATGTACACTGAAGTATCTCATTGAAACTTATATGATTGAGTTTTAAATTCAGACGTCGTAGGCTTGTCATGAACCGGATGTCCGACCCAATCCGATTCGGCTCAAGCCTTAACAAATGGAAATGGATTGTATAAAAATGAAATCGATCTGATAATCATTTCTTAAAATTCAAGTTTAAGAGTAAGGATAACTAGTTTGTTGGACTTGCACTTAGTAACTTTCCTAAGTGACTAAGATTACTACATGTCTCGCCAGAATTCTAACAATCAATCAAGTTCAGTTGTGAGAGAAGACTTGGTACTGCAGAAGAGATGTTAGAGACTTGGTACTTCAGTTGTGTGAGAGAAGAAATTTTGGTAGAGAATCTGTGTCCCATTCTCGGCCATCGTTCGAAGTTGGTTTGGAAGGTTCACCACAGTTGAGAAGGATGTTATCGGTGGGAGTATACGGCGGGGATGCTGCAGAAGAGATGTTAGACATGTCAAGAAAGTAGGGGAGCAAAAGGAAGATGTGCATAAAAAAACTAAGCATTTTTCTTGATAGGTTTTTATCAAACTGTGGCTGTATGGATGGTCAACAGCAAGACTGTAGACTACATTCTATTACCGCCATTTAGTAGTTATATCAATAATATATATCTATATAAAAATGATACTAATTGTTATAGCCAAAATTTGGTATCGGATTTTAGGAAAAATTCGGGTCAAGTAATAATCAATTGGGGATATCCAAGTTGCAATTAGGGATTGAACTAGTACAACAGAGGCTCAAGACTTGTCCTCATAGGGGTGAGGGCGCGTCCTCTGACCGTCCAACCCTTGAGGCCGCGTCCTCTTGGTGTGAACTGACAACTTGACATGAATGGATGACTTGACAGAGAATAACAGCTAGATTGACATGGGATTAGCATATGGAAGACTTAGGGCTTGCCCTCATAGGGGTAAGGGCGCGCTCCTTTAGGCCGTCCATCCTTTGAGGGCGTGTCCTCTTGGTTTGAAGTAGTTACTTGGTGGTGAAGGATGGCTCCCTTGGTTTGATACTGGCAAGATATTGAAGAATTATCACTTAGGATGTGCCCTAAGGGAGGGATGTCCGTGGTTGAAGACCTCCAGGGGTTTGCCTGATGATTGAAGGCCTCATCCTGTATTCAATGGGCTCGTCTTCAATGGGGATGTGGGGTGAACCTTGGTGTGTGCTTTGGGAACTCTGTTCCTGTACTCAATGGGCGCGTCCTAATTGAGGAACTTTGGAGTAATCCTGCACTTTGCACCCAAACGCTTGGGATCACTTGTCCTGTAATCTGGTGGGTGTTTCTCATTCGGGGGACAAGGATACGTCCGACATTTGGGGTAAGTCATGGCTATACCTGCGTCTATGAATTAAGGAAATAGCTGGTAACGGATGAGACTAGTCCTCGACGGGGGAAGTTTCCTTATTCGTGAAGTCCTGACGTCATATACGAGCCTTGGGCCTTTGTGACTAGGCCTCATCGTCAGACATTCCTAAAGAGAGTCAGAATCTAATTATGGAAGGCGGTGGCAGACTTCTTATGGGCTTCGGAAATCAGAGACCAAGCCCATGGATGTAACTTTCTCTTCAAGAACTACGTTGGGCTTGATCCCCTATAAATACGGGGTGCGTAGGCACATTGTGGGGGGTTGGAAGCGAAGAGCTCAGCGAGCCACCACCAAAAAAACCCTTGTAATCTCAGCACCCAATTCATCACAACCACCATACTCCGGCGACTTTTCGACGAAGAACCACCATCATAGAGATACGTAGGCATCTTTTTAGGATCGAGTTAGTCCCCGACAACAAGAGCAGCCATTAAAACTCGAAAGCTCTTAAACCCTAGCAGTAAATTTACAAGTACGTTTTTTATTCCACAACATTGCTATAAATAAAATTACACTCTCATTTTTCTTTCCGAGTTCTATACCCTCATTAAAGGTTTTCTGATTATCATATCCCGCCAAATGAATCAGAAAACATCACCATTGTGTCCATTTTTTTAAAGTTCATCTTACAGTTACGAAAATCGATTTCGATAATAACACAATAGCAGAAATGGCTATACTGTTGGTGCTACGGATGATGCTAGTGTTATTGTTTGTGCAAGAATCATCTGCAGAGCTAAATGGATATGAAAAGGCTGTATACTTGATAATTGGCGTCTATATAGGTAAGGTCTAAAGATTCAGCAATATTGTTAACGAAATACTGCATGTGTAACTGGCTTCTATGTAGGCACGGTCTAATGATTTCATGTTTAGTAGAAAGATTAGGGTAATATAGATTGCAGAACAATTTGGTAGTGCAGTTCAAGATTTTGTTCCAAGGGTTTATTTTAAGTTGGTTGATCATTCAAAAACTGAATTCATTATTTATAAGTGACGGGTCTTGGCTGGAACTTGATCCCTTCATGAAGAGTTCTAAATGCATGTTTAAACACCCGAAATTCAAATCAATTAGGAGATTAGTGGAAAAGGGGTTGTCTTTTGAGTTTATAAATTTACATAGATGAGCATGCTTGAGTGTTAATTTGGGTTATATATACTTTGTTATGGTGGTATTAATAAAATTTGTTCGTATTTTAACAGTTTTATTTATTTATTTGAAAATTCACAGTTTCTGTAACAATAGGGGTACTGTCGATACTGTGCTATGTGTGGTGTTTGAAGAAAGTAATAAAACGAAGAAAGAAGAACAAAAAACAGGAGAAGTTTTTTTTGTGAGAAATGGTGGTCTGCTATTGCATCAACAAGTGTCCTCGTAGGGGTTATTATGATGCGCGGTATACATATAATTATTAATTTAATTAGTTTAATATAATTGATTTAATATTAATTCAAAATTAATATAATTATTACTATTAAATTAAATTATTTGCCAACAATAGTCAAGTTACATATTAGAAATCTACCAACGTGTTGTATACATATAATTATTAATTTAATTAGTTTAATATAATTGATTTAATATTAATTCAAAATTAATATAATTATTACTATTAAATTAAATTAATTGCCAACAATAGTCAAGTTACATATTAGAAATCTACCAGCAACGTGTTTAAATTGATATCGGGAGGGGTAAATCCTAAAATATCATACTTATATACTAAAATAAACTCCATAAAAAATACTACATTATTTCATACAATGTCTTTTTGCTCCTAAATTTTTTTAATACACATAAGAGTAAGTTGGTAAGTGATAAACTTAAGGAATCTATACTCTATATTAAAAGCAGAAACCCCCTCCTAATGTATGGTATGTCATGTATACTGCATTGTACATATAATTATTAGTTTAATTAACTTAATATAATTGATTTAATTTCATATTAATTATTATTTAATTAAAAATTAATCTCTGAATTTAAAGCAGAAACCCCCTCTTAATAGTATGGTATGCCATATATACCGATACTCTTTATTAAAAGCAAAAACGTACTCTTAATGTTATGGTATGCCATGTATACCGCGGTATACATCTAATTATTAGCTTAATTATTTTAGTATAATTAGCTTAATTTTAAATTAATAATTTGTATTAAATTAAAAATTAAAAAATTATTAAAAGCGGAAACCACTCTTAATGGTATAATATACCATGTAGATCACAATATACATATAATCATTTTAATTTAATATAATTCACTTAATTTCAAATTAATAGACCATGTACTTTTTTTATATATATACTGTATATATTATTTACAAAACTTGCAGTATATATTACAGTACATGTATATAATTAGTCCTAAATTTAAGGATATACCTTGAACATTTGCCGTCTAATTTATTGAATGTTTTTTTTTATGTCTTGACCGATTGATATTTAAAAATTTAGTGAAGATCGTAGATTTCAGCGCAAAAACCTCTTTTTAATGGTATGGTATGACATATATATCACAGTATACATATAATTATTAATTTAATTAGTTTAATATAATTGATTTAATTTCAAATTAACTATTATTAAATTAAAAAGTAACCTCTTTGCAAAAACTAGAAACCCTTATTAATGGTATGGTATTTCATGTATATATGCTTAATTAGTTTTAAAAATATTGTTAATATAAAAACTAATCTATACTTTTTAAAATCATAACTTCTTCTTAAATGCATGCTTAAAGGTATGTTATGTCATATATAGTACGATATACACATATAATTATTAGTTTAATATGTAATTAGTTTAATTCGAAATTAATATAATTATTACTATTAAATTAAATTAATTGTCAACAATAGTCAAGTTACAGAAACCCCTCTTAATAGTATGGTATGCCATGTATACCGCAATGTACATATAACTATTAGTTTAATTAGCTTAATATAATTGATTTAATTTTATATTAATTATTATTTAATTAAAAATTAATCTCTAAATTTAAAGCAGAAACCCCCTCTTAATAGTATGGTATGCCATATATACCGTGATATACACAAAATTATTAACTTAATTAGTTTTAAAAATATTGTTATCTTAATTCCAAATTTATTTAATTATTGTTATTAAAATGTAAACTAATCTATATTTTTTAAAAATATAACCATCTCTTAAAGGTATGATATGTTATGTATACCGCAGTATACACATATAATTATTAGTTTAATTAGTTTAATGTGTAATTAGTTTAATTCAAAATAAATATAATTATCACTACAAGATTAAATTAATTGCCAACAATAGCAAAGTTGTATACTAGAAATTTACCAACAACTTGGTGTTTGAACTGAGGGGTAAATATCATAGTAAAACACTTAAAATATTATGTACTAAAAGTAAACTCAATCACAAATATTACATTATTCTCATACAATGCTTTTTTGCTACTAAAAAGTTTTAATACGCATAATGGTAAGTTGATAACTGATAAACTTAAGAAAACTTTTATGTGAGAGTAAATAATAACATTACCTATACACTAGACCCAAGAACTCTTGCTTGAACACCCACCAACACACAAGAAGCATTTCTTTATTAGTAAAATAATAATTATTTTAATAAGAATAATTAATTTCTATTTTCAAATTTGTAAAAAATTGCATAATAAAAATTTATAATCAATTAATAAAAAAATGATTAATACAATTAATATTAAATTGCATAATAATACAATTAATATGTACGCTATATTTATAATTATTACTTTTTATAATATAAGTTATACAATAACTCTGTATTAATGAAATTACCATCTCTCTTACTATTACGGATGTGTATTTCATCGCTCGATCTCGATATGTTCCCCACCTCAATCGGGTCGGGAATTTGGGGAATTGTTCGGGTTCGACGGAAATGGCCAGATATATAAAAATAATTTGGAAACTTCTTTTCATTTAAACACAATAGTACTAAAGCTCAGGTTCGATTTACTGTTGCTACTACATAATTATACAAGTTATTTATTTATTAAATTTAACTTCTTTGATTTCAGCAGAATTCGATTATCATAACTATTTAATTAAATAGTCTTTATTTATTATAGACTTTCCGTTAAATTTCGCATTGAATTCTACAAATCAACATATTTAAATTAATATTTATTAATTATTTTTATACTAAATATTCAAATTTTATTTTAATAATTTAATTTTTATTTTCGATCCGTTATAGGCTACGTTATAGGCTAGTAATTAATAATTAGACCATACCTATATATAGCCAACGACTATGTATGCAACAAAATAGTGTGGTTGTCGAGGAAGTTGCTGAGGACTTTGTACAGGATGTTTTGCAGAAACTTCTTGCATAAACGACAATACTAGCATCGTCTGTAGCACCAACTGAACAGCCATCTCTGTCATTGTGTTCATTTTAATTACCATTGTTACTTCAAGTCTTCAAGATCAAATGCCAAAAAATGGACATAAGGGAAATGTTGTTTTAGTTCACATATATGTTTTTTTGGTGCATGTTACTGACCAATTGTCATATCATATCATATAACTAAACTAGTCAACTAAACCGCGGCTTCGCAGCGACCCTATAATATTTTTGTAAAATTTTAAATATTAACTATTTAAGAAAAAATTATAAAATCAATCAATCTATACTATCTATCTATCTATCTATACTTTAAAATACGAAACATTAAAAGTTTTGGTATCTGTTTTTGGCACGGTACTTATAAGGCAAGTACCGTACCGTACCAAAAACAGGTACCAAAATTTAAAATGTTTCATCTTTTATAGTATAGATAGATGGATATACAAATAAAATTTCTAAATGAACTTATTTTTTCTTAACAAAATACAGTTAATACCATATACTTGGTTTGAGTAACAGCTCTATTTATTTTTAAACATATTTTAATGACCTAATTATTTTAAAAAAGTTATAATAATTAAAATAAATTTAACTATTCTAATTAAAAGGCATTTTCAAGACCTATTTACCAGGATCAGTTTACATGCCTATTTATTTTAAAACTAATTTTAATTCTTTTAATCATTTAAAAAAGTTTAACTATTTTAAATGTCAACTTATTTTTTATCAAATACAATTAATAAAATTTAAGTATTAACCACAACTTCAAACTTCAACCATTCGTATTATCACAAAAATTACAAATTTCTTAAATATTCCTGGACTTTATACGACGATTTTGTGTCATATTTTTTGAGCCGACGCCCGTTGCAGATGTACATATAAATAAAAATACTAAAAACATGCAACAATATAATTTAATTATTAACCACCTCTTCAAACTTCAACTATTAGTATCATAACAAAAATTACAAATTTCTTAAATATCCCTAGACTTTATATGCCGATTTTGTGTCATACTTTATCCAGCCGACGCCCATTGCACTAAATACATATAAATTAAAAATAATAAAATTAAGAAATAATAAAAATTTAATTACTAACCACCGCTTCAAACTTCAACTATTTGTATTATCACAAAAATTACAATTATTTTTAAATATTCTTAGACGTTATAATAAAACTTTTTTAGTACGTACATGTGCATCATTATAATATAAAAGGTTAATAATGGAAACATAATCGATTTTTATATAATCATTATCTTTCCTGTGAATTTGAATGCAAGCAAGGGATTTCAATTCTCTAAATATGATTAATTAAAAAAAATTATAAGATAATAGTATTGAATAATTTTAATTAAGTCCCAAAATCACAAAAAGAATATATCAAAAACTATATAAAAAGATAACATTCAATATAATTATTATTAAATGTAGAAATCAACTAAAACAAATTAGAAAAAATTGTATCCACACACTCTTCTTGTGCAGCCTATTACAATATACAATAGGTCTCTATTTGTGTTCCAACATATTCAGTTGTAGAAAAAATTTCTTAAATATTATTAGACGTTATAATAAAACTTTTTTAGTGCGTACATGTGCATCATTATAATATAAAAGGTTAATAATAAAAACATAATCGATTTTTATATAATCATTATTTTTCTTGTGAATTTGAATGCAAGCAAGGGATTTCAATTCTCTAAATATGATTAATTAAAAAATTATAAGATAATAGTATTGAATAATTTTAATTAAGTCCCAAAATCACAAAAAGAATATATCAAAAACTATATAAAAAGATAACATTCAATATAATTATTATTAAATGTAGAAATCAACTAAAACAAATTAGAAAAAATTGTATCCACACACTCTTCTTGTGCAGCCTATTACAATATACAATAGGTCTCTATTTGTGTTCCAACATATTCAGTTGTAGAAAATTCTCCACCTAAACGTTTTCAAATTCATATTTTCAAGAGTTTTTTTTCGAAAATCCAACCGTAAGGATTAAAATATTACGCAAAAATTAGTGGGTATACAAAATTACATAGAAATTGATTTTGTATATGATGCAATTTTAAATCAAAAAATTATACAAAATCTGAGCCGTTACATTCATATTGTAAACGATATACAAAATACCATGTTAAATTAAATGTATTATTAAAGGGTAAAATTTATAAAATTTTGCACACCTAATTAATTTTGCATAAATATTTAATCGGTATGGTTAGATTTACGAAAAAATTGATAAAAACATGATTTTAAGCCGTTTAGGTAGAGAATTTTTCTACCATGTTAGGTAGATTCTCTTTAAACAAATCAAAAAAATTGATTAACAATAGTCTTTAAGTATGCATATATATAACCTGCAAAACCTCAAGTTATTGATGTTAGAAAGAAGAAAATAAATTAAAATATACAAACAATTATCATCAATATACAATGTTATTAATGCACACGAATTATCATAAAATCCTCAAATTTTTTACGCGAGGAGAACTAATTAGTATGCCATACTTTTATATGCAATTTAAAATATAATAAAAAGATAAAACAAAGATTAAATTCTAAATAGGATTATAATATAAAGATTTATAAATATTAAATCCTAAATAGGATTGTAATATAACGTTAAAATAAAGATTTAATTCGAAAAAAAATTGATTTTTATATATTTATTGTATTCCCTATAAATTCGAATATAAGTAAGATAATTTAATATTTATTGAATAAAAATAGAGAAACTCTAGAAAACTATATTAAACTTCAATAGAATTTAATTTAGTTGAGAAAAGAAGTTAATTTTGTATAATTAAATATTTTAAATAAGATTGCCTTTTATATATTTAGTGTCTTCCTTAAAAATTCGAATTGAATTAAAATAGTGAAACTCAAGAAAAATAAATTAAAACTTAAATAGAATTTAAGTTAGTTTAGAAAAAAAGGTAATATTTGTTTGATTAAATTTTAAATAGGATTGACTTTTATATATTTATTGTCTTTCCTGAAAATTCGAGTGTAAATAAGGAATGTCTTCCCTAAAAATTTGAATGTAAATAAGAAAATTTAATTTTATTGAATTAAAATTAAGGAGCTTTAGAAAATTAGATAAATATGAATCGAGCGATTCTAGAGTTTTTGGGGGTTTTCCTTTATATATATATATATATATATATATATATATATATATATATATATATATATATATATATATATATATATATATATAAAGATATTGATGATTTATAATTTTTAGAATACTTGTCTTTTATAAGTACTACATTTTCTACAAATTAGGAATTAAAAATGGAAATTTCAATTTTTAATATTTAAGATAGAAGTGCTCTACAAAAATAGATTAAATTGTATATTTACTTTCCTCTATCAGTAAAGATTTTAAATGCAAGAATATTAAAATTGTATATTTACTTTCCTCGATTAGTGAAAATTTTAAATGCAACAATATTAAAATTGTAAATTTACTTTCCTCCATTAGTGAAAATTTTAAAGGCAAGCAAATTGTATATTTAGTTTTCTCTATTAGTAGAGATTTAAACGGCAATTGAGACTTTATCTAATCTTTGGTATTATTAATTCAAAATTTTGAGAAAATTAGGAAAATAAATTCAAGCGATTTGAGAGCGACACCTCACCGCCCTCGTCTTCTCCTTTATATAAGTATATTGATTTAAAAGGCAATTGAGATTTTTTCTAGTTTTTGGTATTAATTACTTAATTTCTTATGCAAGACCGATCTAATTTATTAAATTCTTATTTACCAAAACGTTCATGTATTTTCCAATTATATTACATAAAAAAGAAAGTTTAGGAGAACAGTATGTTAAGATAATAATTTCATTAAAAAGGTATTATGAGAATATTTAGATAATAATAGATATTAATTACTTAATTTCTTATGCAAGACCGATCTAATTTATTAAATTCTTATTTACCAAAACGTTCATGTATTTTCTATTATATTACATAAAAAAGAAAGTTTAGGAGAGCAGTATGTTAAGATAGTAATTTCATTAAAAAAAGTATTATGAGAATATTTAGATAATAATAGAAGATATTTTGAAGGCAAGAATATTATAATTGAATATTTAGTTTCTTCCATTAGTGATATTTAGTTTCCTCCATTAGTAAAGATCTATTGTATATTTACTTTCTCCATTAGTAGGGATTTTAAATGCAAAAATATTATATGTTTCCTCTATTAGTAAGTATTTAAAAAGTAATTGAGATTTTTTCGAATTTTTAATATTATTAATTCAAAAAATTGAGAAAATTAGAAAAATAGAACAAAGCGATCTAAGAGCGCCACCTCACCGCCCACGTCTTCTTCTTTATATAATAGTATTGATTCCTGTTAGTGAAGAGTACCATGAAAATTCTTAAAATGTCCTTAAAATAAGGTTAATTTGGTAATTTCCTAAGTCTAAACGGGTTAATGGATGCTCCACCCTAGACCTAGCATACTATTTCTTCATATTCCTTCCGTCCCAAAAAAATGAGTCACTTCTTTTTGCACGCATTTCAATGAGCTCGATTGAGGTACTTACAAATAATATTTTTTTGAATTTCTTGTTTTGTATAAAAATATTAACTTCATATTTTTATACAAATCAAAAAATTTTAAAAAATATTATTTACAAGTATCTCAACCGAGAGCATTGAAATACGTGAAAAAGTCAGAGGATCATACAATTTGGGACGGAGATAATATTATTTTTCACGGGTTACTGGATGATCCAATGACCAACTTCCCAAATCACCCTATGCAACCTAATATACGCACGGTCAGTGCCACAAAGATGCAATAACCTATCAACCCTATGTTTTATTAATTAAATCTTGAATTTCAATTCGGGACACAAAGATGCAAAAAAATCAGATCACTACGTATTTAGAACTTAAAACATCGTAGTGAATTGTAGAAAATCTATATGTTGGAACCAGATTTCTGTCGGGTCGGATTCCGAATATCCCTTCGGGTTAACCTGCCAAAAGAGAAGAATACGAGGGGTTTGGCCCCCGATTCACCTCCGGTGTGAGAATAAGTTAGAGGTTCCAGTAAGGTTTAATTGAACGTGCAAGTGCTTGTGAATGTAAAGTAAGTATTAGCCTCATAATAGAACCTGATGTGTGCTTTTATAGGCAGGGTTTGCCCTAGTCGCCCGGGATCTGCAGAGTTACTCGCCGCTTGGCGTTGTCCGCTTCATCCGCCTGAAGAATCAGGAGACTAGGGTCTGGGTCGTCTCACAACGGTCGAGTGTTTAGTGGACAGAGGATGAAAGGCCCGTTTTGCTCCATGGACCAGTTCGGCCTCGTCTTTCGACCCAACTACTATTCGGCCCACACACTATTCGGCCCAACTACTGTTGGGCCCCCAACATGTCCCTGGACTTTGATCGGCTGTCCAATTCGTTCGGAGTCCTAACCCTTCATTTCTCTTCGGGATAACTCCCAAAAATCTCGTAATTATCAAGTTATGACACATCATCTAGGGAGTCGTGTCGTAATAATAATGACAACTTTCATTTCTTGAGATCTGTGCTGAATCGTAACCGTTGAATTCCAAACGTTTCTAATCGTACGGTTGAACACGAACGTTCGCGTTTCCGTTGTCCAAACGTCATATCTCCTCTCTTATAAATATCAGTTTTTCCCCCCAAACCTTGTCATCATACATTCAAAAAGGGAATACTCTACAAATTTTTCTCTAGCCCAATCAATCGCGGTTGTCAACATCCTTCTTCGTCTCAAGTTTAAATCTCTTACTCGTCTTCATCACAAGTAAGTTCCTTGAACTATTTTATCCGTAACTGAATATTTGCTAGAAATCGTGCCTATTTTCCCTGCGAATGTGGCTTATAATATTCATGCTTAGAACCCTCTGTTTAGGAGTACATGCGTTTATGAACATGCCTGCAGATAAACTTGTAGTCGTGCCTGTAGATAAGTCTGTCCGTTAGAACAATCTTCGGGATGAGTCTGTCCCTAGAACAATCTTCGGGAGAGGCTTGTCCCTAGAACAGTCTTCGGGATAACCTGAACGTTTTAGGAATCCCTCCTATTCTTTGACTTAGACGTTAGTGACTTCCCCGACCGATCCAAGAGCCCTCTGTACTCGGTGTTTCTGTTTTCATTTCTTTTCTTAGACTTTCCCGAGTACACGGCTAATTTCTTCACATACTGATGCAGGAATTATGGATCGGTCGCCTTCCGGATCTGGACGGTCGCCTAGATCTGTGTCTCCAGAAAGGTCTTTTTTTTTCAACGCTGGCGATTACCCAGCGGCGAATCATCCTACTCAACTATCCAAGGACCGGGTAGCCAAGTTTGCAAAGGAATATGAGATCCCGACGGGAGCATGGCATACTTACATGCCAAAGGCGAGCGATCGGATATGGCACAATCCGCCCGTACCGAAGGGCTATAGGCAGGTAGCTACAGGGATTTCTGAGGCGGCTCTTAAGTGCGGCTTTCGGGTCCCTATGCTTTCCTTAATAAAGAAATTGTTCGCCCAAATGGGGATTGCCCTGGGTCAGATGGACCCGAACGGGTTTTTGCACATGAACGGCTTCCAATGCCGGTGCCTCGCCGCCAACGTCGACCCGACCCCCTCATTATTCTAGCATCACCAAGATTTCAGAAAAAATGGCAAGAACAAAGGCTTCTATTCCATCGCCCGCCGAAACAATAGGGTTGAATGGGTGGAGACCAAATCGAACAATAAGGGCAGCCACGATAGGTGGTGTTACATTTCGGGCCCGAAGATTGCGGCCGCGTCCCAGTGGCGTGTGGTCGATCCTACTGTTCGGGTGGTTAAACCTACGTTGTCGGGCGGGGAATTGTACGAGTACGACCGCTTATGTCGTTTTTGAAAGTGTTTGTCCTAAATCCAATCATGAATGATGAGTTAGGAAGAACTTTCTTATATTCTTATTTGATTTCATTAATGTTAATAAAAGACTTGTTTTGTTTTTATTACGGGCTTTATCTATTTAAAGTGTTTTAAATAAGATGTTCCATAGTTTAGAGTAAAGCTTCTAGAATTATAATGAGATTATAATAGTGAGATCTAGAAGATTATAACTCTAGACTTAAACAGTTCCTGATCATAGGATAACTAATCGGAAGTTGGTGAATCCGCAAAGATTGGTACATACTATGCTTGCTCCCGTCAGGAGGATGTCTGTTCTCATAGGCATTTGTGTGGTGACACTATAGCTAGTATGTAGGTGCTTGTTAGGGAATAAGTTCACTGAACATGACTCGATAAGTTGAATAGCTAATGGAGTTTACTCACGTGTCAATAGTTATTCACTGAGTTATAGTTGTACAAGTATCCTTAGACTTGAGATCGTTAGAGTTATCTTGTATATAATGAACTATGCTTTGGATTAGTCCTTAGTCTCAAGGGCATCCATTAGGTCTATTCTGGGCATAGGGATTTGTGTATGGAGATAGTTAACGTCAATAGAGGATCTACCCCTTCCAGTATAGGAAGAGAATATCCTATGTTATTCTTAGTATGCGAGTTCTGGAATCTCTGGCCAGAGTGTATGAAATTAGAAAGGAGTTTCTAATTTGCATTAATATGAACTTAGCATTATGAATAAGAAATCATATGATTAAGTTTGATAAGGCCTGACACGAGATCCATGCCTTATATTTAATCGGGATATTGTAGGGTAGAAGGAATTGATTGTACTGAAACTAGTCACTGACAGGTTCTTGGTATTCTAAGCAGTGAATTCATATTATTCGGATAGTCACGATATGTTGAGAAGCATCACTCACGATGTAGAATAAATATAATTAATCAGTTAATTATATTTAATGAATTATTAGAATTCATATAAATAATAAATAAAAGTTTATTATTATTTATTTTTCTACTACCGGCTTAATATTGAACCTACAGGGTCACACCATAAAAGAATATTTTCTTTGATGAAAAGATTTAAATTATGAGAGAGGAAGAATTATTTTCTAAATAGTTTAGAAAAAGAAATAATGATTAAAATAGTTTTAATCATTATTAAAGCATTTTAGAAATGTGGGGTTAATATATATATATTATTAAAAACCCTAAAAGAGCCCTATAAATAGAATGAGATAGTTCATTCTAAGGCTCATCCTATTTTGTGAAAAAACCTAAAAAGGAGCTAGCCTCCATCTCTCTCTCTCTCTCTCTCTCTCTCTCTCTCTCTCTCTCTCTCTCTCTCTCTTCTCTCTAAAAGGTGTTAGAGATTTTTTGAAGAAATCATCGAAGAAAAATTCTTGGTGGATACCGGTAGAGTGC
The DNA here is from genome assembly GCA_030848705.1 of Heracleum sosnowskyi. Lineage (NCBI taxonomy): Eukaryota > Viridiplantae > Streptophyta > Magnoliopsida > Apiales > Apiaceae > Heracleum > Heracleum sosnowskyi. Next base: position 389,400 of record JAUIZM010000017.1, on the reverse strand, counting down.
TTCACACTCTGAGGAGCAACTGCTTGAAACCATCGTTTTAAAGCTTCGATTCTCAAGGTATGGTTACGATTCCCCTCGATCTAGATTTTATATGTTTTTTTTCTATATGTGCGATACATGGTTTTTACGGAATAAATGTTATTTCACGCTTCCGCTCATCCGTAAATTCCTTCAGTTTTGATATGGACGAGACTTAGGGCTTGCCCTCATAGGGGTAAGGGCGCGCTCCTTTAGGCCGTCCACCCCTTGAGGGCGCATCCTCTTGGTTTTAAGTAGCTACTTGGTGGTGAAGGATGGCTCCCTTGGTTTGATACTGGCAAGATATTGAAGAATTCTCCCTTAGGATGTGCCCTAAGGGAGGGATGTCCGTGGTTGAAGACCTCCAGGGGTTTGCCTGATGATTGAAGGCCTCCTCCTGTATTCAATGGGCGCGTCTTCATTGGGGATGTGGGGTGAACCTTGGTGTGTGCTTTGGGAGCTCTGTTCCTGTACTCAATGGGCGCGTCCTCATTGGGGAACTTTGGAGTAATCCTGCACTTTGCACCCAAACGCTTGGGATCACTTGTCTTGTAATCTGGTGGGTGTTTCTCATTCGGGGGACAATGATGCGTCTGACATTTGGGGTAAGTCATGGCTATACCTGCGTCTATGAATTAAGGAAATAGCCGATAACGGATGGGACTAGTCATCGACGGGGGAAGTTTCCTTATTCGTGAAGTCCTGACGTCATAGACGAGCCTTGGGCCTTTGTGACTAGGCCTCATCGTCAGACATTCCTAAAGAGAGTCAGAATCTAATTATGGAAGGCGGTGGAAGACTTCTTATGGGCTTCGAAAATCAGAGACCAAGCCCATGGAGGTAACTTTCTCTTCAATAACTACGTTGGGCTTGATCCCTTATAAATACGGGGTGCGTAGGCACATTGTGGGGGGTTGGAAGCGAAGAGCTCAGCGAACCATCACCAAGAAAACCCTTGTAATCTCAGCCCCCAATTCGAAATATTATTTGCATGAGTTTTTGACCATTGATCTGGGTTCTACAAGTGTTGTGGATCATCTAGGTATTTTTTTCATAATTTTGTGATGTGTAGATTATTTGTTATGAATTTTTTAAAATTGTTTTAATTAAAATTCATAAAATAATTATGCATGTTGAAATATATGAATTAAAATTTGCACAAGGACCCCATAGATACTTGCTTATTTTTACTTTTGTTTGATTTCAGAAATCATATTATTTTGATTTTTTATTAATTTATTAATTAATTGTTAATTAATTTATTAATATTAAAATAAAATAATAATAACAATAAAGGGCATTAATGACTAAACAATTTTTTTTTAAGTGTTATTAATGCTAAGTAAGTTACAAACATTAAAAAAAAAAAAAAAAAAAACTGCTCCTGTTGCTGTCCGCGCGCGCGCGTGGCGCGCAACCGCTGAGAAGGGCCTGTAACGGGAATGCGTTATAGGGCCTGTAACGCATGAGCGTCATGCGTTACACAATTAATAGCTTTTAATTGTTGTAACGCATGAGCGTCATGCGTTACAGCCCCTCTGTCCACATTAAATTTGATTTTTTTGGGAGTTTGGTAACTCCGTTTTGGGCGTTCAATATACCGTTGGATTCGTTTTTCCGAGACGGATCTAATGGAGTGGTCAAATATTTTTTATATAAAAGTTTGGAACTGTTTATAAATAAATCCATACATCATTATATCATTGTATGACATGATATTACTTGCATGCTTACTTGTTTATTTATTTTTATATATGAGATATATGCCTATATTTACCATGCGATGATAGATTTAGGTGAACTTAAATCAATATAAGGCGTGCTCTAGAAAATCTAGAATAGGAATCGTTTCTTGCCTTAACAATAATATTATGAGTACAACCATGAGATTCTTATGTCTATGAAACATAGAGTGAAATACTCTTTTGATGTTGAAAATGAAAATTTCTGTCTAGGCCGTTGGGTTTTAAGCGGGACCGATGTGACCCCTCCAACACACTGGGAATTTTTCATTTAAATATCATAATTGTATTTTGTTCAAGAAAAAGAGAATCTCCTAGTAATATGATTATGGTTGTAACATAATATAATCCCTCTAAAATTAAATAATATCAAGTAGTAATTGGCCAATGACACAACGGGCTTGTGTCGGTCATAGCCTTCGAACATGGTAGAAAGTAGTTCTTATTTTTGAATCATTGTCGTTTCGTGCTACAGCCGAGGGCTTTGATTTCGAAATAAGAAATACTTGTCTATAACATAGAGATGTGTACAATGAATTAGAATCTAATGGTCGTTACGTGCTACAACCGTGGGCTGTTGGAGACTGATTCAATTGTATGAAATGTTGGGTTAGACTTGACTTAGAATATTGAGTTTGTCGTGCTACAGCCGTGACTCAATTATTCAATCTCTCTCAACAACAACAACGGAGGAGGAGGAAAAGAGAGAGATCTCTCTCAACAACAACAACGGAGGAGGAGGAAAAGAGAGAGATAGCCGAGGTTGTGTGATGGAATGTAGGATCCCTATTCCCACTAGCATTATGAATGCTTAATTTTTCCACTTAGGGGGTTGTATAAATTAGATAAACTAGTGGGAGCCACTTATGAATAAAGACCCGATTCATATAGTGTTTTAAAATGAAATTGAATATTTGCTAAGTGTTGTTATGTGTTTATCATTTACAGATTTACTATATACATTATGTCTTCTGCACTATCACTCCGGAGCATACTGGATGCTCACAAATTGACTGGTCCTAATTTTGCTGACTGGCTTCGAAACCTAAAAATTGTTCTCAGGGTTGAGAAGCTGGAATATGTGCTTAACTCACCTAAGCCTACTGAACCTGCTGACGATGCACATGATGATGAACATGTTGTGTATCGTAAGTGGATAGATGATGCAAATGTTGCTCAATGTATCATGCTAGCTTCCATGAACATTGAGCTACAGAAGCAGCATGAGCATATGGATGCTCACACTATCCTAACGCATCTACAAGAGTTGTATGATGTGGCAGGGATGACAGCTCGATATGATATATCGAAGGAGCTGTTCCGCTGTAGGATGTCTGAGGGATCGTCTGTGAATGACCATGTACTTAAGATGATCAATTTGATTGAACGTCTTGGACAACTTGGTTTCAACATGGATGGGGAGCTGAGTCAAGACTTGGTCTTGCAATCACTTCCGGGTTCGTTTTCGCAGTTTGTTGTGAACTTTCACATGAATAAGTTGGACGCCAGCCTGGCTGAACTCCACAACATGTTGAAGACTGCGGAATCGAATTTTCCCTCTAAGAAGAGTTCTGTTCTTCTAATTGGTGAAGGTTCCAATCCTAAAAAAAGGAAGAAGAACCCTCCCAAGAAGAAGAAAGTAGGTGAAAAAAGGCCGGTTCCACCAAAAGCTGAAGACCCCAAAAGCAAAGCTGTTTGCTTCCACTGTAACAAGGTGGGGCACTGGAAGAGGAACTGCAAGGTTTACCTTGCAGAATTGAAGAAGAAGAAGGGTAGTGAGACTACCGCTTCTGATTCAGGTATGTTCATGATTGAAGTGAATATGTCATTAAATCAAATTGCTACTTGGGTATTAGATACCGCCTGTGGTTCTCACATTTGCAATTCGTTGCAGGGACTAAGGAGAAGTAGGACTCTTGAGGAAGAGGAGGTGATTCTACGGATGGGAAATGGAGCAAGAGTTGCTGCTGAAGCTGTAGGATCATTTGATTTACATATGCCTACGGGCAAGACTATTGTTTTAAATAATTGTTATTTTGTTCCCTCGATTGTGAGGAATATTATTTCTATTCCCATGTTAGACTTGGCTGGATTTTCGTTTGTTATTCAGAATAATAAATGTTCAATTCTTAGAGATAATATTCTTTATGGTAGTGGTATTTTAAATAATGGTCTGTATGTATGTGACGTAGATCATAATTTACTACAAATTGAACGTACTAATAAAAGGAAAAGGGATGATGAAAATCTCACCTATTTGTGGCACTGCAGACTTGGTCATATTAGTGAGAATAGAATTCGTACATTGCATAAGGAAGGGTTACTTGAACCCTTTGATTTTGAATCATATCCTACATGCGAGTCTTGTCTATTGGGTAAAATGACCAAATCTCCATTTAGTGGACATGGAGAGAGGGCTGCAGATTTGCTAGGATTGGTACACACAGATGTATGTGGACCGATGTCTACGCAAGCCATGGGTGGATTTTCGTACTTCATTACTTTCACAGATGATCGATCTAGATTCGGATATGTGTATTTGATGAAACACAAGTCTGAAGCCTTTGAAAAGTTCAAAGAATACAAGTATGAAGTGGAAAAACAAACCAAACATAGTATTAAAACCCTTCGATCAGATCGAGGTGGTGAATACTTGAATGGTGAGTTTCTAGATTATCTCAAAGAAAATGGTATAGTCTCTCAGTGGACTCCTCCATATACTCCACAGTTGAATGGGGTATCTGAAAGGAGAAATCGAACTTTGTTAGACATGGTTCGATCCATGATGAGCTATGCAGATCTTCCAGTATTCCTTTGGGGTTATGCATTGGAAACCTCAGCATATTTACTGAATAAGGTGCCTTCCAAATCTGTTCCTCAAACTCCATATGAGATATGGAAAGAAAGGAAACCGAGTCTTAAACACGTTAAGATTTGGGGATGTCCAGCTTATGTCAAGAAAGTTGACCCTGATAAGCTAGAATCTCGATCCGTAAAATGTAAGTTTGTGGGATATCCTAAAGAGACTTTAGGGTATTACTTTTACACCGATCATAGGGTATTTGTCTCCAGACATGATACCTTCTTGGAAAAACAGTTTATCCTTGAAGGGAACAGTGAGAGCAAAATAGAACTTAATGAAGTTCAAGAAGCACAAACTACCACGGTTCAAGAGGAAACACCTGTTCAGACTGAACAACCTTCTGTGGAACAGCCCATTCGTAGGTCAGAGAGAGTGTCTCGCCAACCTGAGAGGTATTATGGCCTTGTCATTGAGAATGACAATGAGTTGTCAATCATTGATGATGACGACCCTATGACCTATAATGAGGCTATGAGTAGTGTTGACTCAGAGAAATGGCAGAGTGCCATGAAATCCGAAATGGATTCTATGTATACCAACCAAGTATGGACTTTGGTTGAAGCACCCAAGGATGTGAAGCCTATTAGGTGCAAATGGGTATACAAGAGAAAGATTGGAGCAGATGGCCAGGTGGAGACCTATAAGGCCAGGCTCGTGGCAAAAGGATTCAGACAAAGGCAATGGATTGACTTTGATGAAACTTTTTCGCCTGTAGCCCTGTTAAAATCGATTCGGATTTTGCTTGCGATTGCTGCTTACTACGACTATGAGATCTGGCAAATGGACATGAAAACAGCCTTCCTCAATGGGAAACTTGAAGAGGAAGTGTATATGACACAGGCAGAGGGTTTTGTTTCCAAAGGGAATGAACACCTAGTGTGTAAGCTGCTACGAACCATATATGGATTAAGGCAAGCTTCTCGTAGATGGAACATCCGTTTTGATGAGACAATCAAAGAGTTTGATTTTATCAAAAACATATATGAACCATGTGTCTAAAAGAAGGTTAGAGGGAGCGTGGTAACATTTCTTGTGTTGTATGTGGATGACATACTTCTGATAGGAAATGATATACCGATGCTACAATCAGTCAAAGTGTGGCTATCAAAGAACTTCACTATGAAGGACATGGGAGAAGCATCCTACATTCTCGGTATAAGATCTATAGAGATAGATCTAGAAGAATGATAGGTCTTACCCAGGGTACATACATCGAGAAAGTGCTTAAAAGGTTCAGCATGGAAAACTCCAAGAGAGGTCTCATACCAATGAGCCATGAAGTATTCCTTTCCAAGAAGATGTCTCCTAAGACACCTGAAGAAAGGGAGCGTATGAGTAAGATTCCTTATGCTTCGGCAATAGGATCTATCATGTACGCGATGTTATGTACTAGGCCTGATGTTGCTCATTCAATTAGTATGACGAGCAGATATCAGTCCAATCCAGGTGAAGACCACTGGAAAGCAGTGAAGAACATCCTTAAGTATTTGCGAAGGACTAAGGATATTTTTCTTGTTTTTGGTGGATCTGAGTTGAAAATAGAGGGTTATACTGACTCTAGTTTTCAATCAGAAAGCGATGATAGCACATCCATGTCAGGGTACGTGTTTACTCTGAATGGTGGAGCGATTAGTTGGAAGAGTTCCAAACAGTCTACAACGGCTGACTCCACAGTGGAAGCAGAGTATATAGCTGCAAGTGAGGCTGCAAAAGAAGTCGTTTGGATGAGGAAATTTGTTTCTGAGTTGGGAGTTGTTCCTAGCATTGAGGAGCCTATTGTGTTGTATTGTGATAACAACGCAGCAATAGCACAAGCCAAGGAACCTAGGTCTCATAAAAACACCAAACATGTTTTGCAGCGCTTTCATTTGATTAGGGAGATCATTGAAAGAGGAGATGTCAAAATTGAGAGAGTTGACACACATAACAACGTAGCAGACCCACTCACAAAGACATTGTCTCAGATTCACTTTGATCGTCATAAAGAGAAGATGGGTATTAGATACCAGTGTGATTAGCTTTAGTTCAAGTGGGAGATTGAAAGTGTTTGTCCTAAATCCAATCATGAATGATGAGTTAGGAAGAACTTTCTTGTATTCTTATTTGATTTCATTAATGTTAATAAAAGACTTGTTTTGTTTTTATTACGGGCTTTATCTATTTAAAGTGTTTTAAATAAGATGTTCCATAGTTTAGAGTAAAGCTTCTAGAATTATAATGTGATTATAATAGTGAGATCTAGAAGATTATAACTCTAGACTTAAACAGTTCCTGATCATAGGATAACTAATCGGAAGTTGGTGAATCCGCAAAGATTGGTACATACTATGCTTGCTCCCGTCAGGAGGATGTCTGTTCTCATAGGCATTTGTGTGGTGACACTATAGCTAGTATGTAGGTGCTTGTTAGGGAATAAGTTCACTGAACATGACTCGATAAGTTGAATAGCTAATGGAGTTTACTCACGTGTCAATAGTTATTCACTGAGTTATAGTTGTACAAGTATCCTTAGACTTGAGATCGTTAGAGTTATCTTGTATATAATGAACTATGCTTTGGATTAGTCCTTAGTCTCAAGGGCATCCATTAGGTCTATTCTGGGCATAGGGATTTGTGTATGGAGATAGTTAACGTCAATAGAGGATCTACCCCTTCCAGTATAGGAAGAGAATATCCTATGTTATTCTTAGTATGCGAGTTCTGGAATCTCTGGCCAGAGTGTATGAAATTAGAAAGGAGTTTCTAATTTGCATTAATATGAACTTAGCATTATGAATAAGAAATCATATGATTAAATTTGATAAGGCCTGACACGAGATCCATGCCTTATATTTAATCGGGATATTGTAGGGTAGAAGGAATTGATTGTACTGAAACTAGTCACTGACAGGTTCTTGGTATTCTAAGCAGTGAATTCATATTATTCGGATAGTCGCGATATGTTGAGAAGCATCACTCACGATGTAGAATAAATATAATTAATCAGTTAATTATATTTAATGAATTATTAGAATTCATATAAATAATAAATAAAAGTTTATTATTATTTATTTTTCTACTACCGGCTTAATATTGAACCTACAGGGTCACACCATAAAAGAATATTTTCTTTGATGAAAAGATTTAAATTATGAGAGAGGAAGAATTATTTTCTAAATAGTTTAGAAAAAGAAATAATGATTAAAATAGTTTTAATCATTATTAAAGCATTTTAGAAATGTGGGGTTAATATATATATATTATTAAAAACCCTAAAAGAGCCCTATAAATAGAATGAGATAGTTCATTCTAAGGCTCATCCTATTTTGTGAAAAAACCTAAAAAGGAGCTAGCCTCCATCTCTCTCTCTCTCTCTCTCTCTCTCTCTCTCTCTCTCTCTCTCTCTCTCTCTTCTCTCTAAAAGGTGTTAGAGATTTTTTGAAGAAATCATCGAAGAAAAATTCTTGGTGGATACCGGTAGAGTGCTTCACACTCTGAGGAGCAACTGCTTGAAACCATCGTTTTAAAGCTTCGATTCTCAAGGTATGGTTACGATTCCCCTCGATCTAGATTTTATATGTTTTTTTTCTATATGTGCGATACATGGTTTTTACGGAATAAATGTTATTTCACGCTTCCGCTCATCCGTAAATTCCTTCAGTTTTGATATGGACGAGACTTAGGGCTTGCCCTCATAGGGGTAAGGGCGCGCTCCTTTAGGCCGTCCACCCCTTGAGGGCGCATCCTCTTGGTTTTAAGTAGCTACTTGGTGGTGAAGGATGGCTCCCTTGGTTTGATACTGGCAAGATATTGAAGAATTCTCCCTTAGGATGTGCCCTAAGGGAGGGATGTCCGTGGTTGAAGACCTCCAGGGGTTTGCCTGATGATTGAAGGCCTCCTCCTGTATTCAATGGGCGCGTCTTCATTGGGGATGTGGGGTGAACCTTGGTGTGTGCTTTGGGAGCTCTGTTCCTGTACTCAATGGGCGCGTCCTCATTGGGGAACTTTGGAGTAATCCTGCACTTTGCACCCAAACGCTTGGGATCACTTGTCTTGTAATCTGGTGGGTGTTTCTCATTCGGGGGACAATGATGCGTCTGACATTTGGGGTAAGTCATGGCTATACCTGCGTCTATGAATTAAGGAAATAGCCGGTAACGGATGGGACTAGTCATCGACGGGGGAAGTTTCCTTATTCGTGAAGTCCTGACGTCATAGACGAGCCTTGGGCCTTTGTGACTAGGCCTCATCGTCAGACATTCCTAAAGAGAGTCAGAATCTAATTATGGAAGGCGGTGGAAGACTTCTTATGGGCTTCGAAAATCAGAGACCAAGCCCATGGAGGTAACTTTCTCTTCAATAACTACGTTGGGCTTGATCCCCTATAAATACGGGGTGCGTAGGCACATTGTGGGGGGTTGGAAGCGAAGAGCTCAGCGAACCATCACCAAGAAAACCCTTGTAATCTCAGCCCCCAATTCATCACAACCACCATACTCCGGCGACTTTCCGACGAAGAACCACCATCATAGATCTTGATTCCGGTGACGAACCTCAAACTTTGTTAATACCAAATTCCTTCGTTAACACTAATAATATAGAATACCATCATTTTCTCCTCTATAGAAGTTTGTTACTAGCTAAAAGGTATAAACAGAAAGACCTATGCAGTTGCAAGTGGGGCAAATAGGATGAGTCGGACCGGCAGTGTGTAGATAGGAGAGAGCTCCTGCAACTTCAGAGGCCACAGAAACACGGACATTCCATGTAAGTGGGAAGTCTTCATTACGGTGATGGATGTAATGAAAAAGTGTTCCATTAGGGATGAACTCATATACCAGCAAAGGAACCTCTGTCCTCAAGCAACATCCATGTAGCTTTACGATGTTCATGTGGTTTATTTGGTATAAAATTACAATCTCATTAATAAATTCTTGGATTTTGCTTTCATCTTGTTATCTTGGACTGTTTTACTGCTACTATTCTTCCATCTTTTAACATTCCTTTATAGACAGTACCCTGTCCTCCTTGTCCAAGGATTCGATCTACATTATAGTTGTCGGTTGCCTTTCTCAGCTCCTTTGAAGTAAACAATTTGGTTGTCTCAACATTATTTTCACTAGAAGACACTTGTTGATGCAATAGCAGACCACCATTTCTCACAAAAAAACTTCTCCTGTTTTTTGTTCTTCTTTCTTCGTTTTATTACTTTCTTCAAACACCACACATAGCACAGTATCGACATTACCCCTATTGTTACAGAAACTATGAATTTTCAAATAAATAAAACTGTTAAAATACGAACAAATTTTATTAATACCACCATAACAATTATATATAACTCAAATTAACACTCAAGCATGCTCATCTATGTAAATTTATAAACTCAAAAGACAACCCCTTTTCCACTAATCTCCTAATTGATTTGAATTTTGAGTGTTTAAACATGCATTTAGAACTCTTCATGAAGGGATCAAGTTCCAACCAAGACCCGTCACTTATAAATAATGAATTCAGTTTTTGAATGATCAACCAACTTAAAATAAACCCTTGGAACAAAATATTGAACTGCACTACCAAATTGTTCTGCAATCTATATTACCCTAATCATTCTACTAAACATGAAATCATTAGACCGTGCCTACATAGAAGCCAGTTACACATGCAGTATTTCGTTAACAATATTGCTGAATCTTTAGACCTTACCTATATAGACGACAATTATCAAGTATACAGCCTTTTCATATCCATTTAGCTCTGCAGATGATTCTTGCACAAACAATAACACTAGCATCATCCGTAGCACCAACAGTATAGCCATTTCTGCTATTGTGTTATTATCGAAATCGATTTTCGTAACTATAAGATGAACTTAAAAAAAATGGACACAATGGTGATGTTTTCTGATTCATTTGACAGGATATGATAATCAGAAAACCTTTAATGAGGGTATAGAACTCGGAAAGAAAAATGAGAGTGTAATTTTATTTATAGCAATGTTGTGGAATAAAAAACGTACTTGTAAATTTACCGCTAGGGTTTAAGAGCTTTCGAGTTTTAATGGCTGCTCTTGTTGTCGGGGACTAACTCGATCCTAACAAGATGCCTACGTATCTCTATGATGGTGGTTCTTCGTCGGAAAGTCGCCAGAGTATGGTGGTTGTGATGAATTGGGGGCTGAGATTATAGGAGTTGTTTCCATATCAAGCCAATAAAACGTAGTTCTTGGTGTTGCCCTCGGGGCTATGGCGGCAGGGACACACCAAGGACGTAGTGACTTGTACATATGTCCTTATTCCAGGATGAAGTCTAAAACGTTGTAGATGACGTATGGAGCTGTGTCCAAAACGTAGTTCTGAGATGAGGGGTCAGACCCTTTATATAGGCGTTTAAAAGCCTAATGGATAAGTATTGATTTCTTTGAAGGATAAGTCTTATCCTTGACGGTGGATAAGTATTGACTTTCTTAAAGGATAAGTCTTATCCTTGACGGTGGATAAGTATTGACTTTCTTGAAGGATAAGTCTTATCCTCGACAGTGGATAATGATAAATTCTAGATCCTTCATTATAGGAGTTGTTTCCATATCATAACGGACTTGTATTGAAACAAGCCCACTTGTATTAGAACAAGCCTGTATTGGACGTCTCCTAATACACGTTGTACTTCTAGCCCAAATATCAATTACAAAATTAATATTTAATTAGAGTTTCGGGCCTTATTAATGGGCCTTATTTATGGACCATCTAGGTTTAATTAATGTAATATTAATTATGTCTTTAGGGTTATTTTTAACCCATATCATTTGCCCCCCAACTTCTATGATAATGCACTAGGATTTCATAGAAGTTATACCGGTCTTTTTCGAGACTTGGGGTCTTTTTATCCCTTACCTGGGACTTACTACCCTTTTTTGGGATTTTAATATACACTAGTGTTTCACGAGTATCATCTTGGTGTAAAGTGTGGAGCGACCTACACATTTACGACGACTTTGCCTTATTCGAGGCTAGCTTGACATTTGCATAAGCCTTTTGATAACTCCAGATCCCGATCTAGGACCTTCCCGGCCGATCCCACGCCTGGAAGCGGTGTCGCTGCGGTTGGGACTCTGCAAAACAACACCGGAGGGGGGTTTGGACCCTGGCGGCGCCTCCGGCGTGAGAATAAGTAACGGCTTTGGAAAGGGAGATAGGAATATAGAGAAATCTAAATATGGAGGGTGTGTGTATAGGTTAGGTGTGTAAAAGAGAATGTAACCCCTGCACCTTTCCTCCTTGGTCTATATATAGGCCCAGGATTAGGGTTTAGGGGTTGTACCTGCAATCATGAGCGTTGAATCCTAGGTAGGTAGGACACCTGGGTGATGTTGATGGATGGCACGTGTCCAGGTGACGAATTGTGGCAGCGTGTGCCAGGCTCCCGCTGGCGTGTGGTTTAAATAGGAAATAATTATCCCAATCATTAGGAATCTTTACGTGTCGTCACCAGGTGTGGCCATCCGTCATGACCTAACCACGTCATGTGCCAATGTGTAGCCTTCATGTGAGTTATTGCCTTTGTCGCCAGGGATGGATTAAACTCTGAACTTAAGCCCAACCTGTGAGCTCGAGTTTTGTAGGTGAGTCCGGACTACGATATGAGTTCGGACTTATTGATGGACCCGGACTCCGATATGAGTTCGGACTGGTAGATGAGCCAGGACTCCAATATGAGTTCGGACTAGTAGATGAGCCAGGACTCCAATATGAGTTCGGACTAGTAGATGAGCCAGGACTCCGATACGGGCTAGGACCTGAAGGTGAGTCATGACAAAACATGAATCCAGACTAGTTAGTGGACCCTGATTGAGATATGAGTCCGGGTTCTGTGGTAGTGATCCGGGGTCCAGGACGGGTCTGGGCTATACATAGCCTATCATTTGCCCCCCACTCCCTTATGCAGATTTTCTGGATGGGGGAGTAGAAGCTCTTGAATAGGTAACGTGGAAAAAATTTCTGGCTGGATTGTTGCCCCCCAACCCGGATTGATATCAAAGATGGCAACCCGGGGTTGAGAGTGAGTCTTTATTCTCTCAAGTCCAAAGCTTTGGGGCTTCGGGTGACTTGGAGAAAATTTCTGGCCTGATTGTTGCCCCCCAACCCGGATTGTTTTCGAGGATGGCAATCCGGAGTTGACAGTGGGCCTTGATTCTTTCTCAAGTCCAAAGCTGTAGGGCTTTGGGTGACTTAGAGAAAATTTCTGGCTTGATTGTTGCCCCCCAACCCGGATTGTTATCAAAGATGGCAACCCGGGGTTGAGAGTTAGTCTTTATTCTCTCAAGTCGAAAACTTTGGGGCTTCGGGTGACTTAGAGAAAATTTCTGGCCTGATTGTTGCCCCCCAACCCGGATTGTTTTCGAGGATGGCAATCCGGAGTTGACAGTGGGCCTTGATTCTTTCTCAAGTCCAAAGCTGTAGGGCTTTGGGTGACTTGGAAAAAATTTCTGGCTTGGTTGTTGCCCCCCAACCCGGATTGATATCAAAGATGGCAACCCGGGGTTGAGAGTTAGTCTTTATTCTCTCAAGTCCAAAGCTTTGGGGCTTCGGGTGACTTAGAGAAAATTTCTGGCCTGATTGTTGAGCTCTAACCCGGAGTCAGAGTTGTAGTCCGGTCTAGTATTGAATTCTGCGACGTTGGAATTTGAATCGATTTCTGATTACTTTCCCTCTTTTATTTTGAAAATATGCCACTCCAATTTCTCTTGGAAATTGTACTCGCCCGCTGTCAGTAATTATTGTACTGTCTCTTTATATTTTTCATTTTCTCTTTTTCTCATTTATTCCTCCAATTAGGGCGTGCCAGCTGTCCTTGTAGCAGTTACTTTTCATCCTTTATAAAACCCTCATTTTTCCTCTTCTTTTCTTTTTACCTTCTCCAAACTCATCTTTCTTCCTTGGCCGATTTCCCTCTCAGGCGACCTCCAATTTTCCTTTGTGAAGACTCTGCATCGTCCCGTTATTCGTAAGTTTTCGCCGCCTTAGTCTGCTACTGCCCTGTCTTTCCGTTCTCTTCTTAATATCCATTTTGCTTTATGTTGCTCTTGACTGTCCATTTTCGAATTGGGGGTTATGAACAGTTGGGTGTATGATTCTGTGATATTTTGGTTTTGGTTTGTATGTCGAGTATGCTCCTGTCACTTGTGGTTTTTGGAACAGTTGCATGTGTTATGTTTTGGCTGATTTGGGGTTTTTGATTCTGGGTTTGTCATGATGTTCTTGGTGTTCTTGTTTTGGGCGTTTTATGAGTTATAAGTATATCTGTATGTATCTCGCTTTTGATCTTATGTTTGTGTATGTCCTTTTGTGTTTGTGTTTTTGGCGTTTAAACTCTGAAATGGCCCGGGCTTAGTATTTGTGTATAATCTAATTTTTGGATTGGGCTCCTGTTTGGTTCCGGGGGGATTGTGACTTGTATTGTGTTTATGTAGTTTTGTTTTGATGATTGAGGTTATGACTTCTATACAAGTTCGGGGTTGGTATTTGTGGTTCGTATGTAGTTTTTGGGTTTCGTGCCTCAACAAAACATTAACATGTATGAAATCATGTACTATTTGAAGCATAGAACTGAATAAACTAACCATAGTTAATCCGGATTCTTGATAGGTGTGTATGGTTCGGATAGTGAAGCGTGCGAACAGGGTGTGTGTTCCACTTTCTGAAAACCATAGTAGTAATTCCTTCTCCTCTTGCTCTTCTTCTTCGTCATCTGACCAAAATCTACACCTTGAACTTGTAGATCTAGATTGGTGCATAATGTCTACTAGCTCGGATCCCCCAGTAGTAACCCAGTTGAATGAGAGGGTATTAGCTTCAGGCCGTTGTCTTATAACCCCGTTAGGATTTTACCACGATACTGATTATATGTTTGTAAAGAAACCCTCTGATTATGATCATAATCCATACTATCAAAACCTCTTTAATCACTATAACAATAACCATGGTGCCAATGGGATACCCGGGCCTACTAACAAAGAAGCCATGGACCGGGCTTTTAGTGAACTTGCTGTTGGCCGGGCTTCCAATCCACTAAAAATGCCCTTCGCTGATCTCCCAAGAGAAGAGATGGATATTGCCATTCGGGCTGCCTTCCAACTTGGTCCTGAAATTGACTGGAGATGGCCCGGGCCTAATGAACATATATATGACCGGGGTGATGATGGATATGTGGGAGTTTGGCTGGAACATCTTCGGTCTGGTTGGAATCCCCAATGCCACAACTTTGTAAAACATCTTTTTAAGTATGAATATGAGATATCTATTATGCAAGTGACCCCAAACGGAATCAAATGGATTATTTGGTTCTTGGCATGCTGTGAAAAGTCCGAGTATATTCCCACCTTCAGACTTTTCCACCAACTTTTTCAATTAGTTCGGTCCAATAAGAAACCCCTTTATGAGCTTAGATTCCGTGCTAAGGAGTGTGGTTTTCCCTCCGGGTCTGCCCAACCTGTAATTCAACAAAGCACCTTGAAAGGTTGGTCCGGAGAGGTTCTGATGTTGAAGGGCTGGGATCTTGGTGGTATGCCCCACATTGTTTTGGATAAAGAAGCCAAGGTTTTTGAGACATGTAAGTTGACGGGTTCCGCATTGAGAAGAATTCGTAAGTTTTGTGGGAGTCTTGGGTTTCAATGTACCCGGGATACCTTTATGGATCATAAGAAACTGTTTGAGCTAGGATGTAAGTTTGTTTACCTTGTATTCTCTACTCTGCACTTTCACTGTTTTATATCCCGGGCTCTTTCTAACTTTTGTGTTATTTCAGGCTTTCCTCACTACAAACCGGAGTTGGAGGATATCATGTCTTCCAATACTTTTTCCTTGTGTCTAAGGAAGATTTCAGGGGTCCATAATGACAAGGCGAAGAAGCTTGGCGAAGGATCCGGGTCTAGTGCTATGAAAGAAGGAGGTGCTGAGTCCGGTACTCCGATCTTAAACCATCCCGCCCCTAATGTTGAAGCTGTTGATATTGAAACTCTTGACATTCCTGATGACCGGACCCCTAAGAAGAGGAGGATTCATGTGGGTCGCAAACCGCCCACTAAGCCCCGGGTTGAAGTTGTTGCGGAGAAAATCATTTCTGATGACAAAGGTAAAGGTCCTGGTGGACAGCCGGTCATGGTTGGATCCTGTGATTTGAAGAAGCTTGCCAGTATGGCCTCTGACATTCCCACAGATGAAGATGTTGAAGAAATGAAGCGGGCCGGGGTTATAGCTGTTCTTAAACGTGCAATTGGGTACTGGGGTCATGTAAGTATGGTTTTTCCTTGTGAATTTGAGTTCTTAATTTTCGTTTCACTCATATGTATGTTTGCAGTCCGGGGCACTGATCAGTGGAGCTGCAACTGTTTTTGTCCATGAGTTGGAAAGCTTGAATCAAGAATTGAAGGAGAAAGAGGACCGGAATCAAAGCCTGGAAAATGAGTTGTCCTCATTGAAGATGACTTATGATAGTAAGGTTGCTGATTTGGATTCTGAGATTTCTAAACTTAAAGCCCAGGTCGCGAGCGTTACGGAGGAGTCCGGGGTTATGAAGGATAAATTTGAAGATTTGCAGGCTAAGCTTAACAAGTCAAAGGAGGAGATTGTCGCCGAGTTTCAGAAATCTGATGCCTATGACCTAGCTATTGCTGAAGCCGGTGCTCCTGAGATTTACCGGACATTTGTTGTTGCTGAGAAGCATCTCAAGACCGACCCGGGCGCTTGCTGGGAATCCTTCATAGACCATTTTGTTGCAGCCAAAAAGGACATTGAGGACGGCCTTGGAGAGCCCATGCCTTATGACGGCCCGAATCCCTTTGTCATCCCAGCTGGTCCGGATTCTCCTCAGCCTTCTAAATGAACTATTCACATTCCGGAATGAACTAATGCAACTGCGTTTGCTTTTTGGGGTTGCATTCCCATGTAACTTTGACATTTTTGCTTTTGACCCATCGATCTCAACATTAGAAGTGTTTCCGGGTTGTATTGACAATCCGGGCTTCTGTCTTTACTTTTATCTTGGGAAAGTGTTTTCATAACATTTGGAGAATGTTTCCTGGCTATTTGTATAGCCTGGGTTCTCATTGTTGTTTTGATATTAATATCTTTGCCTGGTTTATTTTTCTTGTTTCCACCTCTCATGGTTTCTTTGCTTTTGTACTTTGAATAATTTCCAAAATATCTTTGGTTTAGTGCATATTGCTCGTGAATCCGGTCTCGTAGCTTGGTTCTGGACCGGACTCTTGATTTTGTACTTAGAATAGAATCTAAGATTTTCATTTGATGCGTATTGCTCGTGAGTCCGGTCTCATAGCTTGGTCCTGAGCCGGACTCTTGATTTTGTACTTAGAATAGAAGCTAAGCTTTTCATTTGATGCATATTGCTCGTGAGTCCGGTCTCATAGCTTGGTTCTGAACCGGACTCTTGATTTTGTACTTAGAATAGAAGCTAAGATTTTCATTTGATGCGTATTGCTCGTGAGTCCGGTCTCATAGCTTGGTTCTGAGCCGGACTCTTGATTTTGTACTTAGAATAGAAGCTACGATTTTCATTTGATGCGTATTGCTCGTGAGTCCGGTCTCATAGCTTGGTTCTGAGCCGGACTCTTGATTTTGTACTTAGAATAGAATCTAAGAATTTTATTTGATGCATATTGCTCGTGAGTCCGGTCTCATGGCTTGGTTATGAGCCGGACTCTTGATTTTGTACTTAGAATAGAATCTAAGAATTTAGTTTGATGCATATTGCTCGTGAGTCCGGTCTCATGGCTTGGTTATGAGCCGGACTCTTGATTTTGTACAGAATAGAATCTAAGAATTTAGTTTTATTGCGTATTGCTCGTGAGTCCGGTCTCATGGCTTGGTTCTGAGCCGGACTCTTTATTTGCATATTGCTGGGGACCCTGGCTTCGTGATATGCCTATGGCTCTGAGCCAGGGTTAATAGAGTTGCATATTGCTCGTGAGTCCGGTCTCATGGCCTGATTCTGAACCGGACTCTTGATTTGCATATTGCTGGGGATCCTGGCTTCGTGATATGCCTATGGCTCTGAGCCAGGGTTATTACAAGAAGTTGAATTTTACTGGAAATTAAAAAGGACATGATAATATGAAAGGAAAACAAAACAACGAGACCGGATTTATTTATAGAAAAATCAGGAATACAAAGCTCTTATTCTAGTCTGGGCTTTTGGGAGCTCCTTATTCTCTATCCGGTCGCTGCCATCTTCTTACTGGTAGAATTTTCGGAGTCTAAGGCCATGCCAAGTATTGGGGACCTCAGAGCCATCCAAATGAACCAACTTGTATGTTCCAGCCCGGATTACCTCCATTATCTTATAGGGTCCTTCCCACTTTGGCATGAGTTTTCCGGTATTGGTAGGATCAGACGCCTCCGTATCACGAAGGACCAGGTCTCCAACTTGAAAGTTCTTAACCCGGGCCTTCTTCCCAAAGTACTCTCTAGTTTTTTCCTTGTATTTTTCCATCCTCTCAATAGCTTGATCCCGGACTTCGTCGATCAAAATCAAGTTAGTCTGCAACCCTTCTTCATTAGCTATTTCTTCAAAATTTATGGCCCGGTGGGAAGGATTTCCCACTTCAATTGGTAGTAAAGCTTCAGTGCCGTAGGCAAGTTTGAATGGGGTTTCACCAGTGCTAGTCCGGGGACTAGTCCTATATGCCCATAACACGTTTGGCAGCTCCTCGGGCCACTTATTTTTGCTTTCCTGTAGTCTCTTCTCGATTCCTCTAAGCAAAATCCGGTTTGTAACTTCAACTTGGCCGTTTCCTCTTGGGTATGCAACCGATGACTTTTTGTGCTTAATTCCCCTTTCTTTCAGGTAGCCTTCGAACTCGGATCCCACAAATTGTGGCCCATTATCAGAAATTAGGACCATTGGTAGCCCGAACCTCATTAGGATGTTGTCCATAAACCGGATGCAATCCTGCTGGTTGATTGTTCTCATTGCCTTAGCTTCAGCCCACTTGGTCATATAATCAATTGCCACTAGCAAATATCTCAGATCACCTTTAGCCCGGGGGAAGGGACCCATGATGTCAATTCCCCAGACTGCGAATGGTATTGGAGACAGGACTGAAGAAGGCATGACCGGGCTCTGTCTTGGTACATTACTGAACAGTTGGCACTTCTTACACTTTTTCACGAAATCTACAGCATCATTGTGTATTGTTGGCCAGTAGTAACCTTGTCTGATAATCTTGTGTGCCAGGGCTTTGGCAGCCATATGGTCACCACATATGCCTTCATGAACTTCTTCCAAACAATATGTAGCTTCCACCGGTCCAACACACTTCAAAATTGGTGCAGAGTAAGTCCGGCGATAAAGCATTCCATCTTCCAGAAAAAACTTAGCGGCCTTGGCCTTCAACCTTTGAGCTTGGTTCTTGTCAGACGGGAGTTCTCCTTTGTCCAGATATACGACTATTGGAGTCATCCAACTAGGCTGGTCGTCTATCTCCATTATTTCTTCTTTCTCCACCGTTGGTTTTTCCAAATCTTCAAAGTAGACCGAACTATCCAATTCTGCTGAATTTTGGACTAGTTTGGATAGAATATCGGCCTCAGTGTTATCTTCTCTACTGACTTGGATTATTTCAAATTGTGGTATTACGGCTAGGTGACCTTGAACCAGGGCTTGGTACCTTCCCAAAATTGGGTCTTTCGCGACATAATCTCCAGTTGTTTGCTTGACCACTATTTGGGAATCGCTGAAAATCTTTAGCTTTTTCACTCTCAGGTTTCGGGCTAGGCGGAGTCCGGCTAAAATAGCTTCATACTCCGCCTGATTGTTTGTTGCTTGGAATTGAAATCCGATTGCTTGCTTTATCTTAAAACCGTCCGGGCTCTTGAGTACAAGTCCGGCTCCCGATCTCTCGCTTGTTGATGAGCCGTCGACATGCAACATCCAGGTTTCATGATCAGGTGTGGGCTCTTCCCCGGGTTCTGCCTCCATTAAAGTGTGAACAGGTTCGGGAAAAGAACATTCCACAATAAAGTCGGCTAGAACTTGAGCCTTGATTGATGTTCTTGGGACAAAGGTGAGGGAGAATTGGCTTAACTCAATAGCCCAGTTAACCAATCTTCCCGAGATATCAGGTTTGTGAATGATTTTCCTGAGTGGTTGATCAGTTATTACCTTAATCTCTCTCCCTTGGAAATAATGTCTCAATTTACGAGATGCAGTTACCAAAGCGAAAGCAAATTTTTCAAGGTTCGGATAACGTATCTCAGCATCCTTGAGCACTTGGCTCACATAGTAGACTGGTTTCTGCTGGCCTTCATGATCCCGGATTAGAGCTGCCCCCACAGTCAGGCTTCCTGCAGAGAGATAGAGGCTGAGTGGCTCTCCGGGTTCTGGTTTGGTCAAAACCGGTGGTTCGGCTAGGTATTCTTTAATTGATTCAAAAGAGCTCTGGCACTCCGGACTCCAAATAATCTCCTTTTTCTTCTGAGCTCCTTTAAGCAGTGTAAAGAAAGGTAAGCAGCGTTCAGCAAGTTTAGGGATGAACCTTCTTAAAGCCGCCAGGGACCCGGCTAGCTTCTGTATGTCCTTCTGAGTCCGGGGCTCCTTCATTTCTCTTATGGCCTTGATCTTTTCCGGGTTAGCTTCAATTCCTCTTTGACTAATCATGAATCCCAAAAATTTTCCAGCCTCCACCCCGAAAGTGCATTTCTCTGGGTTCAGCTTCATTTCTTGCTTCCTTAGGTTGTCAAAACATTCCTTCAAGTCAGCAATGTGGTTCTGAACTTTGGTGGACTTGGCTATCATGTCATCAACGTAGGATTCCAGGTTTCTTCCTAGCTGACTCTTGAATATTTCCACCATAGCTCGCTGGTATGTGGACCCAGCGTTCCTTAGTCCAAATGGCATGAGTTTGTAGGCATAAACAGCCCGGTGTGTGATGAATGCAGTCTTGGCTATATCAGCCGGGTTCATTTTGATTTGATTATAGCCGGAGAAGGCATCCATGAAGCTCAGCATAACATGCCCGGCTGTTGCGTCTATGAGCTGGTCAATACTTGGAAGTGGGTAAGGGTCTTTTGGACAGGCAGCATTTAGATCAGTGTAGTCCACACACATTCGCCACTTTCCATTTGGTTTCTTGACTAAGACTACGTTCGCAAGCCATTCCGGATATTTGATTTCACAAATTATATCTGCTTTGAGAAGTTTTTCAACCTCTTCATCGATTGCCTTTTGTCTTTCTGGGGCAAAGCTTCTCCTCTTCTGCTTTACCGGCTTCTTTCTAGGGTCAACATCTAAGCTGTGCATAGCAACTGACTCCTGGAGTCCGGGCATGTCGTCCGGGCTCCAAGCAAAAACGTCTGCATACTCCCGGAGTAACTCAGTTAACTCCTTCTTGAATACGGTGTCCAGCCCGGTTCCAATTTTAACCTTCCTCTCCGGGTTCCCTTCTTCTAACTCGATGGTTTCGAGTTCAACAGCAGCTTCCACCTTTCCCATTTCTGATTTTGAAACATATTGTTGAACCCGGGCTTGCACCACCTGGTCAAGGTAAGTCTGGGCTGATGTATTTTCTATGTTTTGGACTTCCTTTCCGGATTCTTTTTTCTGGTTGTACCTGTGCTTCTTTCTGCTGATGTTCTTCTGGTAAGAGTTCGCCTTCCTTTTGTTCTCCGGGTCAGTCTCAGCCATGACCAAGGCCTGGCCATAGCATCTGCTAGCCATCTCGAAATCTCCCCGGACTTCGCCAATTCCTCCGGGTGTTGGAAACTTAAACTTTAGATGTGGGGTTGATGTTATAGCTTGGAGCTTTGTCAAGGCTGGCCTTCCCAAAATGACATTATACGAGGAGGGAGTGTTGATGATATAGAATTTGACCAGGTTGCTAACCTGCTTCGGGAAAGTGCCAAACAGTACTGGTAGATAAAGGGTTCCTTGGATGGGGACCAAGTTGTTCCCGAATCCATAGAGGGGATCCTCCCTGCAATCATTCATTCTTATGCTGCCCAGCTGCATCCGGTCCATTGTATGTTTGAAAAGAATGTTGACAGAAGATCCATTATCAACGAGGACTCTTCTGACCTCATTGTCTGCTATGTCAAGACTCACAACCAGGGCTTCGTTGTGGTTCGGGTTGATGCCTTCAAAGTCATCTTTGCTGAAGGTTATTACTTGTTCCGGACAGGCCTGCACCATCATTACTTCGTCTCCGGAGTCCGGGCTTCTCGGAGGTGAATTTGATCCTCCCATTACCACATTCACAACATTCTTGTCTTTTCCGGACCCCTCTCCTCGATCCGCAACCCTCCGGGCTACATACTGCCCCATGTTGCCTTTTTTGATTTGGTCTTCAACAAAGAATTTCAGAGAGAGACAATTTTCGGTTGTATGCCCGTGGGTTTCGTGGTAGTCACAATGTTTGTGAACTGACCGGTTTTCTGGGGCTGTGAGCATTGGTTTGGGAGGGTAATAGAATGGTTTGTCGCGTACCTCTTTAAGAATGTCCGCGCGAGCCCGGTTGAGAGGAGTCCAATTAGGCTCGGGTCTGGGCTCACGCTTGGGTTTGGTCTGTCCGGACTCATTCTTTTGACTAGAGTCCGGGAGAAGAGCTGGTACTGTAAGCTGGGAGCTTTGGATGTAGTTGCTTTGTCTGTTGGGCTTAAACTTTTTATCTTGGTGGAAATTGTTTTTTGGACGGTCATCAGTCCGGGTTGGAGAGAGTCCCTGTCTGGTCATCCTCATAGCTTGAAGGACATCTGTTTCTTTGATGAACCGGGCTGCCATGGAATAGGCCGCCGCCAGGCTCTGTGGCTCCTTGTGGATGAGGTCAAGGACATATCTTTCATTGTTGTCCGGGTCCAGATTCCTTCTGAAAATTGTGAGTGCTTCACGCTCATCCAGGTTGTTCACATTGTTGATTGCTTCCTGGAAGCGTTTCATATAAGCGGCCAACGCCTCTCCCCGAGCTTGCCGGACTGTTTCTAGGTGGCACATGTGCATTTCATGGGTCTTATTGGCTCGGAAGCGTCTCAAGAAGGATTCCCGAAACTGCTTCCAATTGTGGATGCTTCGAGAAGGGATTCGGCTGAACCATCTCTGTGCCCCGGATTTGAGGGTTGAGGCGAAAAACCTGCATTTAGTTAGATCATTGTAATAATATATCATTGCAATTTGTTCAAAGTAATTAACATGCTCTTCGGGGTCACCCAAGCCATTGAAGGAATCAAAGTTGTAGTGTTTGAGATTTTTCTGCCTGGGTGTGGCCTCTAGAGAGTAGCTGAATGGTGTCAAGGTATCCCCTATATCAATTCCCGAATCCTGGCCAACTTTTTTCTGTAGTTCGTGGATCATGTCCATCAAGTCTTCCTGGGGCTCTTCTTCATCTGATATTATGTCAAGACTTGGGGCCCGGGCCCTTCTTCTGTCATGAGTTTTGCCCAGAATCCGGGCTTCCTCCTCCTGGATTCTCTTCTGGACCCGTAGGTCGAGTTTAGCCTGTTCTTCAACCCGGATTTTCTCCCTTAGCTCGGCTAGTTTCTTGAGTTTCTCAGCTTCAGTGTCTTGGTTTTTACTGTGGGTTCTGTGATGTGTTCTCTTCCGGCCTTCCTTGTCTCTGCCCCCAATTCGGTCAAAAACCGAGCCACGGGATCGGCGAGATTCCCCAGAATCATTAGAGTGCTCATTTTGATCTACTTCGTTCATCCGAGCTTCTTTATACATCCGGACTGCATCAGCAATCTGGTTCCCAGTTAGGTTCTCCATGAGTCCGGCTTCCATTTCAACATCAGTGTACTTGTATTTGTTAACTTCAATTTCCACCCGGGCATCATTAGGCCGGATTATCTGAGATGCTAGGGCCATGGGTGTTGGTATTTCCACAGTATTAGGGTTCGGGTTGGGGGTTGGTTCTTGTCTTGGGGTGCTAGTTGCGGGTCTCATTGTGGACTTGCTTCCTCGAGCCATGGTTTAATAACAACAATTATGCGACAAAATTTTTGACACAATTTGTAACAATTTCCGATGGAAAAGAAAATCTCAACTAGATCTGGGTTTATTCAGTGAAGGTAAATCAACGTATGCATGCACTTTCTGGGTTTAATGTTTCTCTAAGCAAGAAAACAGGTTTTCAAGGCAGATCTACAAGAGAACGATGTAGATCTAAGCAATAACTGGAGCAAGACAGCTAAATACGGCTAAACAAGGCTAAAAATAAACAGATCTGGGCCAAGTAAGGTTAAGGAACATGCATACGTTAAAGAGATTGGCTAAAGAAATCATTTTTATGGTTACAAAAGGTGGGTTTGTTTAGATCTTACTGGACTGAATCAGGACTCCTTCAAAGATGAAGGAGCTTGTTGATGACGGTGAGTCTAGTGTCACCGAGACCAAAAGACAAAGTTCCCCTCCTTCTAGCGCCAAATGATAACTCCAGATCCCGATCTAGGACCTTCCCGGCCGATCCCACGCCTGGAAGCGGTGTCGCTGCGGTTGGGACTCTGCAAAACAACACCGGAGGGGGGTTTGGACCCTGGCGGCGCCTCCGGCGTGAGAATAAGTAACGGCTTTGGAAAGGGAGATAGGAATATAGAGAAATCTAAATATGGAGGGTGTGTGTATAGGTTAGGTGTGTAAAAGAGAATGTAACCCCTGCACCTTTCCTCCTTGGTCTATATATAGGCCCAGGATTAGGGTTTAGGGGTTGTACCTGCAATCATGAGCGTTGAATCCTAGGTAGGTAGGACACCTGGGTGATGTTGATGGATGGCACGTGTCCAGGTGACGAATTGTGGCAGCGTGTGCCAGGCTCCCGCTGGCGTGTGGTTTAAATAGGAAATAATTATCCCAATCATTAGGAATCTTTACGTGTCGTCACCAGGTGTGGCCATCCGTCATGACCTAACCACGTCATGTGCCAATGTGTAGCCTTCATGTGAGTTATTGCCTTTGTCGCCAGGGATGGATTAAACTCTGAACTTAAGCCCAACCTGTGAGCTCGAGTTTTGTAGGTGAGTCCGGACTACGATATGAGTTCGGACTTATTGATGGACCCGGACTCCGATATGAGTTAGGACTGGTAGATGAGCCAGGACTCCAATATGAGTTCGGACTAGTAGATGAGCCAGGACTCCAATATGAGTTCGGACTAGTAGATGAGCCAGGACTCCGATACGGGCTAGGACCTGAAGGTGAGTCATGACAAAACATGAATCCAGACTAGTTAGTGGACCCTGATTGAGATATGAGTCCGGGTTCTGTGGTAGTGATCCGGGGTCCAGGACGGGTCTGGGCTATACATAGCCTATCACCTTTTATGTCTTATACCGTCTTGTTTTGGGTTCAAGCCTTTCATTGAGCATATCGAATGATGGGGTTTAGACTGAATGTCTTAGGATTCTGGGGTTTCAACCCTTCACCCTTACGAGTTCTTACTGATGGCTGCACTCGTAGTGATTCATTCTCAAGTCTATCATATCAAACTTCTCCTGAGCTTGAAATTTTCGCTAATTAACAATAAGCATCTTTGGCTTTCTTTTGTATGTTTATTAGCAACACTCACCCTTCGGGGTTCGTTGTATTCAACTCTATTTGTGCAGTTGACATGCATATTTGTATGCTTTCCTTTGCATTCATTTGTTGTTTGTCTTGGCAAAGCTTTGAGGATGTTTCTACCAATCAAAACGGGTTCAACCCTTCATCTGCTTTCTAGGAAGCTCATGATTTCATCGAACCTTATTTCTACTTAGTCTCGTTAGATATGTCCTACGAGGATATATCGTATGTAATAAACCTTCATGTTTAAAGTGTGCCATGTTCTATGCATCTCCTTCAAGTCTTTCGAGATTGTAGGAGCTTCGTCCTAACACGCTCTCAACTCAATATGATTCTCCCCAATTAGGAGTCAAATACCCTTTTTGTCCATTTCTGGATGTTTTGACTTTCCTGAGAACAAGTCTCCTTATCAAAAGAATCTTTCCTTTACTTTTAGGTTGTAGTAAAACGAAGCTCATTTTTGATGCTCTACGATCTTGGCATTGGCTTCGTCTCTTACTTCCTCAATTAAGTCTAGAGTGAGCTCATACTTTCTTTTCTTTTCACGGGCTCAGAGGCCTCAACCCTTAGGGATGCGTGAATGATTTCTAAGGGCATCACAGCCTCAGCTTATTAAGCTAACAAGAACGTGGTAACTAATGTTTTAACTTTTTAAGTGGTACGATACGCGCAAATTATGGGGAGGAGCTCGTCCATCCAACTGCTCCTTGAGCATTTAACTCGCTTCTTCAGTCCATCAAGGATAATTCAATTAGCCACTTTGGCTTGCCCATTTGCCTGAGGATGAGCAACTGATGTGAATCACAACTCAATGTTGTTCTCCTCACAATATTTATTGAAATCTTCATCGTCAAACTGTTTCCCATTATCCGTGACTAGGATTCGTGGGATTCCATATCGGCACATTACACTTTTTCATAAGAATCGTGTTACTTGCTTTATGGTTATCTTGGTCGAAGGTTCCACCTAGTGAAGTAGTCAATTGCTGCTATCAAGAACTTCCTTTGGCCACTTGTCATTGGAAATGGTCCAAGTATATCCATACCCCACATGGCGAATGGGATAGGTGAGTTTATGGATGTCATCATCTCTGGTGGTTGTCTAACCACCGGTGCATGCTTTTGGAACCGTTCATATTTCTTCACGTAGCTTTTAGCATCTGCAAGTATGCTTGGCCAATAGAAACCTAGACGAGTGATTTTATGAGCAAGGGCTCTGCCCCCCAAGTGCTGCCCACAAATTCCTTCATGTACTTCCCTTAGGGCCAATTCTGCCTCTTGGGGTCTCAAACATTTTAAGTAAGGAATGATGAAAACTTTTTGTATAGGATTCCCTCAATCAGGGCATACCTTAGTGCTCTTACATATAGCTTTCGTGCTTCTGAAGCGTCGTTGGGTAACCACCCAGTTTCTAGATGAGATTTGATGGGATCCATCCAACAGCTGGCAACATCAATGGGTGCTACCAACTTTCCATTGATGCTTGGGGTCTTCAAGACTTGGAAGTATACACTCCCTACATAGTTTTCAATTTCAGAAGAGGCAAACTTAGACAAGGCATTGGCCTTCATGTTCTCTTCCTTTGGAATGTGTTCCACATAGCATTCATCAAACTGAGTCATGATGGCCTTAACAAGTTTTAGGTACTTGGCCATGACTTCATCTATGGCTTCAAACTCCCAATTTACTTGGGAAACCACTAGCCTTGAGTCTCCACACACTTTCAGATTTTTAACTCTCAAGGCTCCAGCCAGCCCTAAGCCAGCTATCAGGGCTTCGTACTCAGATTCATTGTTTGTCGTTGGGAAGTCCAGTTTTAGTGCGTACTCTATGAGAAATCCATCAGGACTTTGTAGCACCAAACCTGCTCCACTTGATTTTGTTTTTGATGCTCCATCAAAATAGAGCACCCAACACTCTTTGGACACCATGTCTTCATCTTTATTATCTTCATCTATTACTTCATGCCCCTCGACTTCCTGGTTGTCAATAGTGCATTCAACCATGAAGTCAACGAGTGTTTGAGATTTTATGGCCGTTCGAGGCTTCTACTTGATGTCAAATTCTCCCAATTCAATAGCCCATTTGATCAACCTTCCACTAACTTGAGGGCTATGCAAGATGTTTCTTAGAGGCTGATTGGTCAAGACCTCTATCTTGTGTGCCTGGAAGTATGGGCGTAGCTTTCTTGAGGCCATCATCAAGGCTAAGGCAAACTTCTCTATCGCAGAGTAGTTTATTTCTGCCCCATGTAGAATCTTACTTACGTAGTAGATGGGTTTCTGAACCTTCAATTCTTCTTTTACCAAAACGGTTCCAAGGGCTGTGTTAGAAACCGCCAAGTACAAATAGAGAATTTCTCCTGGCTTTGGCTTTGCCAACAGTGGTGCCTCAACCATGTATTTCTTCAGGGCCTCAAAGGCCTCTTGGCTTTCAGTTGTCCACTCAAAATTTTCACGTTCTTGAGTGCTTTGAAGAAAGGTAAGCACTTCTCTCCTGACTTGGAGATGAATCTTCCCAATGCTGCCACTCTTCCCGTTAGTTTCTGGACATCCTTGACAGTCCGTGGTGGTTCCATGTCTAGAATTGCTTTGATTTTGTCGGGATTAGCCTCGATTCCTCTCTTGGAAACCATCAGGCCTAAAAACTTTCCCGAGCCTACACCAAAGGCACACTTAGCTCGATTCAACATCATCTTGTGGTGCCTCAGCACTTCAAACGCTTCCCGTAGATGGTTTATATGATCGGCCTTATCGAGGCTTTTAACCAACATGTCATCCACATAGACTTCCATGGTTTTTCCAATCAGGTGTTCGAAAATTTTGTTCACCAATCTTTGGTATGTTGCCCCTGCATTCTTAAGTCCAAATGCCATGACTAGATAGCAGAAAACACCAAAGTCAGTGATGAATGATACTGTAAAGCATAATGTAACATAAGATGTAAAAAAGATAACTACAACTCAACAAAGGACAAGACAGACAATAGTATTAAGAGAAGCACAGGAATCCAGAATCAAAGAAGAAAAGGTAAACTCAAAAAATCAAAATACGTTATGTATTCTTGAAGTTCGTAAACAGGTCACGGAAAGAAGTTCATGAAAATGTTCAAGCCTCAGTGACAGCAAAAGAAACAAGACTTTCAAGATGAGAGAAATATGTGAATGATTTAGGGTTAAGTACCACGGGATTCCAGTGATTTAACCGAAGCAACCAGAACGACAAGGGACTTATCAGAAGCATTGAATTGAAGACATAAAAGAAGAATTGATCAAGTGTTATTCATCTGTGAACAAGACCAGTTGCACTAGGTGACGGCACTAAATAGATCAAGTTGTTTTATCGTCTCAGAAGGAAGTGATACAGTCTATTACTTAAACGCCCAGGAGCTCAGTGGAATCATTAAAAGATATAAGACAAGAAAAAGGATTCGATAGTTTTTCATTTCAGAAAACTATCGAATGGTATTAAAAAGTGATTCATAGAAAACCAATTTGAGTTAATTTAGTATTCGATAGTTTTGTTTTAAAACTATCGAATGGTAAAATAACTTAAATCATTCGATGGTTTTTTAATAAGGAGCAGGTGAAAAGTATTCTTGTTTTACAGGTTGATTTTGAAGATGGACGGCCAGGATTGATTCCTTCATTCCTAGTTCGATAGTTTTCAAAACTAAAGACTACAATTACTAAGAGAGAGGCAGTGTCTTCCTCAGTCGAGTTATATCACAGAAGCAATTACTAAGATAGAGGAAAAGCCAGAGAGAAAATACTAAGATCATTAATTCTGCTGGAACTCTATCATTGTATTGATTGTGGATAACTTAGAACTCATTGAAGCTAATCTACGGATTAGAAATTGTAGCACCCCTCGAGGTTTATATTTATAAAAAAGATATATTCCCCGAAACTTGATTTGGTTTGGTGTGTTTGATTTCGTTATAGAACTGAATGATTTATCCGCGAACGAAATTGAATTATTTGTGAGTATCGTATTCAACCCCCCCCCCCTTCTACGATACTTTGGACCTAACAATTGGTATCAGAGCTACTTGATTGATATACAAATCAGATCCGGTGAATGAGACCAAAATCAAACGTAGCGTGAAAATTCGAAGCAAATTTTTTATCTTTCAAAATTTTTCATTTAATTGGAATTTCTTGAATTTTAAACAATTTGAAATTTTCAGAAACCATGAGTGCTCCAAAGACAACCGCTGGTATTAAAGTTCCCCCGTTTACTAGAGATGATTTCGGTTTGTGGAAGATGAAGATGTTGTTATTTATCAAGGCATCTAATCCGTTGTATATTGGCATATTAGAGAACGGACCGTTTGTTCCAATGAAACCAGTTAGTGAATCTACAGCTCCTGATGGTAGCAGGATTCCTCAAGGCACCCAACCTAAGGATATTACTGAGTATACAGATTCTGACAAAGAACTAATTCGATTGGACACCGGTTTAATGTTGATATTGGCGGACTCCGCGGACAAGGAAATGAGCTATCAGTTGATGAACTGTACAAGCGGGAAACATATGTGGGATACCATTAACTTGATAATGGAAGGAACTGAAGACGTTCAGGAAAACAGATTGGACATCCTGACTTCTCAATACGAAGCGTTTAGGTCTATGCCAGGAGAAAGTATAACTCAGGTCTTTGAGAAATATACTAAACTCCTCAATGAATTGGCAATGAAAGGAAAGACCTATCCACTGAGAGAATCAAACATGAAGTTCATGATGACGCTGCCCCATCATGTAGAACACAAGTCATCATCCATAAGGGAAAGA
Organism: Heracleum sosnowskyi; assembly: GCA_030848705.1. Taxonomy (NCBI): domain Eukaryota; kingdom Viridiplantae; phylum Streptophyta; class Magnoliopsida; order Apiales; family Apiaceae; genus Heracleum; species Heracleum sosnowskyi. Next base: position 359,450 of record JAUIZM010000017.1, on the reverse strand, counting down.
ATTGACTTCACAAAGATGTCATTAGAGATGATCTATGGGAAGTTGAAGACCTATGAGATGGAACAGGAACAGAGAGTGATAATCTACGGATCAGGGACAGTGGACAGCAAGCACAATGCACTTGTGAGATCAGCAACACTTGTAGTGGATGAACCAATAACTTCTGAGATTCAGGTTCAAACCCCTAGAGCTGGAAAGGAGGTGATAATAGAAGCAGAAATGGATTCTGTGAATCTGGGTGTTGATGAAAGTGATTACTACACCCTAGAAGAGCTTGAGCAAATGGAAGACAAAACCATGGCGTACTTAGCTACAAAGTTTAGTCATATTCGTTTCAAGAGAAACCCTAAGTACAAGTTCAAGGGCTCAACCAACAGATTCCAGAAGAGCAATTATACACCTAGTACAGGCTTTAAGGGAGGCTACAAGACTGGCATGATTGATAGAAGCAAATCAAGATGCTACAACTGCAATGAGTTAGGGCATTTCACCACTGAATGCCGGAAGCCTCGTCAAGAAAGAGACATGAAAGATGTCTATGGAAAGAAGGATTCTTATGAGGATTTGAAGAAGGAGAATGCCAAGCTTAAACAGCAACTGGAGGCATTTTCTGGAAAGCAGAAAGGGAAAGCCTATATATCAGAGGGAAAGCACAGGGATGATACTGATTCGGATGAAGAGGAGGAATATGTAAATGTTGCTCTAATGGCTGACTCTTCAGAGGAATCACCACAATCATCTCAGGTACCTATCTTAACTACAATTGATATGTCTAATTCTGAGTACAAGAAAACTGTGCAAGATCTCAGTGTAGAATTGTTTAATGTACACACAAGCATGCTAGCATCAGAAATGGAAAATGCTAAACTAGTTCTTAAGATTAAAAAGTTAGAATCTAAAAATGAAGAACTAGAGCTTGTAGCTGTAACATTAGAAGATCTTAAGCAAAAGAATGCGTACTTAGAGAACAAGGTCAAGTGTAATGATGAGATAGAGACTATCCTCAGGAAGCAGATTTCAGATTTAGATTTGAAGCTGAATACTTTTAAGAATTCCGCCCTGATTGCTAAGGAGATCATTGATACTCAGGCCATAGGGAATAAAACTGCTATAGGATTTGACTATGACAAGAAAGCTGGTAAGAAGATTGTGGAATTCCCTACGACACCTTCAGTTGTCAAAAGGAATACTCCACATGTTCTTAAGAATGTTGATTGTCCAGTTTTTGTTAAGCCTTTTCCACCACTCTTTCATGAGGATGACCTTTTCATAAGACAAGAATTGCTTGAGGAGGATTTTTTGAAGGAAAAAGAGGTAAAGACTAAGTTGTCTAGGAAATCAGTAAAAAATGAATTACCTAAACCTGATTTACCTAAAACTGAAGTAGGTGACGTAGTTAGTAATGTTAAAAAGAACAGGAATGGGAAGAAGAAGATTGTTAATCAGGAAATGGTTCCATATTCTCCCATTGCATCTAGGAAGTTGTGCACTATCTGTAATTCTGCTGGACACCTTACACATGCATGTAAAAAGGTTAAAGTAGAAACTGCTAATACTTCTGAAATGCATAACATGTCTGACATGCCTGATCTTCATGAACCCTGTGGAAAGAAAGAGTGTTTGCTATGTAAGTACAACATCATGCATGCTTATTTTAAGTTGATGAATGATAGTAGCAATAGAACTGTTAATGTTAAATCCACAGATACTATGAATATCAAACAGGGTAAGACTAAATTGAATGTTACTCCTGTTAAACCATCTAAACCTTCAGGACCCAAACAATTTTGGGTACCAAAGTCCGCTTAATCAATCTGTGATTGCAGGGTAAGGTTAAAAGCTCAAAGGTCGTGTGGATTCTGGATAGTGGTTGTTCTAGACACATGACAGGTGAAGAGTCCCTGCTTACAGAGGTGGTTAAGAAGACCGGCCCGATTGTAACCTTTGGAGATGACATCAAAGGATTCACTACGGGATATGGTAAATTGAAAGCTGGAAATGTCATCATTGAAAACATCTCTCTTGTTGAAGGATTAAAGCACAATCTTCTAAGTATCAGTCAGTTCTGTGATAAAGGCTACAATGTAGATTTCAGAAAGGACAAGTGCTTGATCACCAACAGGAAGGATGAGAAGCTTACTCTACTGGGAGTGAGAAAAGGAAATTTGTTTATAGCTGACTTAAGTTCTACCAGTGAAGGAGAAGTTACATGTTTCTATGCAAAGGCATCTTCAGAACAAAGTTGGCTATGGCACAAGAAGCTCTCACATCTGAACTTCAAAACTATGAACTCTTTGGTAAAGAGAGAGTTAGTGAGAGGGTTGCCCCTGATGGAATTCAATCAGGAGGGACTATGTGAAGCATGTGAAAAAGGGAAGTCGAAGAAAGCATCACATGGAAGCAAAGGAATGACAAGCATTACTGAACCATTACAGCCGATTCATATGGATTTATTTGGTCCAGTCAATGTCATGTCACTTTCAAGAAAAAGATATGCATTGGTGATGGTGGATGACTACTCCAAGTACACGTGGGTGTTGTTCATACAATCAAAGGATGAAGCAACACAACTAATCATTGATCACATCAAGAAGATAGAAGTGGAAGCTAAGCTACCTGTGCGGACAATCAGATCAGACAATGGAACTGAATTTAAGAATGCAGTTCTTAATGATTTCTGCTCAGAGAAAGGAATATCAAGACAGTTTTCAGCACCAAGAACTCCTCAACAGAATGGAGTAGTGGAAAGGAAGAACAGGACCTTGGTTGAAGCAGCAAGGACCATGTTGAGTGAATCAAAACTTCCCACTTACTTTTGGGCTGAAGCAGTGAACACAGCTTGCTACACTCAGAATCGAACCCTGATCAACAAAGATCATGAAAAGACTCCGTATGAGTTAATGGCCAACAAGAAACCAACACTGAAGTACTTTCATGTGTTTGGTGCAAAGTGCTTTGTACTTAAAGATGGAGAACATCTTGGCAAGTTTGATGCCAAAGCAGATGAAGGCATTTTTCTGGGCTATTCTCTGGAATCTAAGGCTTTCAGGGTATATGTGATTGAAGATAAGAAGGTGTTGGAAAGCTTTAATGTAACATTTGACGACACCAAAAGACCAGGCCTGCAAACTGGAGAGAACTCTGAATCCTTGGTATTTGAAAATCTATCAGGAGATCTCTCTGACAATGAAGAAGTATCTGAAGTTGTTACAGTTATTAATAATAATCATAATGATAATGATTCTGGACAAAGTGGTGACCAAAGTGGAGATCCTCAAAATTATACGGGATCCACTAGTCAGTCTACAGAATCATCAGATCAAACCGTCAACAACTCAGGGGGAGCAGGAGAAGGATCAACTAGTCACACTCCACAACATCTAGAACAAGGAGAATCATCAAGATCGCATCTTCCAAGACAAAGGGTATGGAATAGAGATCATCCATTTCACTTGATCATTGGTGATCCGGACACAGGAGTGAGAACTAGGAGAACATCACAAAATGAATGTCACTATTCTGGGTTTCTTTCAGAAACAGAACCTAAGAAAGTTGAAGATGCTCTAGATGATCCAGATTGGGTGATTGCTATGCAAGAGGAACTCAATCAGTTTGAAAGGCAGAAAGTTTGGAAGCTGGTACCCAGGCCTAAGGGAAAATCTGTTATTGGAACAAGATGGGTATTCAGAAATAAGTTGGACGAAGATGGCATTGTAACGAGAAACAAAGCCAGACTGGTTGCTAAAGGTTACTCTCAAGAAGAGGGTATAGATTATGATGAAACCTATGCACCAGTAGCAAGACTTGAGGCCATCAGAATGTTTCTGGCATTTGCTGCACATTCCAATTACAAGGTATATCAGATGGATGTGAAGAGTGCTTTTCTGAACGGGGAGTTAGAAGAAGAAGTGTATGTGGAACAACCTCCAGGTTTTGAGGATTCAAAACTGGCAGACTTTGTGTACTTTCTATTCAAAGCTCTCTACGGACTCAAACAAGCTCCAAGGACATGGTATGACACTCTCTCTGAATTCTTACTTGAAAATGATTTTACAAGAGGTGTCGTAGACAAAACTCTCTTTGTCAAAAAGCATAAAAATGATTTGATATTGGTGCAAGTATATGTTGATGACATAATATTTGGTTCTACTAATGATGATCTATGCAAGAGATTTGCAAAGTTAATGCAGAGTCGTTATGAAATGAGCATGATGGGTGAATTGTCATTCTTTCTTGGACTGCAAGTATACCAAAAACAAGATGGTATATTCATTTGTCAGTCCAAGTACATTAAAGATCTTCTGAAGAAGTATCAAATGGAAGACTCATCTACAGCAAAGACTCCTATGCCAACTGCCACTAAGCTTGATTAGGATGAAACTGGTAAGAAGGTTGACATCACAGGCTACAGAGGTATGATAGGCTCATTACTTTATCTCACTGCAAGTAGACCAGATATAATGTTTGCAACATGCTTGTGTGCTAGGTTTCAGTCTGATCCTAAAGAATCTCATCTAATAGATGTTAAGCGAATATTTAGATAACTTAAGGGGACCCCAAATCTTGGAATTTGGTACCCTAAAGATACAGGATTTGATCTTATTGGATACACAGACTCTGATTTTGCAGGTTGTAAGATTGATCGGAAGAGTACTTCAGGAAGCTGTCAGTTTCTTGGAAGAAGGTTAGTTTCCTGGTATAGCAAGAAGCAGCATTCAGTTTCCACATCAACAGCTGAGGCTGAATACATTGCTGCTGGAAGCTGCTGTGCTCAAATCTTGTGGATGAGAAACCAACTTCGTGACTATGGGCTTTTGTTGACAAAGATTCCAATATTTTGTGACAACACAAGTGCCATAGCAATCTCAAACAACCCAGTGCAACACTCGAGGACGAAGCACATCGACATCAGGTATCATTTTATCCGAGAGCATGTCATGAATGGAACTGTGGAGTTACATTTTGTACCCATAGAGGATCAAATTGCAGACATCTTTACTAAACCGCTTGATGAATCCACTTTCAATAAGCTGGTTGGTGAACTTGGGATGTTAAATCTTTCTAATTGATTTTGATTAGAAGTCAGTAACTGCAGATAGTCCTAGTGAATACATGAGTTTAAGAATTGCAATATCCTTAGGACTCGTGAATTTATTTTCTGGAGCAATTCTCATAGTTAGGATTATTGTACTAATTTTATGTCATAATTATGGATGATATATCTTCTAGCATTTAATTGGTTATTAATTCTAAAAATTATTTAAGTGCTAATATTTGTTCTAAATATTCAAGCATTTATTTAATTTGAATTAATTTGCTTTGTTTTTAACATTGTAGATTAATGAAGCATAATTTATTGGATTTTAATTGATTAATATCATTTAATGATATTTAGTTAATTTTATTCTAAGAAAATTGTGAATTTTCTGTTAACAATTGATTTTGGTGAATTTTAAAAGATTTATTCAAAATAAAACTTGACAGGAAATTAAAAGATCTGATTTTTAGAACATGAACAGGTTTTAGAAATTGGAAAGAAGCAAAAACCATCGAATTTAGGAAATTCGATAGTTTTTCAAGTACATAGATAATTCTATCGAAATTAATTTTCGATAGTTTTTGAAAAGGAAAAGAAAAACTATCGAAAACAATTCTCGATAGTTTTTGAGAATAATTTTTAAAATATATCGAAGGAATTTACCTAATCCAATATTTAAATTCTCGATAAATTTTGAAATACAAGAAAAAAAGTATCGAAGTGAACTTAATTAATTAATATTAAAGTTCTCGATAGTTTTTCCAAAAGAATTTGTTCGATAGTTTTTCAAATTTTCAAAGAAAAACACTTCGATAGTTTTCTGATAAAACGTTCTAAATTCTGATTCTCAAAAAGCTTCGATAGTTTTCTAAAAACTATCGAAGGTGAGTTAACAGTTTTGCCCCTTGCAGAAAACCATCGAAGGCACTTTTACAAAACTATCGAACTAGAAATGACGATTTTACCCCTGTCAGTTTCATTTAGTATATAACGTTGCCTTAGTAAATTTCTTTTCATTTTGTTTTCACAGATCAAAAAAAAAACTAAGCTTCAGTTTATATACTTACAAAACATAAACAGCCAAGAACACATCTTGTTCGATATTTTCTTCAAAATTAACCGATCAAATCTCAAGAAAGTTACTGTTTTCACTGTTTTTCTATTTTAACAGTGAACACTTAATAATTGTTAAGTGTTTGAAGCTTTCTGAGAAAGAAAACTATCGAATAAGATAGAACTTTACTACCTTGATATTCGAAAGAATTTTACTATTCTGTTGTTTTGTCAATAGAATTTTAAGGTTGAAATTCTCAAATTCTTTATCAATCTGCAGTCAAAGTTCTAGTAATAGGAATTTGTTTTTGGTTTAGGTGTTTACATTCGAAAAAAAAGGGGTTTATTGTTAAAAGTTTGATTAATTAGAAATAATTAATTAAATTTAAAGGAAAAATAGTTTTGGTTTAATTAATTTTCTGGAAATTTAAAAATGGCCGGAGAATTTATTGTTACCAAAACTAATCATGTCTCGTTTCAAAACCTGCAAGCCATTGCGAACTTACAGTTTCGTGCATGGGCAGAGTTTTTGAACACACGTTCATTAGTGGCATTTGTTGTGAGTACTCCCGTGGTCCTTTGCATCGATCAATTGACTGCGTTGTACACATCCGCCACGGATACAAGTGAGAATAATGTGAGATCCTTCAGTTTTGTTGTGCCAGGGGGCAGAACAATAAGGGTGATGGAACATGACTTTAATAGAATACTTCATTTTCCTACAGAAAACCTTGTTCCGGATCCCACAACTGAGGAGATACATGCTTTCTTCACTCTCATTAGAAGTCAACAACCTAACTTCTTTGTGGGAGAGTTCCTTAAGCATTACTTGCCAAAGGCATGGAACTTTTTCTTTCATACCCTAATCCATGTTTTTACTGCCAAGCTAACAAATCTGCATGGTATTCCCTTATTCCTTCAAAATATAGGGTTTGCCATTGCGAACAATAGGCATATTAACATTGGAAGGCTACTGATCGATCAAGTCATTCTGTGCATGGGACCACTAGATGAAAGAACAGGCATAACTGATGATGTGCTTTGCTTCTATCCTAGGTTCCTACAGCTAATTCTCAATGATATCGTAACAGATGATGAGCGCGAGACATTCGCCGAAGAGGAGACCATAGAGTGTATGAAGATGAAGAGCAATGCAATAACCGCTCTCATTAGGAAGAACAACTATCTTCCAGGGGTACCCACTGTTCTCACAGACTATCTAAGAACGGTGCCCCTACCACTTCTACCCACAGGGGAACAGGTAATTGAAGGTAATATTCCTCAAGCTGAACTGGCTCCTGAACCACAACCAATGGATGTTGATCCAGAGCCCTCAGTGGCCATTCCAGACCAGGAGGTTGCAAACCCACAACCTCTAACCACGGTCGAAGAGCCTTTGGAAGAGCCAAATGAAACCATAAACGAACCTCCTTCCCCTCCTATACCCAATATTCAGACATCCGTGAGTGTAGAGGGATATAGTGCCTTAGCAACACCACATAAGGAGATACACCCTTCAACAGCAGCTCTGCCTACCTCTAAAAGGAGAAGAACAGAAATCGAGGCAACTGTTGATACTTTATTTCAAACTTCCAAAGCGCCCTTTATTGATTTTTCTGATGCTGATTGGGCTACGCTAACGAAAGCTATATCTGAACCAATAGCTCAATCAAGTAAGGAAGAATTGACAGAAGCAACTGGTGTTCCGACCATATTACGGTCAGGTTCACTGGTTGAAGGTTCTAAGAACCAAGGGTCTTCACAGACGTCGAGAGAAGGCTTTGACCTAAATGCACAATCTAAAGGGTCATTGTCTACCTCCCCAGATGGAACATATCTGGATCCTGCGGGTAAAGGGTCTGACGTAGGTGCAGATCGGAAACTCGGTGACAATGAATCAATTACTATTGAGGAGTCAACTGAGGTAAAGTCTTCACAGACTATTGGGGAAGATTCGGGATCTCTGCTGTTAATAGAGCCTGTTTCTAACCCCCTAGAGATTCAAACTCTAGATCCTTCAAAGGATATATCATCTACGGATGATCAGCAACTTGGTTTATCCAAGGACGGGGACTTGTGAAGCCCCATTGCACCACCGGTGACCTCCTTAAGGACGGCTACGGTGTTTTCTTCTGCAGGTACAACTAGCACAAAGGGATTGAGTGAAACACAAACACTTACACCTGGCCTGGGTGGGAAAGGAAAAATGAGTGAAACACCGACAGAAACGTTGAGTGTACACCCAGAGCCAAACGTGAGGAGTGACACCCTAACCCTTCCAAATATAGATGATCAGCTACTGCCTACAGAACGAGAGTTACAAGTTCAATCTACCCTCAAGGAGATGACAGTTCGTGACAAAGAAGGAAATCCACTATTCAAGGTTCCACTGCGACCTTCCTTTGACCAAGGGATCTCCTCTAGTCAAGCCAATGCTTCTTTAAAGACTATTCAAGAGAAGGTTGACTTGGCTGCAGCTGATTCCAGAAGAACATTCAGGGTCATTGGCAGTGCATCTGGCACTATAACAGGTACGAAGCAGGCAGTGGACTCCTTAAAGAAGGAAGCTATGGACGAACTGATCGAGTTGAGGACGGACGTCAAGGAACTTAAAGATGGATTCATGAATGAAGTAGATGCTTTGTCGCAAGGACAAGAAGCTTTGAGAGAAGACGTTCTGGTTATCCGGGATGGTCAAGCTAGGGTAAAAGTTGCAATGAACACCCTTTCTAGAGTGGAGTCTAAGCTGAACCAGAGACTGGACAAGATTGAGAAGACTACCAACTCCAGATTGGATGACATTGACCTGAAGCTGGATTCTGTGCAAGAGATGAATAAGGATCTATTGGATTTCATGGCAAATCAAAGTGATGGAGTACAGTCAATCTGGACTATGCTGAAGAACCAACAAACTGGCCAACCTGGTCCTTCAAATCAGCAACCTAATCCTTCTACTACCTTTTATGATGAGGATGCTTTCGTCGAGGATTCCTCAACTAAGGGGGAGAAAGTTGGAGAAGGGGAGAAAGAGAAGCCTAAGGATGGATCGGGAGTTTGGGAAACAGTTGAAGCTATTCCAATAAGACAGTACTGGATAGAAGAACTTGTACAGGAAGAAGAGAAGAGTGAAGAGGAATTTGAGGTCATGCAAGAGCAACCAATTGAGGAGGAGCATGAGCCATATTATCCAGAGCTCGTTGAACATCCAATCTGGGAGGATATTATGGAAGAAGAAGCAAATTCTCTATCACCTGAAGAAGAAGCTGCCTTGGAAGCAATAAGAGCTCAGAGAGCTGCAGTAGATGCCAGGCAAGCTGAGAAAGAGAAACAACAAGCAATTCTGAGGAGTAAAAAACTGAAGAGATTCAAGGTGTATAATGAAGTGAGGAGGAAGAAGATGATAGATCTGGCAAAGAAAGAAGGTAATGAATGGGAGATGGCTTATAAAACCTTTTGCGGAGTTGAAGATGGATTAGAAGTCAACGACAATGCTGAGGTGGAAGTTATCATTCAGGACATCAGAAGTGCCAATCTTGAAGATCAGACTTACTTCAAAGCATTGAGAAACTCTATAATCTTTCTGAAAGCTGGGGTTAAAGCAAATGGTGCCTGGAGCCTATTGATAAATTTTCTGGAGAAAGGTACATTTGTGATTTCCACTAAGTTTTTAGAACAGAGGACATACACAGAGTTGCAGGTTATTCTCATCAAGATTCAAAGGACGACAAGGCTAAATGAACTGCTCCGTGAGCATGTTAAGGAGATCTTGATGAAAGTCGGTCCAGAGATTACTGAAGATCCTCCAATGGTTAGATTCATGACGAATGACTTGTTCAGAATCTGCTATTTGGCTGAGGACAAACTGAGGGACTACCCAAGCAATTATCTAATCTCAGTTGAGAAGTATCTTAGATCCACTGGATTCACATCAACGGAGAAGGACAAAGCACCAGACACTCTTAGAAGATTTCTAATGGAGAATGTTCCTTACTATAGGAAAAGAGTGGAAAGAGGATTGGAAGTGCATACCAGATTACCAAACATGCCAAAGCTAAACAAGGAAGATGTTAACATTGCATGGTTATGGGCTGGAGTGGGTCAAGAGGTTGAATATATTGGAAGACACATCCAAGGAGCAATCCTTAAACCTGGAGAACCACTGCACTATCTATTAGTGATTGATTATCAAGCTGATAACTCCAATCCAATGATTGAAGAAGGTGAGATCGAAATGGACTGAAGAACAGAAGCAAAGAACAAAAGAACTATCAGCTCAGACTAGAGGAGCAACTTCATTGTATAAAGTTTTATTGTTTTTTGATTTATGAAATCTGGAAATGTATATATATCTGATCCAGAATGCATTTAATATTATTACGCTGTCTTACTTTAAGTAGTTTCATGTTTCCTTAGTTAGTTGAGTTATCCTCGAAGTATTTGCTTGTCGAACTCTATCCAATCAAATAGGGGGAGATTGTAAAGCATAATGTAACATAAGATGTAAAAGAGATAACTACAACTCAACAAAGGACAAGACAGACAATAGTATTAAGAGAAGCACAGGAATCCAGAATCAAAGAAGAAAAGGTAAACTCAAAAAATCAAAATACGTTATGTATTCTTGAAGTCCGTAAACAGGTCACGGAAAGAAGTTCATGAAAATGTTCAAGCCTCAGTGACAGCAAAAGAAACAAGACTTTCAAGATGACAGAAGTATGTGAATGATTTAGGGTTAAGTACCACGGGATTCCAATGATTTAACCGAAGCAACCAGAACGACAAGGGACTTATCAGAAGCATTGAATTGAAGACATAAAAGAAGAATTGATCAAGTGTTATTCATCTGTGAACCAGACCAGTTGCACTAGGTGACGGCACTAAATAGATCAAGTTGTTTTATCGTCTCAGAAGGAAGTGATACAGTCTATTACTTAAACGCCCAGGAGCTCAGTGGAATCATTAAAAGATATAAGACAAGAAAAAGGATTCGATAGTTTTTCATTTCAGAAAACTATCGAATGGTATTAAAAAGTGATTCATAGAAAACCAATTTGAGTTAATTTAGTATTCGATAGTTTTGTTTTAAAACTATCGAATGGTAAAATAACTTAAATCATTCGATGGTTTTTTAAATCATTCGATGGTTTTTTAATAAGGAGCAGGTGAAAAGTATTCTTGTTTTACAGGTTGATTTTGAAGATGGACGGCCAGGATTGATTCCTTCATTCCTAGTTCGATAGTTTTCAAAACTAAAGACTACAATTACTAAGAGAGATGCAGTGTCTTCCTCAGTCGAGTTATATCACAGAAGCAATTACTAAGACAGAGGAAAAGCCAGAGAGAAAATACTAAGATCATTAATTCTGCTGGAACTCTATCATTGTATTGATTGTGGATAACTTAGAACTCATTGAAGCTAATCTACGGATTAGAAATTGTAGCACCCCTCGAGGTTTATATTTATAAAAAGATATATTCCCCGAAACTTGATTTGGTTTGGTGTGTTTGATTTCGTTATAGAACTGAATGATTTATCCGCGAACGAAATTGAATTATTTGTGAGTATCGTATTCAACCCCCCCCCCCTTCTACGATACTTTGGACCTAACAGATACCTTGGAGATGTCATCTTTGTGCATTTTGATTTGGTTGTATCCACAGAAGCCATCCATGAAACTCAGCATCTTGTGCCCAGCTGTGGCATCTATTAGGGCATCAATCCTTGGTAAGGGAAAACAATCCTTAGGACATGCATCGTTCAAATCAGTGAAATCCACACATCCTCCATTTTCCATTGGCCTTTTTGACCATCACTGGGTTAGCTAACCATTCTGGGAATTGTATCTCTTCAATGAACCCGGCCTCCAGAAGCTTTTCTACTACTTGTTTAATGGTCTCTTGCCTTTCTGGAGCAAAATTTCTCTTCTTCTGTTTCACCGTCTTCCTTTCAGGATCCACATTCAGTTTGTGGGTTATCAGTTGGGGATCAATCCCTGGCATGTCAGACGCTGTCCAAGCAAAAACGTCATTGTTCTCTTGAAGAAAAGATATGAGCTTGCTTTTCAATGGTTCAGGCAATAGTGCTCCAACATAAGTCACCTTCTCTGGTTCACCGGGGACTAAGGGAATTGGGATTAAATCCTCAGCTAGTTTCCCTCTTCGGTCCTCATTATCACTAGTATCCATGTCTTCAATGAGGAGAACCTGCCCCCTGATTCCATCAGGCCTTAACGCGGCTACGTAACAGCTTCTAGCCATCTTTGGTCTCCCCGTTCTTCACCAATTCCATTCCTCGTTGGGAACTTGATTTTCAGATGATAAGATGAGGCAACGGCCTTGAACGCATGAAGACCCGTCCTTCCCAGGATTGCATTGTAGGTTGAAGTTGCCTTTATAACTATGAAGTTCAACATCTGAGTAGACGTATTCGACCCTTGTCCCATTGTCATTGGGAGCTGGATAGTGCCTTCCACCTTCGACTCCACTCCGTTGAACCCATATATGGGCATATTCGAAGGTGTCAACTGAGAGTCAGTATAGCCCATCTTGATGAAAGCATCATGGAACAAGATGTCCACTGAAGCTCCATTGTCGACCAAAACTCTCTTTGTTTCAGAATTCCCTATCACAGGTACGATGACTAAGGGATCATCGTGGGGAAACTTCACTCCTTCCAAGTCAGAATCATCAAAACCTATTGATACTTCTGTTCGGGCACGTTTCGGTGCTTCTCCGACCACAGTCATTACTTCTCGGGCATAGGCCTTTCTTGAGTTTCGGGAGGACCCAGCAGCAGTTGGTCCTCCGAATATCATGTTGATAACTGGCCCTCGGGGCTTGGGATTTCGATCTTGATCGTTGTCCCTTCTGTCATAATCCTTCCTTTCGTAGTTTCCTCTTTGACTCCCTTGATTTCCATCCTGGTGAACTTATTGAGCTTTCCTCTCCGTATCAGAAACTCAATCTCATCTTTCAATTGTCCACAATCGTCGGTGTCGTGACCGACTTCCTTGTGGAACCGACAGAATTGGTTTTGATTCTGTTTAGACATATCAGTCCTTAGTGGCTTCGGCCATCGGAGATCCTCCTCCTTTGCTATTTCCATCAGAATTTGGCTCTTGGGAGTGTTCAATCTTGCATATTCCGTAAACTTGGGCCCAAAATTGTTCCTCTTGGGTGGAGAATCAGAATCCTTTGACGTTCTGTGAAACTTTTCCTTGACGTCGTACTCCTGAGTTTCCTTCCTTTGAGTTTCCACTGCCGCCAGCAGTGGGTTCATACTTTCTCATGCTTTCTTCAGCCTTGATGTACTTTCCGGCTCTATCTTGGAGCTTCAGCATGCTCTCAGGTGGATGTTTTGCCAATGATCTTTTGAAGTGATCATCAGTGGTTCCTTGCTGCAGAGCTATCATAGCTACTTTGTCCTCTAAGTCCGGGACTTTCAGAGCCTCCCGGGTGAATCAGTTGATATAATCTCTTAAAGCCTCATTCTTTCCTTGTTGGATTGCCATGAGTGATGCTGAGCTTTTCTCATGCACCATTCCACTAACAAACTGATTGATGAACGATTTGCTTAGTTCCTTGAAAGACCCAATAGAGTTGGGAGAAAGACGGCTATACCAACGTTGGGCCATGCCTGCCAAGGTTTGCGGAAACGCCCTACACTTGACCGCATCGTTGGTTGGCTGCAACATCAGTGCATTGGAGAAGGTTCTTACGTGATTTGCGGGATCCCCCGTTCCATCATAAGCTTTGATCGTTGGCATCTTAAATTTCCTGGATATAGTAGCTTTCATGATGTCTTGAGTAAATGGTGGTGTAGGATCATCAGGATCTGCTAGGGGCAACAAAACACTAGGATCACCCCTTGGGGCTTCAGCCCTCTTGGTTCTTCTCGGTGTTGGGTCCAGATTGATTATCGGGACTCTTCCACTTGCTTGGCTTTGTGCTTTCGCGGCCTCCTGTTCTGCTAGTAATTTCTTGAGCCTTGCAGCCTCCGCCTCATGGGCTGCAATATTTTCCTTAGTAGTTTGGGGTTGTTCCCGATTTGTTTGGGAAGAACGCCTCCTCCTTGGGGCCACATCCCTCTCTTCTGCAGATGTATAATTCTCGTCCTCAATATAGGGACCCGAGTAATCTTGAATCAAAGGGGTTCGTCGAATTTGAGTTTGTTGATTTTGGAGTCCCAGACCTTGTATATAAGGAGGAACGTATGCCTCATGGTAAGTGGAATTGAGACCACTACCGCCCGCCATGGGTCGAGGGGGCATGCCATAGCTTGGCATCCCTAAAGTTTGAGTTGCATGCATATTGGGGAAGATCTGTAGTGTGAAGTTGAAGACCACTTGGTGCATTCATGAGCAGTGGGGAGATTGGTTGCTGGAGAGTGGTCTCTTGTGGATTAGATCCATGAACGACCATTTGTAGGGGATTCGTCCCTTCAACCGAAATCGGGATTTCCGGTCCTTGAGTGTTTGTGGGGATATTCGTCCCTTGAGTGCCAGTAGTTGGCGGTGGTTGATTTCCGTGAGTATCAGCCTCAGAGGTGATAGGAAACTCCTCAGAAGTTTGAGTATCTCGAGTTGTTCTTCGTGTGTTTGCCATGGTTGATGTTGTCTTCCCACAGACGGCGCCAAATGTTGCCTACATATAAGCCAGTTACACATGCAGTATTTCGTTAACAATATTGCTGAATCTTTAGACCTTACCTATATAGACGCCAATTATCAAGTATACAGCCTTTTCATCTCCATTTAGCTCTGCAGATGATTCTTGCACAAACAATAACACTAGCATCATCCGTAGCACCAACAGTATAGCCATTTCTGCTATTGTGTTATTATCGAAATCGATTTTCGTAACTATAAGATGAACTTAAAAAAAATGGACACAATGGTGATGTTTTCTGATTCATTTGGCGGGATATGATAATCAGAAAACCTTTAATGAGGGTATAGAACTCGGAAAGAAAAATGAGAGTGTAATTTTATTTATAGCAATGTTGTGGAATAAAAAACGTACTTGTAAATTTACTGCTAGGGTTTAAGAGCTTTCGAGCTTTAATGGCTGCTCTTGTTGTCGTGGACTAACTCGGTCCTAACAAGATGCCTACGTATCTCTAGTATTTAGAGAATCAAGCCAATAAAACGTATTTCTTGGTGTTGCCCTCGGGGCTATGGCGGCAGGGGCACACCAAGGACGTAGTGACTTGTACATATGTCCTTATTCGAGGATGAAGTCTAAAACGTTGTAGATGACGTATGGAGCTGTGTCCAAAACGTAGTTCTGAGATTAGGGGTCAGACCCTTTATATAGGCGTTTAAAAGCCTAATGGATAAGTATTTATTTCTTTGAAGGATAAGTCTTATCCTTGACGGTGGATAAGTATTGACTTTCTAAAAGGATAAGTCTTATCCTTAACGGTGGATAAGTATTGACTTTCTTGAAGGATAAGTCTTATCCTTGACAGTGGATAATGATAAATTCTAGATCCTTCCTTGTAGGAGTTGTTTCCATATCATAACGGACTTGTATTGAAACAAGCCCACTTGTATTAGAACAAGCATGTATTGGATGTCTCCTAATACAGGTTGTACTTCTAGCCCAAATATCAATTACAAAATTAATATTTAATTAGAGTTTCAGGCCTTATTAATGGGCCTTATCTATGGACCATCTAGGTTTAATTAATGTAATATTAATTATGTCTTTAGGGTAATTTTTAACCCATATCATTTGCCCCCCAACTTCTATGATAATGCACTAGGATTTCATAGAAGTTATACCGGTCTTTTTCGAGACTTGGGGTCTTTTTATCCCTTACCTGGGACTTACTACCCTTTTTGGGATTTTAATATACACTAGTGTTTCACGAGTATCGTCTTGGTGTAAAGTGTGGAGCGACCTACACATTTACGACGATTTTGCCTTATTCGAGGCTAGCTTGACATTTGCATAAGCCTTTTATGTCTTATATCGGCTTGTTTTGGCTTCAAGCCTTTCATTGAGCATATCAAATGATGGGGTTTAGACTGAATGTCTTAGGATTCTGGGGTTTCAACCCTTCACCATTACGAGTTCTTACTGATGGCTGCACTCGTAGTGATTCATTCTCAAGTCTATCATATCAAACTTCTCCTGAGCTTGAAATTTTCGCTAATTAACAATAGGCATCTTTGGCTTTCTTTTGTATGTTTATTAGCAACACTCACCCTTCGGGGTTCGTTGTATTCAACTCTATTTGTGCAGTTGACATGCATATTTGTATGCTTTCCTTTGCATTCATTTGTTGTTTGTCTTGGCAAAGCTTTGAGGATGTTTCTACCAATCAAAATGGGTTCAACCCTTCATCTGCTTTCTAGGAAGCTCATGATTTCATCGAACCTTATTTCTACTTAGTCTCGTTAGATATGTCCTACGAGGATATATTGTATGTAATAAACCTTCAGGTTTAAAGTGTGCCATGTTCTAGGCATCTCCTTCAAGTCTTTCGAGATTGTAGGAGCTTTGTCCTAACACGCTCTCAACTCAATATGATTCTCCCCAATTAGGAGTCAAATACCTTTTTTGTCCATTTCTGGATGTTTTGACTTTCCTGAGAACAACTCTCCTTATCAAAAGAATCTTTCCTTTACTTTTAGGTTGTAGTAAAACGAAGCTCATTTTTGATGCTCTACGATCTTGGCGTTGGCTTCGTCTCTTACTTCCTCAATTAAGTCTAGAGTGAGCTCATACTTTCTTTTCTTTTCACGGGCTCAGAGGCCTCAACCCTTAGGGATGCGTGAATGATTTCTAAGGGCATCACAGCCTCAGCTTCTTAAGCTAACAAGAACGTGGTAACTCATGTTTTAACTTTTTAAGTGGTACGATACGTGCAAATTATGGGGAGGAGCTCGTCCATCCAACTGCTCCTTGAGCATTTAACTCGTTTCTTCAGTACATCAAGGATAATTCAATTAGCCACTTTGGCTTGCCCATTTGCCTGAGGATGAACAACTGATGTGAATCACAACTCAATGTTGTTCTCCTTACAATATTTCTTGAAATCTTCATCGTCAAACTGTTTCCCATTATCCGTGACTAGGATTCGTGGGATTCCATATCGGCACATTACACTTTTTCATAAGAATCGTGTTACTTACTTTATGGTTATCTTGGTCGAAGGTTCCACCTAGTGAAGTAGTCAATTGCTGCTATCAAGAACTTCCTTTGGCCACTTGTCATTGGAAATGGTCCAAGTATATCCATACCCCACATGGATGTCATCATCTCTGGTGGGTTGCGCCCTGCAGTTGCACATGGGGTGGGTTGCGCCCTTAAGAGGAGATCATATAAAAACTTCTCCTGCTGTTTGTTCTTTTTCCTCCGTTTCATTGCTTTTTTCAAAAACCAACCAATGTTGAGTACTAACAGCACCCCTATTATTACAAAAACTGTGTATTTTCGAATAGATCAAACTGTTAAAACATGTTCAATTATCGACCATAACAATTACTGTTTACGAACATAATTATAATGGAAGAGGTGAGTTAATTAACATATCAAAAAGAGTAAAATGATGCAGGAATTAACCTGCAATAAGATGAGGAATTAACAGAAAAAATAGAGGGAACATGATGAAGATAACCTAGTGAAATGTGGATAAGTGACATGGCATGGAAAACTAATTCGACTAGACACCGTACTTATCTAAATTTGCATTGATCACAAACCATTTGAGCTTATAAAAAAATGGATGAAGATTTACCGGGAACACTAGAATTTCCAACACAACATTGGTGCATGCAAATGCAAGGAACTGACAAATATGTCCTGAGTAGTTCTATGAAAATTGAAGACCTGCAAGTAGTATTTCTAGGAAGCCATTTACAAGTGCTCGGATAATTGTACCACCATGTGATCATATATAACTCTTTGTAAAATTTCCTTTACTAAAGCCAAAATAGACCAAATACATAGATCAGAAGTCTCTTAACTGTCCAGTAATCATTTTTTATGACCTAGTTAAAACCAACTTGAAATGAATCATGTTGGCAGGGGCTGAATCCAGATTTTAAAGATTCAGGATATAAATATTTCACAATTTTCTTTTTGCTATCTAAGATTTGCCTATACTCGAACAACTTTTTTTAATTTGAACCATTTTTTAGGACAATATTTCTAGTGAAAGGCATATGTTTAGGCCTATTTGTTAACATCGAGGATTCAACTCAACTTAAACAAGTTTGTAATAATTAAGTAATAATTCAATTGTCACAGTATCACATGAATCTCAGAAGATCACATTAGTCAAAAGAATACAGTTTAAAGTCATCCTACAGACTTGAAGAAATACTGCATTGAAATAAGTTCAATTTATTGATCAAGCCTCGGTGAAGTATTCAAGGAAGTGGATTTATTAAAGTGACAGAGATTTCAGATGTGTGACAGCAAATGTACAGGTTACAAAGGTTGAACAAACAGTCAAAAGCAGACAATGGACCACAGCTTAAAGTCAAGATGAAGAACAGACATTTCAGTTAGTCACTTATGAACCAGATAGTGCATCAAGTGACAACTACATCCAGTGGATATTCTTCATCAAGCTCAAGTGGTTCAAGGATTGGTTATGCTATCTTATAAGAATTTAAATTCTCTTTTAAATTAGTTATTAATTTATTTATTAAATTAATTCTTCAGAATTAATTTAACAAATAAATTAAGCAATTAATTTATGAAATAAATTAATTATTAGAATTAATTTTAAAATAGAATTAGAATTAAATTAGAATTACTTAAATAAAATGAACTGGAATGACTATCAAGGATAGTCATCCCGGTAGTCATTCCAAGTCATTTTACTTTAAAAATGAACTGGATTGACTATCAAGGATAGTCATCCCGCTAGTCATCCTAGTTCATTTTAGTTTATTCTAAATTAATTCTCCTAAATTCTGATAGTCATTCCAGTACAAAGCATAGTCATTCCAGGATTAAAAATAGTCTTTTTTAGACTATTTTCATAGTCATTCCAAAGCAATTACACGTGCAGGTTTAGTGATCAAGTGGATTACTCTTAAAGCAAAAGATCAGACAGAAAGTGGATTATCAAGAACATTACATAAAAAACACATTCTGTCAAGAAAAGCTTATCAACTGTCGTGGACAATTTTCTTCAGTGAATTAATTCTAGAATCATTGTGTTAAATCTAAACCAATAGAATTCATTCACTTGTACTGCTTTGACTATCTAGCGGATTTTTATCCCTAGAACGTATCTCAAATTATCAATTATTGTTATATCTTTTTATTACAAAAATAGATAAATTCATGTCGAATTTATTCTAGATTTGTTTTAATTAGTTTGAGATTCAATCTTGTAATCAGTACCATATTTGTAACACCTTTCAAGTTTAATATAAGTTATATTTAACTTGAATTCTGTTTCATTTTATTCCGCCATAATTTGTTCTTAAATTGTTTTATTCTAAAACGGACAAATTCGATTAAACAGTATAGTTTGTATTCAACCCCCCTTCTACAAACTTATCAGGACCTAACAATTGGCATCAGAGCCTTTTGATTGATATACAAATCAAAGATCCATTTTTTGTGATTTTTTCTTCAACTCTGAAATTTTTATTCTTCATAAAAAATCTCAAAAATGTCTACTACACAGAAGGTTAGTACAGTAAAGATTCCCATGTTCAGTAAGGAGCATTATCCTATGTGGAAGAAGAAGATGCTCATGTTTCTTCAAGTGGCTAGTTATAAAATATCTTGGAGTGCTGAAAAATGGTCCTAGACTTCCTATGATTGTTGAGGAAGAGCAGATAAAGAACAATGTTGTAACAGCCCCAAATCCGGGGTCAGGGATTTAGAGTAGTCACGATCCACTTACTTCTTGCCTTGCCTGCTTTACTCGCAATAGACACAATTCATCTGCTTATGACCCCACAATGTATATAACTCTCACACACACACACACACACACAATTACAACCATTGCGGAATAAATAATCTTTATTACAATACCCAAATGTCTTTTGAATTTGCTACTGATACAACTCCTAAGTAATGGTACATTACCAACTTAGCCTTGTAATACTCACCACCCTCTCATACCATTCATATCTATACATAAGATGAATACCAAGCCAGCTTGATCTGACTGGGTCACACTACTTCCAGGATCACTGCTAGAAACTGCTCATGAGAATGCCTTGCGCTTACCACTCGCCTGAGGGATGTGCGCCGAATCCTTGGTATCCTACTTCGCTGCTATATAATATTTATAAAACAATAGCAAGAGCGAGCGATAGCTCAGCAAGGTAATAAAAGTATGGCATAATCCTGCCTTTAACTCAACCCAGAATAAAGCGGGTATAAGACAATAATTTGTCAAAATATCTCGATACTGAAATTATTTTCTTATCGGAATGTATTCCAAAAACAGTACCATTGTTGTATTTCAAATATCATTTCATAATATTTCTGCAAACTTTTACTATATTATGAACAAAGTTCTAGTATAATATAAAAGATGAGGTTTCAAAGTAAACCAATATAACCTTTCCGAAAGATATCTGCTATGTAAGTAGAATATCAACATATAACTTAAAAGATGAAGTTATAAGGTGATTCAGTATAAACAACTCCCTTACCATAACTCATGTTATGTAAGGTATCCACAGAGTCATATGATATAAAAGATGAAGTTACGAGGAAAATTTCATATAATGTTCCGTAACCCAAAATCCACTCATGCATATATAATCTGAGTAAGGTTTCCTCAGAGTCATAACTCATAAAATAAAAGATGAAGTTGCAAGGATTTATTGTAACTTCATTTTTAAACACTTTTTAACCCCCTGCCAACATGATCGGTTCGTCACCCCAATACATGTTGCAGGAATATCCAAAATTGGATGATGAACCAATACTGGAGTAATCACCGCGCCAGTTGTCCCAACCTCACTATGATCAGTAGCAGGTCGTACAACTAAAAATGTTTTCTACATGTAGATGGAAGAACACGACAGCCTGACATTGTCTACCGCCTTTCTGGATCTCCCGGCCCATTTGGGGCAATAAAAATGGATGGGTCGGCGCAACTCGACCTCTTATACCGCTCCTAGTTCGGATGAAATCCATGACTCTGAAATGTAAAGATCATCCTCCTTTCCCCAAGTGTAATACTTGTTGATACGACTCCACTAAGTAGTTATATCTAGGTTGGAAAGGAAGATTCTCCAATATTTCCCAAGCTATTGCTTGTTAATGGATATCGACTTGTTCCATCAATTTATCCCTCAATCGTTGAGGTGGTAACACAACATTTGACTTGCAGCAATTAAATTGCTCCGAGAAAATATCTGTCCCCTGACAGTTTTGAGTTGAGAGTTTAAAATGAGTAGCAGTCACTTAAATCAGGTTTCCCATATTTTTGGTAGTTTAGCAAGTATTTAAATCCTCTTAAAAGATAGATTTAAATGGAAAAAAAACAGTGTTTGGGAACCTCCCCTTGATTTAAAATAATTAATAGTACATCTTAGAATATCCTTCGTAATTATTGAAGGTCGAGGATAAACTTTAAATAATACAACTCATTTTAAAACGTGTTAAAAGTATTTAATAAATAATCGAATAATATTTATTAAATAAATAAACCTTAAACGAATATTCAAAAATAATATTTATTAAATAAATAATGATTGAATGAATATTCAAAATAATATTCATTAAATAAATAAGGATTAAATTAATATTCAAAATAATATTCATTAAATAAATAAACCTTAAATGAATATTCAAAAATAATATTCATTAAATAAATAATCATCGAATAACAGTTACCCGATATCTAGCTTATAAGCCAATTACCAAATCATTTCCAAGTAATAAATACTTTCCGGAACATAAATAATGATTATTAATAATATTCCTCAAGATGAATAGTACTCTGCCGCTGGAATCCCTCCGGGTTTCCACGACTATCTATATAACAAAAAAATATCGACTCCCGGTCTGGAGTCGAAACAATAAACATGCTCTTATCTATAGAGCTACAAGGTATACTGGTTCATAAGTACATTATCTCAAAGCTCGTATAATATCCAAAAGTCAAATTCTATTTAACACGATATAATCATTTATCTCAAAACTATACAACACTATACATGGCAAAAGCAGTATTATATAATTAATACTCTAAAGTATAGATTTAGAAAACTTGCATCGTCAGGAAATCAAACATTTTGATAAGTGGAATATAGTATTAGAAAACTTTCCACAATACTCGCAACAAAAGAGTTGATATATAATTTGGAATACGCAAGTATTGAACATTTGAAAATATACCTACTCTGAACAATAGAGTAAGGTTTAGTAAACTTGCCTGGAAATCCCGAAGTAGCAGTAAGTCTCAGGTTAGCCCAGTAATCTAGAATCAATACAAGGTTCAAGATTAATAACTTAACGCTTTCACCATACTAAGTATATACTAACTCAAGTACAAAGTTCACTTTCAAGTTAACTCCTTAAGATCCTTTACTCGAGCATGCTCGCTCACGCATTTTTATAAAATTGAAATTTAATCCTTTTAGCACGAAATCTTTTCGAGGGTCTTCCTGAACGTACCTAGCATGTTATCACAAAGTTTCACATTTTATTATGACCTCTAAGTGGTTCGATCATAGCCTCAAATTTGACTAAGTGGTGCGGTTTGGTTTTACGAACGCCTTACACTAAAACACATGTTTCTCCTAAACCGTTAATCTTAATGACATGATTCTTGCGCTCACGTAAACTAGAAACAAAGCTCTACACACTCATGTTCATTACTGAACCAAAAGAGGCAGTTAGGTTTTCGGATTCTAGGCAATTTTTAGAGTTATCGAAAATCGGGCATTACGACGGCTTAAAATCGAATAATCCAATTTTTAACTAACCCAAATAAGCATTCAACCAACACCCAAGACTCATATACACCATTCATCATCTTCCTCACTGCCTCAACAGGTCTTGGAGCTACAATACTTATTTTTCCATTTTCATAACAACCACATAAGATTCATGCCTCTAAACATGCATACCACATCAAAACTCCATTAAAACACAATATTCATCAAAGGGGTTTCCAAAGATTTATACCTTGGCTTGAAGCTTAGAAGTGCTCTAAAGACTTTACAACTCTTAAACCTTGCTTAGAACATCCTTTGGAAGCCAAACCATCAAGAAACAAAATATGAAAACTAAGTTAGTAACTAATCATCCTAGAACACACCATCTTGTAAAACTCATATAAAATCGAAAAATAAGAGTTTCGTTCTCAAATCTTTTACCACACCTTCTGATCTTCACGGGCTTTCTTTTGAGTCCTAGATCATCACCAGGGAATGCTTGAAGCTCTACTTATGGGCGTTTTAAGATCGATGGCAGAAACTGCCAGGAACAGGGCAGATTGGAATATTCAACTTGGGGAAGGGATTTGACTAGGCTACACCCCTTAGATTGCCATGAAATTTTTAACGAACCTTACCCATGGAGTGGAGAAGATACGGTAAAAATTTGGTGATTTATAGAGCTCCGAATCTGGAGATATGAATTTGTCTTTCCTTGATGTTCCTGCTGGGCAGTGGAGAGTGTTTGTTTGTTAAAACATCACCCATGTTGTAGTTGACTTGCTCCTTCATCACTTGAGTTCTCCTTTCTTTCACCAATTGGATTCCTCACTTTCTAATCTAATAAAAATCAATTGTTACAACTTATATGTTGCACTCCAAGGTAATAGTGTGGCCTAAATCCTCAAATAATTGTTGTGTCCAATTTCCTTTGCGTTTCTCTTTATCTCGGAAAACGTTCTCTATCTCGTTTGCATTCTCTTTGCTCTAGGATTATATTCTCAATCCTCTTTCCCTCTCATAATGTATCCTCCCTTGGACTTCTAATATTTAATATCCTCATTTTATAATCCAATTATTATATTCTTGATTCCTCTGTCAATGATGGAATAAACAACGCTTGGATTCTCTGAATTCTAACTTCGTTCACATACATTCATTCTCTCTGTACTCCACTAGTACATACTTGCTCTTCCCATTTTGTAATTATTATAGTGAGTACTCTAACTCACTTCTCAACTCCCTTCTAGGGTACATTAACTCATTTCCTGGACGATAGATTATTCTTATCTACGTCGTCAACCACTGAATTACACTGTTCAGAAAATACACATATGTATCGGGATCATTATCTATAGAAATATCCATTCATTACAACCACTGTTCATTGAAATCACTATTCACTGATGTACTTAATCATAATAAGAAAAGTTTTAATTTTACCAAAAATTCGGGTTATTACAGTCTCCCCTCCTTAAAAGGATTCCGTCCCGGAATCAGCTTAGGAATAACTGGGGGTACCTCTCTCCCATTGCACTTTCTAACTCCCAAGTGGATTCTTCCACTTCTTGATTTTCCACAAACCTCTCACTAGCTTGGCAACCTTGTCTCTTAGCACTTGCTCTTTTCTGTCCGTGATTTCCACAGGTTATTCTTTGTAAGTCAGACCAGGTTGTATATCTACCTGCTCGTACTCTAACATATGCCGGGCATCTATAGTATACTGACGTAGCATTGACACATGAACCCCGTTATGACCATTCTACAAGTTTGGGGGGGGGGGGGGTAAGGCTGGCTCGTAGGCCACCTTCCTGACGCGTCTTAAAATCTCAGATGGCCCAATGAATCTCGGGCTCAACTTCCCTTTCTTTCCAAATCTCATTAATTCCTTCCACGAGGATATCTTTTAGCATCACGAATCTCTAACCTCATATTCTCTGTCTTGTTTGTACAGAAAATACACCAACATAAACTTGCTTTTCATCCATCAACATGCCATTTAGCTTATCAATAGCAGTACTATCTCTATACTCGCGGGCTTAGTCCGCATACTTTCTCTATCTGTCTTGGCTGCCACTAGCCGCTTGTTGGTGAAATCTTTTGTCTTTCTAGTTTGTTGGACTAACTTGGGTTTTGTGTAAAATCTCATCCTTTAATTCCCGATCATTCGGAATCCATCTCTGTCTCATTTTAATTAAGGGTATCGGCCACCACATTGGCCTTCCCCGGATGGTAGTGTATCTCACAGTCATAATCCTAGGTCAATTCTAGCCATTTATCCATCTCATGTTATCTACTATCACGGGTAACTCAAAGCCAATTCATTACATTCCATAAAAATTTGTGGGTGCATTAGTCAACCCAAAATAACCTCGCTGAAAACTCGAAGTGTCTATTCCTAGTACGAATCACAGTCTTGGGTATATCCTCGGATTTAACTTCCAACTGGTGACATCCAGTTCTTAAATAAATTTGGAAATACACAGCGTTCTTCCGCTGATCAAACAATTATTTACAAGGGTACCTATTCTCCATGTCGAACTCATACAACTTTCGAGGTTCGATGCATAATCTTGTGCTAACATCTTTCTCTCTTACAACAACACCGGGCTCTCCACGGTGGTACACTGGGTCTTATCATATTCTTGCCCAGCAATTCTTGTAACTGAGTCGCTAACTCTTTCATTCCCACTGAGGCTAACAGGAGATGCGGCACTATAACCTGAATACTCGTTATTCATTCTTATGTCATCCCAATCGATATTTGGTATCGCATTAAGATCTTGTACAGCCTCCCAAAACCACTGTATTTTCCTTTATACTTGGTGTCTCTTTTCTTGGCGTCAACCATAAGAGCTAATTAAGCCTCGTATCTCTGGCGTAATAGTTTCTTAGTCTGAACTATATTCAAGAATCTCTGAATCTGTCTCCATCCTTTATTTATTACTCTCTCTCCCTTACAATCAGTCTGGGCTCCATTGGGTGTCAACCAACCCATCCTTATTATAATATCAACTTCTCCCAACTTGAAAGGAATCAGGTCTATCAAAAGTGTCGACCTCATATCTCTAGTTCACAACCTGGATGTACCAGTCTTATGGGAAAATCCCTCGATTGACTATTTTTACTTGTAATTATTCCCTTAGCGGCTCGGCCTTAAGGTTTAATTGTCATGCAACTTCTTGATATACAACGATACATTAGCTCTGTCTAAATAGTATAGAAGGGTACCTGCTATCTAAAGGTCCTGACAGTGGGCTGCTTGTTGGAGGTAGCCCTGGTTGAAACCTACTGGCTTTCTTTTCTTCTGTGTTCACAAACTCCGGAACAAACCTCGATAATTCGGAAAACTTGGCCTCATACTCGGTCACAGTCATGGTTTCTTGTTTTAACTCTTTAACTTTTATTTTCATCCGGGTCTCCATATATTTCCGGAAATTATTTCTCTAAAAACAACACGTCGCACCTCTCCCAAGTCACAATACCAGCTCCCTCTGACTCCATCGCCAGTACTTATCTTGCTAACCCAGAGGTAGTGTCCATTCGTAAACAACTCCTCCAAAATCTCAATTCCACTATAGGGCATCTATCTAACACCGTTGTCACTGGAGTTCACGGCACATCGATATTCCTTTCACATATATCGATTGACCCCCTTTCCATTATCATAATATCCTTGGGAGAATAAACCAATTTCATTGATATGTCACTAATATTCTATTCGTCTTAGGGATTAGCTCCTGTCATAGGCGATTTCGTTGCGAATCTAATTCCTATCAGCGAATTTTGACTTATTTGACCTGGTTGGCCTCCCCTTGGAATTCAATGAGGATAACAAAAATTATGGGGCCTTGAAAAGATAGCTCCCATATCAAGGAAAACGTCACACACTGGTGATCATAAGGTTATGAGTTTTAAGGTAACCTTATTGGAGGTAAGAGAATTTACCGAGAGATCAACATGATCATAAGAACTCAACGTTGTGTGCCTCGATTGAGACATTACTAAAGGTAATTAGCCTTCTTGTATTTCACAACTCACAAGTGATGGCGTCCCATCAGACTTCTATCACATAGACAGATAGTCCTTGTAGCCCCTATAAGTATAGGGTTGTTCGTCTCAGTGGAAGTTGAAAAGTATGAAAGCAATTCGAGATCAATTTAATGATTATCGCCTTTCGACAATATTTCTCAAAGGAACACCTTGGATTAAAATTGAACAGATTCCAAAGGTGCGGTTTCCAAAGAAAAGAATAACCAAAAAGATACTGGTACTTAACAAGCAAGTGGCGAGGTATCATCATAGGGTTATTCATTATTTGAAGAAAAGTGGAAGCTTGAATAACATCATTTGACAGGGCTTCGAAAACCTGAAAGTAGGCATCGTGACATTCTCTAACACAATTGAAATTAAATATGATTTAACACAAGTGTTATAAACTAACTTCGAAGAGGGAATATACCCTTTATCAGAATTCTTTCCTGGAGAGAGGTCAAGATAGATCATAGATTGGGGAGGTACCCCACATAATTTGCAAATGGGGAGGGTACTACCAAGGTCTCTACGGATGCCTTTTATGTCGGCTCCTCTAATGGATAATCGTTCAATTCCAAAGCTTTTCTTTTCCACGCACCCTAAGGTGTTCGATACTTACGTCATTGCCGACTTATAATAGTCGCTAAGAATTCAACCATCAACATTTGCAATCGCAGGGAGTTCTATTCGACTCGGCGCAAGCATCTCAAGCAAGCATTCTATCGTAAGAGGACTTCGATACCGGTGTCGCCCATAGCAACGACGAATTCCATATGTCAAATGGGCGGTACTCCGGAAGATCGTTAGAATCTACAGGCTTAAACCCAATTACTATTATAAACGTTTTCATACCAAACATTTCCTTTCTTGTATCAATCCCGGATGCTACATAAGCTTAACACTTGTGGCATAACAGCCTTTTTATTTAAGTCTTTCCCAGACTTTCTTAGTCCGTCTTGATTCTTTAAATATATCTCGTTTTGGCGCACTCGTGTTACAACGACACCTTACGTAGTACGTACATACAAAAATCTTGCTCGAGGTAATAAAATGCCTCAGTACCATAGTAAACACCTTCCTTGGTGGAATCACTGATCGTGGGGAGTTAAACCCCCTAAATAAGGTAATACCTCTACTAGTTAAGGTCACTAAGTACCCTTAATCATAGATGAAGTTTGAACGTCTTTGTTCTTACGTATGCTGCCTCCCTAGGCACTGTAACAGACTACGAGTAACGGGTCTCGTTCAAATCGAATCATTCCACCGGTATTGGTTATTCTGCCTCTACCTCTTCTGCTTTGGAGACTCTACCCCGTCTCTTCGTCATATCTCTTGTTGAATCATAACGATTCTAAACTCTCATATCGGCACTTATTTGACCTCTGAAGGTTCGTCCGGTCCTATTATACGACCTCAAGTAACATGCCACATCTTTATCAATCAACACGTTCTCTACAAGATTCTTTCCTTGAACCACTATGGAGTCTTCCTCTAGATCCTCCTATGGATCTTCCTGTATCGGGTTTCCGTCCATTTCAAGGAACGCATCATCAACTGCCTACTCGAAGGCCTCAGGGTCTGGTATCTCAGAATCCCATCAATCTATAACTCATACGAATCGAGGTGACTAACCATGAAGTCCTAAGTACGGTTTCCCAGAAGAAGTCCCCTCTCAGGCTTCATCTTAAACAGTCAGGGTCATGTCCTCTAACTCGACTACGAACTCAATTTGAGCTCTAGATGTTCTTATCATTATTAAGGGTATTGTAAGACTCGATCTCCTATCGTTTCTGAGGACTGTAACCTAACGCTCTGATACCATTTCTGTAACAGCCCCAAATCCGGGGTCAGGGATTTAGAGTAGTCACGATCCACTTACTTCTTGCATTGCCTGCTTTACTCACAAAAGACACAATTCATCTGCTTATGACCCCACAATGTATATAACTCACACACACACACACAGGTTAGAGTCTCAGAAATGACACAATTACAACCATTGCAGAATAAATAATCTTTATTACAATACCCAAATGTCTTTTGAATTTGCTATTGATACAACTCCTAAGTAATGGTACATTACCAACTTAGCCTTGTAATACTCACCACCCTCTCATACCATTCATATCTATACATAAGATGAATACCAAGCCAGCTTGATCTGACTGGGTCACACTACTTCCAGGATCACTGCTAGAAACTGCTCATGAGAATGCCTTGTGCTTAACACTCGCCTGAGGGATGTGCGCCGAATCCTTGGTATCCTACTTCGCTGCTATATAATATTTATAAAACATTAGCAAGAGTGAGCGATAGCTCAGCAAGGTAATAAAAGTATGGCATAATCCTGCCTTTAACTCAACCCAGAATAAAGCGGGTATAAGACAATAATTTGTCAAAAGATCTCGATACTGAAATTATTTCCTTATCGGAATGTATTCCAAAAACAGTACCATTGTTGTATTTCAAATATCATTTCATAATATTTCTGCAAACTTTTACTATATTATGAACAAAGTTCTAGTATAATATAAAAGATGAGGTTTCAAAGTAAACCAATATAACCTTTCCGAAATATATCTGCTATGTAAGTAGGATATCAACATATAACTTAAAAGATGAAGTTATAAGGTGATTCAGTATAAACAACTCCCTTACCATAACTCATGTTATGTAAGGTATCCACAGAGTCATATGATATAAAAGATGAATTTACGAGGAAAATTTCATATAATGTTCCGTAACCCAAAATCCACTCATGCATATATAATCTGAGTAAGGTTTCCTCAGAGTCATAACTCATAAAATAAAAGATGAAGTTGCAAGGATTTATTGAACTTCATTTTTAAACACTTTTTAACCCCCTGCCAACATGATCGGTTCGTCACCCCAATACATGTTGCAGGAATATCCAAAATTGGATGAAGAACCAATACTGGAGTAATCACCGCGCCAGTTGTCCCAACCTCACTATGATCAGTAGCAGGTCGTACAACTAAAAATGTTTTCTACATGTAGATGGAAGAACACGACAGCCTGACATTGTCTACCGCCTTTCTGGATCTCCCGGCCCATTTGGGGCAATAAAAATGGATGGGTCGGCGCAACTCGACCTCTTATACCGCTCCTAGTTCGGATGAAATCCATGACTCTGAAACGTAAAGATCGTCCTCCTTTCCCCAAGTGTAATACTTGTTGATACGACTCCACTAAGTAGTTATATCTAGGTTGGAAAGGAAGATTCTCCAATATTTCCCAAGCTATTGCTTGTTAATGGATATCGACTTGTTCCATCAATTTACCCCTCGATCGTTGAGGTGGTAACACAACATTTGACTTGCAGCAATTAAATTGCTCCGAGAAAATATATGTCCCCTGACAGTTTTGAGTTGAGAGTTTAAAATGAGTAGCAGTCACTTAAATCAGGTTTCCCATATTTTTGGTAGTTGAGCGAGTATTTAAATTCTCTTAAAAGATAGATTTAAATGGAAAAAAAACAGTGTTTGGGAACCTCCCCTTGATTTAAAATAATTAATAGTACAGCTTAGAATATCCTCGTAATTATTGAAGGTCGAGGATAAACTTTAAATAATACAACTCATTTTAAAAGGTGTTAAAAGTATTTAATAAATAATCGAATAATATTTATTAAATAAATAAACCTTAAACGAATATTCAAAAATAATATTTATTAAATAAATAATGATTGAATGAATATTCAAAATAATATTCATTAAATGAATATTCAAAATAATATTCATTAAATAAATAAACCTTAAATGAATATTCAAAAATAATATTCATTAAATAAATAATCATCGAATAACAGTTACCCGATATCTAGCTTATAAGCCAATTACCAAATCATTTCCAAGTAATAAATACTTTCTGGAACATAAATAATGATTATTAATAATATTCCTCAAGATGAATAGTACTCTGCCGCTGGAATCCCTCCGGGTTTTCACGACTATCTATATAACAAAAAAATATCGACTCCAGGTCTGGAGTCGAAACAATAAACATGCTCTTATCTATAGAGCTACAAGGTATACCGGTTCATAAGTACATTATCTCAAAGCTCGTATAATATCCAAAAGTCAAATTCTATTTAACACGATATAATCATTTATCTCAAAACTATACAACACTATACATGGCAAAAGCAGTATTATATAATTAATACTCCAAAGTATAGATTTAGAAAACTTGCATCATCAGGAAATCAAACATTTTGATAAGTGTAATATAGTATTAGAAAACTTTCCACAATACTCGCAACAAAAGAGTTGATATATAATTTGGAATACGCAAGTATTGAACATTTGAAAATATACCTACTATGAACAATAGAGTAAGGTTTAGTAAACTTGCCTGGAAATCCCGAAGTAGCAGTAAGTCTCAGGTTGGCCCAGTAATCTAGAATCAATACAAGGTTCAAGATTAATAACTTAACGCTTTCACCATACTAAGTATATACTAACTCAAGTACAAAGTTCACTTTCAAGTTTACTCCTTAAGATCCTTTACTCGAGCATGCTCGCTCACGCATTTTTATAAAATTGAAATTTAATCCTTTTAGCACGAAATATTTTCGAGGGTCTTCCTGAACGTACCTAGCATATTACCACAAAGTTTCACATTTTATTATGACCTCTAAGTGGTTCGATCATAGCCTCAAAGTTGACTAAGTGGTGCGGTTTGGTTTTACGAACGCCTTACACTAAAACACATGTTTCTCCTAAACCGTTAATCGTAATGACATGATTCTTGCGCTCACGTAAACTAGAAACAAAGCTCTACACACTCATGTTCATTACTGAACCAAAAGAGGCAGTTAGGTTTTCGGATTCTAGGCAGTTTTTAGAGTTATCGAAAATCGGGCATTACGACGGCTTAAAATCGAATAATCCAATTTTTAACCAACCCAAATAAGCATTCAACCAACACCCAAGACTCATATACACCATTCATCATCTTCCTCACTGCCTCAACAGGTCTTGGAGCTACAATACTTATTTTTCCATTTTCATAACAACCACATAAGATTCATGCCTCTAAACATGCATACCACATCAAAACTCCATTAAAACACAATATTCATCAAAGGGGTTTCCAAAGATTTATACCTTGTCTTGAAGATTAGAAGTGCTCTAAAGACTTTACAACTCTTAAACCTTGCTTAGAACATCCTTTGGAAGCCAAACCATCAAGAAACAAAATATGAAAACTAAGTTAGTAACTAATCATCCTAGAACACACCATCTTGTAAAAATCATATAAAATCGAAAAATAAGAGTTTCGTTCTCAAATCTTTTACCACACCTTCGGATCTTCACGGGCTTTCTTTTGAGTCCTAGATCATCACCATGGAATGCTTGAAGCTCTACTTATGGGCGTTTTAAGATCGATGGCAGAAACTGCCAGGAACAGGGCAGATTGGAATCTTCAACTTGGGGAAGGGATTTGACTAGGCTACACCCCTTAGATTGCCATGAAATTTTTAAAAAACCTTACCCATGGAGTGGAGAAGATACGGTAAAAATTTGGTGATTTATAGAGCTCCGAATCTGGAGATATGAATTTTTCTTTCCTTGATGTTCCTGCTGGGCAGTGGAGAGTGTTTGTGTGTTTGCTTGCTACTTTGTTCTTTCCAAATGATATTATAACCTAATCCTTATCAATATCACTTTATTAAAGTGTTAGATCTGGTCTTGACACTTGTATGGTTGTGGTTATGCATACCTCTTTTTGGCAAAGTTGTTAAAACATCACCCATGTTGTAGTTGACTTGCTCCTTCATCACTTGAGTTCTCCTTTCTTTCACCAATTGGATTCCTCACTTTCTAATCTAATAAAAATCAATTGTTACAACTTATATGTTGCACTCCAAGGTAATAGTGTGGCCTAAATCCTCAAACAATTGTTGTGTCCAATTTCCTTTGCGTTTTCTCTTTATCTCGGAAAACGTTCTCTATCTCGTTTGCATTCTCTTTGCTCTAGGATTATATTCTCAATCCTCTTTCCCTCTCATAATGTATCCTCCCTTGGACTTCTAATATTTAATATCCTCATTTTATAATCCAATTATTATATTCTTGATTCCTCTGTCAATGATGGAATAAACAACGCTTGGATTCTCTGAATTCTAACTTCGTTCACATACATTCATTCTCTCTGTACTCCACTAGTACATATTTGCTCTTCCCATTTTGTAATTATTATAGTGAGTACTCTAACTCACTTCTCAACTCCCTTCTAGGGTACATTAACTCATTTCCTGGACGATAGATTATTCTTATCTACGTCGTCAACCACTGAATTACACTGTTCAGAAAATACACATATGTATCGGGATCATTATCCATAGAAATATCCATTCATTACAACCACTGTTCATTGAAATCACTATTCACTGATGTACTTAATCATA
This sequence comes from Heracleum sosnowskyi, assembly GCA_030848705.1. Lineage (NCBI taxonomy): Eukaryota > Viridiplantae > Streptophyta > Magnoliopsida > Apiales > Apiaceae > Heracleum > Heracleum sosnowskyi. The sequence goes on along the minus strand of JAUIZM010000017.1, from coordinate 326,011 downwards.
ATAAGAAAAGTTTTAATTTTACCAAAAATTCGGGTTATTACAAATGTTATAACTAGAGCTGTTAGGATGTACCCTAAGGATCCCAAGGACTACACAGCTGATGAGAAAGAGGATGCTTCCATGGATGCATGTTTACCGTTGATACTAGTTGATTGTCTTGATCCTGTCATGCATAATCATGTTCTAAACTGTGTTACTGCCAAACACATCTGGGACACAATAGAGATAATCAATGAGGGGACAGAGGAAGTCAGAGAGAATAAGTTGGAAATTCTCACATCTTCATATGAGCATTTCAGATCAAACCCTGGTAAAGGTATCTCTGAGGTTTTTGAAAGATACAACAAATTGATAAATGATCTGAATCTCAATGGAAAGCACTACACTATCAAAGAGATTAACAAGAAGTTCCTCCTGACACTTCCAACTTATTTAGAGCACATAATATCTGCTATTAGAGAAGCAAGAGATCTTGGAGAGATTTCTTTGGAAAGACTTTATGGTGTTCTGAAGACCTATGAGCTGGAGCAGATTCAGCAAAAGGAGATATATGGAACTGGAAAGATAGTTAGTACTTCTACTGCATTGGCAACAGAAGTCCCATAGCAACTGGAAGTGAAGGTTGCTCAACCTTCCAGTTCTGACATGGATGTTATTGTGGCTGAATATGGCCTAACATCCACTGATCAATCTGGTGGTGACTTCTATTCTTTGGAAAAACTTGATCAGCTGGAGGATGGGGATATGGCAATGATAGTGAGGAAGTTTTGTTAGGAATATGTTGTTCTTGATGATAATTATAAAAACACTTAGTAGATTTTGTATTAAGTCATTTTGTAACTGTCAACGGAATGGCATGCTTTGCAGCGTTTCGTTGACAGGAAGCTCATCAACGGAATGAGTAATGCAGCAACTGCATTGTACAATACTTCATAGTTTGATATGCATTTTGTTGTAGGTATTAGATAGGTTTTCTAAGTCATGTTGACTAAGTACTAGATAGGCAAAATAGGTTGGTGAATTGTAAATATATTATGCCTTGTAATTTTGTCTAAGTGAAGACATGTCAACGGAATGAAGATTACTCTATCAACGGAATGAAGACTACTCTATCAACGAAACGAGGGTTATACCATCAACGAAACAAAGAATAAAGCTATCAACGAAACACATCTCTCTACTATCAACGAATCATTATTGCTTTTCTGAATAGTTGACAAAATGATAGTGACAGTTATCTGACAGATCAAAAGGGAGATATGGAAGTGTACTTTGCATTGGAAGCCATCAAAATGGTCACTGGAAATAAGGAAACATTCCAATTTCCAATTAGGTTCTTGGGAGTGATCATAATAAGCAAAAAGACAAAAGCAAAGATCTCCAAGGACCATTAGACAAAAGGGATGAAAAGCAAGCTACTGGCGGTTACCTTTAGTGTACTTTAGAGTAGCCAAAAATAGCATTGTAAACTTGGGAATATTTATAACCAAGTGTAGCAGTTAAAACATAGTGTGAGAAGAAAAACAAATAGATTGTATTAGCTATCTTTGAGAGCATACTTATCTACATTCTTGTAACTGAGCAGCTGTGTACATTTTGTATCACAGATTATTTCCGCAATAAAAACACTTCAGTTGGATCATCAAACAATCCAACTGAAATTATTTAAGTGCTTGTGTTTTTATTTTATAAGTTCAGTTTTATTTCGAAAGTTATTTCAAGTTTAAAATATCTAGAATTGTATTCAACCCCCCCCCCTCTTCTACAATTCTGTTTGGTCATTTGGGATTAACAATTGGTATCAGAGCAAGCTTCTAACATACAAGAAGTTTAAAGATCAAGACCAAAACAGTAACCATGGTGAAGAAGGATGCAGGTGTAAAGATACCAGTTCTTGATAAGGACAATTACTTTCACTGAAAAGTAAAGATGCATTTACATCTCATGTCTATGGATGAGAGGTATGTAGACTGCATTGAGAAAGGTCCACACGTTCCCATGAAGTTTGCATCTAGAGTTGGACTGCCAGATGATGCTCCTGATGTAGAAATTCCAAAACCTGTCTCAGAATGGACTATTGAAGATGTTGCAGAAATCCATAAAGATAAAAGAACCATGAACATTCTGTTTAATGGTTTGGAGCAAGAGATGTTTGACAATGTCATAAACTGTACAACCTCTAAAGAAGTATGGGACACTATTAGAACTCTTTGTGAAGGAACTGAGCAAGTTAGGGAGAACAAAATGCAACTTCTCATACAACAATATGAGCACTTTCATTTCAAAGCTGGTGAAACCCTAAATGACACGTTTAGTAGGTTTCAAAAGCTTGTGAATGGATTAAAGTTGTATGGAAGGATCTATTAAACCAAGGATTCAAACCTTAAATTTCTTAGAGCTCTTCCAAAAGAATGGAAGCCTATGACTGTTTCTCTCATAAACACTCAAGAGTATAAAGACTACACTCTTGAAAGGCTTTATGGAAATTTAAAGACATATGAGTTGGAAATGGAGCAAGATGAAGAAATTGAAAAGGTACAGAAGAAAGGTGGATCTATTGCATTGATTGCATCTGTGAACCAACTGAAAGATGACAATGAAGAAGCTGCAAAAGCCACAACTAGTCGAGCTAGTTGTAGGAGTGATGTTAGCAAGGGAAAAGGCAAGATGACAGAAGAAGAAGAACCAGAACCAGCCAACTTGGATGACTTAGATGAGATTGATGAACACATTGCTTTTCTTTCAAGGAAATTCTCTAAGTTCAAATTCAAGAGAAACTCAGAAGCAAGGCCACCAAGGAGAGACTTTCAACCTAGCAAAAATAACTGGATTGAAAAGTCTAAGTCTAAATGTTTCAATTGTGGAATGATTGGTCACTTTGCTGGAGACTGCAGAAAGCCCAAGGTTGAGAAGGGTAACAGGAAATTTGAGCCTGTTGATTATAAAAAGAAATACTTTGAACTTCTCAAGCAAAAAGAAAAGGCTTTCATGTCTCAGGAGTATGATTGGGCTGGTAATGGTGAAGATTCTGATGATGATGTTGAGTATGTCAACTTGGCTCTTATGGCTAACAATCATGAGCAGGAAGCAAGCTCCTCAAGCAACCAGGTAACAATTACTAATCTTTCTGAGCTTTCTAAAGAGGAATGCGATAGTGCAGTAAATGAAATGTCTACTATACTATATAATTTGTGTGTTACTCTTAAATCACTTACCAAAGAGAATTCAAGAATAAAAGAGACTAATTTGCTCTTAAGTGATAGGAATGCCATGTTAGAAGCACAGCTCATTGAATTTGAGAAAATGAGGTGTGTTAGTAGGGATGCTAAGAAGGAACTTGAGAAAGTGTTAGAAAGGGAAGAAATTCTTAAAACACAACTTGAAATAGAACAAAGTGTGATTGCAAAATGGAAGGATTCCAGGAATGTTGCTACCAACATCATTAATGTTCAAGGTATGGAATCTTTCTGTGAGCAATCATGGAAAAAGAACAAAGAGAAGCTAGGGTATGCTGGTGAAACCTTAGAATCAGAAACAGAGTCAACAAACAACAATGATCATTTGTTGAAGGTTGATATGTCAACGGAATGCAAAGTTTCGTTGACATATGAACCATCAACCGATCAGGCTGTTTCGTTGACAGAGAAAAGAAAAGAAGAACTCACTAGACTTAATAACAAGTATGGTCCTGTCACCAAGAACTTTGTTCAAGGTGAGTCTAGTAAATCAAAGAAAGTTGAGAAGCCTGTTGAAAAAGCTAATGTAGGTCACTTGTCTAACAAGCAATTGAAAGACAAGTTAGAGAAAATTCAAGTTGAGGCTAAGGGAAATAAAAAGAATAACAGGAATGGCAAAGTAGGTATTAACAAACATAACAATTACACACCTGATAAATATGCTCCTAGAAAGACATGTGTTAATTGTGGAAGTGTTAGTCATTTATCTACTAACTACAAATCTGTTAAGAAGACTGCTAATGTGAAAATGCCTAAGCCTGCAATGAATGGTTCTATGCCTACAATGTCTGTTATGCCTAACATGTTTGCTCCATATGCACAATTTCAGAATCCATATGCTAGCATGCCATTTGTGCCTAATCCATACATGAATATGTTTAATGTGCCACAAATGCCATGGAATGTGAATAACATGTTTGTTCCTCCAACTATGCATGCTGTGAATGAAAATGTGAGCAACCCTCAGAAATCAACACCAAAGATAAAGGTTGATTTAAATCAATCTGAGCCCAAGGTGAAAAATGAATTAAAAGGAAAGTCAAAGGCTAACAAAACAGGACCCAAGGAAACTTGGGTACCAAAATCAACTTGATTTGGTTTTATTGTGTGCAGGGAGACAAAAGGAATCTTTGGTACTTGGATAGTAGTTGTTCAAGACACATGACTGGTGATTCTACCCTGCTCACAGAGTTCCAGGAAAGAGCTGGCCCTTGTATTGCTTTTGGAGATGACAGCAAAGGCTACACTAAAGGATATGGCTTTATTTCAAAAGAGAATGTCATCATAGATGAGGTTGCATTGGTGGATGGTCTTAAGCACAATTTGCTTAGTATCAACCAACTTTGTGACAAAGGATTTTTAGTTACTTTTTCAAAAGAAGCATGTATTGTTTCTAAGGCAGGGAACAACAATGTGGTCATGACTGGATTCAGAAGAGGGAATGTGTACATTGCTGACTTTAGTAGCACAAGTCCATACACCATCACTTGTCTTTTCAGCAAGGCAAGCAAGGATGAAAGTTGGCTATGGCACAAGAAATTATCTCATCTGAATTTCAAAGTTATTAATGATTTGGTGAGGAAAGATCTTGCTAGAGGAATTCCACATTCTCCAAGGATGGTTTGTGTGATGCCTGTCAAAAAGGGAAACAAAAGAAGGCATCATTCAAAAGCAAGACAGAGTCATCAATTGTCCAACAGCTTGAGTTGCTTCATATGGATCTATTTGGCCCTGTAAATGTCATGTCCATTTCAAAGAAGAAATACTGTCTTGTGATTGTTGATGATTTTTCTAGATTTACATGGACCTTCTTTTTGCACTCCAAAGATGAGGCAAGTAAAATCATTATCAATCACATCAAGATGGTAAACAATCATCCTGATTTCAAAGTAAGAAGGATTAGGAGTGACAATGGGACAGAATTCAAGAATTCAAGCATGAAGGTGTTCTGTGAAGAAAATGGTATTTTGCATGAGTTTTCAGCAGCAAGGACACCACAGCAAAATGGTGTAGTTGAAAGGAAAAACAGAACACTTATTGAAGCTGCAAGGACAATGCTAGATGAATCAAAGTTACCAACTTATTTTTGGGCTGAGGCAGTTAACACAACTTGCTTCACTCAAAATATTTCTTTGATTAATCAGGCCAAGGGAATGACCCCTTATCAACTACTCAAAATAAAGAAGCCACTATTGGACTTTCTTCATGTCTTTGGATGCAAGTGCTTTGTTCTGAGAAATCAAGCTGAGCATTTGGGGAAATTTGAAGCAAAGGCAGATGAAGCAATATTTGTGGGATATGCAGCAGGGAAAGCTTACAGAGTCTATAATCTCAGAACCAACATTGTTATGGAATCTGTACATGTTGTTTTTGATGATCTCAAAATTCAAGGTCTCTGTGATGAAGGTTTCCATGAAAGTCTTTCTTTTGAGAATGAGGAAGGAGATCAAGTGAATCATGTCAAGGCTATTGAGAAACAGCCTAAAGTTGTTGTATCTAGCACAGATGAAAGCAGCAGTGAAGATGAAATTGCTGCATTGAGATTGAAAAGAACAGTTGCTGGCAGACCAAATGGTCATTTCGTTGACAGTCATGATGGAGGATTCGTTGACAGTCAGGATGAGCGTTTCGTTGACAGTCAAAATGGTCATACCGTTGACAGTCACAGAAATGCCTCTAGAAGTGATCAATTAGGGACAACAAACTCAGGGGGAGTTTTTCAAGGACATATATTCAATCAAGGCAACCATGATCATGAAGCTACTTCTTCAAGAGCAAATCTACCTCCCTCAAGGAAATGGACTAAAGATCATCCCTTTGAACTAATTATAGGTGATGTTTCTTCAAAAGTCCAAACTAGAAGAGCAACTCAAGAAGAATGTTTATATAGTAGCTTTCTGTCTCAAGATGAGCCAAAGAAAGTTGAGGATGCACTTCTAGATCCAGATTGGGTTTTAGCTATGCAAGAGGAGCTAAACCAATTTGAGAGAAACAATGTTTGGAAGCTGGTGCCCAAGCCTAAGGACAGGAGTGTCATAGGCACAAAATGGGTGTTCAGAAACAAGATGGATGAAAATGGCATAGTCACAAGGAACAAAGCTAGATTGGTTGCAAAAGGCTATTCACAGGAAGAGGGAGTTGGTTTTGATGAAACCTTTGCTCCTGTTGCAAGACTAGAAGCAATAAGGATTTTCCTAGCCTATGCAGCCCATGCCAATTTCAAGGTCTATCAAATGGATGTGAAGAGTGCTTTTCTGAATGGGGAACTGGAAGAGGAGGTGTATGTAAGTCAACCTCCTGGTTTTGAAGATGATGATTTCCCAGAATATGTGTACTTCCTCCTCAAAACACTCTATGGTTTGAAACAAGCACCTAGAGCCTGGTATGACACACTTTCACAGTTCCTCCTTGAGAATCACTTCACTAGAGGTACTGTAGATAAAACTCTTTTTCACAGGGTTGTGAATGGCTCTACTATACTTGTTCAAATTTATGTAGATGACATAATTTTTGGGTCTACAGATGAAAAACTTTGTCAAAAGTTTGCCAAGCTTATGCAAAGTAAATATGAAATGAGTATGATGGGAGAATTAACTTACTTTCTTGGTCTCCAAGTGAAGCAAGTTAATGAAGGCATTTTCATTAGTCAAACAAAATATATTCATGATTTATTAAAGAAATTTAACTTAATGGAATGCTCTCCTGCCAAAACACCCATGCCTACTGCCACCAAACTTGAATTGGATACTAAGGAAAAATCTGTGGACATTTCAAGTTACAGAGGCATGGTTGGCTCACTTTTATATTTAACAGCTAGTAGACCTGATATTATGTTTGCTACATGTCTTTGTGCTAGATTTCAGGCTGATCCTAGGGAATCCCATTTAGTTGCTATTAAAAGAATTTTCAGATATCTCAAAGGAACACCAAACCTTGGCATTTGGTATCCTAGAGAATCTGGCTTTGAACTAATTGGTTATTCAGATGCAGATTATGCAGGATGTAAAATTGATAGGAAAAGCACAACTGGCACCTGTCAATTCTTAGGAAACAAGCTTGTGTCATGGTTCAGCAAGAAACAAAACTCAGTTTCTACCTCCACAGCTGAGGCTGAGTATATTGCAGCTGGAAGTTGTTGTGCACAGATTTTATGGATGAAAAATCAACTACTTGATTATGGATTAAGAGTTGAGAAAATTCCTATCTTCTGTGACAACACTAGTGCCATTTCCATTACTGAGAATCCAGTGCAGCATTCTAGGACCAAGCACATTGACATCAAGTACCATTTCATTAGAGAACATGTTATGAATGGTACTGTGGAGTTACATTTTGTTCCAAGTGAACAACAACTTGCAGACATCTTTACCAAGCCACTTGATGAATCAACATTCTCAAGATTAGTAAGTGAGCTAGGTATGCTAAATTTCTCTTAATTATTTCTGAGATTTTTGCAAGTTACAATGTAGCCAGAAATTTGCTATGTTTTTCTGTGAATTAATTTTCTCAGGAAAAAGTGCAATTTTGTCTAAGTCAAAATTACTATGTCAACGAAACGCACCATTTCGTTGACAGTCTTAGCATTTTTCTGGGCGTTTCGTTGATAGCTCTTTTATATCAACGAAACGCAGCTTTATCAACGAAATAGACAGGACCTTAAACGGCCAATTCTGATTCGTTGATATAGCGCAGTTAATCTGAACCGTTGAAAATTGTCACGTCTTTTACCACGATCTATGCATACACCCCTGTAAGTATAAATCATGGTAATATTTTAATTGTAACGGTTACATTTTTAGCCAATCCAGTAATTCATATTTATTATTGGACTTAATTTTTGATAATTTTTGGGGGAGTATTTAAGAAATTTTATTTTCTTTAATTCTTTTCTACCTGCTCTCAAAAATTCCAAAGGCCTTCTTACTCTTTCTCTCTCAAAGAAAATCACAGTTCAAGCTTTCTTTACTCAACAATGGCACCCATCGTGAAACTCATGTCTGCTGGAGGGTTCATTTACGAAAAGAACAACTCCATTCCTTTTGTTGTTAAGGAAAGCCCGAACAGAATCTTCTTCAAGATGATGGATTTTATGATGAATTGCAAACTGAGCTACGCAATGTTTCACTCTACACCACTCTACAATGAGATAATCGAGGAGATTTGGACCTCATGTGAGTACAGTGGGACAAATTGCACTTTGCTATTCACCATTCAAGGTAATGAGTACATAGTCAATTCTGATGTGTTGCAAGCATGCTTACACCTTCCTGAAAATAATTGCTCTGCTTTGCCTACATATACTGAAATGATTAACATGCTAAATTCCATAAACTACTCTTTGCCTACTGATAATCTGGGTAAAATAATTAGGAGAGGTTTGGTTAGGGAATACAGTTATTTAGCTGATGCATTCATCAAGGTCTTTTCTGGTAAAATTAGTAATTTTGATGCATTAACTAATTCCATGTTGATTCTATTTACCATGCTCCTAACTGATAGATATTACAACTTTAGCACCCAACTTATGTATGAAATTGGTGCTAAGTTGGGTGATAAGGCAAATAGGAAGAAAAATATCTATTATGCTAGATTTCTGATGATGTTGGCTAACCATGTTAGTCCAGCACCATTGGTTATCTCTAACCCTGTTTCTAGGTTTGATTGCTTTAAACAAGAAAAGAGAGTATTGACAGACATACTGAGGCTGAACCACAATGGTGATGTTCCAGTGGTGTATCTGCCAATAATTGAGGTAACTACTGCTATCCCTGCTAGTATAGCTGTTACTTCTACTGTTTTACCCAACCCTGTTGATGTGGAGTCTGTAGTTGTGACCCAACAGGCTCCTGCCCCAGCAACAAAACCAAAATCAAAGAAATCCTCCAAGCCAACCTCAGGTGCTTCCCAAAAGGCACCTGTTGTAAAATCCACTACACAACCTAAGGGGAGTGGTGCAGGTGTTGTAAGAGGTGAGGGAAGGGGTGAACATAAAAGAAACCCTAAGGATAAGGAATGAAAGATGAGTGAGATCCAGCCTAGCCCCATTGTGTCTTCCCAACAAGGCACAATGAGTAATATGGATTTAAGCACAAGTCTAGTTGCATCCTCCTAAAAGGATGTAATTATTGAAACAAGCTCTCCTCCAAGAGCACACTCCAAGAGGGTAAGGGACACTTCAAGCCCACCGTCTACTTTTTCCCAATACCAAAGGAGAGTGAAACAAAAATCCCAGGTTTCACAGGGTGCACACACACTGGAAGCAACACTTCCAGTATCTCAAATTCAGTTTGATGTAACCCCTATCATTACTCTGGGGTTACAGTCCCATTCTTTAAACATCAATCTTGAACCAACTCCACAAAATTCACCAACTCAGTCATTAGATGTGGATATGATCCATTCATCTATCCCTGATTCTCCAACTCTTTTCTTGGAGAAGCCCCACTCTGAAATTGGTGACCATCACTTGTTAAGTGATTTGTTGGGCCACCAATCATCCTTTTCTGAAATTACAAGAGGATCTGTGGAACAATCTCTAAAATCAATCACCACAGATTCTACTGTAATTTCAAATTCTCAAAGTGCTTTCTTGACTTCATCAACGAAACAGTCTCTTTCGTTGACAAGTGTTTCTCCATCAACGGTATCCATACCGTTGACAATTCAAACTACCATACCGTTGATAGTTCATTCTGCACCTCTAATTGAAAATCAAGTTGTTTCCACAACTAGTGCAGATGATCTAGTGGTAGTTGAAACACTTCTAGGAATGAGAGGGAGTGAAACTGAGAGGCTGGCTTGCAGCCAGGCAAAAGTAGAGGCTGAGAGTGAGAGGCTGACTATTTCTTCAAGTCAGGCAAAAAGAGAGGCTGAGGGTTCCACCTTAGTAGGTGAAGGTGAGGGTGTGAGAGGTGTGAGCCATGGGGAGCCCATGATGCAAGAAAATAGAGGAGAGAGAGAAGGGACTACAGGAGCAACAAGGGAGGAAGCAGCCATTGCAAGTGAGTTAATGGAGGTTCATGAGGGAGAAAGGGAACTTACTTTACAAGAGCATTATCAACAAACTCTGGATAGTATTTCCCTGGATCCTGAGACCTTTACTCATCCTGTGCCAGCCTATCAAGTTATGGCTCAGCAGGGCAATGTGGAGGCAGAAAGGTCTTTCAACCTAATCCATACAACTGCATCTATGCAAAGAGCAAAGGATGCAATCACCAATCTGTCTCCAGGAGCTGCAACAAGTGGTGAGTTTGATTTTTCTGATGATGATGACAGTTTTGGTGACAATGTACAGGTGGCTATCACTTCACAGACTGGGACTTCTGTGATGCCCCCTACACCAAACTGGTTTTCTCAAGATATGCATGGAAGAATCAACTTGGATACTGCAATTACTAGGCAGTATAATGAGGCCTATCTGGCTCATGAGTCTGCAAGTGTCACTGACAAGAAATTCTACAAAGCCATCATGGATTCTCTGGAAATTCAAAGGCTACAGATGCTGCAGACTAGGAATGAAGCAAGGGAAATCAAGGATTCTATTGGGAACCTGAAGGATGCTTCTGATAGGAGGCTTGATGAAAATCTCCCTCTTCTCACTGTGTCCAAGATGAACAGGTTTTTCTCTAAGGAACCTGAGGTGGCTACCTCCTTGAAGACTCTCTCTTCTAGAGTGGACAAGGTGGAAGCTACTTTATCTCAAATGCAAAGGGAACAGGAGAAGAAAACCCAACTTTTAGCCCAGCTAGTGGCAGCTCAAGGACTCCCAGTCATTCCTTTTGATGATAACAAAAAGGGGGAGAAATCTAAGGAGCTCAACATTCAAGTTACAAAGGTTATGGTCCCAGCCATTTCTCTGCCAAAGGAGCCACTAGCTATGGGGGAGTCAGGAAAGGATAAACTGGATGGTATTGACTTGATTAAACAAACATCTATGAGGCTAACACTTGCTGAACAGATAAAAGACCATTGGGCTAACATAGATGCAAGATTCAAGAAGATAGCTGAAACTACAAAGAATTCAAATTCATCAACGGATCAAGCTACTTCTACAACACCATCAACGAATGCCATGGTTTTAGTATCAACGGAATGGGAGCCACAGACCAATTATTTCTATGAGGTAAAGCCCCTTCTACATGGAGTCACTCAAGGTCCAAGGAAGGAAAAAGGGCAAACTTCATGCATTAGGGATGTGGAACAAGCTACACTTCAAAGAAGCTTATCTCCCAAGTCTCCTGCTAAACCAAAGGGCAAAAACATAGCAAGGATTTTCTATCCTGCACCTTATCCAGATGAGCTCAAGCTTCTTGGACTACTTATCAAAAAATGCAAGGAAAGCAATGATTCTGAGATAAGGAAGCAAAGGGCAATTGTCTACAGGAATGGACAAGAAATATGTGTTTGGGCTGGTCACCCAAACTTTGCTGAAGCTAAGGCTGAAGAGTCAGAAAGAGCAGAAATGCAAGCACTTGCAGTTGCTCAGTCTCTTGATGAAGAAGAAAGACAGCTAGAAGAAAAAGCCAGAGAGGAAAGGAGTATAAAGAAGAGCATAAGGCAACCAAAGGCAAAAGCTAGGAGAAACATAGCCTTTGAGAATGATGACTCTCAGAGTATTGCAACAGGCTCTTCTGTACCTATTGCACCTCCAACAATTCCTGATCCAGTTTCTGAGGTAAAGTTAGCCTGTGATCCTAAACATCCTGTCAATTTCCATGAACAGCCAATTGAGCCAAAGGGAGAGCCAATTGAGTTTGATGAGGCCAACTTTCCAAAATTCCTCTTTGAAATGGATCCAAAGAAGAAATCTAAGCAGAGGGCTGCCAAGGCTAAGCCAATTCTTGTAAGGAGACCACAAGCTGAGAAACCCCCTACCAACCCAGAAGACTTCATCTACATTGCTGATATCAGGGAGGAGTCTGACCTACATATCAATCTTGATGACCTGGTTGAAGTGAGAGGAATAGCAGCTTCTTACAAACTACCAGAGAGATTGGTGTTTGTCTACAAGGGTGGGAGAGAACAGGTTTGGCCTCTACACAGGATTCTGGGAGAAGACTATCAGACACTGCTATCTGTGTTTAAATGTCTGAAGAAAGATTTTGGTTTTACCAAAACGGCCAAGTCTGAGGTTGTCTCCAAAATTTGCCAAATCAAAGCTAGCTGGAACAAGCCTGGTGCACTTCCCAAAGTATTGAAGGTCCCTCAAACAGGAAAGAAAATTCATCTCCAACCTTTTTGGATGATGGAATTCAGAGACAAGGACAACTGTAGAAGATTCTTCAGAATAGAAGACCAACTGGAAAAGGAATCCAATGAAACTCTCAGATTAATGCAATCCAGGTTGGGGAATCAAGATGAAGAAGAGAAGATTTTCTACAGAAGACTTCAAGCTCAGATTGAGGAGAACAATGCAAGAAAAGGGAAGAAAACAAGACCACAGAGGCAAAGATGAAAAATCTGCTCAGACTAGAGGAGCAACTCTGTGCACTTGTTTTGTAAGATTTCCTACTTTGTATTTCAATTAAATTCAATGAAGCTTAATGCAATTTCTATTTTTATCATGTGTAATTTGACTGAGTGTTTTTGTTATCATCAAGGCTCTTGATTTATGGCTGTTATTCTATCAGTCATAAATTGGGGGAGATTGTTAGGAATATGTTGTTCTTGATGATAATTATAAAAACACTTAGTAGATTTTGTATTAAGTCATTTTGTAACTGTCAACGGAATGGCATGCTTTGCAGCGTTTCGTTGACGGGAAGCTCATCAACGGAATGAGTGATGCAGCAACTGCATTGTACAATACTTCATAGTTTGATATGCATTTTGTTGTAGGTATTAGATAGGTTTTCTAAGTCATGTTGACTAAGTACTAGATAGGCAAAATAGGTTGGTGAATTGTAAATATATTATGCCTTGTAATTTTGCCTAAGTGAAGACGTGTCAACGGAATGAAGATTACTCTATCAACGGAATGAAGACTACTCTATCAACGAAACGAGGGTTATACCATCAACGAAACAAAGAATAAAGCTATCAATGAAACACATCTCTCTACTATCAACGAATCATTATTGCTTTTCTGAATAGTTGACAAAGTGATAGTGACAGCTATCTGACAGATCAAAAGGGAGATATGGAAGTGTACTTTGCATTGGAAGCCATCAAAATGGTCACTGGAAATAAGGAAACATTCCAATTTCCAATTAGGTTCTTGGGAGTGATCATAATAAGCAAAAAGACAAAAGCAAAGATCTCCAAGGACCATTGGACAAAAGGGATGAAAAGCAAGCTACTGGCGGTTACCTTTAGTGTACTTTAGAGTAGCCAAAAATAGCATTGTAAACTTGGGAATATTTATAACCAAGTGTAGCAGTTAAAACATAGTGTGAGAAGAAAAACAAATAGATTGTATTAGCTATCTTTGAGAGCATACTTCTCTACATTCTTGTAACTGAACATCTGTGTACATTTTGTATCACAGATTATTTCCGTAATAAAAACACTTCAGTTGGATCATCAAACAATCCAACTGAAATTATTTAAGTGCTTGTGTTTTTATTTTATAAGTTCAGTTTTATTTCGAAAGTTATTTCAAGTTTAAAATATCTAGAATTGTATTCAACCTCCCCCCCCCCCTCTTCTACAATTCTGTTTGGTCATTTGGGATTAACAAGTTTGGCAAATTCAGATTCAGAAGGAATCCTAATCTAACTTTGCTACAATTGTAATGAGTTGGGTCACTTTGCTACAGAATGTAAAAAGCCGAAGCAAATGAGAAGGAACTCATTTGATTCTAGCAAGAAGAATAAGATTGGGAAAGCTTATGTTGCCGAGGGAAAGAGTTGGGATGATACGGATAGTGATGAAGAAGCTGGTGAAATTGGAAACCTAGCTTTAATGGCTAATGAGGCAAACACTTCATCATCATTCATGTCAGAGGTAAAGTTTACTGATTCTGAAACGATCTATCATCTTAGTACTACTGTTTCTTGTGCACGTAGTGAAAATGATAGAATAATTCTTTTGAACACTGCTTTTGAAAAAGAGGTAAAAGAATTAAGACTTGTGCATGTTAATCAGGATGAACTTACTAAGAAAATGACATTTCTTGAGAATAAGGTTAAATGTTATATTCAACTGGAAACCATTCTTAAGGATCAGATTAGTGAACTTGAAGTCAAGGTTAATGCTTACTATAGATCTTGCATTACTACTAAAGAAATCTTCAATAAACAAGTTATAGGTCAAACTGTAGGAATAGGTTATGACTATAATGAGTCTATTGGAGAATTAAGCATAAACACCCCTAATAGAGTCAGCGCTGAAGAAAGGGGTGTACCACATGTGCTTAAGGGTATTGATAAACCTTTCTTTAGAGAATCCTTGGATGAACCTCTGAATGAATATTCCATCATTATTCAAGAGGAGATGCGTATTGGGGATCTTGCTTTTGAACTTGATCAGTCCAACAAGTGTATGTCTGATAATAAAGTCAAAGTTGTTTCAGCAACGGAGACTAAGTTAGACATTCATAAAGTGGATCAAAACAACTGTAGAACCAACATGTCGGCTGTTAATCTTTCTCATAAAGCATGTGGTGTGGTGAATTGCATGTCTTGTGCTTTCAATGTTATGTATGCTTATTTTAATAGTAAGCATGTATCTGATGATAAGACTGCTCCACGTCAACATGTTAATAATAAGAAGCATGTTAGATCTAATACTACTAGTCCTCCAAAGACTAGAGTGGATCCATTTATCCCTAAGCCTACTCAGAAATGTGTTAAGGCTGGCTATAAATGGAAACGCTCTTTTGTGAAAGAGGTTGAAGTAGTTATAGGTAAAAATGTTGTTTCGCCTGACAAAGGCCAGTTCTTTAAGTATGCCGGACCCAATCAAGTTTGGGTTCCGAGAAAGGACTAATCAATTTTATATTGCAGGGTGTGGCACAGGTAAACCGTGTTATGTGGATTCTGGACAGTGGTTGTTCAAGGCATATGACCGGAGATAAAGCCCTGCTATCAAATGTGGTTGAGAAAGCTGGCCCAGACGTTACCTTTGGAGATGACATCAAGGGTATTACCAGAGGATATGGCTGTTTGGAGTTTGGAAATGTTATCATTCAAGATGTATCCCTTGTGGAAGGTCTGAGATTCAATCTTCTCAGCATCAGTCATTTCTGTGACAGAGGATATGTTGTTTCCTTTGATAAAGAGAAGTGTCAGATCCTTCACAAGAATAATGGAAAGCCTGTTCTTCAAGGAGTAAGGAAAGGTGATTTGTTCATAGCTGATCTCTACTCTGGATCCAAAGATGAAGTTACTTGTTTTTATGCTAAAGCTTCATCAGATGAAAGTTGGCTATGGCACAAGAAGATGTCTCACCTGAACTTCAAAACCATGAACTCTCTAGTTAAGAGGGAATTGGTGAGAGGTTTGCCTCAGATGGAATTTACACATGAAGGACTGTGTGAGGATTGTCAGAAAGGAAAGTCAAAGAAAGATTCTCACAAGGGCACTAACACATCATCTATAACTGAACCACATCAGCTACTGCACATGGATTTGTTTGGTCCAGTTAATGTGATGTTCATGTCAAAGAAACAATATGCACTTGTGATTGTTGATGACTATTCTAAATATACTTGGGTTTTATTCCTACATTCCAAGGATAAGACCCCACAGATGGTGATTGATCATGTTGTTCCTTGACTATTGCAGAAGGGGGGGGGGTTGAATGCAATACTGATAAATCCCAATCTTCGTTTCAACAACAAAAGCTAAGATTAAAGTTTATCAGTTTATGGAATGCAAACACAAGTAAACACACGAGTATTTCTCACAAAATAAATGTTTTATTTATTTTGCAATGGGTTGCTACAACCTCAAGAAAATGTTAGTTTTCTTGAGCTTCAGTTTCTCGAGTGATTACAAAGAATGGATTGAGAGATAGTCTAAGTAGTCTGATCCTATCACTATCTACACGGGTCTTGTGAAGCTGCTGTCATTTTCATGTGGCAGCTTCTTACAAATTGCCTACCCGTGATTCTTTCCTAAATTGCTATACAAACAACTTATCAATACAGAACAAAGCAATCTAGAAACATTCTATATTAAGCTAACACAATTCAGTAGATGTAGATTTGTCATACTCTGGAATTGGTGAGCTTTGTCATGTGATCTCTCAAGCTTCGGTCGTAGTCTTGTAGACCTGTTGCAGTGTTGGGATGCTGCAACACGTCTGTTTCTTGAACATCCAAACTGTCACAAGTTTGACTGGGTTGTTCCCCAATACAAATGTTATCCCTTCATGACAGTATCCTGATGGCTAAGCTTGCTGTCAAAATAATGCGCTTTTGGTGACAGTAAGAAATCTCCGCAGAAGGTGTTGTCAGGATTTCCAAGCTTGCTGTCAGGTTACAGTAAAGTTGCTGTCTGAGGGCTTCCGCCAATGTTGCTGTCAGAGTGAATGTACTGTCGTGACTTGCAACATGTTGTCTTCTTGTAACCTTACTATCAATGTTGTGACAGTAATATTTATTCTTGCTGTCCATCTTAAGTACTTCTTGAGGCTTGAACAAGTGAATGAACTTCTACCAAGATGCACTAGAATCTTATTTGTACTAAACAAAAACAGTTACAAAGACATACTCTGGCTGTGACAGTATGTTCATACTTAATAAAATTAAGTATTTAAAATAACTAGTTAAGTTGTCTCATAGCTATCACCCATAAATCCTAACAATCTCCCCCAATTTGTTTTTATGGACAATAACAACAAATTTACAATTAATACATGCTGACAACTTAACTAACAAGATCAGAATTGACAAAGGATTTTTACTTAGCTTCAGATTTCTTTTTCTGTCTTGCTTCATCCTCTCTGTTGAGAGATTCCTTAAGAACCTCTCTGAGTTCTTCCACCAGTGCTTTTTCATCAGGAGTGATAGCCTCATCTTCAATCTCATCAAGGTGCTTTTGGACTGTCTTGGAGAGGCATACTCTAGCATCCTGAAGATCCATCCATAAGTCTTTACCAAATGCATGAGTTCTGAACTTCAGTGTGCCTTCAAAAACTTTGAATCTACTTCCAGGGTATGCATTCAGGGTTTTTCTTCTTGACTTATCCAGTTTTGAGTCTTCACCCTTTCTCCTTTGAAGAATGCCCTCAATCTCAGAAGAGCATTGCTGTTCCAATGGATGAATTGATCCAATCACCAGGTAGAGTAAGTCTTTCAGGGCACTGGTTTTGAGTTTATGAAAGCTTCTCACTGGGATTTCTTCCCATATGAACTTGATTCTCAGAGGATTCTCAAGCATACACAATTGGTAATTGGGTCTTTCACTCTCCACTTTATTGGCTTCTCTGCTTTTATTCAAGAATGCATCTTCCATATCTTCAGTGGTTTCTCTTCTTGTAGGCTTTGAGGATTCTTCTTGACTTGGTTGGGTTTGCACCTCTTCTTCAGGAAGATCATCTTCATACTCAGCTATTTCTTCATCAGAATATTCAAGTAAATGAGCAATGTCAGCATCATCAAACAGTGACCATTCCCCAAATTTTTGATAGAATTCTTCATCTCTCACAGCTTTGTATGCCAAAACATGGTTCATGACTTTTTCAGGAACATTGTCATAACCTTGCATTATATTGGCCATCCTTACCAAGTAGAAGTATTCAATTCTCCTTGTTTCTGTTCTCCTACTGTATTCAAGAGTTTCTGATACATCATGTGATACCATCTCCATGGTAAAATCCTTTTTAACTATCACATATCTTGATGCATCAAACCAAAGAACATATTCAGGTGCTTCTTTGTTGTTATCCAACTTCACCTCAACATTCCTGATTTGTTCAGCTTCTTTTTCCAAAAGATTCAGAGAGCTGTAGAGTTTCGATTGGATGGGCTTCTTCAGTTTCCTGCCAAGCCCAGTGGCTTTTTCCCTTTCCTGAGTACTTGTGTTTTCCTTTCATTGCTTTTGTAGTCTCCTCAGGGTCAGGTTCCTGTCTAGAGAACCAAGCCTTGGATAGGGATTTTGTCCTCTTTGGCTTGACAGTAGGTTTGATTCCATCCTTGACAGCATCTTTGTTGACAGTGTCCTCTATGACAGTATCTTCCTTGACAGTGTCTTCTGTGACAGCTTCTTTCATGACAGCTTCCTTGAGGACAGTGTCTTCTGTGACAGCTTCTTTGATGACAGTATCTTTTTCAGCATTAATACTGTCTATAGCACATCTTAAGATATTTGCCTCCAAAGCTTCAATCAATACAGACTCCTCTTCTTCTGTAACTCCAACATCTTTCTTTTCTTGCACATGAGCTTCTTCTTTATTTTCCTCCTGGGATTTAGATCCAACATTCCCAGAAGTACTTCCACTAGCATTTCCTACTTCTCCAGTTCCTCCACAACCATCCAACTCATCATCATCACCATGAGGAACATCATAGGAACAGTTTTCTCCTTATTCAGCTCTGTTGGAGTTTGCTTTGGAGATCATCTTCTTTATAGTGGAGCTCAGTTCCTTGTCTCTTTTCACCAGCAAGTCATAGATTGCCTTGACAACAAGAATTCTTTCCTTGTTGGCTTTAGAGTCGAGAATCATGTTTAACACCTTCAATATTGCCCTTGACTCCATTGTTGAAGTGCCTCCTAGACTCATGTATGCACATCCCCTGCTACCACTTTTAGTGGTACTTTCATAGTAGACACAAAATGGGTTGGTGTAGACTTCTGGAAGTTTCTCTGAAATTAAATTCAGCATTTGCAGATGTAAGATCTCATTGAAGGATGTATGGTTTGCCTTGATTTTGTTATTCATCACTGTTAGCACCTTTGCTGGAAGGCTCTGCAATAGCTGCATGGTGATGAATGAAGATATCCCAGTGTTTAAGTACACATCAATAGCCCACCTCCTTTCTTCATTGATCTTTACACATACACTGGTGATTTTCTCTTTAAGCAAGGTTGAGCAGTGGTTCAACCTTCTGCTAGGCTCCTTCATAGCTTCATCAACTATCTTGTAAAAGTCCTCATCATGATTCTTCAAAGTGCTTTCCCTGTAGTCAACCATCAAAGAATTGGCATCTTCCTGGCTGAACTCTGTTCCTTCACTCCATGTGTTGCCTGACAGGATGTATTCAGTCATTTTGTCTTTCCCTTTTCCCAGCCTATTCTGCTCCTCCTTTTCTCTCCATTGCTTCTCAAGAGCACTCTCCTTTGGCATTGGAGTTGGCTCTCTTATTGATACAGGAGGTGGTACTGGTCTCTTGGAAGGAACATTCCCTTGCATTGCTTCCAGGGCTTCTTTAGACATAAGAACTGTTTCTCCAGCCATCTCATATTCAAAGAGATTTTCTGCTTCTTGCTCTTGCTCCCCCTTAGTTCCTGAACCTCCTTTTGCTCCCCTTTTTCTTTTTGCAGGTACTGTTTTCTTTTTAGCTGCAGGCTCCCCCTCACTCCTTGAAACCTCCTTTGAGATAGGTTCCCCCTGAGCAACATCCTGCTTGGGGACACCTACTGATTCTGATTGCTTCCTTCCTGATTCTGCCCTTTGAGATTCTGATCTTGCCATTTTCTCCCCCTTAGGTAAGTTGGCAGCATCAAGACTGGTAGTAAGAACTTGAATGGTTTCCTGAAGACTGGAGAAGCCAGAGGCCACCATGGTAGACAGGCTGTCAATCTTGGATTCTATGGAGAGACACTTGTTCTCTAGAGCTTCCAACCTGAATGCAGTAGAGGGGCCACATGTTCTTAACCTTCTTGGGGGTGAAGGAAAAGATTGGGGCTTGGAGGCTATGGGGGTTCTCACACTCTCATTGTTTTGCTGAGTGATCTCATCACTCCTCACAAAAGAACTCTCATGGCCTAGTGCCTGTAAGTGTGGGGCTCCCTCAAATTCTCTCTGGACATGCTCAAGTCCCTCACCTTTTGCCAGCTCATTTGGCTGCCTCTCATTTTTATGCTCACCTCTCTTTTCTTTTGTCTCTCTTTTCTTTTGCACACCCTCACTCATCCTAGATGCATGGGTATGAGAAGTACTTACATGTAATGAAACAGATGGTTTAGAATGTACCTTTAAGAACTGAGATAGTGGCACATCATCATCAGAGACATCTTCAACAATTACATCATCAAAAGTAGGTTGAGCAGAGGTGACAGGAACTTTGTCAGGAATGTTACTGTCAGTTGAAACATTGACAGTAAGTTCCACTGCATCTTGGACAGCATGTTTGGTTATGACAGCAATGTCAGCTGAGTCCTTGACAGCGGAGTCACCTGTGACAGCAACATTCTCAGAGTCTTTGACAGCAACTGGGGCTGTGACAGCATCCTCCCTGAGGTAAGATGCTCCTTGGAAATTGAACAAGGTACTGGCTGTTTCACTTTCTAGCAGAGATGTACCTTGCTCTTTCTCAGTTTTTGAAGGAGTGGTGTCCATTTCACTTTGAGAGATGGGTTCTTGTGGACCACTTGATGGGGGCTCATCCATGATTGGAGATGGATGATCAAAACCTGAAGGGTTGGGATTGTCCCCCTCTCTAGGTTGTGGAGAAGAAACAAATGAATGAGTAGGGAAGGAAGAAGGTGAAAGTGGAGAAGAGAGTGGTGGCTACTCCACAGATGGAACTTGTGAAGCATCAATGGGGGAAGTGAAATCCTCACAGTGTCCTGACTCCAGGTGTGTTTCTGCAAGTGGAGGTTCCTCGTGAGTTGGAACATGAGGTTGTGCAGACTCTTTACAGGATGCCTTGGGAGACAGGCCAATTTCAATAGATGTCCCTTGTTGAGAAGGAACATCTAGGGAGGAGTTTATTTCCCTGGTTGCCTCTACAGTCTTTTGGGAGACTGCGGGGTGGCTGACAGTGGTTTTGGTCCTCTTAGCTCTCTTCTTCTTAGGCTCAGGAGGAACCACTGTGGGTTCTGCTTGACTACCTTCCTTATTTGCTGCATTAGGTGCAGGAACTCCCTCTTGACTCTCAACACTACCACCAACATCAGTCTCTAGGGGTCTTTTTCTGGATTCTTGTAAGGTTTGTCTCTGTACTTTGGGAAGTCTAGAGAACCTAGGCTGAGTGTATGGGGTAGAATGAGGGTTAGCTGAATTGGGGTCTAATCCAGCATCATTCTCAACAGTGAAGGTGTCAAAACCAGAAGGTAATGGAAAATCAAGGCTAGGCACTTGATCAACCATGTGTTTAGTGAAACATAGTGGAATATGTGCATTTAAATTCTGTGAAGTGAGAGTTGTGTATGTGTTCCTTTTCAGTACAGGGCATACCTCTAAACGAGGGGCATTCTCATCAAAATCACATAAAGAATTAATGCACAACATTAGAAAGCGAGGATAGATGTTTACCTTCTTACCTATGGCAGCCTTGAGGTGTGCCATGAGCAGCTTTCCAACATCCACTTTGTACCCATGAACAAGAGAGTGAGTGAGCTTCTTGATGTATGTGGGAATTCCATTCCAGCCTGTGGTCTTGGTAGAGAACACTTTCACCATTGTATCAAATACCATGCTCCACTCCTTGCGGAGATACTTCCTGTCCATTTCACCATAAGGGTACCATTTTGTTGTTCCCTCTTCAAGAATGGGTCCAGAATACCCAATTTTCAGGAAGAGCTTCTTGAGGGTCTCATCACTAGCAATCTCGGTATAGGTCTTTCCTGGTTCCAGCACAATTCCCAAAGTTGTATTGATGCCCTGAACATTGAGAGTGTAACTGTGCTCCTTGATTTTGAACTGAATGGATGAGATGTCACCATCTTCTTGAGCAACAGCTGTCTCCCAGAAATTTTCAATCCTGTCTAGGTCAAGAACAGGAGTTGAGGTAATTGCATACCCAAGATAGGACTTATTCATGAAAGAAACAATCCCTTTGAAATCATCACCAGCATCACTAGGAGAGTAAATGCCAACAAGGTTTGTTTGTGAAATTGATTGTTTGGGGGCCATTTTTGCTTGTTGAGAGAAGAAAGAAGGTAGAAGATGAATTGCTTGGAGAGAAGAGAAAGGAGAGTTTTGTGTTTGCTTTTTTGAGAACAGTTGTATGTTTGATAAATTTAGAGGGAAGTTCAAGCGTTTTTAACTGACAAAGTGAAATCGTGTCTTAACCCAATTAACAGTCACGTGGGTTACTGGCGGATTTCTCTCTCCTAGTGGAGGATGAGTGTCCAAAATTAACGGTCCACTACTTTGACAGTAACATGTGCGCTCAAAACAACCGTGTCAATAACTTTGGTGTGATGACAGCATATTTTGCGTGACAGAAACATTTCGCGCAAAACTTACTGTCATCGTTAAGTTCACATATGACAGTATCTTTTACAAATCGTGACAGAAAGTTGTTTACTGCTGTCGAGAAGCTTACTGTCAATTAACTGTGACAGCTACTTGTCTTGATGACAGCAACCTTTGCAGGAAAACAACAACTGTCGAGACTTTGTGCTGAAACTGTTATGATAAATAACTTAACTGAAGAGACACCAGTTAAACATATGCAATATTTATTACTGATTCATTATTCATTCATAACAAATTCAACAATTTAAGCAATTAGCAACACATATAGCAAACAATAAGAAACTACAGAAGGAAAAGGATAAATTTTATTAATTGAAGAGGGTTAAATTACTACACTTGGTAAGATTAACTATTCATTACAGTCTTTCTTAACCAATTCTAGAAATTCTGCCCTAACTTCCTCTTCTGAGGTTCCTTCTTCCTTGAGGAGTGCCTGAAACTCCTTCTCCTCTTCTTGCAACTTAGCATCCTCAGTGGCCTTAGCAGCAAGTTATTTTTCTTCTTCCTCATCGAGGGCGTCTAACAATTCATCAAATAACGCTTCAACTTCTTCTCTGTAGGGAGAGTCACAGCTTGCCTTTGGCCTGTATTCGATTCCTACTTTGTTTTCCATTTTACCTTTTATAAATGATTCACTAATATGGCCTAAGGTTCATTTTATAGGCATACTAGGTAAAGAGAAGGTAAATGGTCAACAGTTTAGAATACCCATACAACTACCACATATTGTAATTAAGTGATGTCTACCACTAATCCAACAATCAAAGCAAAACTGACCAATCAAGGAAATTCCTTGACCAATTTCAACAATAAAAACCATGCAAGTTAATGTCATACAGAATCTAACTCTCAAATAAAAGACTAGCACAAAATTCAATTTAACAAAGTCAAAGTAAACGTGCTGTCGAAAACGGATAGAGACTTAAGTAGACAGTAACTTTCTCATGACAGCAACTTGTTAGGGATATTAACAACTAGAATGGAAAAACTAGTAAATTAACATACCACATTCAGCATTCCCAATTCACTTACCAACCTGTTAAAGGTTGCTTCATCCAGTGGTTTTGTAAAGATGTCTGCAATTTGCTTTTCTGTAGGCACATAGATCAACTTCATAGTTCCTCTTTCAACATGCTCTCTTATGAAATGATGTCTGATATCAATGTGCTTTGTTCTAGAGTGTTGAACAGGATTGTCTGAGATGGCTATGGCACTAGTGTTGTCACAGTAGATAGGGATATTATTTAACACTAGGCCATAATCCAACAGTTGATTCTTCATCCACAGAATTTGTGCACAGCAACTTCCAGCAGCAATGTATTCAGCTTCTGCAGTAGATGTGGAAACTGAATGTTGCTTCTTACTAAACCAGGACACCAATCTTCCACCAAGAAACTGACAGCTTCCTGTAGTACTCTTTCTGTCAATTCTACACCCAGCATAGTCTGAATCAGAATACCCCACTAGCTCAAATCCAGTATTTTTAGGATACCAAAGGCCTAAATTAGGGGTGCCCTTTAGATACCTAAAAATTCTCGTGATAGCTACTAAGTGTGACTCCTTTGGATCAGCCTGAAACCTTGCACAGAGGCATGTAGCAAACATTATATCAGGCCTGCTAGCAGTTAGGTAGAGAAGAGATCCAACCATGCCTCTGTAAGCACTAGAGTCCATTTTCTTCCCTTTGGAGTCTAGATCCAAGCTAGTTGAAGTAGAGATGGGAGTCTTGGCAGGTGATGAATCTTCTAGATTGAACTTCTTGAGAAGTTCTTTGACATACTTTGCTTGACAAATGAAGATACCATCATCTTTTTGAAGAACTTGTAACCCAAGGAAGAATGATAGTTCTCCCATCATGCTCATCTCATATTTATTCCTCATTAGAGATGAAAACTTCTCACACAGCTTCTCATTTGATGAACCAAAGATGATATCATCAACATAAATTTGAACCAGAATGATGTCTTTGCCATGATGCTTGTAGAATAAAGTCTTATCTACTACACATCTTGTATACTGGTTTTCCAACAGAAAGGTTGAGAGGGTATCATACCAGGCTCTTGGAGCTTGCTTCAAACTATAAAGTGCCTTGAACAGCTTGTACACAAAATCATACATTTCAGCATCTTCAAAACCAGGTGGTTGTTCAACATACACTTCTTCCTCCAACTCTCCATTTAGAAAAGCACTTTTGACATCCATTTGGAACACCTTGAAGTTACAGTGTGCAGCAAAGGCTAGAAAAATCCTGATAGCTTCAAGTCTGGCAACAGGTGCAAATGTCTCATCATAATCTATTCCTTCTTGTTGATAGTAACCTTTAGCTACTAGCCTTGCCTTGTTTCTAGTCACATTTCCATTTTCATCTAGTTTGTTTCTGAAAACCCACTTTGTCTCAATAACTGATTTTCCTTTTGGTCTTGGAACCAACTTCCACACATTGTTCTTTTCAAACTGGTTGAGTTCCTCTTGCATAGCAATCACCCAATCAGAATCTAACAATGCTTCATCAATTGCTTTTGGCTCCATTTGAGACAGAAAACATGAAAACATGATGTTAGCAGAAACATTATTCCTGGTTCTCATCCCAGAAGAAGGATCTCCAATAATTAGGTCATTTGTGTGATCCTTGTTCCACCTAGTGGTTCTGGGCAAGCTTCTTGTTTGATCTGAAATAGTAGCCTCAGTTAGAGGGACTGAGTCTTCACCAGGGCAATTATC
Organism: Heracleum sosnowskyi; assembly: GCA_030848705.1. NCBI lineage: Eukaryota > Viridiplantae > Streptophyta > Magnoliopsida > Apiales > Apiaceae > Heracleum > Heracleum sosnowskyi. Next base: position 300,743 of record JAUIZM010000017.1, on the reverse strand, counting down.
TCCACCATTTTCTTCAATGTCTCCAGAGTCACCATCATTTTGAATATTTCCTGAAATTGTTTGTGACTGAGCTGGAGTTTGATTGACATCATTTTCAATGACAGCATCTTTTTCAGTTTCAACAGTTTGAGTGAATGTGGGTTCCTAAAATGCCAACTGAACAGCCATCTCTATCATTGTGTTGATTTTAATACCATTGTTACTTCAAGTCTTCAAGATCAAATGCCAAAAAATGGACACAAGGGAAATGTTGTTTTAGTTCACATATATGTTTTTTTAGTGCATGTTACTGACCAATTGTCATATCATATCATATAACTAAATTCCGGTTAGTGAAGAGTATTATGAAAATTCCTAAAATGTCCTTAAAATAAGGTTAATTTGGTAATTTCCTAAGTCTAAACGGGTTAATGGATGCTCCACCCTAGACCTAGCATACTATTTCTTCATATTCCTTCCGTCCCAAAAAAAATGAGTCATTTCCTTTTTGCACGCATTTCAATGACCTCGATTGAGGTACTTACAAATAATATTTCTTTGAATTTCTTGTTTTCTATAAAAATATTAACTTCATATTTTTATACAAATCAAAAAAATTTAAAAAATATTATTTACAAGTATCTCAACCGAGCGCATTAAAATGCGTGAAAAAGTCAGATGATCATACAATTTGGGACGGAGATAATATTATTTTTCACGGGTTACAGGATGATCCAATGATCAACTTCCCAACTCACCCCTACAACCTAATATACCACAAAGATGCAATAACCTATCAACCCTATGTTTTATAAATTAAATCTTGAATTTCAATTCGGAACACAAAGATGCAAAAAAATCAGATCACTACGTATTTAGAACTTAAAACAACGCAGTGAATTGTAGAAAATCTATATATTATAAATTTTTACATAACCCATACCTGAGGCTTGATATCCACATTTTGGTTCGGATAAATTTTTTAACTTTATTTTGATTCATGGACTATCCATGTTTTAGGTTTGTTACCCATTTTAGCTTTGTATAAGATCCATATTAATATTTGACCTGTGTTCAATTATAGAAATACCATTAATGTATTATATTATATTTTTGGTAGCCTCATTAATATAAATATATACTAATCTTTCAATTTTGGTAATGTTATCAATACATGTCATTACATAATATATATAATAAAAATTCTACTAAATGAATTCTTATTATTATAGGGTATGTTTGGCAAACATAATTTAAGTTGGCTTATGTATTACTCCCTCCGTCCCAACAGGAAGTTAACATTTGGAAGAGAAGGCTTGACACACATTTTAAGGCTCCTTTAACGTATAGTTCCATTAATTGTTTTAAAAAAAAAATTCTTCTGAATAAAAATTAAATGTTTGGATTTTTATTCAAAAAAGAAAAAAATTTAAAATAAATAATGGAACTATATTTTATAAGAGCCTTAAAATGCGTGATGATGACCCCTCTATTTCAAATGTTAACAAATGGATGAGACGGGGAGGGAGTATAAGTCTATAAGAGCTTATGAGGAGTGTTTGTCAACCCAACTTATAAACCAACTTATACTCCCTCTGTCGCTCTCATTTTTTTACAATTTACTTTTTGGTACGTCCCTTTCATTTCTTTACATACCAAAAATAGTAACATTTTATAATATAAAATCCAATCACATTCACTAATTTCCTCCATTATACATACTTTATACCAACTTTATACATTAAATATTGATTGGTCCCACCATTTTACTCATTTTTCTTACTTTTCTCTATTAATTTACACTTTTTCTTAACCTCCGTGTCGTCCCCTCAATGTAAAAAATTGAGGGGGACGGAGGGAGTAACTTATATGTTCATAAGTTGAATGTTAGTAACAACGTACATTTTCCTTAACTTATTGACTTATTGTTTGATTTCTTTGTCTTTTAATACTTCACATTTTTACATTTGTGTTTTTAGATATTTTTTTAATTTAAAATGTATGTATTTAGCTCATTGTATTTAATAATTATTTTTAAAATGTAAATTAACAAATTTGTAACTAACTTATAAGTAAATTTATCCAAACACCAATACAATTTATAAGAATTCATCAACTTATCACTTATATGAAACTTATTCATTTTAAGATATAAGTCAACTTTTTTAAAATATCTCAAACACACACATACTTATCACATATTTACATTATTTAATATAATCTTAAATGATAAATTTCTTTTATGTAATTTATCATTATATTATGTATAAATTATTTTTATTAAATAATATAATAATATTTTTAAGTCCTGTGTGCGTAACCTAGTAAAAGAAAAATGGGTGAAGAGAACTAGAGAAGTAGTTGTTTTCTTTCAAAGGCCCGTAACCGCCGCAGACCCGAAAAATGTATTTTAAAAAAAATAAAAATAAAATTGAGAGAGAGAGGGCGAGAGAGAGAGAGGGGAGTATTTAAAGAGAGAAATGGAGAGGGCCTTAAACAAAGCCCACAAAAAGTAGCCGTTACAGCAGAGCGCGCTAACGTTCATCTTCGTCTCCGCTTTTTAATTCCATCCACAAATTAAAATTAAACCCCTCTCTATCAAAACCCTAACATTTCTCCCAATTAAACACACACCTCTAAACAGTCAGCATCCTCAATCTGTAAACTCGCCTGAATCTCGATTTATTCCGTCGCCGATGAGTTCGACCGGCAAAAACTCCGATTCAGTAACTCCGGTGAAATCGAACCGATCAAAACTCGCCGAAATCCCGAAAAAATCGGAGAACTCGAACCCTAATCTCACCACTCCCAATGCGAAGCCATCGGCAAACAAGTCTGTTAAGAAATCTCCCAAATCTGTACGGAAAAGCCCTAATTTGGTGAACACTAAGATTCGAGAGAGGCGATTTGTGGTTGCGAAGAAGATTTCGAAGAAATCGACTTCTTCGAGTGTGTCGTGTAAGTGTTTGATTAGTGGAAAGTCGAAGAAATGTGCTTGTGTTGCTTATGAATCACTTAAGGCTTCTCAGGAAGGTTTTTTTAGGAATTTGAAAAGTGTTCGGGATTGCGATAAAGATGAGAATCAGATAAGAGAAGAGGAGGAGGAGGAAGAGGCGATTAATTCGATTGATCGGGATGTTAATTTGGATGAGAGTGAGGTGATTGGTGAGACTGGGAGTGCAACTTTGAAGAGGAGAAGGGATAAGTTGTTGGAAGAAGCGAGGCGTAGTGTGCCGGAGTCTGGAAGAGTTATGCATTTGGTTAAGGCTTTCGAGAAATTGCTTTCGATTCAGAAGTTGAAGGATTTTGATAAGGAGGATGACAAGGAAGGAGAAGATGCAAAGAAAGGGGTTAAGTGGGCATTGCCAGGGTTGCAATCAGATAAGGTTCCTGAAACACAGGTGTCCGCTTCTTCGTTGTGTCCTTCGGATTTATTGCTTACTTCTGAGAGTTTGGGATTGGATTCTCTGGTTGGTTCCTCATTGGATGGCAGTCAAGGGAGGTTGGTATCCATCATATGGATGATATGTTTTTGATAATTGTTTTTTGGATTTGGATATGTGTTTCTGATAGGGTATTGTGTTTTTTTAAGCTTTATTGTTTCGAACAGGACACCTGGTGCTGGTCGGAGGAGCAGACGAAATGTATGATTACAATCAGGCTTTTTCTGTTTGATATTCGAAGCCTTCAAATGCATTTTTAGGGATAAATATTGTTTGTGTGTTCACTGCAGAGTTTAGATTCTTCTGTAAGATTGGGGGAAAGGAACTGGAGGAGGCGGCAGCGCAAAGTTACCTCTCAGAAACCCTTCATTCTTCGAACTGAGGTTTGTTGCATACCTTTGAAAGTTTGTCCTACAATTTGCATGTTTTGGATTCAAGTTCTACCACCTTCTAATATTTGAGTAGTTTGTAACTGGATACTTTGAATATAAGGAAGTAGAGCATGTCCTTTAAGAGTTTGTCACCTTAATAATATGTTACCCCGTATTATTTTGAACTGTAAAATTTGAATGATAGGAAGTAGAAACATTTTGAAATTTGAGAATGAGTTAGATTAGAGATATCAGTTTGGTCTGACTAATCTTGCTTAGTTGCTAGCTCACGATTTTAAAATTAATAGGTTCCTACGCCTCCATTTAGATCCATTTAGTCTACTTTTACAACCAGAACACTGAGCTAATCCACTTAATTTGCTACCGAGGTGTTTTGTTGAGTTTTAAAACACTGATAGTTACAAGATTTTTTAATACTGATGGGCTTTTGTTTGGACAAATTAAGGCGGTCTTAGGATTGTACCAGGTACCTGTTAAAGTAAAAGAGTAATTATGCTCCCTTGTACAGGAGTTAAGTTTAACAACATTCTGGAAGGATTACAGCAAAATGCTTTATGCTTAAAACACTTCACTGATAATTAGCAAACTGTCTTGGTCTGACTAATCCTGCTTGATTGCTAGGCACACAATTCTAACATTAATAGGTTCTAGGCCTCTATTTAGATCCATGTAATCTACTTTTACACGCCAGAATACTGAATAATACCACTAAATTTGCTGCCAAATTATTATGTTGTGTTCAGAACACTGATAATCACAAGATTTTCTTGTATAAGTCCTTTGAATCATACTGACGGGATTTTGTTTGGACAAATTGGGGTGAGCTTAGGGTTGTACTCTGGGTACCTATTTAAATTGAAGAGTGACTATGTGCATCCCGTGTATGGGGGACTAAGGGCCCATTTGTTAATGGGTGAATGAGTCAGGATGAACTGAATGAGTACTAATTTTGTTGTTCAGACTGTTTGGGTAAATTTTTATTAATCTGGGATGACTTCAAAATTATTTGGACGGTTGACTCTCAAAAATCTAATTGAACCATCATGTACTAATCTTTGCCTTCTATAATTTTGCCCTGCCTTAACAATTAATTTTAGTGTACACTTTTAGGTTTCTACCTTTATCGTAATAAATTATTCAAGTAGAATAGATTTAAAAATTATAATATCTATTAAAATAAGTAAACATTAAAGATGCGTTTAAACTAAATACTTGTACCCTAAAAAAAACTAAACTTTTATATAAGTTTTAATTAGAATGAACTTATAAAATAATATAATTCTTTACTATAAATTTTAAATAATAAGCCCCTTCAAAAAAAATTAAATTTTTTATTAAAAGTATCGTACAATACTTTAAATGTTTCAAGTTTAATAATATAGGGTAGACTTATACTAGTTTATTAGTTAAAAATTTATTATATTTTAATTATGATAACTTCTAAGTCGATGATTTAATTAAATTTTGATCAATTAAGTTAAAAAAGAATCTAAATTGTATCATTCAGAAATTCAGAAATATTAATTTAACAAATAACATCATTTGTTCAGAATTCAGATTAATCAATCATTCAGAATTTTACTCCTTCAGAAAATATTGTTCAGATTTAACAAATGGCCCCTAAGATTAAGTTTAACGACAGCCTGGAAAGAAGAAGTTCTTACAGCAAAATAATTTATGTTCTAAACACTTCATTGACAATTGGCAAACTGGGTAGTGTACAATCATTTAATTCACAGTTTTATGAAGCCAAATAATCACCTTATATATTTTGAAGAGAAGATTCTGCGGGGCTTAACTTTTAAGCATCTATCATATCATCTCTTTTAGTAAGTGGAACCTGTCGATGATAGTCGAAAGAATTCAAATGTTTTGTTAATTTGTACTACATAGCTCTAAAGTCAGTATTTTAAATCTGAAGTGGTTGATGCTTCTTTTGTTGTTGGCTTGTTGCTCCTAAATGGTTGTTGATTCTATTACAAAGCAGACTACAGAGCTTTATCTAAAACCATGTGTAAAGCTAATAGTGTTCTTTTCATCATCGTCCTTTTCTTTTAAGTGCTTAGTTGTTCTGAATTCATGTGAACTGAATGTTTCATGTAATACCGGCGATTAATCTCACACAGGAAAGGGGAAGGAGCAAGGAAGAAGAATTTATCAGGAAAGTGCAAGAAAAGAAGATTGAGGAAGAAAAGCAGAGAATACCAATTGCGCAAGGTCTCCCTCGGACAACAGATCAACCAGAGGTGAGATCGTAATACTCGTATTAAGTTGTATTTTGCAGTAAAGAAGAATCATTATTCTTTTGTTAAGAATTGTAGTAGCTTGCTAAGGGATCTGCCCCGCAAGAACAATTAATGTGTAAACACTCACGTCAGAGGGGACTTTTCTATTTATTGCCCTCTGTGAATATCACTTTCCTAAGCAGAAACAATTATAGGGAGTTTATGAATAAATCTAGATATAAGAGCATTGATAGATAAAAAATTACAATCCCCTATAAAATAATAAAATTCATGAGGGGTTAAGTTTTCTTGTTATTTTTAAGTTTTAACATATTGTTGGCTTGCGTTACTCAGCATCTGGCAAAACCTCCTGTCAAAGAAAGTACAAAACCAGTTGATGTAGTGCTACATAGCGATGTAAGGGCTGTAGAGCGTGCTGAGTTCGATCACCAGGTACAGTCTCTGATAATACATTTATCTGTGCGTGTGTAAATAACTTGTCAGCTTAAAAACATTTACACTCACTTTGTATCAAAGCTTGATCCTGTTTGTGAATGTAATTGTGTGTATCAGGTGGCAGAAAAAATGAGTTTAATTGAGCAATACAGAATGGAGATGGAAAGACAGCTGAAGGTTAGAGCAATTAAAACTGTCACAAAGATAAACGAATTACTATCACTAGATAGAATTAAACATTATAACCGATTCATAATTATGTTGTATAGTTGGAAGAAGAAGAAGAAATAAGGAGACTCAGGAAGGAGCTTGTTCCAAAAGCCCAACCAATGCCTTACTTTGACAGGCCTTTCATCCCCAGAAGGTAAAATTTCGGTGTTTTTAGAATTTTTACATATAAATCTGTTTCCGACAAGATAAATGAGCTTATACCTCTTTTTTTTTTCTTTTTCTTCTTTTAACTTTTGCAGATCAGAGAAGCCACCAACTATACCTAAGGAGCCAAGATTCCACCTACCTCAACACAAGAAGATCAAGTCCTGCTTGTCGTGGAATGCCATGTACACCCCCCACCAAGGAGGAGTACTGTAGTATTTTTGGTCTCTTGCGGCCGCTGGAGAGGGGGGGGGGGGGGGGGGGGGGTAGTAATTAGTACATGGGGATTGCCATATAAAGTTTTGGAAAAGTAAATCTTTTACTGTTTGTTATCAAATTTACAGTGAATTTGAGATATCTCAAATTCAAAGTGTACTCATTCTAAGGTTTTGGTTACAAAAAATAGAAATACAAGTAAAACAGTTCTATGGTGGGCTAAAATATGGTTACATTTGTGTATGTAATATTCTGCAGATAATATATCATCCCTCCGGTATACAGAAATACATAATGGAGAATTCTGAAAAATTTAGAGAGGGAAAAAAAGGTATAAGCCAATTAGGAATTATGAAGGTAAATGAGCAAGGTGCTTTATCTACAACAAAGGTAAACCAAAGTTAAGGTGATTTATACTTGTATACTTATAGAAGCCTTCAGAACTGTATTGACGAAATATACTATTAAATTTGGTTGTGTTCATATGACCTGTATAAGTCAAAATTTCTTAGGAAGAGGTAAATATTAAGATTAAAAAAAAAAAGAACATGTTTTTAAAAATTAAAGAGGATTATCGGAGGAACATGTTAAGCAACAGAAGAGGTTTTTCTTTCAAGTAAAGTTTATAAGCTAGTATCAATTTTGGGATAAATTTTTAACAAAGGAGAATCGAACCAAGACTTGATATGAATAGGAAATACTTTTACGATAAGCGTATCACTAGGAGTAGATGTTAAAGATCGGAAGTATTGGTAAATTCGTAAAACTTTTAGTGACAAATATAAAATTTTTTAAACATTGGGGAGCTGAAAAGGATCTTTAAAATGGAGGTATTCAATTATTACAACTAAGAGCATTTTCAATCATCATCAACTCTTAGCTAAAAATTCATATGTTATGCCTTAAATAGAAATTATAGAGAATGCGTAAAAAATTTGTTAGTCCAATGTTACATTACTGTTGGCTAAAAATTTAGATAACGTCATCATATTGGTTATATATGCTGAACCTATAGGGACCTGTAGCAAAATTACACATCAATTGTTACCATATTAAAATAGTATATTGTACTTAAAATAACTTGAAATAATAATAACATGTCATTTTTAAAATATAATCAATCAATATAACTAACTCCATTGGAGTAAAATACCTTGCAGGTTCAGCAAATTTTACATAATCAATATTTAGTCAACCATTTTACAGCACCGTTAGAGATGCTCCGACCAAAATCAGGGTTTGGCTTTTGTTCACGAGTATGATTAGAAAACTCAATCGCGGCAAATTAAACGATACATTATTGACGAAAATTCGAACACACCACACTAGACTTCCGTAATCGTCTACATAATTTTTGGGTCTCGTCCAGATTTTCTTTGGTCCAAACAAAACTGTTATGCCACATTTTGGCATAGTCCAAATTTCTCCGTTTAATAATTATTAATTTAGATTAATAATTAATTACTTGAACACTAAGTAATATCCTCTCCCTGAAACGAGGAAAGAATCAATCTCAATCAACGAATAACGGAAAATATCCCAAACGATATCTTTCAAATCAAGAAGATATCACAACGCCAACAAAGTTTATGCCTAAAGTCTCTCAGAGATAAACACAATTGCATAGAACTGCGTGGGCTTGATCCAATATAAATTGGTACGCAGGCATCTTGGCAAAGGGATCCGATACATGAGACAAATCGAGACACCTCCCAAGTCCAGCCCCCAAACATCCAAAAATCCCAAATCCCCCTATTTGCATAATTAGTTATTTCAGCAACTTCCGATTTGTGTTGTTACGAAATTCCTCCAACAATAATTGACGCTAAAAGGAGGGGATAATTCTTGATTGTGGAGGACAATCAATCTAAAATTATACATGGGTTTTTTTTATGAATCTGCGATGGCATTAATGGAGGAGCAAAAACAAGAAGCAACACAACTACACAAGGCAGGATGTAAAAAAATTAAAGGGAAGGAAGACAACATACTTGTAGGGCCTGCAGGAGAAGCACATACATAAAAAAAGACTAGGAAAATAATGAATTTGCTAGACAATGCCATGTACAGGGAAGACTTGATAATTTTACAAAAGAAGCTTTAGTGGAGCCCACGCGGATTGGTGATGCAAAGCAACAACAAGACAAAAAAAAAGCAACAGACATTATTACCTTACAAATTGGTCAGACATATTTGTTTTACAAATTGGTCACGCAGAATGAAACGGAGGCAGGCACCAAGAAAAATGGCAGGGCAATTTCGAACCGGCCGGACAAAAATCAAAGATAAGTTTTTAAATCTTATTTTAATTTTCTGCAAATTAAATATCATGCCATGCGTACCTGAAACCATATTTTTATGAAAAAATATTTATTATTCAAAAATTCGTGCGAGTAATATTTTTGTGCTTGTAAAATTATTGCGAGATTCACACATATATTTTAGAAAATATCGTTCGATATTTTTATTTTGGAGAATTGTGGATATTTTATAATATTGAACGAGCTGCATATTTACGAAAAAAAAATATTTATGCGAGACGCATAATTTTTGAAGAAATTTTTTACAAAAGACATTATTTTTGAAGAAAATAAATATCGCGACATTTTTAAATGGCATATTTATTATTGCATTTGGATTGCGTTCAAAATATTTTTCATATATCGTCGCGATAATACATATATGTCAAAATTATTTCAAACTTGTGAAATTAAATTGTCAAGTAGGACAGGTTGGGCAAGCTATAAGTCCCGCACTACTACATGCTTAGAAAGGGGTCAGCGACCCTCTGGATTGAAGACCCTACTACTCTCAGAGGAGAGTCCATGGATAAAATTACATTATTGAAGACCCATTGATAAATGGATATTTCTTGGTTGGCACGAGACATTCCTACAATCACGGGAATAAATGCAGATATGCCGCGAGATTGTAGGAAAACGTGTGGGACCATACATGATATAGGCTGAAAGCATGACTTATTAAAGCTTCGGCTCGGGGGCTCACGGATGAACGAATACAGATCCTTATGTGGACAATGACTTTTGAAAAACGTGTACGCCAATTCGGGCTATATACAAAACGCCAAGGTCCTAACTTGACAATGAGACCACAACGGATTTCAAAAAGATATTTTATATATACTCGCACTTTTGAAACCTTGGCAAAAATATATATCCTAATATGGTTCATCGCATGCTATAGTACTTGCATTCACATATGCAAAACGGGCACTGTAGTGCTCTGAAAGTTTTACTAATCTTCTATTTTTAGCTTTTTCAGCAATCGAAGAAATTTGGAAGCTTGAAGATTTTTAGTTCTCCACTGCAGCAAGCTACACTGAAGAACTGGGGGCTTGTTGTTATGCCACATTTTGGCATAGTCCAAATTTCTCCGTTTAATAATTATTAATTTAGATTAATAATTAATTACTTGAACACTAAGTAATATCCTCTCCCTGAAACGAGGAAAGAATCAATCTCAATCAACGAATAACGGATATCCTTCAAATCAGGAAGATATCACAACGCCAAGATAATGCAAGATAAAATCAGTAATTTACCACATTAACAAAGTTTATCCCTAAAGTCTCTCAGGGATAAACACAATTGCATAGAACTGCGTGGGCTTGATCCAATATAAATTGGTACGCAGGCATCTTGGCAAAGGGATCCGATACATGAGACAAATCGAGACACCTCCCAAGTCCAGCCCCCAAACATCCAAAAATCCCAAATCCCCCTATTTTCATAATTAGTTATTTCAGCAACTTCCGATTTGTGTTGTTACGAAATTCCTCCAACAACAAAAACAATTAAACAAATGATTTGGATTATATTGGTAATTGTATTTCTATATTGGTAAGTGCTATTCGACGGAACAACTAAAGTTTGTCAAGTATCATCCAACTACTATTTGTCCATTTATATTTATCTATCCAACGGGTATTTGTCCTTTTATATTTATCTATCCAACCATGACCAGTTGTATCGTAGAGACCAATCCGTTTAATTGATTTCTTTAAAATCTGTTAGAATGAAAGATAGTGAAGATCAAGTGAGGTTTTGTTTGGCTTTTCACTTTTTAATAGACTCATATGATGATAATTTTATTTGCTCTTTCTGGATTCTTTTCTAATTATATTTTCAATGATATTTGTAAGGTATATGTTCGCTAAACTCCTTTTGGTGGTTTTTTTACACGAGATTTTGTATACTTAATTTGTTATAGATTGCAAAGGTTATACTAAATTCACGAAAATTAGGAAACTCTGATTCCGTGAGTTCTAATAGTTTTAACCATAGGGTCTATAGGGTTTCTTAATTTTTCGGTATCATGTTTCACTATTATCAAGCTATTTGATTGACATTAGTTGGTGTGATTTTCTTGATTTGAATTTGAATGATTGTCCTTCTAATTTACGGTTTAGATAATTTAGTAATTGCTATGATTTTGTTCTAAATTCTGTGTATGCATGCATGATTTATGTTGTGGTAGGCTCAATAATTTCTATTTTTGTAATTGTCTTAGTTATTTGTTATTGTTGCTCTAATATATAATTACATTATTTTTGCTCCTTTAGCTTGTTTGGTGGAGCTTGTATTGCCTAATTCAGTGCAATACTGTTTCAGTTTAATCTTGTTATAATACTCCCCTGTTTTACCTAGAATTTTGCACATTTTTTAGTTTATCCCCATCTTAACAATTATATATTATATCTTTAATGTGCTTAAAGATGTGTTTTGTAACGTTGGACTTTATATTCTTTTCATATATCTGTCATATTATATTAATAGATTTTAATTCTCATTTAGTTCAAACATTTTTTTCAATTGATTTGATTTTATGATTTTATGTGTGGTTATATAAGTCAATGTCTTTTAAAGGTGATAGTTTTCTTTTGGACTTTTAGGAAATATAATAGTTTTTCATTTATGGTAATAATTTTAATATATTAACCGTTTCAGTTACGTTTTTGAATGATAGTTTTTAATTTCTTGACACCTTTAAATGCATAATTTATTATTTCAAATTTGTAGAGATGAAAATTTAGTAATTATTCAGTTACCATGTATTAGTTGTCATGATTAATGACGTATTTGACATTTAAGAGATAATTAAGTTTTTGTATCACTTATGGGTGACCATGATTGATGGTATATTTTTGGGCCTGTAAGAGGCAATTTGGTACCATAATTATGGCTTAATTTTTGGGCATTTAATTACAGAGAATGAGGTTGGAGCTTTCAAATTCATATATATATATATATATTAAAATAGTTGTCTAACCAACGAGATTCCTTTGATTAATTTTTCTTTATTTTGTTAAATTTATAATTTTATATGAGTTATTTTACTTTTAAACCGATATATTTTATAGGAGTTAGAATGAGTTTAGACTTTTTGTTATATATATGGACTTATATTTTGTTCATTTATTTATATTATTTTCAGGGTGTTTGAGATGTTCGATATAGTAAAGGATCATTTAAGGAACTGAGAATAGAAAAGGCAAGACTGCAATAATATCAGATGACAATGGGAATCACAAAGCAACAAGAAGCTCTAATTTGCTAGTAGTATATTTTTTTTGTGAAATGATGTATGTTGCACTCTTTTTTCCCCTTCTTTTTTTCCATAGGGTTTTGCTCTCGTGAGTTTTAACGAGGCCTTTTTTTTGTGGGGTTCTTCTTGAAAGTTTTATTGTCTACACGCCCGATGGCACATGCGTGCCTTTCGGTTAGATGATGAATTTTCTTGAATGAAAAAATCTCATTTGAACATTGTATTTTGATGCAATTCAGTAATGAAATTGTTGCTTCTGTCAAAAAAAAAAAATACTGAGCAAAATCTGCCCGATAAAAAAAGACACAGCAGAGACAACAATTTCCTTTGATCTCAACGACATTGTAGACAATAGGCCAGCTTTTAGACAATGCCTTCTTCCTTCCTTTATACTAAGTAGTAAGTAGCCAAAAACTTTGTTTTTCTCCACATTTCATAATAATTAACACTGCTTTCTCGTCCAAATTTACTGTAATCAATGGCCTCTTCTTCAGTTTTGTGCACCGCGTCAGTTCCTCAGTTCCCTGCAGGCGCTAAACCGAAACCATGCCAAATCAGTAACATCTCGTATCGTTTCCGTTGGACTTCAAGACTTCCTTCCTCTTCATCGGTATCTCCTTTCATATCTTCATCCTTATATAGATATGAATTCAAGCATATATAATAACAATCTCAAACTAGTTTGAACAAAGTATTTTCGTCATAATGGAATATAAATAGTTGTAACGTGAACTCCTTGGGATGTTCAGTTCGGTAGTCCTTGGGGTTTGCATTATTAAAGATTACACTAATTCACATCAATTTTAACTACTTGTACATGCTAATGAACTATAGGGAATAGGTGCGTTTTTGGATGATGATACAAACAGTTATACTTGATTGAGGGATGATAAGATACCTTCTTGCTATTTCTTAATTATGAAATAAACAAGGCCACACTGGAATCGTTTGAGCTGAGAACTAACACAGTCGGTATTAAAAGTCTCAGTTAAATAGTTCTTTGTGCATTATCTAATTATGGTTTGATGTCAGGTTGCTGCCAAAAGTTCATCAAATTCTGCAATAATAACCGATACTAAGATTAGTCCGGACATTCTGGCACCAGAATCAGCTATATCAACACTGATCAATGAAGTATCACTCCTTGTCAAGTAAGCCAACATGCTTAAATCTATAAATAGGGATAAATATAGACATGTATTGTGTGTGTGTGTGTGATTCTTACGAAATGAATACTTTGAATAGAATGGTAGACTCCAGAGAGATAGTAGAGCTGCAAGTGAAGCAGCTTGGATATGAGCTGGAAATACGAAAGAAGGAAGCTATTCCTAAACCACAACCAGCCCCAGGGGCTGTCACTCTGCCACCGCATTATGTTTTTCCAGCTCAACCCCACCCAGCCAAACCTAATGCACCCGCTCCTCTTCCCCAGCCTGTTACTGCTTCTTCTTCCCCTTTAGCTGCATTATCTCCGTCTCATCCACCTCTCAAATGCCCCATGGCGGGAACTTTCTACCGATCGCCTGCTCCTGGTGAACCACCATTTGTCAAGGCAAGCTGGCACTTGTTGTTTCTAATACCTTTTTCCTTTTACAGTTGCAGGCAAGGCGTGGTTATTATATTTCAATAATCTACGATTTTGCAGGTTGGAGACAAAGTGCAGAAAGGGCAAATTATCTGCATCATTGAAGCAATGAAACTGATGAATGAGATTGAGGTAACTTTATGTATATTTATGGCCATACTCTGCTATATTCGTTATTTATTTTAATGAAAATGATGTTATCCTTATCGTACATCCACTTCTTTTTATTATAGGCTTAAATTGTTGTCAATTACAGGCTTAAACTGTCGTCGTCCTAGTTTTTTATTTTTATATATTCTCTGCTATGTATATATAGACATAGGGTTATCAAGTTCTTTCAAATTGCTAGTTATGCTGTTTCAAACACATAGGATGATCGGTGTTGCTAGTGCTATAACTCTATTGTGAATCATTTCCAGGCTGATCTATCAGGAACTGTAGAAAAAATACTTGTAGAGGACGGAAAGCCAGTTAGTGTGGACTTGGTAACCTTACTCTCATTCTCTCACACTGCACACTCCGTTGCACAAAAACACTATTTTTTTGATATCTTCCTTCTTGCAGCCTCTGTTCATCATAGTTCCCTGAGGCACTTGTACGAGGATTCTACATACACACTTCTCCAGCACTTTCAGAGTTGCAAACGTATCTTTACAAATATAAATTTCTGGAAACATTTCAGTCATTTGCTTTCATTAGTTCGTAGTAATGTAAAATGCTCAGTTCAGTTCTCTGTTACATTCTATTTTGGCACTCAATATATGATGGGCCAGGGAATTCTGTAAACATGTTATTAATGAATTTGCAAGCAACAGCTCAAGCCATTCTTGCTAGGATACAATTGCAGCAAATCCTAAAATTCAAGGTTATCTAGAACAGCAGACTGCCTAAAACATTCCTGACTGCCAACAAAATAAAAACAATAATGCTAAATGGATGAAAATTAACATCAGATTTATCTCGTCATCAAGAATGTACAAGCTCAATAATAACAATGAGAGAAAAAAGAATAGAAAGGGATAAGACAACTACCCTTTTACAAATTCACAACATACATCACTCACTACTTCTAAAAGGAGGGGACAAAATATTTACCTCAATTTGATGGGTCAAAAGCTTACAATAAAGGCCAACCTCATACTGCTAGCAATGGCGATATACACGTAATGCCATATGTGATACAGAAATGGGAGTACAGCTTCATTCCTAGCCAAGATAGCCACTCAAAAGTTTCCCCTTAACCAGAGCTTTCTGGTACCTGACTGTTACTATGTGCTTTCATTTTTCTCTCTAAATACTATGTGTATTGTCCCTTCCTATTCTGTTTTGTCAACCTTTCTTCCCTACTTCTCATCCTATATAATGCACAATTCTTATCTGTATCTATACGTATCTTGAACTACAATCGCTGCCTAGTTCTAATGCTACTGCCTTTTCTCCCATTGTTTACCCTCCGACCTCCACTTTCCCAATCTTCATCAGATTCAGCGTCATCATCATTCTGGGCTATCATACGATTAGATTTTCCAGCTCTTTTGGGTGTAGGACGCTTCCTTTTGATGTTTGCTGTGTAGGTAGAATAGTCAACGGTGTCTTCTCTTAGGGCATTTTTAAATTCCTGAAATCAATAACATGACCCGAAAAGATAAAGCATCACACAAATTTTACAAGTGAAACTTCTTAAACATATTGCACCTTCCAGTTGTCCAAGCTACAAACCTAACCATGCATTGCTTTCAATTTTTTCTTATTTACTTGACCTAGTCTAATTTATAAGATGTAGGTGAAAAACTGAAGCCAGACATTTCATATTTGCAACAAAAAGCATGTTCAGTATGACAGGAGGCTACATAAAACCAAAGTGAATTTTAAACATTGTCCTCAAATAACTCCTAATGAAGGGAAAAATATATGCAAGGATTGTTTTACTCTTGATACATTTTGACCATAATTTATAACGAAGAAATGCAAGAATAACAAAGCCTGCAATTTGCACTAAACCCTTCAAGTAATAAAGTAGAAGTGTCAATATAATCCTTAAGCTTTCCTTTTCATCAGTATCCACAAGCCAAACACAAACAGTACTTACGCTAGATAAAAAATAAATCAGACTTGCTCTTGCAATTACACAAAAAAAAAAACTAATCCGATATTTACAGAGCATGCAAGAACCGACATAAGATGCTTAATAAACCTTTCGAGTAGATACAGTATGAATTCGGACATGGAGTTCTGCACTGCTACTGTCATCCAGGTGACTGATACATCTCAAGTTAATTTAAAAAGAACACAGTGTACAGCTTTACCAACATGTGCCAATGGAATGTATACATGTAGTCTGAGCAGTTAGGACTTAAAAGTTAAAAGCATATCAAGAGTGTGAACTAGAGATATTTAAATCAAGGCCTTGTCACCTGATATCTTTGTAACAAATCATTATATGTGCTTGGGAGATCAAGATGTGTTTCATTGATGTTGAAGGGAATATTTTGCCGCGAGAGAACATCCCCTGACTTTTGAGATTCATTTGGAGAAAATGCCTGGCCAGAAAACGAAACTTCAGATGTTCAACACTTGTCCAACGTAGTAAATGAAGTATATACAAGTCAGCACTTCTAATTTATTTTATCAAGAAGAAGATACTACATATCCCGATATCCCACAGATTATTAATTATCCTCAATACAATTCACACAAATTGATATCGGAAAACCAGAAACTGGAAAGAAGTACTACCTGACATCTAGCATCATCAAGACTAAATACCACTTTTAAGTGCCTTTTTAGCTTCATAAGTAGTTGCAACGCAGAAGCCGAAAGAGAGTACTCCTGCATAACCCCAAAAGTGTTTACGCACATTAAAACACATCAAATTGAGTACTTGAGTACTTTAGATGGAAAAAAATAAAATATTAAAATTCATCAAGAGTGCAGCAAACTATTTACACAGATAGAATACTTCTGAGGAAGAGACGATAACTAAGACAGCGCAAGAATGAGGAAATTAGCAAACATAAGTTATAAACCTTAAGCTACGCTAATCTTATACTGGCAGCTAGAGAAATTCAAGAGGAACCAAAAGTAAACGAAACATTTGCAAGGGAGCGGTCAGGTCATTCAAGAAAAATATCAAATATAAACTCTTCAGCTTTTAAAAAAAAAGTTAAATGTCATTAAAGCAAACCTGAACTTTCCGTGGAACATCTTCAGAAGTTCCACATGCTTCATGCGAGCTCATAGAATGCAAATTTAATTCCCTAGGCGCTGAATGACTAGAAACCAGAAAATCAGCATCAGCATTCTCTGGTACAACTGTCCCGTTCAAATCATAAGATACTGAATTAGAAGAAACCGCTTCAGCAGATGGTTTCTGCAAAATCTCCCCATTTCCGGCAACGGTATTCTGGCCATTTTGCAATAGATGCAACAAAGCCTTCATATTGGCCTCCAAAGTCCCAGCCCTAACTTGTAATACTCGATTAATAGCATACACTAAATAAAGAGGTTCATCTAGCAATGAGAAAGGAAGTAAAGCAAGGATTTCTGCACAGTACCTGACCAAAAGCAAGTAAAATCAATGTCAGCATAACTAAAGCCTGTACAGAAATTCAACTATCGCTGATGGTAGAACTCACATTAAAAATGGAATCACTGAACTATTGCAGGCAGGAGTATCAAACTTGCGAATGACTGATGACATAAACTTGTTCCTTGAAACACGGTTCCCACGAATGAGCTTGTAGATTCGAGAAACCCCCAATTTTGCATAAGCTACAGAACTAGCATCTGATTTGCCTTTAACATTGCCAGGTGATTTCGATTGAAGCTTGGGATTACATTTCTCAGGGTTACTTTGATTCATGGATTGTATGAATATAAATGACATTTGAAGACCATCGCCCAGTCGACTTTCAAAGAATGCAGGATACCTGACAAGATAATTCCACCAGTTAGCATAACATATCATAGAGTTAAAAATTAAAATATATTTCGTTTATCTAAAGAGAATACTTCTCATTCATATTCATCAGTAAATGATGCGCCAGCTTCGCATTGACCTCCTGAGGGTCTGTTTCCAGCGCTATAAGATAAGGTACACATGTGATTGGATGAACCAGACCCTGTCGGAGCACAGCTTCTACGATCTGTATCCATAAAACAAGAATATATTTGAATTAAAAACGAATAGTTTAGTAAGATAAAGAAACTGTACTTACATTATAAATTCATCCACTCTGTGGGAAAGTTATTCAACAAGGTTCTTAGAGCAATGAAGCTTGTTTTTTTGGTATTAGGACAGTGCTAAACATTTGGCTGTTTGAACAATGGTAGAACCAGGCTTTGAACTTTAGAACTTTCGGTTTCAGACAGGTCAATGCTTAACCAAAACGGGATACGACTGACAGATAATTATATTATAGATTTAGTTAGAACTATTACAGCACTGGGATATGAATGTTATCATGAACTTCCAGAACAGACTAACGCTCAACAGAAACAACTTGCATTATAAACATGAGATTCATGTTGAAAAAAATCATCATTAATTGTTTCTGAATTTGCTTAAGATCAGTAAAGGAGATTCACCTTAAGAGCAGACCGCCGTACTAATTCAATCTCATCCAAACATCTACCTAATATGCTTTCCCAATACAGCTGGACAATCCCCCCACATATGTTAGTATCACCTGCACCAGCAGCAACAGGAACACTTTGACCACCCTCTACAGAATAAGCAACCTCATTTGTATTCGAATTATCTGTCCCCATTTGACTTTCCGCATCAAGAAGATATTCATACAGATTCTGCAAGGATTGCAACTGGAAAAGAAGATTCTCAATGTCATGCCTTCCCCAACCCTTATAACATCTATAATGTGGGTGCGGTGTTTCTATTCTTTTTTAGGGGGGGGGGGGGGGGGGGGGGGGGCGGGGATCCCCAGAGCAATTAAAGCCTGTACAGATGCAAAGAATAATACTCTTACCTTAAGACGATAATCTGTACTGGAAGACAGTGTTGCCTCTAAAATTTTTCCTACATCCTTCTCCAACATGAATTCAGGCCTAGCAACTAAAACATAACCTAATGCCTGCAAAGGTCAAAAAGCACATGAACAAAGGTCATAACTACATCAGGACTTAAATGAGAGGAGAATAGATGCTCACTTGCAACGATCTGATCTTAAAAACAAAGTCTTCAGCCGTAAGATACTTCTTGAATAAGGTGACGCTATTTTCAACATCTAGGTTTCTCTTGCTACTTAGCAAAGAGTTACCATAACGAATTAACAACCCCAGACAGAAAAGTGAGCGACCCACTTGCTGAAATAAGGAGGGTAAAAGGAAGAACATAGATATGTTAAAACATGTCTAAACGTCCAGGTCAAAAGAAGGAAAAAGGCAAGTACTTATTATAAGAAAGGGTAAAGGAAATTATAACAAGAAGACACAGATACAATAATCAAGGCAAAAACTTATTCTAATAAAAATATGTGTCTAGTTGGATCTCTGATAAGCACATACGTATATGCATATCATATCTTGGCAATACGTTTTAATAACATACGAATCACATAATAATAATTCACCTTTGTTGCACATCTAAGACCATCTCCAACCCATTACACTAAAATAGTGCAACTTTTACATTATCTTAGTGTGAAAATTACACTACTCACAAAATCAACTCCAGCCCATTTACACTATATCTTACACAAGGGCATAGTAGGGAACGAATTTGTGTTTGTTAACAAACACAAGGGCATAGTAGGAATTATGAAAGACACCAAACTGGTGTAAAAACTACACCAAATGTACTTTTGACACCAAATTTGGTGTCACACTATTCATTTGGTGTAGTTGTTACACTATTATAGTGTTGCACTGGAGTTGATTTTACACTAAAACTTACACTATTTTGGTGTTATAGTGTTGGATTGGAGTTTCTCTAAAAGAAAAGACGGGGGTCAATGCTCTAGAGAAAATAAATAAAAAATTAGTAATATATTCAAAATTTATTAAGAAAATACCAACCTGTTTATTGTCGAATCCTAGTGCATCCAATCGTTTGAAAAAAACATGAATAAGATATTCAACAACTCTTGCACCTTTTCCTGCTACTTTACTCACCGTGCAAAGGCACCTAAAGAATAAAGAAAGAGTTAGAGAAGTTAAACACCAGATCACATGATTTATGATGAGTGATGCAAAGAAAAAATTCTTTAACAGATCGTGCTTCTCCCACATCTTGCTAAGAACTTATCTAGCTGTAAGAAACCATAAAAATCCCTAACAGGTACCTAAATTTCTAAAACAAATATGCAAGTGATAAAGTGTAGAAAATATAAGGAAGGTAAATTACTTGATACAAGCATGGACAACAGTTAAGAAAGAATGTCGGACAATCATCTGTTTCAAATCTTGCTCAAGCTCTTCAACAACTGCCTGAGGAATCTTTGGAGCCAAGGGTAAAACAGAATCAATGACAAACACTATGCTTTCCAGCAGCTGTGCAACACCTCGGCTATCAGCCTGAATACAAGCAAACTGAGTTGAGTATAAATTTCTATACATAAATTTAGTTAAAATATACAATAGACAACAATCTCCATAATAGGAATTGCAAAGATTTTTCTTCCCAAAATAAACATCAAACCTGTACAAATCAAATAAATTTCAACACATACAGCACTTTCATAGTGAATTCTTAGCATAAAACATAGGAAGATGCAAAAGCAATCAGCAATAAGGCAGTAAACCACGAGCCTCCCCTCCCCAAATGTTGGTTTAGTGAGAGCAGGTATAAAATGTGATGTCATAGGTTACTAAAAGGTATACAACAATCTTATTTCACAGCTCCACTACTTTTGTAGTACGCTAATATTGTTCACCCAGCAAAAACGCATCCCATATAAAGTTTAATATCCGGCCCACAAAAGTTCTGTTTAAATATTCAAAATTTGTAAAACTCAGATACCCGGTATTTATGTATTCAAAAAACTTCCAAATGTATTCATTAAGTTATAGCCAGATCCCATAAGCAACATTTCTTACCTACCTACTACAATTTTATGGTTGGCATAACAGAGATAAAATTAAACATATCAATTTAAACTTGAGAAAATCAAATTATAAAATTTCAGTATAACCTGACTCTTCAAGTACGGCTCTAGAGTGACAACGAACTGTGAAGGATCAGAAGAAGGTGCACATAGTGCAGGATCCACGGTACAAAAGGCATGCAACAGAAGAACATAAGGAAGTGAGCTCAACTCCAATTCTGCACCTGTCATTTCTTCTACCTGAAGAGAAAAGGTTTTAGACTTACTTAAGAACACAAATGAGGGGAAAACAAATGAAATAAGCTATTTTAAAAGTACAATATTCAGGGAAAACTCATATACACCTGAAGTATTCTCTCCAACAAACATTTACACATAAGCTCACAGCGCTTGCGCACTGATGCAAGTGTCACGGGATTGATCCCAGCAGCTTTTGCTGATTGTGTGAAAAAGTCAAGGGCCAAGTTACGCTTAATGACTGTGACAAGAAGTTGATTGTCTTTCATTCTCCGCTGCATCTCGACAATCTGCTCCGTTTTCTTAGCTACTTCTATTGGTACAGAACTACCATCTCCAAAAGACCGAGTATGCGAGCTTGAAGAATCGTCAAACCAGAACTCATAAAACGTCTTACATACAAGATCCTGTAGACCAAAAAATCAGACAAGATCTATGAGAATAACACAGAACAGAAGGGTAAACATAAGTAGCTCTCATTAGTTCAAGGCCAAAATGCCTTTATGACCCTAATGTCAAGCATCTTGTACTCCTGGCACCATGATATTTTGTTTTGAACTCATAAACCTTGATGAAATCAAAAATATTTTAATCAACCTTTGTACAGCCTTAATGTACAAAACTCCAGCACCCTAAGACCTTGTCACCTTGTGACTTTTATGTGATCTTATCACAGACCATTCATATGGCAGTAAAAATAGATACTTCTGGCTCATAAGGTTTGATTGTGACTGTAAATGACATATAAATTTGTAATTCTGACCAAATTGGCCAAAAAAGAGTTGATTCCATGTTAAAATTACGGTCTTATGAGTCCTACACTTGAAATCAAAATCAGGATTTTTATACGAGTACAATGTGCTAAAAGTTGGGGTTAAAAAGACCCATATCAGCAGCATCGACATGTTTCTGGTATTACCCATCACTAAAACAGAAAAGCCTGACATAAGAAAACTCCTTTAAAGGAGAAGTTGCGAGAGTAGAGTATGGACAATATGACACATAATCAAATTATCTGGTGCAAAACTACCTGAATACTGGATTCTTCATCACAAATACGGGATATAATTACAATGCAAGCATTCGTAAATCCTGAGAAATTCGGATTTGCAGTGCACATATCCCTTATAATTTTGATGGCTCGTTTCCGCACACTCACTCCAGTGTCTTTTATTCTCTCAGCAACCTTCTCAAAATACTAAGAAAACACAAGCAGAGAGTCAAGACAAAATTATTGTAGTGGAACCCAGCATTTGAGGATGATACAATCCAAATAAATACCTTTACACCAACATCAGGATGTGAGGTAATATAGCGACCAACAAGTTCAAGAGATACTTCTCTAACAGATATAGATGAATCACAGAACCTGTCTTCAACAGCCGATTGGACATTCTTATCACGCAAAACTTCTGGATCAGCTTCGACAATAATACTAACCTGCTCACATGGAACAAGGGAAACATGATGCCAAGTACTTCAAATTTCTTGCAAAAAATAGTACTCTCTCCGTCCCACTCATTTCTATACAGTTTTTTCTCACTGCTTGGCACGCATTTTAAGGTGTATATAAAGTATAGTTCCATAACTTATTTTTAAATTAATTTTTCTTTGAATAAAAATTTAAACGTTAAATTTTAATTCAGAAGAAAAATAATTTAAAAATAATTTATGAAAGTATACTTTATAGGAGCCTTAAAATGTGTGCTGAGCCCCCATCTCCCAATGTATACAATCGAGTGGGACGGAGGGAGTAAATAATACTATAATAAGTGGTATTGTAATGCTTGAAGGGACTGAAAAGTTGGGTACAATCTACTTACTGCTCTTAACGCCTTGGCACGAATCACAGGAGAGTTCTCCCTTAAACTTGCCTGAAATCAAGTAAACAGTACATATTAGCAGAAATATTATTTACCGGTATTCAAGATGTTTAAAAGAAAATAAACTGACCAGAAGCATTTGAAGGATTTTATCAAACCCTCTGGAGAAAGAATTGTTTTGACCCATGACTAAAGTTATCTTCTTTACTGAATTCCTCTTTAATACAGAAGAAACAGTCTTGGAATCGCGCACAAGTGCCCTTGATTTCAGTCGAGCAAGAAAGAAGAATAACTTTTGTTGGCAAGTCAGGTCATCTTTGTACCACGAGCAAAGATAAAACCTGCACATCAAAAATAGCTAACCGGGCTCAGAATTCCGGAGGTGTTTTGTTTTAATAAAACACTAATTTGTTAATGTGCGAAAAAAAACAGGTCTTGGCATGAGAATATCTTGGTGAAACAGTAAGGTCCATTCAAAATGCACACCAGCGGGTAATGAGATGCATATCAACGGAAGAACCAGCATCCTGGAGATAATTCAGAAGCATCTGCTGAACAATCTCCATCTTCGTAGGGGGTTCGAAAGCTTTAGTATTCCTTTTGCCATCATTCTTGCACTGTGATTTACAGTATGATTGCAATGCGAGAAGTTGCTCCCTGCAAACACAAAACTGACAGTCCCAACTGCGGATAGAAATTTCTTCTTCTCTTACTCCTGTGCACTCTACATGAAATAATCGCTGACAGCCTTGGCATACAACCAAAGACTTCCCAGTCTTTGCACCCAAGCAAACAGAACATGCATCCTTCGGATAGCTCTGACTTATTTCATCATTCATAAACTCTTTCACAATCCAAAAATTTTCCCTCCCACATAAAACAGCATCCTGTTTCAACCTGGCAGCAACTGTACCGAGGAGTTCAATCGTCATGGAACGAGCAGCAATATCCTTGGATTTCAAACCAGCATTCTGAAGTAGTAGCACGCAAAGCACCTGCAAGCAACTATTTTCTTAGTTAACTAAAAAATATTATCATGCATTAAGAGGCAAGTAGACCAGACAGCTGATACCTCCAGAATCAGAGCCGAAGCTGGATACTCGGGCAAATTCAATGTCATCAATAAATCAGCTACAAGATTATCCATCATGTTTCTCAGCTCTGCAGCATCATGAGTTTTTGTACTTGTAAATCTCTGAAGAACTCGAGTCCAGAAAAGACAACATGCATCTGTGACTGCATCATGACACTTGCTAGGGTAAGAGGCATCAATTGAAGGCTCAAGAAGGAATGAAGTGTTATCAGACTCCCTTAAAGCATCAGGAAGGTTAGCACTACAATGAACCAACTGAATCAGTAGAGCAGTTGTCATTTGAATCTGCTTCTGCTCATCATCAGGTAGATGATAATGTCTTGGTGGTCGCTTAGTCATTGGCAACTTTAGTAGCAACAGCACTACCTCATCGATCACATAAGTTCGATGCTGTATGTATGAATAGAATATCTACAAGACCATAACCAAGTGCTTAGTAAAATAGAACAGAGACCTTGACAAAAGAACGCACAAGTATTCAAATACAAAAGTAATACATATCCATACCCCACAAATTAAACTGAGTGCTTTCAGCTGCAGCAATTGGATATTATCCACCAAGAACGTTGAGAAGCTTATCTTTACCAATTGAAAAATACAACTATCTGAAAGTCGCTCAATTGTCAACAAGTCTTTCAAAAGACCAAGAATGATACACAATTTCTGATCTACATTATTCACAATGGCAGAAACTCTACATTAAACAAAAAAAAATTAGATTTATAATAAAACTGAAATTTTTTAATGATATCTACAGACTATGCATATCAATATCTACACCTGTTCACAGCTGATTTCCTCACTTTTACACTCTTAGAGGTACGCCTCCTCTTACTCGCAGAACCAAAATCGGCATCAGGTTCTTCAACTTCATCTGTTTATGCAAAAAAAGAAAATAAAATTATACTTAATAACCAGAGTATCAGGTAGTTTTTAAGAATACTAAGGCATAAACGTCCAACATCAAGAACAATCAGTCTTGTAGCTTTATATATATCCTAGCTGAACCCAGGAACTAGGTCTCCATGCATCATCTACAGATAAAGAGGAAAATATAGGATCTAAACAATGGAAACTGTAGTTCATCTAGTGTTATTAAACGCGATATGCGCACTGATGCGCAAAGGCCTCCTGGGGCATAAGCGCACGGATTCATCGAAGACAAGTAAATATTCATATATTCATGATATATAATGCAAACCATTACAAATTTACAGATAATAAGACATAATTGCAAAACCAAAATGTCCTATATGATAAAATAACCAAATTCATCACATAGACTCAAAGTATATAACAACTTAGTCAAAGTAACAAAGAAATGCATAGGTAGTTTACTATACTCCATCTACAAAATCCACAATCCACAAAATCATCTTCTTCACCATTATGATTCGAATCCTCAACAAAGTCAAGTTCATCCTCATTTTCATATATATGTGTGTACAAGAATTATACATATATATTCAAGAATCATATATATACACACACATATATATGTATGGGTATCATCAGTTTCCATGTGTACATAATATATGTATACACGAATCAGTATATTCAAGATCAGAAATCTGGCACCCGTTCTTGTAGTCGTACAATTGCTCGCTCAGTCCCTCCTGTGATGTTTGTGTGTACATATGTTTTTGTACATATCTGTTGTTGATTGATATAAGTATTTATGGATATTTTTTACCCTTTTCTTTTTAAAATTGACCAAGTCAAGCACCCTAGTGAACATTTGATAAAAAGCGCACTTTTTTTGCGCTTCTCGCACTGCGCTTAAGCCCTCAACGCGCACAGAAGCGCTCGCTTTAGTGAAGTCGCATCGCATCTCCAAAGCGAAGCGCTTCGGGTGCGCATCGCATCGCATCTCGCATATGCGAGCGCATATGCGCGCTTTTAATAACACTTATCATCTATAGCTGAATAGCCTAATTGACGTCCTTTTAAGTTCAGTCATGCAAGGCACAGGAACCCACTGTCAACACACTAGTTAAAAGACTAACCTTCGAAGTTCCCATTTTCACTTGGTCTGTGCAGCGCACGATAAGCTGGATCACATGCTGACATGATGTCCATCATTTGATACTTAGAGAACTCCAGTATTCTTTCTATCATCTAGAACCCAACAGCATATAATCAATATTATGCATCATGATTCAGCTAAAACATTCACCCAAAAATTAAGGCACCAGTTGCATATTACTACAAACTACAATAAATGAGCACAGATGCATACCTCTTCATTATAGAGCTTCTTTGGCATGCCACTATTAGCCATTACTAGTAGAGCTGCGTGAATGGACTCTAGAGCAACGGATATTGATGATAGAACATCTGCATTGGCCTGAAATATAAAAATAATAGTTAAGGGAGAACAGTACGATGCAATATAATATACTAGAACAATTGGGCCAATCTACTCAAAATCTGTTTTAAGCAACTTGATGCACAACTACTAGAAGGACAATGATTAGAAGATTAGCAGGGGTGAGACTGAGTAGCTTACAGACAATAGAAAGATGTATTATAATACATTGATATTCATCAGTGAAGATATAGATGACACAATTAACATTCTAAGCATGTGCATCTAAGGAACGTAAATCGTCTAGCACAGTTGGAATAATAAAGATATTCAACATAAGGAAAGTGAAGAACTGAAATATTCTTAAAAATACAGAAGCTAAACTCCTGCTCAGTTGTATAAAAAATTACTCTCACTATCTACCCTAAACTGCAGTTGCTTCAAACTACAGAAAATTACAACCATTACAAAAATATTAAAACTCTGAAATCTTCAGATATGCCCCTAGGCTTGTACAGAAAACCCACCTCAGTTAGATATAGATTCAACACACATTTTAACAATTCTAAGCAATGTGCATCTGACGCGCACGTGAATAGGCCAGCAATAAATCCAGTATACGGAAAGTGAATAATGGATTTTATGTTGATCTCTCCGCTATATAGCTTGCAGAATCTTTGTTACCTGGACTCTTGTGGAAGTTTCCAACATGGACACGTGTCCAAGAGTCGGACTTGGTAAATTTCTTAGAATATATATATATATATATATATATATATATATATATATATATATATATATATGTTTTGGCTTAATGTAAGTGTTTCAAATGTCCATCCCATGTCGGAGTGTCCACCACGGGAACTTGAGGGGAAAATGGAGAGTCGGGTAACAGAGTGCTGGACTTTTCCTATATTTAGACGCCTATTGAAATTATAGCAGCTAAACTCTTAATGAGATAAAAAGTTTCTCACACAGACTGCACTAAAATGCACGAGCTTTAAATTCTTTACAAAGAAACTACTAAAAATAACAAAACTTTTATATCTTCGTGCTACTTTCTAGTCTTGTAATGAGAACCCACCACATTTTACACTCATATGGTAGTCACTTATTTATTACACTATACAATCAAATCAATATCTAAATTAACGTTAAAAGAAAGAATTGGAACTAACTACGCTCACTATACAAGTATGGAACACCCAATCAAAATATTCTGAATTTAACTTGTAGAACAAGATAAACCTATTACAAGGACAGCAACAAAAATTGTTTTAGGAGAATGCTGTTCTAATAAAATTTAGCGAACGGTCTCCCTATCTGATAAAGATTTATCAAGAATATTGTACTTACAAGTTACAAACCAAGAGAGAAAAGGTTCTTAGCCTGATCAAGTAATAAACTAATAAACAAGACAAAAGGGATTTGTATATTACTCCTTATTAAAAGACGAGAGGCCCATTCAATGTACAACATTATAGAACCAGATTTTGGTTACTAATAGTAATAACATTTATAATATTATTATATATTCCAAAAAAGATACACTATCAATTTTTTTAATATACATAGGATAATTCTACACTATACTTTTTTAAATTATTAGCCATACTTGTCTTAATATAATTAAAGAAGATATCTTAATATTTTTATAAATATATATTGAATACACAAAAAAAATTAACTTGACCTAATTTATTTTTTATTAAAACCAGACTGTGTTTCACACGATTTACCTGCTTGTACTAATTAAAGAGAGGATTCTCTGCTTGATTTAAAAAGTATCAATACGACCTCGCTATAATCAGTTAAAGTGCTTGATACACATGAGTGTACCACATGCAAAATGTGCCTAATTAATTGAATAAAATCACGATAGATCAAGAAATAAAGGAATCGGGCACGTTTCGGTTACACCAAAAAAGGAAAAGAACAAATAGCTGAGAACATAAGACAAAATGGCAGTTATGGAAGATGTGCATCCACCAAAGGATAAGTTTGGAGGTCGAATGATTTTGCCGGTATAGAACTGAGAAGACAATAAAAAAATTAGAGAAATGCATTGACAGCTTATGAAACTACAGATGGGATGTGTAACTCAACTAAATTCATGTAGCAAATGGAAAGGTCGAATTTGACTTCGTGCGTACACATATCAGTGACACAGACTCCAAAACATGGAGTCATAGAAATTCCTGTTCCTGAAGTTTATTATTAAATTGGGTAAAAAGATTACAAAATATTAGGGTTGCACAATTGACGACTGAACTACTGGTACTTGCATCTCTACATCACCAATGAAAAAGAGATGGAGGTCCTTGATCGACCTCACCTCAAAACTGCTACAGTTGGAACTGTGAGGCAAATATTGAAAAGCAAACTTTTTTTCTAGAGGATCGGCCAACAATCATTATTATGTGTTGAGTTAAAAGACAAACTTGATTCGTCCAGTGGCCTGGGGGACTGGTATCGGAGACATACTTGAAGGAGAACAAGAGCCTAAGGAGGGTATCACACTACACTTATTAATAATAATATACCTTCAGTATAAATTTCAGTTAGTTAAATAACTAACAGATCATTAAACCTTGTGATCAAGACAGATCAACATTTATAAACATCAAATCCAGGCAGTCTATTATTGAATCTGCAGCATATTGTTAAACAATTTAATCACTTGGAAGACTTTGTTTTGCATGACATAGCAGATGTGGTGAAGAGAAAACTGTGGAATATACTATATATGACTATGTGGTCCCATTAACGCATATAGCAATTAGGATTACATCTTTGTGAAGTGTGAAGCTAGTTATTTGCCAATACCAAATTAAGTAAATGTAGCTTTTCCATTTCACATAGATACAACTGAGATATTAATAATTTCATTTTACTTTTCATTTAATGTGAAACAATTTTCTCAATGAAAACGGAGATTACAAACAATAATCAGAAATGAATAATTCCTCCTAAACTTAAATGGAAGGTAATAAGAATTCATGATGAAGTCTTATAGGTAGAAACCGCATATGAAGTATATAGCTATATATAATAACAAGCAAACATTGAATGAAAAGTATTACGATATTCCCGAAGGGCAGCAAACAAAGAGAAGTTAATAGCTTACGCTGGTACAACAAGTCATACACTACATGCATAAGGTCCGCAAAATACATTCTAGATCAACTCGGACACAAGTTTATATTGTTCATTGAAGAATGAAGCAGGATCAATGACTTTAATTACAGCCACGAGTAGGAGAGATCAACAAACATGAACACAAATTGCTGAGATTGTGGGGGTACAGTCTACATTTTGTATCATTGTTGCAGATACTATTATTCATTATCATTGCAGATACACATAATATATATAGTTTATATGGTAGCAAGGCAAAAACTATCCAGTCAATATATTTCAGCTCTTGTGTGCAGTACATGTCTACAACAAGCAGCATATGGATACAAAAATGTAAACTTACATGTCCACACTCATTAATTGATTGACCTTCTGCTCGATGAATCTGATGATCTAAAACCCTTAAGGTTCTCACAAGAATATCTACAGGAACCAAATGTAGGAAGTTCTTTGCTCTGATAGAAACAATGTCATTCACAAGTACTCTAACATCAGCAAGAGGTAATGGTAACCATTCAGATTCTTCCCGATCATCATCGTTCACTTCAGCCTGACCACACAAGTTCTCCAACCCCGCACAAAAATCTCCAATTGCAGCATCTAGACCAACAGAAATCAACTTAGTTGCAGCAATTAGACATAGTAACGGTATAATGAAGAAATTACAAGGTATAGAACCTTGAATGGCTGCGGCATCAGGAATACTTGTAATATCACTTCCCTTCTTCTTGACCTTTTGTTTCCTAGAAGAAGTCAAAATCTTGTCCTGCAATTTTTCCTTAAAATCAGGCATAACAACCATTTCCCAATTGTTAAAAGGGAATAAGTATAGAAATTTAGGAACAAACATAGTTATCATGGTTATTTTGTGTTCCGTCCGTGTCTCTTTGGACTTGATTAGCTGCAGGCAAATCCTGCTGGAATGTATCCTCTTCAATAATCTTATGATTATAAAGTTGCTCCTTGACATGACCTGAAAAACCTGAATGAACCACTTGGCAGTGAGAAATGTAATGTTAAATATATGACTATAACATTATTCATATCACCAACATAAAAGTACATATGCATGATTTTTAAAACAGTGGATATACATATTCAAGTAAGGTTGGGTGGCATGAGGCACAATGTCCTAAAAAGAATACCAAAACCGGTAGTAACACTGTGCTGTAAACCCTAGGTACTTACCATTCATGTCTTACTTGCACAAAACAGAGTCGAATAAGCAAATACTCCCTCTGTCCCTCTCATTTCTTTACACTTTCCTTTTTGGTACGTCCCTCTCATTTCTTTACATACCAAAAATAGTAACATTTTATAATATAAAATTCAATCACATTCACTACTTTCCTTCACTATATCTACTTTATACCCATTTTATACATTAAATATGGATTGGTCCCACCACTTTACTCATTTTTCTTACTTTTTCTTATTAATTTATATTTTTTCTTAACCTCCGTGTCATCCCCTCAATGTAAAGAATTGAGGGGGACGGAGGGAGTAACAGATATTCATGTATAGTCGAATAGAATAACCTAACTATGTGTTAGTCAGGAATTCAGCAATCAACACTAAAGTTCTCTAAAATAAGTTTTTAAGCAACCCATGACTTAGTTCGAATCAGCGATTTATAAGCTTTTAAAGTCTGTCCAATTTCTCTCAGAACTCACTCATGTCCAAGTTGTTGCTTCATTAGACATGCTTTTCTGAACTTTACGAAAATTGAGGCTAATTGTAACACCCCAGTCCCACATCGAGGAGAATAGGATAATTTAAGTATTACTAAATGTACCAATAAATCATGATCTTTTGGTGGCCTATGGTGAGCTTCTAGACTACCCAAGTTCTTGCATTTGAACCAGTATACTTCGGCTTATTTTGGATTCGGAAACGGGACTTATCCCAATTTTCGAAAAAGACTCGAGATTTGTCTTAGGTTGTCGCACCAATATTTTTTTTTCTCATCGCCATAT
Organism: Heracleum sosnowskyi; assembly: GCA_030848705.1. NCBI lineage: Eukaryota > Viridiplantae > Streptophyta > Magnoliopsida > Apiales > Apiaceae > Heracleum > Heracleum sosnowskyi. Next base: position 268,871 of record JAUIZM010000017.1, on the reverse strand, counting down.
CAATTTCCAACAAAGATTGGGATCCCTGGCTAGTAGCTGAACTACAGTCCTCGTACATTAACTCGCAGCCGCTTGGAGAGGTAGTAAACAAATTTTATTTTTCGTCATTTAAAATCATTTCCTTCTTATTTTGAAGAGAGGATTAGTTATAAATGGCAAAAGAAATAGAGAAATATATATAAAGAGAGAAAGAGTGTCTTAAGTTACGCAAAGAGCCTGCGAAGACAGAAAAAACCAATGCAAACTACAAATATTTAAAAAATCGATATGGAGACTTCTTGTATAAAGAAGAGTAACCGACTCTACCTGAACATACAATAACATAACAACAGGGTATGTCAATTTTAGTGATCATACCATAATTACTAATGTGAAAGGAACATAATCCCTATACATAATACAATAACATAATAACAGGGTATTGGACTTTGTTTACCTGGCGCATGGGACTCGAACGCTTCGGAGTTGCATCGAAGAACCTTGTCATAGAGGTCCATAGGTCCAACAGAGCCATAGCATTGTGAGATTGGGTCTCCCTTGAGATTCCTGCAATTTAAAACACCATATATAAAACAAATATATATAAATTAATATAAGCTTCCGGATGAAGTGATTAGCCAAGTTGCATTTAAAGATCTGTCAAACTGATACCACTCAGATTAAATTTTGATAGGTTTGTAACAAAAAAATGTACTTTAACATAATTAAATTAGTTAATAAAAAATGAATAATACATCACACCACATTATCCTACTTTCAGAATGACTAAGTTCACAATTAAGTGGTCAGAAGGAGAATCATTGATGACCAAATCCCTTGTAAATTTAGGTCGTACAACCTTCTCACGCAAAAACATCAATAGTTAGCCAATACTGCATAGCAAATAGATGAATATCTTACACAAGTTAGCTTGATAAAGATATTAGTAGCATGATGTCATGACCACAAATTTTCTGTGAATCCAAGGTTAGAACGTACATAATCACATTGCTATGAGAAAGAAATAGTTTAAAGAAGGTACTTCGTATGGTCATTAAAGCTAAGATGCAAACTTACTACTATCTAGAAAGACAAAAACCTGTTAAAGAAGGTACTTCGTATGGTCATTAAAGCTAAGATGCAAACTTACTACTATCTAGAAAGACAAAAACCTGTTTAAAGATGAACATGCAAACTTACAGCAGAAACTCATCAAATGAATAATATTTCCAGTTCCAACATAATAGTGAGTAGTGACAATGAATTTTGAACCTCGATAAATAAATAATCTCGATAAATGAATAGATTCTCATGTCCCAATAATATTAACTTAATGAGGTTTAATTGTATTATTTTCTTTACTTGTGTTCCCCATCATTCTCCCCCCTAGTGGAAACTGGACCATGCAAAAACGACTGAATGAAACTGGCCCGAGAAAATTTCAGGTGGTATTGGAAGTGAATTTAAAATATAAATACATCACATATGTAAAATAGGAAATAAGAACTAAAGGGATCTTTCATATTTATTAGTACATAATTTATTTCTATTTAGTGCAAGGAAATTAGTGTATTTATTTATATGTTTTATATGTCGGGCTAGGAGTATATTAAAGATGTAGTTTATGTACCGTAAGCCAAAATGTTTGGACCTTAGTCCATTAGGTCATTAACTCATTATTAATTAGTGTTTTTATTCTCCATAATGTACAAGTGACGGAAACCCCACATATTATCTTAGACTCTATTATTAAATAATAAAGTATTGAACCGAGTCTCTCTATTATGGGTTTCAATCCATCATAATCCTAAAAGTTGATTCTTCTGCACTGCAGTTAATCACCCTTGTTCTATCTTCTCAATGTTTTTATTTCATTATTCACTGTATTTAAATCTTTGACAACATCAATTCGTAAAATGTATGTCATCTATCAAACTAGATTAGAAGACTAGAGAAACTCTAACATTATTAATACTTTAAAACAATATCAAATTTAAGAGGTTAAACAACTTGTGAGTACACATACTACTATTGTGGCCACCAAACCGCAACCTAATTGCTTTTAAGATTTCAAGTAATATAAAGTGTATGATGTTGTTCAGATTAATCATATCAAGTTTTTATCATTCGAGAAAATTTTGTTCAAGGTCTCCTTTAAATTTGAAGGTCCAAATTATTATCAGAAAGGCACATCACATTTTATATTGACTATAAAGATGAATTAATCAAATGCCCGCGGGGACACTAACAAAGACATTTCATATGAAATTGAAGGAATTATGGTGCCATTTAAAGCATCGCAAAAGCACAACTCAATAACACGTTATATCCTAAAATATTGGCTTAGTTAAAAAACAAACATTTTGTTTTGATATTCAAGGTCATAAATTTTTTAATGATGATAATGAACAAAGTGACATGATCTGATCATCATATAACTTACTAAACAGATCTGGACGTAAAAATAAACCATCGCATAGATATATGTTAATAGCTGAATGTTTCTGCAGTAGTACACTAGTACTCATTTAATTTCAACTTCACTAAAAACACTGATAACAAAAAATGCTTTCTGAATATTTCAAACTTTGCTTTTGCTACCTAATGTGGTCAATAAAATAGCGTCTTGGCTTTCATAGCACCACTGGAAATCAGTTTGTTTAGGTTGTTCTCAATAATTCCTAATTCATGAATAAATGCACTTCAGATCTAGTTTAAGCGCGGTATAAACGGAAATAACACAAATCCATCTCAGTGCATTTATATATGTTCTGTGTGTTTTACACATTTCAGAAAATTGTTTTCTTCTTTGGTAAAAAGAATACATCAATACACACATATGAGTATGACCCATTTAATATGCATATATACATATTGAAACAACAATCAAACTAACTGGATTCAGGTCAGAAACAACAGATAGAAAGGAAAAAAGGAATTCCAACAGAAGGTACTCAAACGTGTTATAAAGCAAAATATTAACTATGCGTAATTCTATTTCAATAGTCTAAAATGACCATCTGACCTCGTTGACAATTATAGCTAATGGATATTATTACTATTATATTTCACAACAAATAATATTCAAGTCCCACAGAACTATATACAACAACAACAACAACAACGACAGTTATTATTATTCTGAAATAATCATATTAATGTAAATATGATAAAAATTATACTAACAAAGGAATTTAATATAAAAATTACTAGATTATTGTGATAATAAAAAAAACATTGTTTTAGACTTCTAGTGGTCCTCATATATCACCATATCAGCAGTTTTAGACTTTGTAGCATTTTTTGAAATTTTTTTTGCTTCTAACACTCCAAAAAACATCATCTTTCCTCTAAGAAAACATTTATTCGTAGTCCCTAGCATTTATCAAATCCACCTCTCTTGAGTTTGCAATTATTCGAATGAGTTCACATTTGTCAGAGTCTGGCAATTCAAATCACTAGCAAACAAATCACACTCCACAAAAGTTTCCAAACAAGCTTTACATACGTACACAAGTACATATCACATAACATAACATAACGATTCAACAACATATAAGCATCAACATAAACCGTAAAATTCAAAAACTACTCACAAATACGAGACATCAGTTCCTTGAAGCAAACTAGCAATTTTATCCGCCTTATTCAACACAACATTCCGATTCACCGATCTCGAACCACTCGCCTCATCCGAAAGCCGAATCTCCTGATCAACCGAGCCACAAAACACCGGCAACGAAGGCAACGGCAAGCACGGAGCAACATCAGAGTGAACTGTATTAGATAGGCTGATGCCTCGGGGAATTCGCCGCGAAGTAGACATGAAATCAAGCTAAACACGCATCTACAACACTGGAAATGTATGAATTCAGCTAAGATTAGGTGTGAATTAGGGTTTGAGAGTAGTGAATTGAAAAAACCCTAGATATGTAAGTAGATGTGTGTGTATAGGTGAAGATAGAAGATGATGAAGAAAGTGTTTGAGAGAGAAAACAAATGGCGGGGAAATCGTGGAGAATGAAATTTGGGGGTGGTTTTGTGTGTGTGCGCAAAGCGAGGATGTAGTGGGGGAGTTTCGAGTACGGCCTCAACTCAACTCTTTCTCAACTCAATTTGACTTCCTCTGTACACTTCTAAATATTTGGGTTGGGTACAAAATGAAATGTGGGCAATATTTTTAGAAAATTCAAGGTGGGAAAAGGTAGAGTATCTCTAATCATATTTTTGGAATATTTGAAAAAACAAATTATGAAAAGTGGAAAATGGAAAATAGAGGAGTATATTGGAGTAAGATATTATAATATGATTTGTTGTTTAGATAATGATAATGTTAAGATTTTTTAGTATTTGTGCAGGAAAAAGGTATATTTAATCAATTTTTAATAGACGAGTAATTTTGTCAAATTGAATATTAGGAGATACTTTTAAATTATGAAGGTGGAAAGGAGTCATACTTTTACTACATTTTTAAATTATCAAAAATAATATTTATTTTTTAAATATAAAAAAGATTGAGAATAATATCTTTAGAAAATAGAAAGTAATTGAATAAAATTAAGATTGTATATTCTAAAAACATGATCCCTTGATTTAAATAAAAATAACATGAAAGAACAATAAATTATATTTTTTAACAAAAACTCGTTCACCTACTACACATTATTCAGCATTATTTTATATTCGTTCAAAAATAATATTTTCTGCATTATTTCGGTATATTAAGATTACATAACATTGAATTTATATATAACAGTGTATACAGTTAACGGAAGATTTTTTTGTTGATAACAAATTTCGGACATTGTTAATTATGAAAATAGAAGGATTTGGGAATTTTGGATGTTTGAGGCTAGACTTGAAAGATATCTCGACTTGTTAGATGTGTCGGATCATCTTCCAAGATGTTAGCGTACCATTTTATATATAGGGATCAAGGCAACGCAATTCTGTGATATGATAGTGTTTTTAATCCTTTTGATTGTTAATGAATATATTGAGATAAGTTGATTTTATCTTTTTAGAGTTATATTAACGTTGTGATTCTTTCCTGATTAGAAATGATCGTTTGGAGATATTTTCTATGATTAATATTGGGAAATTAGGAGATAATTGAGGCAACCGAAAATATGGCGTAACAACTACCCCAGTTCTTCGGTGCAGCTTGATGGACCGGAGAACTAAGCGTACTTTGATCTTCCGAATATCCCGAGTCACTGAAACAACTATAAGTAGAAGATTAGCAGATAATTACCCGTAATATGTCTGTAGATGCGAGGGAGACAACATGATGTGGTCGTAATATATTTGTAGATGCGCGGGAGACAACATGATGTGTCTGTAATATGTCTGTGTTTGCGAGAGAGACAACATGCGAGATGTGAGAAGAACATATATACGAGTAGTTTTACAAGTGTAGGAGAATGAGCGGCTTTATCTAGATATTGTTGTGCTTCCTCTTGTAAAGCTAGGTTTGTGAATCCACTATTCAAGAGATAGAAGTAGCAGAATGTAGTAGCAGTAATAGTGATGTCCTCGTATGTTGAAATAAGGAAAGAATGTAATGTGTTGAGATTGTAGTACAAACATTATCCCGGAGAATTTTCTCCTTAAGAGGGATGACTCTCTTCACCGATAAGAGGGTTGACTATCTTCTTCGTGAGCTTTCCGGAAGTACGGATAAGCACCTTGGAAGTATGGATTTACCGAGGTATCCCAAGCAGTACCCTCCTCATAGAACAAAGAAAGGCCTTCAAAAATAATTCCAAGAAACACCTTCATCAAAGAAAGACCTTCAAAAATAATTTCAAGAAATACCTTCATCAAAGAAGGGCCTTCAAAAATATCACACAGAGACAATCATAGAATTTAAGAGTGTCCAATGTTTACAAGTAAATGTATGATGGACATGATGCACACGGTGATATGAATGAATGCATGATGCGAATGATGCACACGATAATTAATGAATGCATGATACGAATGATACAGGGCCTTCAAAACAAGATTACCCCGAAGGGCCTTCAAAAGATGATCACCATGTAGGGCCTTCAAACTAAATCACCCTGAAAGACCTTCAGAAGACGATTAACCCGTAAAATTTTCAAAAATATTATCATCTTCAAAAGAGGGTCTTCAAAAATATTATTCTCCTCGAAAGAGGGTCTTCAAAAATATTATTCTCTTCAAAAGAGGGTATTTAAAAATATTATCCTACTCGAAAGAGGTTCTTCAAAAATATTATCCTACTCGAAAGAGATTCTTCAAAAATATTATCCTTCTCAGGACCTTTCACACTTATTTTTGTTCATGCACGAGTTAGTGAAGTAATCAAATCATGTCCTACGAATATCGCATCACAATTCTTTAACATCTCCGTGATTCAAATTCTGTCCAGATCTGTTTTTTTTACCTTTTTGGACATGTAAACGATATTTTCTTGGAAATCACAAAACATGAAAGTTGTAGGAAACAAAAAGATCTTTCAGATGATATATGGCTCGTCAGAAACGAAATTATAACGAATCGGGAATCAAATAAAACGTCTGTTGATTAACTTCTCAATACTGAAAAACGGGAACTGATTATGTTTTGTGATTTCAAAAATAGATCGAAACATAATCTCATAAAACACCAAGAACGAAAGTCGTAGTAAATCTCAAAATCTTTCCGGATCATAAAAAATCATCAAAATCTGACATATATTAACTTTACTACGAATTTTATAAATAACTTATTTGTACGGATAAAATCATAAGAAAACTTATCTTAATTTTGAATAAAACCACGAACCACCGCCTCTATCATTCTGCTCCTCCATTAAAGCCGCTCCAGATCCGATAAAACCCCCCTTGTGCATGATGTAGATGATTTGATTGTCCTCCACAATAAAAAATATCCCCTCCTAACGCCAATTGTTAACGGAGGAATTTGGTGATAACAAATTTCGGGGATTGTTGAAATAACGAATTATGAAAATAGGGGGATTTGAGAATTTTGGATGTTTGGGGCTGGACTTGAAAGGTGTCTCGACTTGTTAGATGTGTCGGATTCTCTTCCAAGATGTCTGCGTATCCTGTTTATATATAGGGATCAAGCCAACGCAGTTCTGTGATAGAAGAGTGTTTTTAATTCCTGTAATTGTTAAGGAATATATTAAGATAAGTTGATGCTTTTATCTTTTTAGAGTTATATTAGTGTTGTGATTCTTTCCTGATTTGAAAGAATCGTTTGGAGATATTTTCTATGATTAATATTGAAAAATTATGAGATAATTGAGACAACCGAAAATATGGCGTAACATATACTATTTAAGATAATTTTTTTAAAATATTGAACAAAATAATTTCATATTATAAGAGATTGTACGTATCAAAATAATATCTAAAAAGATTGTGCATATTAAAAAAGTGTATGTAAAAAGAACATATGGGTCGTTTGGTTCGTAAAGTGGTACGAGGTTGGAATCAAGAATCGGGTTGGTGTGGTATGAGGTTGAGGTATCATTTTCTGATATCATGTGTGTTGGTTCAGTGTTGGAATGAATATATTTTATTTATGATATTTTTAATTTACTAGTTTAATTAATTTAAAATATTAATTTAATTATATTTTTAAATATGTTTTAAAGTTATTCATTTATTTTTGTATTAAAATTTACATTTAACTGTTTAAAAAGATGTGAAAATAATAGAAAGAGCATGATACCCCTCCCTCGTACCCACCTCCCCCAGGGTATAAAAATCCATACCTTGGGGGTTTGAGGAATGGGTTTAAAAAAAAAAATCTGAACCAAACACCAAATATGAGGTTGGAATGAACGAAACACATGCCTCATATCAGAAAAACTCAAACCAAACGACCCCATAGTGGTTTATTCATATTCCAGGAAAGTTTTCCGAAGATGTATATCAGGTTTCATTTTCTCTTTTAATTAATTTTTTTAGAAAAGAAAAATTGATCTTGCAAAAGACCTGATCTATCAAAAGAAATGGTATGAAAATTATGGACGAAATCAGAAGAAGGGCGTGTGATCGCTAAAAATATGAAGACCAAGATTTGGTTCAAGGTTCTCCGTTTTAAGGATTTTTTTTTATTGATCAAACGTATAAACAGTGGTGCATGAATATAAATTATAAATTGAAGAAAATGTACGTTGTTACTAACATTTAACTTATCATCATATAAATTATAAGTTGAGTTGACATACACCCCCGTAAACTCATAAGTTGTTATGGCCTTATAAGCCATAGGTCGGCTTATTTTGCATTGCAAAACAGGCGGGATGTCAAAATTTATGCGACAAACCGTTCATTCTGGCATCACAGCCGGACAATACAAGGAAGTAAAGATGCAAACTAGAATTTGGATATAAAAAAAAATTCAGCGCTACAGTGACAAAGGAGTAAAGATGCACACTAGAATTGTATCAAACACAATCAGTATTCAGGTGCCAGAGTGAGTATACCTTACCCCGTGATTAGTATCAAGTAGAAGTGTAGAACACAGCAATAGGATTACAATGTACGATAACCTTCAATTATTCCAACCTATTTTTGCATCTTGGGAGATGTGGCAAAAGCCTCGCCTTCAATTTTTATTTCCAAAGAGCTAAAAATAAAGAGATAGATATGATAATTACTCCAAGAATGAGTGAAGACCCGACTTGAGGCTACATAAAGGACTATTACATAAGTAGTAAAAAAAATGGTACTGCACACACGACAATAACTGATCAGACATAATAACTATGTACAGCCACACATTCTGCGACGATTAACAAGGTTCTGGAAGTGAAAATATTTGAACATCATCCTCCGATTCAACTTTGCAGCTGAATTCATCAATTCCAGTCGAGCATGTCAAAGAGCCAAAGAACTTCGTCCTCTGAGTTTGCAGCGTCGCAAAAATCTATTTCAACCCCAAACACATCTATCACCTCTTCACTACCTTTGTCCATGAAAAGTAAAGACATCCATGCCCTAATACCCGACACAAAGGGGTAAGATGAGGAGAACTCGAGATAGTCAAATGCTAGAGCTCTATACGATGTTCGATCTATATAATCGAATACTGATTTGTTAATTATGCAAGCGACTTTGTTTGAATCCTTGCGACCAACAAGCATAGACACACTAATGGTTTGACACAGAGGAACACTGAATCTTGGATCCACGGAAAACGTCATCTTGTATTCTGGGCCCTCTAGGTGAAATCTTAGTACATCACATATTCCTGGTGGTGGATTCCATACCCCTTTCTGGAGTACAGGTCCCGCAATCACCTCCGAAAAAATTAAACTATCTTCAGACCAGATGTCAATGTAAAACTCCAAGTCACTGAAGGACAGTCTTGGAGGAAGTAACTTTTTTTGGTGCTGACGCTTGTAAAAGGTTTTATACAGCTTGTAGTAAGTTACAGTAGGAGCGGACGGCCGTTTGCAGATTGAAGGCCATCTCTTGGAACACAGACACTTCCAGAAGTAATCATCTTGGGCTATATCTCGCCACTGCTTGCTTACACCCATACAAGAAGCAAGATCAGTGCCATCGAGAAGCGGGAAAACATCCTTCAGAATTTCATTGTATGACATTTTCTGCAGTAGTTTGATGCATTACAAGGCCTTGAGAGGCTGGATCAAATGGTAGCCTGGAATAACAAATTAGCTAACAAAATTAGTTTTTGACCAATATAAGTAAAAAGTGTGGTGCTTGATGATTACCATCTCTCTTCTTTTGTTTGGTGATCTTATGCCTGTGTTCTATTACTGTATTTGCACTGTCAAAGACAGGGATTTTATGAAACAACCTCGCTATTCAAGATAATAAAGGAAGCAGCTTAAATCAAATGTTTGCAATCAAGAGAAGTAGGAAGCACAGAAAGATTCGCCAAAAAGGAAGTAAATCGACTAACATATAAGAAAATTTGGATACAACAAATGCCAAAAAAGTAAAAATAAGACCATTATCTAGAACCTATATAGTCTAACGTGTTGCTATCACTACAGCTGAAACTTATCCTAATTGTTAGTTTAAAATTATATGCAAAGCATCCTCTCTAAATTCTAATACATATATAGCATAACACCACTTGCAAACTGTAATACATTCAAGAAATAAAAAAAGCTCACGTATAAAAAGAATCATTCAAAAATGTAACAGAAAAATCTAGTCAGAGTAATGACATATTCCGTCATAACAAATCTATTCAATTTATAAACATATTCAAGCGTGACGCCATTACACGACATGTAACACAGGATCATACAACAAACCAAAACACACAAGAAAAGCATAGAAATGGGAATAAGAATTCCGATACAGGTGCAAAAAGATTGATCTTTTATTGTCGGGACCAAGTATTTCCATAAACATACAAATATTTAAATTTAATTAAAACCATAACTTAGAACCAAGCACCAAAATATCAAAACCTAATGATTAGATCCATCGGCATATATCGTGTATACATAACTGAATCAAAAATGGACATCAATTGAGTTTGAGTACAATTAATCAAAGAGAAACCCTAGGCAAACAGTTGATGCATACCATTTTGATATAATTAAGTATGAGATAATCGAATAAGAGTTGAGATGTGAAAACAGAAATGTAAAATAAAAAATGATTAATGGAAATTGTAACTACCTGAAAAGTCGGAATTCTGGAAAATGAGAAGAGGGCGAAAGTCAAGGTCCGAGCGAGCGAGAGAAAAGGAAGAAGAGCCCCGCTTTACAACTAGCTGTCAATATATAAACGTCTCCTAAATTTAACCGAGGTTGTAACGATCGGAAATCAGATTAACTTGATTTAATTTCCAAAAAAATTAGTACTCGAAAATTGGAGAGTATTTGGATAATCAAATATTATTTTTATACTTTTTTATTAAAAATATTAAATTTATATGTCATAATTTAGTATATTAATATTATAAGTTATTATTTTTTTGTTAATTAATAATATTTAAATATAAATGCCAAAATTAAAATTAGTAGTATTTCAAATATTGTACTACAATAATAATATCGATATCATTTGTTTGGGGTACAATTCGAGTCATACCCTCAAAATGAGTACTCGACCTACTTTTAGAATACTGAATTTAACTCACAGATTTTTTTTCTTGTAAGTTCAATTCTTATTGTTTAATATATTAATTTACTTTAAAATTAATTAGATAATGCAACTCGACTCCATATTCGTCCTAATATTGTAATATAATACTAGTTTTATACTTGCAGCACGTATGTCTCATAAATATTTTAAAACTTAATTGAATTATTTTTAATTTTTGTTTTGGAAAAAGTATAAAAAAATATCTCACTTACTCAAATTATAAATTAGTATAATAACTAGGATATTTATCAGAAATACTATAATTAGAGTTTGTTTTTGCAAAAATACCAACTCCTTCAAATTATTGCATATTTACGATTTTTTCAGATTAGAATTGCAATATTACGGTACCCACTCACATCACACTCCATCTTCTCTCTCCTTTTCTCACTCTCTCTCGTTGTTCTCTCGTCTTCCCTGTTGATCTCTCTTATCATTTGATATTTCACTTCTTTCTTTTACAAACCTAGATTCATCTTCCTCTCACAAATTCGCACATCACCATGAACTCAATCGAACAATTATCTTTATCCTTATCTTCCTCTTCTCCAATTGTACCAAATCAAGCTTCTTCACACCATCTCGAACCAGATCATTATTAATATCAAGTTTCTCCAATTCATTTCGAACCGAGTCTCCGACCAGCGATGACGAAGGCTCCGGTTGACTATTCTGGTGGTTGGAATCGTCGGAGATGGTGTCCAATTCGATTAAGTTGATTATGTTGATTTTGTGGATTTTTAAGAATGGTTTTTTTAGTCGCCGGATGTTTGTTAACTCGCCGGAAATCTTTGTGGTGGTTCGATTATAAATGATTTGACGCAAATTGTAGTATTTTTGGTCGTTTGGGAGTTGTGAAATGATTAGGAATTGGATTGTTGTACATTTTGGACTTGTATGTCAATGGTCGGAGTTTGGAAGCTCACCGGAAAGTCATCGATTTCTGGAATTAGATCTGGTTGAATTAAGTTGATTTTGGTTGATTTTGTAGAAAAGGCCCCGCAGGGGCACCAATTCAGATTCAAAAATTTTAATTGTTTTAAAATTGAAAGTTGGATATGTGGTTGATTTTAGTTGCAAGTATGGTTTGATTGTGTTTTGGTTATCTTTTGATGAATGCAACTTGTTATGCAACGTTATGCAACTTATTATGCAACCAAAGATGATTTCAATTATTAAATTTTTATAAATTGCATACGTGGTTGATTTTGGTTGATGCAGTTGCATAGGTTGCAGACCGTATTTTTGCAAATATTTTCAAAAAGTTGGTATTTTTGCAAAATATTTTTAAAAAATATAATATTTTTGCAAAAAAGTTTCTAGGGTTGGGTATTTATGAAAAACGCCCTAATAACTAATGGTAATTATAAATGACAAATTTGTTATGAATTACCAAATCATTTTAACTCACTTACTCCGATTATAAGTAAGATATAATTAAGGGAAATATTTTTCACAAAAATTTAGGATTTTTTTATTTCATGACAACTTTAAATTTTCGGCTTAGTGCTTATCATCTACCTTTTATTGAAGATTACTTACATAATTTTCAATTTCTCACAACACTTGAACAATGTTTGTTTTAAGAGATTATAATTTCGGAATTATCATCTGTAGATAAATAATTTCATCAGTTATTATATATTTAATAATAATTATTATGTACTTTTTTTTTGAAATAAAGGTGTTAATTCAATAATAAAAAGCCATACGGCATCTACATCAATGATCGAGTCGAACAAACAGTAATTTGCAATCGCATGTTCTCATGAAGAGACAGTTAAGCGATATTTTGAAGATAAAGTGTATACAAATACAAGTACCCACTTTGTGCATCCTCGTTGAATTACTGGTACCCCCTTCATCATGCCCCGATGGAGCTATCGTTTGAGCTATCGACCAAAGCTGCAATCCCATACAAAACTTTATCACTAAATCAAGACCCCCGCTCACAATTAAGAAGCGCATAACAAAATCAAAACCATAAAAATCCATCAAAACCAAAAAAATCCTGCAGATCTGAAATCCCGGATATTAAAACACACCAAACACACAAAGAACACACCAAACTCTCACAAGGAGAGATAAACTAGACCCAAATAAATTGGGAAAACTCTCACCAAGAAGGGAGATTATTGAAAAACAAGAACAAAAATCAAGGAAATTAAAAGATTTGGGGCTTTCCACCGGTGAAAACCGATGGAAGCCCCGACGATTAGGCAAGAAAAAGAGGGAAAAGAAAAAGAGAGAGATTCACTAATTAAACATTCTTATAGTTGAGTCTTTACTGTTTCATAATAATTATTATGTACTTAAGAGCAGCTCCAATGCTGCTGCCCATATCCTCTCTTTACTGGTCCCACTTCAAGTCCACCTATGCAAAGCTGGGCAGTGAATTAAATTTGGCCAATCATGTCCAATGGGAAGCCCATTTCACCATGCCCATTTCACCTTTGCATTAGACAACTTTTTACTTTTTATATTATAATAATTGTTTAGATATAATTTTGTAGACTATTTATATTATATTATATTTTTAATTAATTTAATTTTAAATTAAGCAATTAATTAAATTCGTTTTCGATGTAATTTAAATTTTAATTAAATACTTTAAATTGCATCATATTATTAAAAATATTAAATTAAAAACATCACACACAAAAATATTAAATTTAAACGTTACATGATAATACTTAAAATGTGAAAACAACACGGGAATGAAAAACATAATTAAGGAAGGTTACATGATAAACACAAACATAGCAAACACTAAAAGCTTCGTGCTCTTCAATGATAAAAAAAAATTAACGATTATTGGCGAATTGGGAAATATGCTCAACCAAGTCATTTTGCAGCTGTCGATGTGCCCGTTTATCACGCATTTGTATAGTGTTTTGGATATACGTTTCATACGCGACAAAAGGTTCTTCCCCTAAGTTTGGTTGCGATAAGCCATTTGTTGCATCATCATAAGTTGGTAGGGGACCAAATTGAGTGGCGTACGTATCTCTCTCGTCTTCAACAATCATATTATGTATTATGATGCATGCTCTCATGATTCTCCCAAGATCGTCTTTGTCCCAAAAGCGTGCCGGACCACGTACAATTACGAAACGGGACTGTAACACACCGAATGCTCGTTCAACGTCTTTTCGCTGACTTTCTTGATATTTTGAAAATAATTTTCTTTTCTCACCCTGTGGACGTGGTATCGTTTTAACGAATGTTGCCCAATCAGGATATATTCCATCTGTTAAGTAATATCCCACATTATAATTGTTTCCATTGATAGTATAATTTACCTCTGGAGTACGACCTTGTAGCACATCATCAAATATTGGTGACCGATCTAAAACATTTATGTCATTGTTTGATCCAGCAACTCCGAAAAATGCATGCCATATCCATAGATCAGATGAAGCAACCGCTTCTAGTATAATTGTTGCAACTCCTTTGTGTCCACTCATGAACATTCCTTTCCATGCTTTTGGACAATTTTTCCATTGCCAATGCATGCAATCAATACTCCCCATCATACCAGGAAAGCCACGAGCCTCACCCATTTGTAGGAGACGTTGCACGTCATTTGAGTTCGTCTTTCGTAAGTATTCACCTTCAAATAACGTAATTATATTGGAGACGAATTTTTTCAAGGCTTCAACTGCAGTACTCTCTCCAATACGAACGTAATCATTCACTAGACGTTGATGACCTGCTTCACGATCTCAGTAAATACATCTTCGAGGCGTGGATGTTGAGCTCTGCCCATATATTTTATGAAAGAGCTCGAGCCGACGATTGTTTTTAGTATCATCGCAAAACTCGTCAATAAATTCTTGAGTGAATTCTTCTGTGAAATTTTCTGTTGTAGGTATTTGATTCATGTTGATGTGAATTGAAAGAACTGGTGCATGTAGTTTATATAGAAGGTAAAAACGAATATATTCAAACTTCCAACAGCTAGTTTACAAACAAGAAAAGACAAGCACTAGCTTCCAACGGCTAGTATACAAACAAGAAAAGACACGCACTAGTTTCCAACGGCTAGTATACAAACAAGAAAAGACAAGCACTAGCTTCTTGCCATAATTTTCTCAAGCATTTTTGCATGAATCCTCCGTTGAGTATCATTCATTTTAGTAGTATCCGCCAATATAACTTGTAAATCGAGCTCCGTTTGCTTCGCCTCAAGCTCTCTTTGTCGTGTCTCAATTTCTTTTTGCTTTATTTCATTTATTGTATCCATTATGTTCATTTTTCTCAAGTCATTAACTTGAATAGCTTCATATTCTTCAATTTCCGCAGTTGTTGCCTTCCCTTTTCCCTTCCTTTTAGCAGTTTTTGTACCTTTTGGACGAACCGGTTCAAATTCTTCAGATGTTGGTGTATCATTATTTCCCTCTGATGAGTAAGCTCCAGAACTACTTAATTTAGTTCTTTTAGAACTTGCACTAGTTGTAGGAGTTCTCCACTTGGGATGTCTACGAAGCTCACGCCAATGGTTATCAAAACTCGTCTTTTTCTTGTATTGAGCCAAATGGAGTTCATGAGCTTTCTCAATTATGTTATCCAAGTTTGAACCACTCCCAATCATTCGTTGAGCCTCATCATAACATGACCCAAATTTCTGAGCACCTTCATTTATGCGTTGCCACCTTTTTCTCATAGCCACAACTCCTCTTTTGATGATGCCGGGATTGTCTTCTTCACAATATTGCTTAATTCTGTCCCAAAAGGCTTCAGCTTTTTGATCAGTACCGATTAGTGGATCAATTGACACATTCAACCATGCACTTATTAAGAGTTTATCTTCAACCCACGTCCAATGACCAGTATTTTCACGTACATCTTCCGTTTCCTCATAATCATCATTTAGATCAACAAAGTTTGTGTTACCAAAGGCTGGCACTTGCGAATCTGGAGAATTTTGGATATTGTTGGGTGATTGTTGGGTTTCAAATTGTGAATTTGAATATGGAGGAAATGGGAATGGATAAGGAGAATTTTGAGGATACGGAAATGGAAATTGAGAAGCTTGAGAATGTGAAAATGGGTGTTGAGAATTTGGACTTTGAGCAGTAAAATTAAAATTTTGTGGATATGGAAAATAAGAATTTGGATATGGATATGGAAATTGAGAGTTTGGATTTTGAGAATTTGGAGGAGGGGGATTATTTTGACTCATTTTTTCAGAGAGAAAAATTAAAATTATATGAAGTAGAAAATATGAATAATGAGATGATTATATATAGGAGTAAAAATATAACCGTTAAAATATATACGTTATCTTTTTCTTATACAACGTTCGGATTGCAACGTTCATGTAGCAGGTTATTTGACAGCTTGTAGAAAAGTAATAATAAAAAAATCAAAAGAGAGTAAATGGCCGTGGCCAGTAAGCCAGGCATGCCCATGCTTTTTACTTTACTCCAATGCATGAATTTTGAAATGGGCTGGCCAGTTTTGCTTTATCGTGGCTCGAGGCGCTGAAATGACCAGCGCTGGGACTGCTCTAATAGCATCAAATAAACATGGGCCGGGGTGTCAAGGAAACAGGATATTGAGCGTGAACTTAAAATTATTGATTATAACTTAAATTGTTGTTTAAAGTTAT
This sequence comes from Heracleum sosnowskyi, assembly GCA_030848705.1. Lineage (NCBI taxonomy): Eukaryota > Viridiplantae > Streptophyta > Magnoliopsida > Apiales > Apiaceae > Heracleum > Heracleum sosnowskyi. The sequence continues at coordinate 252,164 of JAUIZM010000017.1, read as the reverse complement.
AAGTTAAATGAGAAAATTTTAAGTTAATAATTTTTTGGGTAACTTATTATGAGTAACTTATGAGTTATTAAAAATGTAAAAATAAATTTAAGTTTTATAAATAATATATTTGAATGGTGATATTAATTTTTATCAAATAAAATTACAAAAATAAAATATGTTGTTCAAAATTTTTAAGCTTAAAATAAAAAATCAAACTAGCGGCAGCAAAACAGACTCATTGTTGGATTAAGATGCCATTGGTTCAAGTCACAGATTTGTGAAACAAACAAAAGCATATTCTAAAAGATTGACCCTAACATACATGCCTTCTTGAAGAGAATATATTTGTGGTGACAATGTTAAGCTAGTGAAGCCATGGAAATCAAGAGCAGCTTCAGCAAGGCAGAGAACGAAGTTCGTAATACATTTTGGCTGCAAAGTGTGGGAATGAGTTCATTATTATCACATAGAGTCACAATATAGTGACATTTTAGCTCTATGTTTCAGCCACACTCATTTTTTTTATTTTACTAAATAACCACACTCATCATTATTACTGGCCAACTCATATTAGACTATAAGTAAACTACATATAGTAAAATATCCTGGTCACTGTTTGAGCCATTCAATAAAGTTGCTCATTTTTTTGTGAGAGCATCCATTCTCTTGATGGATCAAAGCACTCTCTTTGAATGCCTTCTCATTAAACAACTTTTCGACCTTGTTCTTAATCTCTTTTCTAGTGATGATCCCAGTTTCGTCCTTATCAAGGGCAAGCCCAACCTTCCAAACATCGCACATGTAAGTGCAGTTAATAAACTGATCGGCAAAGTAATAGACTGAGCTGGCTGTTGGTCTAGCCATGTTAGGCAGCTGTTATCAGTGGCCCAAAGGTGACCCGATGAGTTTCCAAGCCTGTGCCCTGCAAGAGGCTCTATCGCCAAAATTTCAGGAAAAAGGCCTAATGCAGCAGGCTCTAGCTCATAGGATGTGTTGCTAATGATCCTGTCTGCCAGCTTCACAGGTATAATAGCGTCTTTCAAATTTTTGAATACCATTCTCTGTTTGTTGGGGTCAGCGTCCAGAGATATCCATAAAAAATTGGCTAGGATTCATGGCAGGCATTGCTGAGGTCAGAGTCATCATTTCATTCCTCAAGATAGTTCCTTCAATGAAATTCGAAGAGAATCACCAAAATGCCAAATGAAACACCAATTATTCATTGATCTATCAAAATTAATAAGTATCCTAAATTTATATTTAAGTCATATATATGCTGTAGCATGAAAAGCTTTTACACAAGTCTGGTCCATGTTTGATATCTGTTAAAACTATATTTTTCTTGTGAACTTTAAAAATTATTAGAGGTGACATATTTTAATGTAACTCATCTAATTTGATGGAGAGAATTGGTGAAAATCTATTTTATTTTTTCTTTATACCAGTAAACTCAATAGAAGGAACCTGACCCTGGTATAAGTACTTCGTTAATCTATCTATATAATAAATCCTGTTGCCATTTCCAAATTACATCCCCTATCCTAAGAGTTGATGTGTAATTACATAAGTTGCCATTCAACTTCAATGTTAACATTCCACTATATATTTCTGTCATCACATGCAATTCTGACAGATTATCTGTTAATATTGAGACAAAAGTGGTCCTGCTTCAAACAACTTGAATGAGGTGAATTAGGTGGCTGCATTTCTTATGTGTTTTGTCACTTTCCTTTTTTAGCATATGAATTTCTCTGTACATAACATACAAATTTGAAGTCTTCTTTGTTTTTTGTTATCTTTCCATATTGTGCTAATTTTTTTGTTTTTTCTACAGCTTTTTCCACAATCTGTGTATCAATTCAAATTTGAATACATTAATTTTGATTTCAAATTGATATTATTTTGGTTTTTAGGGTTTTGTTTATCCTTCAGCCTTTTTTCATCCTCCTCCTCCTCCTCTTTTGAACTTCATCCTCAACCCCCATTTTTGCCTTTTTTTTTGTGTTTGACGTAATGAAAGAGGTGTTCATCTATTTAAATATTATTATGATAGATTTATCCTTTATAGTTTTTTGATTAATTTTCCTTTTTTTTTTCAGGCCAATTTTAACCATTTAAGACTTGATAATTTCAATTTTTTCCGTTCTGATTTTGGTATGTATTTTTATATTCCTGTTCTTGAACTGTTCTTTGGTTATCTTTCTCATTTTTGTCTTGAATAAGCACTTGCAGTTTCGAATGTGAAGAAAATAAGGAAGATTGATGATTGTAACAAAGAGAATGACAGTGGTATTAATGTTGAGTTGCATTTATGTTGTTGTTCTACTATATTTTCACTGTACCTTTGTTATTGTACAATTTCTGTTGAGGTTTCATTATTTTCAGGCTCCAATATGAAGAAAACAAGTAAGAGTGTTGATTTGAACAAAGAAAATGCAAGTTGTATTGATGGTAAGTTTTACTTTATTGTTTGGTTTGTTTATATTGATAGTGTACAGTTATTAATGTTCTCCTTTTCATCGTGTTTCCCTTTTTTCAGGTTCCAATATGAAGAAAACAAACAATAGTGTTGGTTTGAACAAAGAGAATATTGCATTTAATAGTAGTAAGTAATAATAAAGGTCTTTTTTCTCTTTGTTATGTTAACCGTTCTTAAATAAAGGGATTAGTTTATGTTCTGTATGTGCACTTATTATCAAGCGTTCCTGTCACATCTGTTTTGTTGGTTGCAGATGTTCTTAAATCCAGCTTATTATCTGGTAATTATTCACACAGTTATAGAACTCCAGTTGTTGAAAAGAGTATTCCAAGGACACCTTTTTCTGATCTATCAAATTCTTCCAACATAGAAGGAGGTAAGAAGGTGGTTTCTACCTATTTTTTATATATCTTTGATGGAGTTTACATATTGCATTATGAAATATTTATATTGCAGGAATGAACAATTCAAAAAAGGTCCCGCGTTCGAGCAATTATAGTACTCCAGTTGTTGGTAAAAATGTGGCAAAGACACCATTTTTTGATATATCAAATTCATCCAACATAGAATCGGGTAAGATTGTTTTTTGTACCTATATTGTTCATATCTTAGTTTGAGCATATGTTTTGAATTTAGAAAGATCAACCTTTGCAGGAATGAACAATAGTAGTATGTGTTTTACAAAATCAAATTCAAATAATTCTGCGAAGGTCCAGCGGACATTAGTTGTAGGAAGTGGACAGTCATGTTTAAGTGAAGTGAGTGGCGGTAAGAAACAAAATAGTGTTGTTGATGCACAAGCCCGTAAAAAACATCACCGAAAGGTGGATCCAGAGGTTGCAGTTTCATCAACTTCACGGTTGTTTGAAGAAATAAGAGATGATGTTGATTATGATAATGTTGGTATGAATCCACATTTTCTGTAGCCTCTCATTACATATTATTTGAACTGGTACAATTTATTTTAACTTAATTTAGAATGTAACAGAGCATTCTACTGTTCAAGAATCTCTTGATGGATCGAGTGATGAAGAAGAAGACTTATTTTGGGATGATGGTAAGGACACAATATTTTTGGATAGTGATAAGAATTATTTTGTTATTTATCGAACTATTCATTAAGCTGGGGTTATTTTGCAGATTATATATATCAAGATGATGAAGAAGATGTGTTGGTAGATGATGTTGTGCAGTTGAAAGATCCTCATGTCCGCACTGTTCCAGGTACAGCTGTAGTAGCTGTTGTTTCATTAAATCAAATTGAAATAAACTATATAATATATTTTGTTAATAGATGGCTATGCAACCCTGGGTCCTCCTACTGCTAAGTGTTCAAAGTGTGATGCTATTATGTGGAAAGAAGAACGTGTCAATAAAAATGTGAAGCGTGGTGTCCCAAAGTTTAGCATTTGCTGTTCACAAGGTGAAATTAAACTGCCTCCAACTCCGCCAACTCCTGGATACCTAACCGAACTATACAGTGATCCTAAAAAGAGTGCAGGTTTCAAAAAGAACATCAGATTATATAATAGCATGTTTTCCTTTACTTCAATGGGTGGTAAAGTTGACAACTCAATCAATCGCGGCAAAGCTCCTTATGTTTATCGTCTCAATGGGCAAAATCATCATGTTTTTGGTACGCTCATACCAAATGAAGGAGAAGATCCCAAATTTTGTCAACTATATATATGACACGGAGAATGAAGTGTCGAATAGAATGAAATGGGTTAAAGTTGATGATGGTCAAGGAATCGACACTGAAATTGTTGAAGGTCTGATGAAAATGTTGGATGAAACGAACCAGTTGGTTGGCAAATTTCGATATGCGCGGGATAGATTTAAAGAGCAGCCTATAAGAGACCTAAAGATCCAGATTAAAGTTTGTCGTTCTGAGAGTGGGCGTGAGAATAATATCGGCCCTTCTGATGAGGTTGCTGTTGTCATGGTTGGTGATGAAGAAACAACTGTTGGCGAACGTGATATTATAATTGAGAAACAAAACAAGGATCTTGAACGAATATCAACCATTCATCCTTCAATCATGGCTCTACAATACCCACTTTTGTTTCCAACGGGCGAAGATGGATACCATGATCAAATTCCTTATGTTGATCCTGAAAACCAATCTAAGAAGAAAAGGAAACGTATTACAATGAAAGAGTATTATTCTTACAAGTTACAAGTACGACAGATGGAAGGTATTTATAAACTATCATTACCTCATTTTTTATAAGTTACTACAATTGATTTGGTTTTAATGATGGTTATTTTCTTCAGGATTGCATGTTCGATTAGGAGGTAGATTATTTCAACAGTACGTGGTTGATTCTTTTTCATGTATTGAACAATCAAGGTTGTGGTGGTTGCGTACTCATCAAACCAATCTGAGAAATGATTTGTATACGAACATTGCTAAGAATGTTCGTGATGGTAATCTTGATACATCCAGTACTGGAAAAGGTTTTATCCTTCCTGCTAATTTCTTGGGTTCTAAACGGTACATGCAACAGAACTTCCAAGATGCATTGGCCGTTTGTCGTGTTGTTGGTCACCCTGATATATTTTTGACCATGACATGCAATCCACAGTGGGATGAAATTCATCAAATGATGAAGAATTTGCCAGGATGTTCTCCTCAAGATTCCCCAGATATAATAAGTCGTGTATTTCGTCAAAAGCTTGAACAACTCTTAGATGACATTAAGAACAAGCATTATTTTGGAGTTTGCACTGGAGGTAATTATCAGCTAACTATGTTAGTGCAATTTAACAGAACTTTAATTTTGAAATGTATTAACCTTAGTGAACTATATTTTTTTTCCCTGCAGTGATGTATATTTCAAAAGCGCGGACTTCCTCATGTTCATTTGTTGATTTGGCTGAATTCTGAATCAAAAAAGAATCTCACTTCAAATGTTGACAAATTTGTATCAGCCGAGCTTCCTGATCCTAAATTAGACCCTCTTGGTTATGCTGCTGTGCAATCATTTATGATACATGGCCCTTGTGGTTCTAAAAATCCTAAATGTCAATGCATGAAGAAATTTAAATGCACGAAACATTTTCCTAAGAAGTAAGTAACTCTGTCTCTAACTAAATTTTTTGTATTTAGTTTGGAATTAATGATTAATTAAGCAAGAAAATTTTCAGGTATCAAGCACAAACAACTTTTGATCAATCAGGGTTCCCCATATACAGACGTCGTAAGACAAACATTACTGTTAACAAAGGAAAATGTGATCTTGACAACCAATGGGTAGTCCCATATAGCAGGGATTTGTTAGTCAAATATCAGTGTCATATGAATGTGGAGATTTGTTGCCATGCACGTAGTTTGAAATATTTATTCAAATACTGCTTAAAAGGTCATGATCGAGTTACTGTTGAAATAACGGGGCAGAATGAATCTAATGGGGAAGTAGATGTTCCAGTTGATGAAATAAATGCGTATTTTGATGGGAGGTACATATGTGCATCGGAGGCGGCGTATCGTATATTTGGTTTTCCGATTCATTATCGATCTATATCTGTTCATCGTCTATCATTTCACTTGCCTGGACAGAAAAGTTGTACTTATAGAGAAAATGAAGCACTTGAAAAAGTGGCAAACCGTGAGAGGTACAGACGCAGTCAACTGGAAGCCTTTTTTCAACTAAACCAAAGTGATCCCAATGCTAGACAATACACCTATGATCAAATTCCACAATTTTATGTTTGGAATGATACAGATCATATATGGACACCAAGGAAGAGGGGTAAACAAATTGGTCGTCTATTGTATACACATCATAGTCAAGGAGAACTTTGGTACCTTCGACTATTGCTAACTAAGATTCGTGGGCCAACTTCTTGGGATGCTCTAAAAAGAATTAATGGTGTCCAGTACAAAACCTTCAAGGATGCATGTCGGAGTTATGGATTGCTAGATGATGATAATGAATGGCATGAAGTTCTATCAGAGTGCTGTAAATCTGGATTCCCAAGTCAAATTAGGCAGCTATTTGTCCATATAATTGTCAATTGTCAAGTTACAGATTTGCTTCATCTTTGGAACTTACATTGGAAGCACATGGTTGATGATATTATTCTGCGGCAGAGGAATGTATCTGAATCTCCTCAAACAATTTTAAACGACAAACAACTTGAGTTTTATGCCTTGGCAGGTTAGTTATTTAACTTTGCAGTATTTTTATTATACGTTTTGAATATTTATATATATGTACATTTATTGAAAGATTAGACTACATTTCAGTTTTAATATATTTTTTTTTTATATTTCGACCACCTCTTAATTTAAATGCAGAGATTGATAAATTGCTCCGATCTATTGGTAAATCGCTGAAACAATATAGCCAACTCCCTTTACCTCCTATGAGCTACATGCAAGCTGGTTCTAATAATTTGGTTATTGATGAAACAAGTTACAACATGGCGGAGATGGCAGCTGAGTTTGATAAATTATTCCAGAAATGTAATGCTGAACAGTTAGACGTTTTCAATGCTGTTCTCCGTTCAGTAGACAAGAATGAAGGTGGTTTATTCTTTGTTTATGGTAGCGGGGGTTGTGGTAAGACATTTGTGTGGAAGACTATAATTTACAAACTTAGGTCTATGGGCTTGATTGTACTACCTGTTGCGTCATCTGGAATTGCTGCCACTCTCATGCCTGGTGGTAGGACAGCTCACTCACGTTTCAAAATACCGATTGTTCTTGATGATTATTCTTCCTGTGGAATTGCGCATGATTCTGATATAGCGGAGCTTATCAAGCGTACAAGTCTTATTATATGGGATGAGGCCCCAATGCAACACCGTTATGCCTTTGAATGTCTAGATCGATCTCTAAGAGATATTATGAGATCTGTTGATCCGAGAAGATATGACATTCCTTTTGGAGGTATCACTGTCCTGCTAGGTGGTGACTTCAGACAAATCCTTCCTGTTATTAACCTTGGTTCACGAGGTGATGTTGTTTGTGCCTGTATAACCAGATCATACTTGTGGCGTCTGGCTGAGATATTAATTCTAAAGCAAAATATGAGACTTAACCAAGGTCAGTCCAAGGAAGAGATTGAAAGTTTGAAAAAATTTTCTGAGTGGGTTCTTCGGATTGGTAATGGTCAGATTGCTACTCCAAGGGATGGGTTATTTGATTATGAAGAGGATGATATAGTTATTCCTGCTCAGTTTTGTGATCCTCAACTTACAAATGATGTGGAGAATATGATAATGTGGACTTATCCTAAGTTTCTCGATAATTATAAGTCTCCACAGTATATAAGTGAAAGAGCGATATTAACTCCCACAAATCAAATTGTGGCTCATTTGAATTCAGCAATTGTGGAGACTATTCCTGGAGAATCTTTTTCATATTTTAGCGTTGACAGAGCGGAAGATTTTGGTGGTACTGCATCTGATCTCAGCTTTGCTTTTCCTCCGGAATATTTGAACTCTATCAACATTCCCGGTCTACCACCTAACGAGCTGAAAGTAAAAGAAGGTGTTGCAGTTATGCTTATGCGGAATCTAAATCAGACTCTTGGTCTTTGCAATGGTACTCGACTCATGGTTACCAGATGTTTTAAACACTGTGTTGAGTGTGAAGTAATCTGTGGTGCTTTTGTTGGTTCAAAACACTTTATCCCAAGAATGGAACTAACTCCTACTGAAACTAAGTTGCCCTTCAAGTTGATTCGCAAGCAAATGCCACTTCAAGTATGCTACTCGATGACTATAAACAAATCACAAGGACAATCCCTTGAAAGAGTAGGGTTGTTCTTGCCAAACCCAGTGTTTACTCATGGGCAACTTTATGTAGCTGTTAGCCGAGTCACATCTCCAGAGGGCTTAAAGATTTTTATTGATTCAAACACTGGTGCTTCAACAAATATTACACAAAATGTTGTGTACAAAGAAGTTTTTTATAATTTGCCAATAGCATAGAATTTATAGAAATCAAACAATTGTAATGCTTTCAGTTCTGAACGTTGAGTTTTTTATGTTTGCCTTATAAAAGAAGTCTTTTATTTTATTGGCAAAGATTTATTTACTTCTTTTTTCATGATTATTATCAGTTCGAATGTAAATAATAAATTGTTACGGTACATACTTAAAAAAAAAGTGACAACATAAAGGACTAAGACATTTGGGAAGCAGGAAATAAATATTATATTTGTGTACAGAAAACATAATTTTACAGAAGGTAATCCTCTTTATTTGCATGAAGCCTTCCTGTCACATGTGTTTTACTTTCATGTATATGTTAGTATTCCAGATTCATAGCCAAGGCTACCGTTTTGGTTTATACCCGGTTTGAAATGGTCCTAAAAATGTCAGATGACCTATGTAGTAAAGACAAACAACTTTATTGACTCAGTACCAGAAAATGGCTCATTGAAATCATACATAACCACACATTCACATCTTTGGAGATATTGTTATAGATAGATTCTACTTAAATAACTCCATCTAAAATTTTAAAGAAAATATCAAGAAGTACTCTACCAAAATCTTGAAGATGATGTTTAACAAATATGACAGTATTCTAGATCTGAACCCTGAAAGAAGTGAATGGTCGATAATGTAAGAGCTCAAACTATCTGGAAAGGCATAAACAGAAGAACTAATGAATTTCGTGGTTTCAACATCATATTTATTGATGACCAGGTACCTTTTACGACATTTCACCCTTTCCTATCTTACCTTTCCTATATTTATTGTTAAATTTATTTTGTTTCTTCTATTTGTAGAATTGCAGGATTCATGCATTCATTGGTGAACGAATAGCTTCTGTTTTTGTCGAAAGACTCAAAGAAGGTCAGATCTATACTGTTTCAAATTTTAAAGTTAGGACTTATGAAGGTGATGAAACCAACAAAGCTTTGAGGACTAAAAAGCATATTTACTTTGAGTACGAAACCAAATTTGAACCTCTTAAGGAAGACAACAGCATTATAGACAAGTACTCCTTTGATTTATTTGCTCTAGAAGATGTTGATAAGTTGGTGACTGATAATCGATTTCTAATTGGTAAACGTTTCAGAATTTAAGAATTCTATTTTACAGTAAAATTATCAGAGGAATCAACATGTAAACTTATGAACTATATCTGTTTTTTTAGATGTGATTGGAATAGTTGACACTCCAAATCCAAATTGTGTGTTTTCAAAGGAAGACAACAAAAAATCACATATCAAATTTAAGATAACAGATGGGAGGTATTTGATTTTACATTTTACTGTGTTAGTACCTATATATTAACTCATGTGTTTCCTTTAAAGTTTAAGTGTCAATTTATTGGGTATGTTTCGTAGGCAAAGGGTTAGTATAACCTTTTTCAATGATGTTGCTGTAAGTTTTGAGAAAGCTTTCAAGGAAATTGCAGAGGAGCAGGTGGTTATCATTATAGCAAGTGCTAAAGTGAACAAATATGATGGTACTTTTTCATGTATTTGTGTTTGCACTTTACAGTAGCTTTTAAAACATTGAATGAAATATGTTCCCGATTTTGCAAGCAGGAGAAATTGGGCTGACAAATTATCCAGCAACCAGGTTTTATCTAAAACCTGACCACTATAGTGTTAAAGAGCTGGAAAATAGGTATGAAAATATCATAGAATATATTAACGAAACTAATATTCGAAATAGGTCACTAAATTTTCTAATGAAAATTGTTATCATTTTGTTCTTTTTTTATGTAGCTTCACTCTGATGGATGTAGAAGATCAAAATGATACTAAACTGTACACTATTGAAGAGATCAAAAACTTGAAGGAAAACTATATTGAGGTTTATGAACTGTACCTAATATTGTATTTTTAAACAATTTTTATGTTGAAATGGATGATAATCCTTTTTTTTGCCTTTTTATGTGCTTTGCCAGAAGGATGTATCCTGTCAAGTAATTGTTAAAAAGGTAGAGGAGAAATATAACTGGTATGATAATGTGTGTAGCCATTGTGACGAAGAAGTTAATTTGGTTGATAAGAGGTATAGATGTACTAAGTGTAAGAGAAACATACCATATCCTGAGAAAAGGTATTAAACTCAGAATTTGAATATTTCCTATCGTTTTAATAAATTTTGTTTACGTGCTTTTGTTGACACTGAATTACTCTATTCTGTTTGATAGATTTCGCCTATGTACTATTTGTTCTGATAGTACTGGTGTCCTTGCTATTGTTTTTCCTGATGATGAAATTGAACGTATTATTGGAAAGAATGTTTTCGAAATTGAGAATGATGATAACCAGGTATGTTTACATAATGTTAGTCTCTTCTTTTACATATTGAAGATATGTTAGTTTTGATATATAGTTATCGTTATAAAAACACTATTGTAGGCTGGTGAAGGTATCATGTTTCCACCTCTGCTTAAGGAATTTGAAAAGAAAGAGTATGTTATAAATTTAAGCATTTCGAAGGAGAACATAAACAAATCATGCAAGGTCTATAAATCAACGAAAATATCTCATGTGGCCTTGAAGTTAGGAGATCATAGTCCTCATGATGAATTAAGTCATGTTGTGCCTGAAATTTCAATGAATGCTGTAAGGAAACGTTTTTTTTAATTTCATTGCACATTTTAGTGATATAAAGATGATGTATTATACTGTGTTACAGGAAAGTGAATTTACTGACTTTCCAAGAACTTTTAGTCCTCCAACCGAGAAGTCTACAAACAAGACAAAACCAAGAAAAAGCAAAGCCTCTATGAAGTGTGATCTCGATGAAAACACTCCTTTTGCGAAGTTGATGAAATCTTAAATGTGCAAGTAAATACTCTATTTAGAACTACTTTATATTGGATCAGACTCCTTTAATCTATATTAATATATATTTTCTGTTATTTTCGTAGATTGAAACAAGTTTTTGGAAAGGAGAAGTGGAAGACCATATTTTGAAGGCCACGCGTGAAGAATGTTTTATAATTCGATTATTAATTAAGGCCATAATTTCAGATCACCTTAACTATTGATTAGTATTTGGGTTGTATACCAACATTCTAATTAAGTGAAGTATTTTGATTATTTTTCTTGGTAGCAATGGAGTTGGCAAAGATATTAGTACACACCTTATATTTGGATGAACATGACCTCTCACAAGTTGTCTTTTCCTGCTGCAAATTTGCAAGAGTCATTTAAAATTTGCTAAACTGGTATATAGTCCTTCTATAGGAGGTAAAGTCAGACCATACACAATCCGCTACAATAAATGCAGAATCTTCATATTATATCAAAATAGGCAATCAAATACAGATTTCTTTCTTCTATAATAAATTCATGAGATTTTTGATCTTCTATAAATTTGAAGTGTACTATAGTAGTTGGTCATACACAGTCATTATTTTTTCATTGCAAATCAATGGCATCGACAAAGTTAGACTCTTTCCGAGATTTAAGAAAAGGCAAATATGATTGGAAAGTTACTGCAAGAATAATGAATCTTTGGAGAGGCTATACAAAATCTGGAGAACCATTCCAAGGGTTCAATCTATTACTCTTGGATAATAAGGTTAGTCATCTTCTTCTTTAATATGATTTGTTGTAAAAATATTCATTTATGTTTTAATTTACACTATCCTCTGACCCAATAATTGTAAACAGAGATGTAGAATTCATGCTTTTGTTCCTGGAAATGTTGCTCCACAAATTGAACCCAAATTACAAGTTGGTGATAAGTGGATTTTTAATCCACTTGGAATGCTTCATATCGGCTTAAATTGATGACTTGAACTCAAGTATGTGGTGTGTTTAATGTGTTTTCATTAAGTTTTGCAGAACCAAGAGTTGGAGGTTAATGAGATTAAAAATCGGATTTTCCTGGTAGGTTGCGAAGCTCTCACGGTTTTGGCCATATCTGGAGTTCTACAAGTCCGATTCTGACGATTCAACAGCTCACGCGAAGCCACGGAAATGTTCTACATTGCTGGGCAAATTTCCAGGAGCTCTGAGGCGCTGCAGCGCCAGTTTCCTGCGCAAGAGCGCCTTAGGAGGCACAAGAGCGCTAAAATCTTGAGCAAGAGCGCCTATGTGAGTCTTCAGAGTGAAAATCCAGGGAGTTGGAGGCGCAAGAGCGCCATTTAGAGGCGCAAGAGTGCCTGTTTCCTCCTGGAATGCATCGAGTCTTCATGTATTTTACTCCAAACCGGGTTAATTTGTGTTGGGCCTAATTTGTTAGGGCTCGTATCTTGGGTTTATTATGTAATATCTTATACTTTAAAAACATTATTCATTAGGTTATTTTGGGGATCTATCTATCTATCAATCAAAAAAAACATTATTATCGGAGGAATAAGAGATCAATACCTAAGTTCAAGAGATCAAAATCAAGCTTACGGATTCACTTTGTTCTTCAATTTCCTTCGTAATCTTCTAGCGGTGGATAGTTGGTTGAATTCTATTCATAATATTTATTGTTATTACATTGAATCTTGTTTAGTTTATTAACGATGTTAACTATGGTACCCATGGTGATGATTAGTTCAATTATGAACTAATTTATTATCATGGGGTTTTACCGGATTCTTATATAATGTTTTCTGGTTGATTTCAATTATTCCTTGCATGTTCTTATATTTGATATCCTTGTATGGTTGTGCATATTCAATTATAGTTGTCTGATCAACTTCTGTGATTGTGTGTTAATCCCTATTGCAGCGACCGTACTGAAAATAGAGATTTAGAACTTGCCATGCTAGCGTAGGAATTTGGTGTGTCTGATGACATGGCTTATTTGCGATATCACTCTACCCGTTTGGTATTGACTACGTGATCTTATTGATTACTTGTGTTTCAAAATCATTGTACGTTAAATCCCGCAGACCTGTTGGGACTGCCTACAATTGATTGACTATTTGACTTCTATCTTAATTGTGGATGTTCATTAGGATGGTATACGTACAAAGACCTTTGGCGTATATCAGTTTCGTGTAATCGATCAGGTGTCAGTGTAATTGCATGTTAGGAGGAAAAGGAATTAAATTGGTTAATTGCATATATGATGATGGTAAAAACCCCATGTGTTTTCTCTATTTGATAAATCATATTTGTTAATTGCTTAGTTAATTAGTATAGTGATAATTAAACCCAAACCTTGATAATTGTTTGAGAATTGAATAATATTAATTCTTGGTGCATAAATCAACGAAACAGCAACAACTAGTCTCTGTGGACGAACTCTGTTTTACAGACTATATTACTTGCGATCGCGTACTCTTGCGTGGAAAAGTGTGAACAAGTTTTTGGCGCCGCTGCCGGGGACTCGGTTCTTCGTTGTTTTGTTTATGTATTTGTCATCAGGGGTCATAAAATTTCAGTGACTCAGACGTTTCTCACCAATTTTCTTGGTAAATTTTTCAGGTACTTAACTTGAGAGTGTATGCAAACACGCTCTCAAGCTCGGAAGAAATTGTTTCAGAAAACGGAAGTAGAAGTTCAGTCATCTGTTGCTAAGGAAGAGACTAAACCACTTGACACTATGGGAGCACCACATGGTGAAGCAGAGGCAATCAAGGCGCTAAAGGACTATTCTCAGCCTAGCATCAATGATATTCAGTCGAGTACCACCAAGCCGGCTATCGCAGCCAACAATTTTGAGATCAAGACCGGAATCATTCAGATGCTACAGAATTCAGTACAGTTTGGGGGTCTACCTTCTGAAGACCCTAATGCTCATATCAGAAACTTCATAGAAATCTGCGATACATTCAAATTTAATGGGGTTCCTGATGATGCTATTAAATTGAGATTGTTTTCATTCTCGCTGCGAGACAAAGCTAAGAGCTGGTTACAGTCTATGCCAGCTGGGTCTAGTACTACTTGGGAAGATCTGGCTCAGAAATTTTTGTCCAAATTCTTTCCTATGGCTAAAACTGCGGCTATGAGGAATGCTATTTCTCAATTCACTCAACAGACGGGTGAGTCTCTCTATGAAGCTTGGGAAAGGTACAAGGAGATGCTAAGGCTATGCCCACATCATGGGATGCCTGACTGGATGGTGATTAATGGATTCTACAATGGTTTGGGACATTCTCGAATTATGTTGGATGCTGCTTCTGGGGGAGCACTGTATGCTAAAAGCTATGAGGAAGCTTATAATCTAATAGAGATGATGGCAGCCAACGAGTATCAGAATCCTACTCAGCGTATACCACAGGCAAGAGCAGCAGGCATTCTGGACGTTGATTCTAGCACGGCGTTGGCAGCCCAGCTTCAGGCCCTAACTATGAAGGTCGAATCTTTGGCCAAGGCAAGTACACAGCAGGTAGCAATGGTTTGTGAACTATGTGCGGGCGCTCATGAGACTCATCAGTGCGCGATATCTAGCGAATCGGCGCAGTTTGTCAGTAATTTTCAGAGGTCATCTCATCCAGCTCCTAATTCGTATCATCCCAATAACAGGAATCATCCAAATTTCAGCTGGAAAGACAACCAGAATTCTATTCAGCAGCCAGCGCAGGGACAACAACAATACGGTTCTAGGTCGTATAGCCATTCTAATTATCAGCAGCAGTATGCTCCTAGAGCACCTTATGTCCCTCCTGGATTTCAGCAGCAGCATCAGGGAAATCAACACCACTTTGTAGAAAGATCTGAGGTGGAAGAGATGAAGTTACAACAAAAGGGTATGGCTGCTTCTATGAAGAATTTGGAGATACAGATTGGACAAATAGCTAATGCACTTCTGCAGAGGCCACAGGGCCAGTTGCCAAGCGACACGGAAGCTAATCCTGGTAAGAAGGAGCCCAATCACCAGGTTCATGCAGTTACTTTGAGATCTGGTAAGAGCACACGAGAGGAAGAGGTGCTAAATCAGCCTGCTGTTGCAATTTCGGAAAAACAGCCTGTTCAGGTTGAACCGGTAGAGGAAGCCGAGATGCAGGCTGCTGAGAAAGAGAAGAAGAGCAAAGCTGCAGAGTCTCAGGGAATTTACCCTCCACCACCATTCCCTGGTCGTCTTCAAAAACAAAAGTTGGATAAGCAATTCTCTAGATTCTTGGATGTTTTCAAGAAGTTGCACATCAACATTCCATTTGCGGAGGCATTAGAGCAAATGCCGAGTTATGCCAAGTTCATGAAGGGCATTCTGTCGAGAAAATTGAACTTGGGAGAGTTAGAGACTGTGGCACTAACAGAGGAATGTAGTGCTGTTCTGCAGCAAAAGCTACCACCGAAATTGAAGGATCCCGGTAGTTTCACCATTCCTTATACTATAGGCGC
Source organism: Heracleum sosnowskyi (assembly GCA_030848705.1). NCBI lineage: Eukaryota > Viridiplantae > Streptophyta > Magnoliopsida > Apiales > Apiaceae > Heracleum > Heracleum sosnowskyi. Next base: position 236,483 of record JAUIZM010000017.1, on the reverse strand, counting down.
ATTGACAGTTTCAAAGTGTTTATGTGATCTGGGGGCGAGCATCAATCTGATGCCGTATTCTGTATTTGTTCAACTGGGGCTACCTGAGCCCAAGCCTACTACCATGACTTTACAATTGGCTGATCGTTCGGTAACTTATCCGAGGGGGATTGTGGAAGATGTCCTGGTTAAGGTTGATAAACTTATCTTCCCTGCGGATTTTGTCATTCTAGACTTTGAGGAGGACAAAAAGATTCCCATCATTCTCGGCAGACCGTTTTTAGCTACAGGCCGGACACTTATTGATGTTCAGAAGGGAGAACTCACTATGCGGGTAAACGACCAGAATGTAACTTTTAATGTGTTTTCCGCTATGAAATTCCCTACTGAAGAGGAGCAGTGCTATCAGCTGGATATGGTTGAGTCGTCAGTGTAAGCGGGAATTGGGCATTTGTTAGAATCTGATCTATTACAGAAGGTGCTTATTGGGGATCCTGACTCAGAGATACCGGATACTGAAGAGCAACTGAATCTGTTGAATGGTACTCCTTGGGGTAAGAGGTTCACACAACCCATAGAGTCGTTGGGGTTGTCAGAGTTAAATAAGTCACATCAGCAGCTAAAGCCATCTATTGAGGAGGCACCCAAGCTGGAACTCAAGCCACTACCGGATCATCTTAGGTATGCGTTTTTAGGTGATTTATCTACTTTACCTGTGATTATCTCGGCCAAGCTTTCAGGTTCTGAAGAAGAAAAGCTGTTGCGGGTGCTGAGAGAGTATAAATCAGCTATGGGTTGGACTATTGCCGACATCAAGGGAATCAGCCCAACTTATTGTCAGCACAAAATACCTCTGGAAGAAGGGAGCAAACCAACGGTGGAAAATCAGAGGAGACTCAATCCCATCATGAAAGACGTTGTGAAGAAGGAAATCATAAAGTGGCTGGACGCAGGCATAATATATCCTATATCTGACAGTTCTTGGGTGAGTCCTGTCCACTGTGTGCCGAAGAAGGGTGAAATGACGGTAGTTGCAAATGAAAAGAACGAACTTATTCCAACTAGAACAGTTACTGGTTGGAGAATCTGTATTGACTACCGGAAACTGAATGCGGCTACCAGGAAGGATCATTTTCCACTTCCGTTCATTGATCAGATGCTAGACAGGCTAGCCGGACACAAATATTACTGCCTTCTGGATGGGTATTCTGGGTATAATCAGATTTGTATTGCTCCTGAGGATCAGGAGAAGACTACCTTTACTTGTCCTTTCGGTACATTTGCATTCCGTCGGGTTTCTTTTGGTCTCTGTGGTGCACCTGGCACTTTTCAGCGGTGTATGACAGCTATTTTCTCTGACATGATTGGAACGCTTGTGGAAGTATTCATGGATGATTTCTCTGTTTTCGGGCCTTCTTTTGATGAATGCTTGGATAATCTGGCTATGGTACTTCGGCGATGTGTGGAGACCAATTTGGTGCTCAACTGGGAAAAATGCCATTTCATGGTTGAGGAAGGAATAATTATGGGCCACAAGGTTTCAAGACGAGGCATAGAGGTAGACAAGGCGAAGGTAGAGGCAATTGAGAATCTTCCCCCACCTATTTCTGTAAAAGGTGTTCGAAGTTTTCTGGGGCACGCTGGTTTTTATAGGCGCTTTATCAAGGATTTCTCAAAAATATCTAAGCCACTGTGCAACTTGCTAGAGAAGGAGGTCCAGTTCAAATTCGATGCAGAGTGCCTGACAGCGTTTGAGACGCTTAAAAAGAAGTTGATATCAGCTCCAGTGATTATTGCTCCTGATTGAGAGGAGCCGTTTGTGATGATGTGCGACGCCAGTGATTTTGCGGTTGGGGCCGTTCTTGGCCAAACGAAAAGTAAAGTTTTCCATGTCATTTATTATGCCAGCAAGACACTAAATGAGGCACAGATGAATTACACAACTACTGAGAAGGAGCTTTTAGCCATTGTTTTTGGCTTTGAAAAATTCAGGTCGTACTTGCTCGGGCCTAAGGTGGTTGTTTACACGGATCATGCTGCGATCCGCTATCTGCTGGCAAAGAAAGACTCCAAACCACGCCTTATCAGATGGATTCTGCTATTACAAGAATTTGATGTTGAGATCAAGGACCGCAAGGGCACGGAAAATCAGGTAGCGGACCATTTGTCGAGGTTAGAAGATTATGGGAAAACTCCACCACCAGGCACACCACCCGAGGAGGGTGACGACTAGGGGAGTATTTCTTGCACCTTTAATTTACCTTCAATGAGGACATTGAATATCTTAAGTTTGGGGGTGATTTGAGGATTAGAGTATTTGTGTCAGTGTATTCATTTAGAAATCATAATGCATGTTAGTATAATTTCATTCATATTGTTGCATAATTGTCATATAGAGCATATTTGTTTTTGTTTTGTTTGTTTATGCCATGTGAGTTCATGATTAGTTGCATTAGCATGCATAGCATAATTCATGATCCCTTAGGATTTGGCTATTTCCGTTGGTGAGTCGATGTTGATTAGAGTGTGGTAGTGATGAATAGAGGGTTGATTAAGTTCCTATGAATTGACTTGCATGCCAGAAACAATTGTAAATTCACAAGTCTCATTGGTTGCTTTTGAATTTGATCAGACCATGTTTGTTTGGAAGTTAGAATTTAACCACTTGCTTATATTTAGAATGTTTTCTATTCTCTTGAAATTCAAAGAAGCACTTAAGTCTAAGTTTGGGGGAAAACAGGGATTTCATGCTAGTTGTCAATAAAGGCTAGGCGTCAAATGGCTAGTAGCCGGCTCATTGGAAAGATGAGTAGTCTAGGGTGGGATGAGAAAAAGGCAAAGCGCACTCATTCCGGGGAAAAAAAAAAAGAAAAAAAAAAGTGTTTTGTTAGTTGTTATGCAAAATTGATCAGGTTGAGCTCTTTAATACTCGAGTAATTAAGTTCTTGGGGACTTTGTGCCTAGTGACCTAAGACTTTTCCGGTCTGGGATCCACTAACCTAACGCTCGCTACATGGGTATTATTGTATAAGCCTTTAGGGGTCTCAGCCATTGCACGGTCAAATAAGCATGCGTATTGTGTTAGTATGTTGTTTTGTAATAAAAGCATGAATTCCTGTCTAACTCGAGTGGTTATTGAGGTGTCTTTAAGTGGTTTCTTGTGTCTAGAGTGCATTTTGTTTATAAGCTTGTGGTTGTTTTGGTGAAGAATAGGATATGGTCTTGATTTAGTTTGAGAGTATATTGATGAGCATTGCACACACGCACGTTTCTGTGTTTGTATTGTTAGTATACGGGAATTTGGTTGAACTCTGTTTGAAAGATTGCATTCCTTGAGATGTTGGCTTGTTGATTGGTTATGGTTAGTTTGAGGGGATCGTTTGCATTTTCATATTAGTTGCATTCATATAGTTGCATTGTTAGTTGCATTGTTGGATGGATTTTGTGGGTACATTCGCTATAGGCCCTCACGAGACCTTACTCGTCCACTAGGGCTGCCTAGGGGTTTAAAGGGCTTGTTGCATATGCCAAATGCAACCGTGATCACCTACGGAAGTGGTACTAGTTAGTTGTATATAGTTATGTTCGTTTATGCTTGAGGACAAGCATCGGTTTAAGTTTGGGGGTGTGATAAGTGGATTTTTAATCCACTTGGAATGCTTCATATCGGCTTAAATTGATGACTTGAACTCAAGTATGTGGTGTGTTTAATGTGTTTTCATTAAGTTTTGCAGAACCAAGAGTTGGAGGTTAATGAGATTAAAAATCGGATTTTCCTGGTAGGTTGCGAAGCTCTCACGGTTTTGGCCATATCTGGAGTTCTACAAGTCCGATTCTGACGATTCAACAGCTCACGCGAAGCCACGGAAATGTTCTACATTGCTGGGCAAATTTCCAGGAGCTCTGAGGCGCTGCAGCGCCAGTTTCCTGCGCAAGAGCGCCTTAGGAGGCGCAAGAGCGCTAAAATCTTGAGCAAGAGCGCCTATGTGAGTCTTCAGAGTGAAAATCCAGGGAGTTGGAGGCGCAAGAGCGCCATTTAGAGGCGCAAGAGCGCCTGTTTCCTCCTGGAATGCATCGAGTCTTCATGTATTTTACTCCAAACCGGGTTAATTTGTGTTGGGCCTAATTTGTTAGGGCTCGTATCTTGGGTTTATTATGTAATATCTTATACTTTAAAAACATTATTCATTAGGTTATTTTGGGGATCTATCTATCTATCAATCAAAAAAAACATTATTATCGGAGGAATAAGAGATCAATACCTAAGTTCAAGAGATCAAAATCAAGCTTACAGATTCACTTTGTTCTTCAATTTCCTTCGTAATCTTCTAGCGGTGGATAGTTGGTTGAATTCTATTCATAATATTTATTGTTATTACATTGAATCTTGTTTAGTTTATTAACGATGTTAACTATGGTACCCATGGTGATGATTAGTTCAATTATGAACTAATTTATTATCATGGGGTTTTACCGGATTCTTATATAATGTTTTCTGGTTGATTTCAATTATTCCTTGCATGTTCTTATATTTGATATCCTTGTATGGTTGTGCATATTCAATTATAGTTGTCTGATCAACTTCTGTGATTGTGTGTTAATCCCTATTGCAGCGACCGTACTGAAAATAGAGATTTAGAACTTGCCATGCTAGCGTAGGAATTTGGTGTGTCTGATGACATGGCTTATTTGCGATATCACTCTACCCGTTTGGTATTGACTACGTGATCTTATTGATTACTTGTGTTTCAAAATCATTGTACGTTAAATCCCGCAGACCTGTTGGGACTGCCTACAATTGATTGACTATTTGACTTCTATCTTAATTGTGGATGTTCATTAGGATGGTATACGTACAAAGACCTTTGGCGTATATCAGTTTCGTGTAATCGATCAGGTGTCAGTGTAATTGCATGTTAGGAGGAAAAGGAATTAAATTGGTTAATTGCATATATGATGATGGTAAAAACCCCATGTGTTTTCTCTATTTGATAAATCATATTTGTTAATTGCTTAGTTAATTAGTATAGTGATAATTAAACCCAAACCTTGATAATTGTTTGAGAATTGAATAATATTAATTCTTGGTGCATAAATCAACGAAACAGCAACAACTAGTCTCTGTGGACGAACTCTGTTTTACAGACTATATTACTTGCGATCGCGTACTCTTGCGTGGAAAAGTGTGAATAGTTGGAGAGTTATACCTCTTCAAAAACTTCACCGTGAAAGAGTACAGACCAGATGACAAGTTTAGGTGCATTCACAAGGATATCCAAATTGTATTTTCTAATGACACCAGAATCAGTGATTTAGAGGAAAGTGATGTGTTTATTGAGCAGTGTGTTTTTGATTTCTATGATCTTGCTGATCTTAAACAACTTTCACAACAAACAACCTATCTAACTGGTATTGTTTAAAATTTTGTCAATTTATTTATATTTCTTCTTATGTCTCTTTTGAACAGAAGTTATGATGAACTAATGTTTTACTTTTCAAAATGAAGATGTTGTTGGAATCATAAAAAAACCCGAGCCTGTTCTGTCCAAATTGATAAATAAATTTGGCCAAGATCAAACAACAACAAGATTTCAAATAACTGATGGAAGGTTGTTCTAAAACTTAAACCAAAGATGTGTAACTTTTCTTTTTCCACCTTTCTAACTACTTTCTTATCTTCAAATAACAGGACCACAGTGAAAGTGACATTCTGGGATGCATTTGCTGAGCAACTTGCAGAAGCTTTAAAAGAAGATTTTGAGCGTCCTGTAATTATTATTATTGGGAGTTGTAGGGTCACTGAGTGGAAAGGTGTGTATCTTTTTTACTGCAAAGCTAAAGGTGATATTTGTTTAGAAGACGCCATATCAGAAAGGACCTACATATATAAGAATAATAAAACTCAAATATTTCTTAAAAACAGAGCATGAAATTATAGAAATATAGAATATATACCTTGGTGTATGGTTCCACAGTGAAATGGATGTCCTGAATATGCAATTTGTACATTGCAACGAAATTATAATAGGCATTATAACGATAGTTTTCAAAATGTCTAGAAACTTCAAATTCAGGATCACTTTCAAAAGCAACTGAATTACTTAAGATTAAACTGTTGTTCAGTTCATAATTGATTTGCAGACAATATGGATTAAAAATTTCCAATTTAAAGTTTCCTCCATCACGGTACTCCAACATAGCAATGTGATAGGGCTGAATATTATAAAAACTCATCATTTCATCCAAACCTTCAATATGCTTTTTATCTTCAGATAGTTCACCAGGCCATATTGCATTTGATGGTACATGTAAAAACAGTTTTTTTGGTAACTGGGTTCCATATTCCAGATAAAAAGGAAGTGGTAATTTCTACAAGAAATATGATATAACAAAAATTAGATACAACATTTACATAAATCAATAGATGAAAAGTGTACAAGGAGGAACAAATTAAATTGTACCAATTTGCCTTTTTCGTATGAAGACACATAATTGCGACATATGAAAGTGACTTTCTTATCTTCCGAACCCATATAGACACAATATACTGTAATGCAAACACTGAAAATGAAACCCAGCAACATGCATAAAGAATTAGCTTATGTTTATACAAAAGAACAAAGATAATTTTTATTGAATATACCTGGATTTGAAATTTGAATGAAGAATGTGATAATAGTTGAAACCCTTAAATTGACTTCTGACAGAGTAGTATAGACATTGAGAAGATGAACAGTTCAGAGCATAGTACTTAAAATATATACAATAAATAAAGTAGCCTTATAGAGTTGGACTTTGAAAATGTAAGTAGAAGTGTGCTTATTTTATTACAAATGTCAATGCGTTTAGTATAGGATATTTCTTGATAAATTTAGGATTTTTTATATTTAATTTTATTTTATTCTATTAAAATTGTGGACATATTAAATTTAAATTTATTCTTTTGAAATTTTAATGAGTATAATTTGATGGCTTTTTAAATATAAAAGTATTTGAAATTATCAGAAAAACTCATTGATCCGGTTCATTATAAATTTGAAAGACTTCAATTCGATCAGTATAAATGAGTTCGCAAACAAAATTGGAACAATAATTATACTGAAGTAATGAAACTAGATAGAGTACCTAAAACCTATACAAGGAATGGGATAAAACCTATTTTGCTTAGAGTTTGAAAATGAGTGGAATAGGATAAAGCCTATTTTACTTAGAGTTTGACAATTAGAATAAAGCCTATATTATAATTAGAATAAAGCCTATATTATATTTATAATAGGATAAAGCCTATATTATATAATAATGTCAATAAATGATGCCCGACCTATAATTTTTATATAGCTGGTACTAAATATATATATATATATATATAATTACATGAAAACAGCAGACGAAAAGTACACAACCAAGAAAGAATACGAATCTAAAATGATTTGTTCCAAGTAATGTTGTTTAAGTTCTTACAAGAAATCAAGTTCCTAAATCACTAGGACACATTATTATATAATATTTATAAGTAACCAAGTAGGACATTGTTGGACTTGCTCTAAGATTACGAACAATGATATAAATCTGGTAAGGCCTATTACTATGTTAGATTTTAAAAGTAACAATACTTTCTGAAAGAATATTTGTGGAAAGTACAAAATTAAAAAACTGCATTGCTTATGACCCATTAAAAGGACTATAAACAGATGGATAAAAAATTCAAGGATTAATGTTAGCATTACTAATAAAGCAGCGTCAAAGTACATAATTTCCAATTTTCTGGATAGAAACAACTACAACTAAGCATTCATAGTTACTTCAAAGGTCAAGTCTCCTAAAAAGTTAAATGAAATCCGTTGGCCAATTGTGAAATTGTTTTCGAATGTAAAATCATCCCAGCCAATTCCAAATCTGCATTGTCTCCTGTGGCGCATAACTTCTACATGCCAATGCCTTTCACCCAAAATCAATCTCACCAACGTTCTTTTACCCCAATTTCGATATATAGGCCACATGAAACTTGGAATGTACTGCAAACAGAAGGAATATATGTCATGTATGTATTTACTTTTCTAAAAATTCATCATTCAGTTAAAAAAATATCTTACCACTCCATGACAATGTTGATCCACATGAGACTTTTTCAGAATAACACTGAAAAATAAACCCTCATTGTCCACAACTTCAGCATTATCTAAACATTGTAAGGAGAAACAACGTCAACAAAAGACTAAAACTTTGTATCATAGTTGACTAAAGAGAAGTTAACAATAATATATTGCTCTAATTCTGGAAGTACAACACACAAAGGACTAAAACTTGATATCATAGTTGACTAAAGAGAAATGAATGGAACATAAATATTTTATGCTTAGAAATAGAAATATACCAGTAACACTATCTTCGCTATCAGATGACACAAGAACAATCTCCATATCACAAGGCGGATTTATGAAATCCTCAAACCTTAAATAACCAGTAATATCTCGAAAATGATTCATACCCTGGGAATCATAAACTGCAACAGAGAATGTAGAATTTCCCAAATAATTGAAAAAAATAATATCTTCATGTTCAATGGAATATTTTCCAAAGAAGCGAAAAAGACCATGGATCTTGTGGGTTGCCGAAAAGTATTTGAATTGAGTAGTGTAACCACCACCCAGTTGGATGTGAAGGATATCCCCAAGTGTGTGTCCATAATTATTTCTAAAAACTCTTGGCAATTCCTGAAAATATAAGGAATAAATTTTATACACCTTACATGTAAAAGTATATCATATAAAATACACAAAATACATACCAATTCACCATCTTCCAAGCTATCCCAAGTGATTACTTTGTAGAAATTCGCATAGGAGGAATTTGGAGAAACATCTGTTAACATCTCAAAAAAGTTAGACTTTAAAAATTTAGAGAACCATTACCCTGAAATATGTATAAATTTACAACATACTACCTCCACCTAAAGTCTCCTCAGATACAATTTTTCGATCAAATACAGAAACTTTGTACTTGAATGGAGTTGGAGTTTTGTAAAAAGCAACTATGTCACCAGGAAGAAGATTGGATGCATCAACAAAATTAAACCATTTTTTACTAAATAAAGCTTCACCATTAACAAATTTCAGTTTTATCCTTCATTCATGATCTTCATAACCAAGTGTTATAGATCTTACAGACTCTGTCAAGTGGAGTTTGTAACAAACATACGAAGATAATACCTGCAAACAACAAATAAATATTGTTAAAGAATTGGAATATTAAAATAATGTAGTGCTACTAAATTAGAGAATCAAACAGAACCGAATGAAGAATTAGACCTTAGCGTACGAAGCAGGAAGAAGATCTTTGTTTTGAATAAGCAAGTTGTAGACCCCAAGAAAATTCTTAACAACATTAAACTGATATGTGGAACAAAGTTTGTCCTCAACTACAGGAGTACAAACTATTTCGGTTGCGGAAACATCGTTATTAATTGAATACTGCATTTCAACAGCATAAGGTGTATAAAAATGTAAATCAAAGTCACCCCCTTCGACATAGTTCAACAGAGCAAGATGATAAGGTCTCAATCCATAATAATCCATCATAGCTTTCAGACCTTCTACATATATAGAACCTGGAACATAATCAACCTCCCAAACACGACCAGAAGTAACATGCAGTTTCAATTTAGCAGGTAAATCATTGGCATATTCAGCGTTAAAAGGTAAAGGTAGTTTCTGCAATTGAAACTATGAAATAAGTATTCAATAGACAAAAATACAAACACATATCTAACAAAGAAAAGAACAATAGCACATACCAATCTGCCTCTCTTATAATCAGAAGATGATATCATAGAAATCATACTAATCTTGCACTCATCTAAATCCATAACTACTTAACCTATAATAAAATAAAATAAACAGCATTCAATACATAGTTGAGTCAGATAAAGTAATATACTTCGATAACAAACATGAATTTTGATTTACAGAAAGCACAAGAAAGTAATTCAAAGAGGACATTGAAACTTACCAGGAAGAATTGAGACACAGACAAGAGGAAAACTATTACTCAAGATACAGTACCGAAGATGTAAGCAACCCTCATTTATGGTGGTAATTGAAGTTACACATTTTACAAAAAAACACATTAAATTTTATAAGTCAACTATGTTTATTTAATATGTAACCCCCAACTATATTCAATTTTGAATAGAATATAATTAATTTCTCAAAAAGTTGAAAATTCAGGAATAATTATGTGTTACATGATTTATGTTACACTAGCTTCAAACACGTGCATCGCACGGATTGTTAATTGTTATTTTATTATTATATTTTTAATATTTTATTAATTGTAATTGTGCAAAAAATAGGATAGTATGGGTTTGCCCGTTATATTTTTGGTAATGAGGAGTTTTAGTAAGAAAAAATAAAAAAGGTAACATATATTTAGTTTAAAAAGGTAAATGCCCGTGATATTTTTAGAAAATGAGGTTTTTAAATTTAATAATTAAAAGTATTTAAATATGTTTTAAAATAAATAAGTAAAGAGTTTCATGTGACATTTTTGGAAAAAAAATGAAGTTTAGTGAGAAAAATAGAAAAAGTAAAATGTAAAAGACAATTTCCCGTGATATATTTAGAAAAGGAGGGACTTTGTTAGAAAAAATATTATTATTTAATAATATATTTCTATAAATAAGTAAGGTTAATTAAGTAAAAACTAATTAAGAACAATTAAGTAAAATCACAACGTACCGACCAATTAGTTACCCGGTATATACATTATTGAAGTCAAATAAGAAATGTACATAAGTTAAGTCAACTAAATTGAAGAAAAAAAAAATTACAAAGCCAAGCGTAGCGGGCATAAATACTAGTAACAATAGTTTCTGTTAAACAGTGACATATATACTATTATATCTATACTATATCAATACTATACTATTATATAATAGACGAAACATTAAAAGTTTGGTTGGTCGGTATGGTACGTTGTGATTTTACTTAATTGCCCTTAATTTGATTGGTCGGTATGGTACGTTGTGATTTTACTTAATTGCCCTTAATTAGTTTTTACTTAATTAACCTTACTTATTTATAGAAATATATTATTAAATAATAATATTACCTATTTATAACCAATTACCTTTTTCACCTAAAATACATTATTTTTTCTATTTTTCTAACAAATTCCCCTACTTTTTCAAATATATCACGGGCAATTACCTTTTTTAACTAAAACATGTTAGTTTTTCTATTTTTCCTTACTAAAATCCCTCTTTTTCCAAAAATATCATGGACAAATATTTAGTTATTTATTTTTAAACCTATTTTAATATTATAATTATTTTTAAAAGTTTACCTATTTTAACATATCTACTTATTTTTCTTAACAAATGCAATTACTAAAAATATTAAAATATAAATAATCAAATACCTATTTATAACCAATTACTTTTTCAGCTAAAACACATTATATATTTTTTCGAACAAAGTCACTCCTTTTCTAAATATATGACGGGAAATTTCCTTTTACAATTTCTTTTTTTCTATTTTTCTCACTAAAATCCATTCTTTTTCCAAAAATATCACAGGAAACCTTTTACTTATTTATTTTAAAACGTATTTAAATACTTTTAATTATTAAATTTTAAAACCTCATTTTCCAAAAATATCACGGGCATTAACCTTTTTAAACTAAATATATGTTTCATTTTTTATTTTTTCTTACTAAAACCCCTCATTTCCAAAAATATAACGGGCAAACCCATACTTATTTATTTTAAAATCTGTTTTAATGCTTTTAATTAATTAAAAATGTTTAGCTATTTTAACATGCCTACTTATATTTTGCACAATTACACTTAATAAAATATTAAAATAATAATAAAATAACAATTAACAATCCGTGCATCGCACGGGTTTTAAGCTAGTATTATTAAAGACGAAACATTAATTAAAAGTTTTGGTCGTCGGTCGGGCCGATTCACGGGCCTATCTATAACCAATTTATTAATAACCAATTACCTTTTTCAATACATTACCTATTTATATATATTTTTAAACTAAATCAACTAATCTTCTAAAAATAAAACGGGCAACATATATATAATATGGTAATATTATTATATATATATAACTGATTACCCTTTTGAGCTAAAACACATTATTTTTATATTTTTTTAACTAAAACAACTCATCTTCTAAATATGACACATATATGGAAACCAATTTATTAATAACCAATTACCTTTTTCAGCTAAAACATATTACTTATTTCATATATCTATTTAACTAAAATAAATCATTTTCTAAAAATAAAACGTGCAACATATTTATAAAATGGTAATATTATTATATATTTATTACCGACAACTAAAACACATAATGTGTTTTAAGGATATTAACTAATTGTCTTTTTAAGGATATTACCTGTTTTATATTTTTTAACTGAAACAACTCATGTTCAAATTAAAAATAACACGTGCAAAAGATAGATATATTGGTAATATTATTATATTAAACTTATGAAATTCATGTTTATTATAATTTTTTTTACATTCAATTTAAACGAGATAATTAATGAAAATAAAAGTAATAGTATATTCAAATAAACTCGGTATATTGTACGAGCACATATTTTGATATTTGCACTTCAGTCCCTTTTTAGATTTTTAAGAATAAAAAGATACAAATCATTAGATATGCTATTTTAAAATATTTTATATTTTAATATCTAAAATACTACTATAGATTACGTCAATAATATATTAAATTTAAATATTATATTGTTAGATTTATAAATACAATATATATATATATATTAAAATTTTATCAAATTATATATAATAACTAAAATCTAAATAAAAAATAAGAAAATATTAAAGAAGACCGTGCATCGCACGGGATATAAGCTAGTATTATATTAAAGACGAAACATTGAAAGTTTTGTAGTCTGGTCCTCAAAGTTTTTGTAGTCTGGTCACTCCATTTTTAGCCGTTAGATATTTCTGATCAAATCGATGAGAACCGTTACATAAAATATTAAAATTATTATATAAAATATCTTTTCAAATTTTCCTAATTAAAATATCTCATTTTACAAAAATATCGCAGGCAGTTTCATTTAATAAAATAATATTATAAGGTTATAATTGTTAATAACTAACTCATTACCATTTTTAGCCAAAGTGTATATTCTTTTTTATATTTTCTAACTAAAATTTCTACTTTTCTATTTTTCCTAAATAAAACCTCTTATTTTCCAAAAATATCACCAACAGTTCTATTTAAAAAAATAAAATAAAAATATTATAATTATTAATGACTATGTTAGGCCGAATACACAATATAATCAAGTATGTATGAGAATAACAATAATCAAGAACACTGTTTATAAATCAACAAACTGTAATTGTATTAACAGCTTCTCTCTTTATGATGTTAATGAATCACAAAGAGCTACTAGGTTACAAGAATAATATTTTCAATAATCGCATCCGTTCTAGGGATAACCTATCTGTGTTTATATAGTACACAGTTACAATCAATCTCTAATTGATACTCCTACAAATTAGCTATACAATTTGTAATCAATTAGAATTGCTTCAGTCCTCTGTCCAGTCTCCTTAGCTGTATCAATATATTCTGCTTCTTTCCATCTTCAGAATATATTGCTTCTATAATCTTCATGATATGCACCGACAGCTAAATCAACTTTCACCCTGTCAGACTTTAACAAACTCTGACCGGCTTCCATGTAAACTCTGATAAGTACTTCAGACTAAACTCTGAACAGTACCTGTTACTTAAACACTGATTAAACAAACATCAGTAATTATATCTAACAATCTCCCCCAACTTGTGCATAATAAAAATGTACAAGTTAAACAGATAATTGATGATGTCAAAACATATAACAAATGCAGTGTTTAATCTTAACAGAGTTTAATTTTAACTTAGAACAGAAAACTTTAAAAACTTACAGTCAGACTTTATTTGATTTCTTGAATATCAGGCACTGTCCTGAGATAGTCTGTAAGTAATCTTCTCTCAGCTCTTTCCAGTTCAGCAATCATATTTTCCTTCAGCTCCTTAAGCTCTGGATCTCCTTCACCAGTTTGATATATGGCAGCTCTCAGAGAATAGATACTGTTTTTCCTCATTTCATTTCCAAGTTTTATATAGAAAGGCTTGTCAGACTCTAGATTAAATTCTAGAACTTTCATTTCCAGTGCAGTCCTGAACCTAGCACTATTCCTCTTCATCTCCACAATTTTTCCATAAGCATCTCTGTACTTAGGAATATATGCACTCGATACTCCTCCTCCAAGCATTATCTTTGATCTAAGCATCCTTTCTCTAATAACTAAAGCAGCATCATGAGTACTTCTATTCTTGACTTTTAACAAATATAGAACATACTCCAATTCTTCATAAGATTTGAGATTGATGTCAGACTCTGCAACCTTGTAAACTCTTCCATCAGCCATGAAATATAGCAAAAACTCTTTCTTCAATACTTTATGAAATATCATCTGAACAGATTCTAGCATATCAAGACTCTCTTGAGTAATAATACCAGATACTGCCAGTGATGATTGATCTCCAGGTCTATTGTTTATTCTCTTCTCCCTATGTGAACCTAAACCAGACTTATCAAAAGATTCTTTTCCAAGTACAGTCCTGGTTTGAGAAAAGTCCAAAGGTTGAAGTGTCAGAGTTTCAGAGAGTACAGGTCTTCTAAAAGTACTTTGGAGTTGAGGTGCTAGTTGAGTTTGTACAACTTGAGCCTTGTCAGAGGTTGTCACAATTTTAGTAGAAACATCAACTTGAGCAGCGTCAGAGGTTGATCTAGCTTCAAAAACTTCAACTTGAGCTTTGTCAGAGGTTGAAAAATTCTTCATAGGTAACTGTTCTTCTTCTACCAGTTTACCCTTGCCTTTATCATTCTTTGCTATCATAGGCTTCCTTGAGTCTTGTATACTCTGTTGAGAAATTTCCTTGATGAAAATACCCTTTTCTTTCCTTCTAGGAACCTTGACAGCTTTCTTTTTGTAAGTACCATCCTTCAATCTCTTCTCATGCTCTTCAGCAAGACTCAGCATTTCAGCTTCCATGTCTTCAATTGTTACCTCACCACCATGCTCTTCTAAAAACATTTTAGTAGCAATTTCCTCATCTGTGGTAGGCTTATCAGAGATTATCAAACTTTTGAGTTTTGAACCACTGGCAGAGTTTGCATTTCCCTTACCAGAGTTTGATCTTCTATCAGAGTTTGATCTTCTTGGTAGTCTTCTATCAGAATTTAATCTTAAACTCTTTCCATCTCCCTTGTTTCCACCATCACTACCATCATCCCTCCGTCTCAGAGTTTGAGTGTCTTTGCATTTGTCACTTGGTACACTCTCCCCCTTTTTGACATCATCAGAAAGTAGTACTGATGTCAACAACTCAATTGCAGTAGAAATTGAAGTCAGTTGGGTAGACATAGCAGTCTGGTTGTCCTCAACTTTCCCAAGCCTCTTCTGAATTTCATCAGAGTCCTTAGCTTGCTTCTTGAACATAGAATTGTAGTAAGCTCTATCATTCTTCAGAGTAAGATCTCTCAGACTAACTTCATTCCTCAAAGCAGTGACCTCCTTATGAGACTCATCAAATCTGTTGTGGAGAGATTTAATTTGAATCACAGTGGCCTTTAGACTTGTAAGAATATCAGGATTTGAAATTGTTTTCACAGAATCACCAAGAAAATCAGCAGCCCTCTGTGCTGAAAAGATACAATCTGCAGCAGCCCATCTATTGTAGTACATATCCTGATAATGCTCAGCCGTAGCTCGATTGACCTCTCTTTGCTCATCAGAGTTTGCTCGACTATCAGATAACTCCTCTTGTGAATGAACAGAATTATCATCATCATTATCATTCTCTGCTGTATTCTCTGCAGGAACATTCTCAGCAGTAGTTTCAAAATTACCCTGTGCAGCTTCATCAATAACTTTCTCTGCAACAGGTTCTGGAATCTCAGAGTTTGCAGTTTGCATTAACTCTGTTTCTTTTGTTACAACCTCAACAACAGATTGTTGTAGAGCTTCAAGAATAATATCCTCAGAGATTAGCTTGTCAGCAGCCTCTTGTACATTCTCTGCTACATCCTCCAAACTCTGATCAACTTCCTCACCTTGTTCAGAATTAGCATTATTTACTGAAAGAACCTCTGTGTGAGAACCCACAGAGTCTTCAATCACTAAGGTGGCTTGATCAGCTTCTACATCCTTAGTATCACGGGTACTGATAGTAGGATGTGCATCTGGAATATCTCCACCAACAAAGAAATCCAGTTTCCCAAAAACTCTACTGTCAGAATGATCAGCATCTTCCTCAACTACATCATCAGTCTTTGATGTAGGAGCTTCTTTCTCAAAATTCATCATGCCAGCATCAGCATTTACTCTGTCCTCAGTAGGCACATGAGCTACATTCTCCATAGAAACTCTGTCCATATTGACAGCTTCATCTTCCTGTAACTCAATTTCAAGATTTTCAGCAACTGTTGAAGAAATATTCTCTGCAACAAAGAGATGTGCTGCTACTAATCTCCTTTTTCTCTGATGAAGAGTTTCATCATCAGTGTCACTCTCCTCATTAGCAGCATCAGACTTTGCCCTGTTGGCCCTTCTTTTCTTTATCCTTTTCTTCTGAGGCATATCATCAGTATTTGATACCCCAGCTTCAGCATTTGATGGATGCATTCTAGCAGACTTAACAGCTCTTACCTTTGACTTTTTTGACCTCTGTGATGGAGACACAGAAGGTCCAGCTTCAGCATTTGCTATTTGTTGTTGTTGTGAATCTACTTGAAATTGTCGCACAAACTCAGGTAGCAACAAGACACCAACATCCTCTTTCTTGTTATCCTTATTAGTTAGATCAGAGAATATGCGTTTATGTAATTTAAAACAAGGAATCACATCATTCTCAGCTATCTCTACTTCAGAAACACATTCAGAGAATATCAATTGACAAAATCTTGCAAAATAGACTACACCTCTGTTTTCAGTCATTTTCTCACCTATATTATTTAGAACTAGTCTAGCAACATCAAAATTACCTCCATAAAGAAGAGAATACCCGATTTGCAGACTATCAGTGGGAATTGCATCCCAATTCGTGCACTTCTTCCCGAACGCCCTTGTTATGCAGTCGAAAAAGAAACTCCATTCCTTTCTCAAGAGCGGTCGCTTCAACTGACCAAGCTTTGTCAGTGGTCCAGAGTAGCCTATTTCCCTCATCATTCGAACTAACTCAGAATCTCCAACAGAGATTGTGAAAGCATTAAAGTCCTCAAGGCCCAGAGCATCACGAACAGTTGTTGGAGTAACTATAAACTCTTCTCCTTGAAATTCAAAGATAATAGATGGAGACCCAGACTCTCCTCCATTATCATAAGTACCTGTCTGCCAAAGAGATCTGATTTGAGATGCAGACAGCTTCGATGGTGCGGTGAGAGCAGTTCCAACATCAGAGTTTGACAAGAAATCCTGAATCAAATGAAACGCCTCCGGTGCGTTCTCATTCGCCAAAGGAGCAGCATAGTTATTAGGAACAAATTCTAACCCAGAAGCAGTAAACATTGTAGTAGCCATTAGAAAAGTTTAGAAGAAAGACAGAGAAAAGTATAGAATGTATGCAGTGAAAGTGTTTGATACAGTGTTTGTGAGTAAAAACTTATGAAATGATGAAGTGTGTAAAAGAATGAACCGTTTATGTGTAGTAAGTTTAAATAATAACAGTGAAAATTAAAACTGAATCGTTTTAATCATTACTACACACAGCAGGCGTCTTTGAAAAATGTGTGAGTGGGACAGATGTCAAACATGTATACGCTGACAGCTGTATATAACAACTTCCAATACACACGCGCAGTAAAAATAGGCATAATTACCGCTTTTCACACTGTTCAAAACACTCAACCTCTCTCTCCTCTGTTTAATACAAATATGAACCGTTTGAACTCATACTCTTTCGAATTTCAAAACAAATGTCTAATCTCAAAATTATAAAATGTCTGAAACAAAGAAATCATTTTAATCATCAGAGATTAAAACAAAATTACCTCGGCGTATTTCTCACAATACATCAGTGTTTACCATTTGTCCTTCTTTGTCAATAAACTCTTTTCTCAAACTGTACAGGTGTGAATAATTGTGTGTGCTATAGCAGAGTTTACCGAGATCAGTATTTAGATCATCTCAAAGTGCATAAAATCCACAAACTTAAGCAGTAAAAACTGGTTGCCTAAACTCTCATGTAAAACATAAAATCTGATTTTTATATCTAAACTCTGTATTTTGATATCCTTTCATTTGGATATATCTTTTATTCTTCACCCCCTTTATATATATATATATATATATATTTTTAATTTTCCCAGTAATCAGCGGTTGGCACTAGTCACCAAAAATCAAAGATTTTAGCCCTTATTTCATACAATAAGTTCCTGGATCTTCCTAGTCACAACATGATCTCAAAGGAATTTGTGCTCTTTTTGGCATTTTTTGATTTGAGGGTGAATTATTTATAATTAATAATCAGAGTTTAGACTTTTCATCAGTTAATTCAATTAATTTATGAGAGAAAATGCAAACAACTAATACAGACTCAGAGTATAGGATCAATAAACTAAGAGATGCTATAAATACAGAGACAGTATCATGCTGTGTTAACTTACTGCACATATTTGAGATCAGAATCTATACAACTTTTAAGGATTCACAATTACTTACTGAGAATTATGCTTCATACAAATTTCTTCATTGGTCCATATGTTTCAGACAAAATTACAATCAGAGTATAGCATTAAACTGTAACTATCAGAGTATGAGCAACACTTTATGACTAACAGAGTTTAGCATCAGAGTTTACTTTCAGAGTTTATGGCACTGGTACTAATAACAGTTAATACATGCAAGAAATCATGAGCATAAAAATCAAACATGTATAGTTTTTGAGTCTAACCCGTCTCTCTAGTCAAAACCAGAGATCATTCCAAGTTCATTTACCAATCTTGTAAAAGTAGCTTCACTCAAAGGTTTGGTGAAGATATCTGCAAGTTGTTGGTCTGTAGACACAAAATGAAGCTCAATATCTCCTTCTTCCACATGTTCCCTGATAAAATGATACCTTATGCTGATGTGCTTGGTCATGGAGTGCTGTACTGGGTTACCTGTCATAGCAATAGCACTTTGGTTATCACAATAAATAGGTATTTTAGAGTACCTTAACCCATAATCCAGCAACTGATTCTTCATCCATAAAATCTGTGCACAACAGCTACCAGCAGCTATATACTCTGCTTCTGCAGTGGATGTAGAAATTGATTTCTGTTTCTTGCTATACCAAGAAACCAATCTGTCACCTAAGAATTGACAGCTTCCACTTGTACTTTTTCTTTCTATCTTACAGCCTGCAAAATCTGCATCAGAGTAACCAATTAGCTTAAACTCTGATTCTCTAGGATACCACAAACCCAAGGTTATGGTTCCTTTGAGATATTTGAAAATCCTTTTTACAGCTGTTAGATGAGGCTCTCTGGGATCTGCTTGAAATCTTGCACAAAGACATGTGGCATACATGATATCAGGTCTACTTGCTGTGAGATACAGAAGAGACCCTATCATGCCTCTATAGGTTGTCATATCCACTGTAGCACCTGTGTCTTTGTCTAGCTTTGTTGTTGTAGCCATGGGAGTTGTAGCAGATGAACTATCAGGCATACCAAATTTCTTTAGAAGATTTCTGGTATACTTTGCTTGATTGATAAAAATCCCATCATCTGTTTGCTTGACCTGTAAGCCTAGAAAGTAACTAAGCTCTCCCATCATGCTCATTTGGTACCTGGACTGCATAAGCTTTGCAAACTTCTTACAAAGTTTGTCATTAGTAGATCCAAAAATAATATCATCTACATAAATTTGAACTAAAAGCAAATCATCACCAGTATTGAAATAAAACAAAGTTTTATCAATTGTACCTCTTGTGAACCCACTTTCTAAAAGAAATTGAGCAAGAGTTTCATACCATGCTCTTGGTGCTTGCTTTAGTCCATATAATGCCTTGTCAAGCCTGTAGACATAATCTAGATGCTTGGGATCCACAAATCCTGGTGGTTGTTCAACAAACACTTCTTCTTCAAGCTTCCCATTGAGAAAAGCACTTTTCACATCCATCTGAAAGACTTTAAACTTCTTGTGTGCAGCATAGGCCAGAAAAATTCTTATGGCTTCCAATCTTGCAACTGGAGCAAAGGTTTCATCATAGTCAATTCCTTCCTGTTGTGAATAACCTTTAGCCACAAGTCTAGCCTTGTTTCTTGTTATCACACCTTCACTGTCAGTCTTGTTTATGAAAACCCACTTTGTACCTACTATTGATCTATTCTTTGGTCTAGGTACAAGTGTCCAGACTTCATTTCTTTCAAATTCATTTATCTCTTCTTGCATTGCTGTTATCCAGTTTGCATCTTGAAGAGCTTCTTCCACTTTCTTTGGTTCTGTTTGAGACAAGAAAGCATGATACAGACACTCATTATTTGTTGCACTTCTAGTTTTCACACTAGCATCAGGATCTCCAATTATGAGATCAGGTGTGTGTGCCTGTGTCCACTTTCTTGTTGTTGGTAAGTGGTTTCTTGCATCATTATTAGATCCTCCCCCTTGATCCATGCTCTCCTGATTCATAAGTTGACTTTCTGCAGCATCTGAGGCTCCCCCTGAATTGGATGACTCAGAGTTTGAACTGTCAGAGTTTGAATCAGTTTTCTCAACTGACTCATTTTCCGTGTCTTGTTGAGCTTCTTCACGCTCCCCCTCAACTGGTTCTCTATTTTGTTCAATTTGAGAATTTTCATTTTCTCCAGTATTTACCAGTAGAGGTTCAGAGTATGCTTCGTCAGAGTTTGTCAGAACCGCTTCATCAGAGTTTGTCGGTACTGCTTCATCAGAGTTTACATCATCAGAAAATAAACCTTCATTTTCAAAGCGCAGTTGATCATATTCATCTAAGTCATCAAGTCCAGTTATTTTCTTGTCATCAAATGACACATGTATGGATTCCATGATCACTTTAGTTCTCAGATTGTAAACTCTGAATGCTTTTGTTGATAATGGATAGCCAACAAAGATTCCTTCATCAGCTTTTAACTCGAACTTAGTCAACTGTTCAGGATGAGTCTTCAACACAAAACATTTGCATCCAAATATATGAAAATATTTCAAATTTGGCTTCTTATTTTTCACCATCTCATATGGTATTTTCCCATGCTTGTTGATCAGTGTAGCATTTTGAGTAAAACAAGCAGTTTGAACAGCTTCTGCCCAGAAATAAGTTGGTAATTTTGCTTCATCAAGCATAGTTCTGGCTGCTTCAATTAAAGTTCTGTTCTTTCTTTCAACTACACCATTCTGCTGTGGTGTGCCAGGTGCAGAAAATTCTTGTTTCACTCCTCTTTCCTTGCAGAAAGCTTCCATTATTGAGTTTCTGAATTCAGTTCCATTATCACTCCTTATTATTTTGACTTTGTGCTGTGATCCTTTGTCCAGTAGATTTACATGATCAATCAGAGTTTGAGCAGTTTCATCCTTCTTTGATAAGAAATACACCCATGTATATCTAGTATATTCATCAACAATTACTAGAGCATATTTCTTTCTGCCCATAGACATCACATTTACTGGTCCAAAGAGATCAACATGTAGAAGATGATAAGGTTCTACTATTGAAGATTCAGATTTGCTCTTAAAAGATGACTTCCTTTGCTTGGCCTTTTGACAAGAATCACATAGACCATCTAGATTGAGTATTGATTTTGGAAGTCCCCTTACAAGATCCTTTCTTATTAGCTCATTGATGTTGTTCAAATTGAGATGAGAGAGCTTCTTATGCCAATTCCAACTCTCTTCATTTGAAATTCTTGCAGTCAGACACACTGTTTTTCCATCAGAGTTTGTTACCAAACTTGCTTCATAAATGTTGTTGTGCCTGTGTCCAACTAGAACAACTTTTCCAGTAGATTTACTGATAACTTCACAGTGTTCAGTATGAAAATCTACATGGTTTCCTCTATCACAGATTTGACTCACAGATAGCAGATTATGCTTGAGTCCTGAGACTAGAGCTACATTTGTGATGATGACACTTCCAAGATTGATATTGCCATATCCCATAGTACGTCCTATGTTGCCATCTCCATAGGATACCTTTGGGCCAGCCTTCTCCTCAAAATCTGATAGCAGGGCTTTATTTCCAGTCATGTGTCCTGAGCATCCACTGTCCAAGATAAGGGTGCTCTCTTTTATGCCCTGTAATCACAAACAAACACTAAGTGTTAGTTTTAAGGACCCAGACTTGCTTGGATCCTTTGTCTTTCTTAACAGTGTTAGCTTTTGCAGCGGAATCACTATCAACAGAGTTTAGACTAACATTGTCAGACTTTACACTTGCAGAGTTTGCCCTAACCCACTTCAAGTTGGGCTTTGGCTCATAATAGTTATGATAAATAGCATGATAACTCTTACAAGTATAAATAGAATGCCAAGTGCTCCCACAGTGTGTGCATAAAGTCTGTGGTTTAACCCTTACATAATCATTCTTTACTCCTGAAGTAGAAGGTAAAGAATTAATATCTTTGTTCTTATTGCAAAATCTAGCAAGATGATTAGAACTACCACAATTATAACATGTTTTCCTTGGAGCAGCAGCAGTAGGCAAATGATTATTTCTTTTATTTATGCCTATCTTTCCATTCCTATTTTTCTTGGACCCTTTTGGTTTCATAGCAGATTTTACCTCTTTAAGCTTATGATTGAACTGTTTTCCTGTCATCAAGCCAACATTAACCTGTTTTGCACAAGTTTTTACTGGCTTTCTAACAGCTTCTAATTCCATAAAATTTTATGTTATAATATTTTCCTGTTTTTCACAGGTTTCATCTGATTCCATATCAGCTTCTCTTACTACAACAAATTTTAACTTATTGGACTCTGGAACAAATTTCACAGGTTTAAGTTGTGGTTTAACCTTAACCTTGTCTTTAAACCTAAGTTCATCATTTTCACAATAACCTAAACCTACAGAATCTGTTTGAAACACTTGATGAGTGTCTCTTCCAGAGTTTGTCCAAGTCTTGATTATTTTTCTTTCTTTTTCTAGATCAGATTCTAGTTGCCTATATCTTTTGAGCAACTCCTGTTCAACATAAACAGCATCATCTCTTTCTTTTTGAATCTGCTTCATATTTTCAAGTTCTCCTTCAAGAAACTTGTTTCTATCTTTAAGCTTAAGATTCTCAGATTTAATTCTCTCATTCTCTAAAGTCTGATCCCCATAACTAACATGTACGCTTTTCAGATATACTCTTAATTCAGATATATTATCAGTATCATAAGCATAAGTAGTTAGGGGTACCTTATTTTCAGATGATTCAGTCTCATCTTTGACAGTTGCCATAAGCGCATAATTTACTCCATCATCAGAGTCTGAAGTATCTGCCCAGTCTTTGCCTTTCGAGATGAGTGCTTTTTCAGATTTGCCTTTCTTGCACTCCGGGGCATAGTGACCCATCTCCTTACACTTGTAGCACTGGATTTCAGATTTATCCTTCTTGTCAGACTTGGTCTCCCTTCCATCAGACTTTCTAAAACTTTTCCTTTCAGAGTTTGAATCTTTCCTTGAGAATCTCTTTCCTTTCTTGAAGTTCTTGAATCCCATCTTCTTGAAGGTTTTCACCATCAATGCAGCCATTTGCATCATCTGTTCTTCATCATCCTCAGAGTCAGAAGCTTCATCAGAGTTTGAGTCATCATCAGAGTTTGATGACTCACTTTCAGATTTAATGACTAAAGCCTTTCCCTTGGCTTTCTTCCTTGATGATTCCTTCTTGATGGGCTTCTCCTCAACTTTGAGAGCAACAGATTTTGTCTTCTTGCTTGATCTTCTGTTTCTTTGTTCTATTTCCAATTCATGAGTTTTCAGTAACCCATAAATCTCATCAAGTTCAGTTTCAGCAAGTTCGTAATTATCTCTTATAGTTGTTGTCTTCAAATCCCATCTTTCAGGTAAAGATAAGAGAAATTTGAGATTTGATTCTTCAAGATCATATTCTTTATCAACTAGAGATAAATCATTCAACAGTTTACAGAATCTGTCATATGTCTCAGTCAAGGTTTCATTGGCTCTTGAATCAAAGTGCTCATACTCCTGAGTGAGTATTGTTTTCCTGTTCTTCTTTATAGCAGTGGTTCCTTGACACCTGACTTCCAAAGCATCCCAGATTTCTTTTGCAGTCTTGCAACCAATTACTCTGTTAGACATAACATTATCTAAAGCACTGTGGAGAAGATGTCTAACCTTTGCATCTTTTGCAATTGATGAGATGTCCTCAGGAGTCATATCTTTCTTTTCCTTTGGAACAGTCTTTTGTTCTTGACCATCAACAACAGGAGACAATTTAGTCGGCATGTGAGGACCATCATAGATTCTGTCAAGATATTCTGGATCTGTAGCCTCTAGAAACATGGTCATCTTCACCTTCCAAATTGGATACGCCACTGGCCTGAGAATTGGAACCCTGATTGTTTCATACCGACTCACAGAATTAGGTTTAACCTGTTCAACCTTGGGAGGAGCTTGATTTTCTTCAGACATGATTATTACTGTGTTTGAATCGTAAAACTGTATATATTAAACAGCCTAAGCTCTGATACCAATTGTTAGGCCGAATACACAATATAATCAAGTATGTATGAGAATAACAATAATCAAGAACACTGTTTATAAATCAACAAACTGTAATTGTATTAACAGCTTCTCTCTTTATGATGTTAATGAATCACAAAGAGCTACTAGGTTACAAGAATAATATTTTCAATAATCGCATCCCTTCTAGGGATAACCTATCTGTGTTTATATAGTACACAGTTACAATTAATCTCTAATTGATACTCCTACAAATTAGCTATACAATTTGTAATCAATTAGAATTGCTTCAGTCCTCTGTCCAGTCTCCTTAGCTGTATCAATATATTCTGCTTCTTTCCATCTTCAGAATATATTGCTTCTATAATCTTCATGATATGCACCGACAGCTAAATCAACTTTCACCCTGTCTGACTTTAACAAACTCTGACCGGCTTCCATGTAAACTCTGATAAGTACTTCAGACTAAACTCTGAACAGTACCTGTTACTTAAACACTGATTAAACAAACATCAGTAATTATATCTAACAGACTAACCGATTAGTTTTTTTTCCCAAAACGTAATTTTTTTTTATATTTTCTAACTAATATTTCTCCTAAATAAAACCTCAAAAATATCACGGGCAATTCCATTTAATAGAAAAAAAATATTAATTTCCTTACTAAAATTCCTCATTTTTCAAATATATCACAGGCAAACCCTTACTTATTTACTTTAAAATCTATTTTAATAATTTCAATTGACAATTACCATTTTCAACTAAAACATGTTACCTTTTCTATTTTTCTTACTAAACCCCCTCTTTTTTCAAAAATATCACCGGCAAATCGTTACTTTTATATTTTAAAATTTAACGAAAACATGTTACTTTTTTTCCTTACTAAAATCCCTCTTTTTCCAAAATATCACGGGTAAACCGTTACTTATTTATTTTAAAATCTATTTTAATAATTTTAATTATTTAAAAAAAAATTAACACGCATACTTATTTTTTTTAATAAATGCAATTAATAAAATATAAAATATAAATAATAAAATTAACAATTATTAAAAACAATCCGTGCATCGGACGAGTTTTAAGCTATATTATGAAAGATGAAACATTAAAAGTTTGGTAGTCGGACGGATAGACGGTCAGTACTGAGTGATTTTAATTAATTACCCTTACTTGTTTTTTTAAAAAACTATCACTAAAAAATAATATTATTTATAACCAATTACCTTTTCAGCTAAAATACATTACCTTTTTCTATTTTTTTTCTAACAAAATACTATCTTTTTCTAAAAAAAAAACACGGGCGATGATCTTTTTTAACAAAAGCATGTTACTCTTTCTATTTTTTCTTACTAAAACTCCTCATTTTCCAAAAATATCATGGGCAACCCCTTACTTATTTATTTTAAAATCTAATTTAATACTTTTAATTATGAGAACTTTTTCAGCTGAAACGTGTTATTTTTTCTATTTTTTCATTTTCTAAAGAAATTATTATTAAATAATAACATTTTTATAACCAGCTATCTTTTCAGCTAAAATACATTAGATTTTCTATTTTTTCTAACAAAATCCTCTCTTTTTCTAAAAAAATCACGGGTAATTACCTTTTAAAACGAATTTAAATACTTTTAATTCTTAAATTTTAAAACCTCATTTTCCAAATATATCACGGACATTTACCTTTTTAAACTAAATATATGTTACATTTTTTATTTTTTCTTAATAAAACCCTACATTTTCCAAAAATATAACGGGCAAACCCTTACTTATTTATTTTAAAATTTGTTTTAATGTTTTTAATTAATTAAAAGTATTTAGTTATTTTAAAATGACAACTTATTTTTTTAACCAATACAATTAATAAAATATTAAAAATATAATAATAAAATAATAATTAACAATTCGTGCGTTTTAAGCTAGTATACATTATGGAATAAGCACGATTTTTTTTTCTACAATTCAGTCACAAGGAAAAAATAAATTCAGCAAAACAAGAATGGAAGAAATGGTATTGACTTGTGGATCTCACCTTCGCTGTCTAGAACTCCAATGCAGCTGCCGCAGAACTGAAAGCCACTCTTTTAATCTTCAATCTCTCTGCAACTTCCAGTGCTCATTTAATGTATTCATCAGCAATAATGCAAGTAACTTTATTGTCATCTGTCCGGTTAATGTCTTCAACAAGTTGCTCAAGCTTTCCAGGCATGACTCGAGAGAGTACTTGTGACACCTTGGCATTATCATTCCTATTTTCCCACGGTTCCATCTCATCGGGAACTGAAACCAAATTTATAAGCTCTAGTACATTGTCTTCCTCCGAAAATGCATTCACAATGCGCTTGTGAATGAACTCGGTGTTTAAGAAGGTAACCTTAAAACCATAACTAGCTAATTTAAGGGAAAGTTCCATCAGGGGAAGTACATGACCTTGAGCTGGATACGGGACAGTGTTATACTGGATTTTTGGTAATGGCCCCTAGACAGGTCCCTAAGTTATTTGGGCCTAGGGAATGAATTATATTTTGGAAAGATTGATGTAGGCTGAAATTAGGGCTCGCACCGTGAGCTATGTTGAGCCCAAAATCCTTCCAAGTATGATGGGCTCGCTTCGTTAACGAATGGTGAACACCTGTCCTTATGAGTCCCCACCTTAACGAGGGCTCGCATCATAATCGGGCTCGCTTCGCTAAAATGAATGTTGGGCTCTCTTCCTTATGAGTTCACTTTGGTGGGCTCGCGTCTTTATTTATGAACCCTCGTCATAAACTTATGGGCTCTCACCATTATGAAGTAATGGGCTCGTGTTACTTATCAGAAATAAGAATAATTGAACATAGGTGAGCTCGCACCACTTAAACTACGAAAGGATAATTTTCATATGATTTGTGCGATGCGAGCCTGGCCAGCTCACATCGTGGGTGAAGCCCAAAATATGGAAATTCCTGTCTATGGAATGAGTAAAACTTGTTTGACACGGGACAGACCTGCAATCATGGGAAGAAATACGGAGATGCCGCGAGATTGTAGGAAAACGTGTGAATCCTTGAACTATTTATGGGAACATAAGGTGGATTGATAATCCTTGAGCTGTTTATGGGAACATAAGGTGGATTGATAATCCTTGGACTATTTATGGGAACTTGAGGTGGAATGATAATCCTTGAGCTGTTTATGGGAACATAAATCTTGACTATTTTATGGGAACATAAATCTTGACTATTTTATGGGCTTGGACTGAATGGGCTTGTCCAATAACTTGTTTTCCAAGAACTACGTGAGGCTTGATCCCTATATAAAGGGGTACGTAGGCACCTTGTATAATACACAATTGACACTCGGCAAGAGTAAGAGAAAAAACCCATTCTCTATTCAATTTCTGAGGAGTCATCATACAAGTCCAGCCATAACTTTCCATAAACCTCCAACACACTGTTGTACGAAATTCTCCTTACAACAATTGGCGCTAGAAGGAGGGGCTCTCAACATCTTAAGGAGAAGGATGTCGAAGAACAACAAGAATGATGACAAGGGGATTGAGCACAAGAAGGATGCCACACCACAAGGAGCAAGGACAGATCCACCACCCCACAGAGAGGGAGGACCAAGTAAAACCACCCCTATCATGCCTCAAGTCGCACCGGTTACACTAGATGGCCAGAAGATCCTAGGCTACCTCGAGGGGATCGAGCTCCAATTCAAAACTATGTACGCCCGGCTAGCTAAGGTTGAGCACAACTCAATCAAGAATACGAAGAGGAAGGCTCGAAGGCTCAAGGGCACTAGGGACAAGAAGGATAAAACCTCTAAAAAACTCATACTTGAGTTCGACGAGGTAGCGGACGGGCTAAAGAAAACCGGGTCTCTTGAGACGGATGAGATATCTCCAAGCCAGGAGGAGCGAGGCAGTCAGGCTCCGAGCGAGCCGCGGCATGAGCCAGCTTCGTCCGAGGCTAGATCCACTAGTGTTTTAGATCGAATCGGGAAGAAGCTAACTGAGCACGATCTAAGACTTAGATTGGAAAAGTCCAAAGCACGGAAGGAGGCATCAGAGAGGACTCCACCTAGAACAGAACGTAGGGATATGACTCCACCTAGAACAGAACAAAGGGAGAGGACTCCACCTAGAACAGAACGAAGGGAGAGGACTCCACCTAGAAGAGAACGAAGGGAGAGGACTCCACCTCGGACTCATAGAAGGGAGCGAAGGGAGAGGACCTCCTCTCACCATTCAAATGAAGAGAGGTCCGATGAAAGAATTGGAGACCTGAGGGTTGGGGATTTAAGGCGCCTACTGGTACAGATGGAAAATGAAAAGAGAGCACTACCCCCTGCTACGGCCCCATCTCCCTTCACTCCGGCAATAAGAATGTCTCCTCTGCCCCCGGCCTTTAGAAGCAACCTCGAACTTGCCTTCAATGGAGATGCGGATCTAGTTGAGTACCTGGCCCGTTTCAATACCGAGATGGAGGTCTACCAGGTTCCTGATCTAACTCGTTGTCGATTATTCGCTGCCTTGTTAAGGGGAAGTGCCCAACAGTGGTTTACTGAGCTAGGACCAGCTAGCATTAGCACGTGGAGACAGTTGGGAGATCTATTCTTAAGGCAATTTCAGTCCACTCTTCACTGTGCCCCCCCGGTGGCCACCCTTGCAAACATTAAGCAGGGAGAGGTAGAGTCCCTGCAAGATTATTTCATGCGATTTAATGCTGAAGTCCCTAGAGTTCGAGGAGCAACAGAAGAAGCCCAAAATAATTTCCTAATCGCTGGGTTGAGAGAGGGCTCTAAATTCTGGAAGACTCTACATGCTAGGGAGCCAGAAACTTTGGCTGAATTTTATGAACAGGCGGAGCCTCACAAGCGGGTAGAGAAATCCATGAGGGATCTAAGAAGCAGTGGCCGAAGGATGGAGAAGAGAGGGAATTCTCTAGCCCCGAAGAAAGGAGAAAGACTTTTAAAAGGAGCCCCAGCCCAAAGAAGTTCAACATGGCCAAGGAAAATGTCAATAAAGAGACTGGAAGGCCTTACACAACCAAATGGCAGAATCATACCCCCTTGGTCGCCTCCATTGATCATATATACGCCACTTATGCTGGGAAGGGGGTATTCAAGAAAGCCACCCCTCTGACGGGATATAGTAAAAGGGACACCTCTAAATACTGTGCTTACCATGAATCCACAGGACATCACACAGCCGATTGTCGACAGTTGAAGGATGAGATTGAGAGTCTGATTCGACAGGGAAAGCTAACAGAATGGGTCGTGAAGGAGGTAAGGAAACATAAGTCTGAATACCGACAGGTGCCCCCTCCACCCCCGATAGCAAAGGATGGTGACACAAAGAGGACTGCTAGGGCTGATAGCATTCACGTTATCATTGGAGGACCTCATGTGGGAGGAGATAGTAAGAAAGCCATGGAGAGATATTCTCGAAAGGCAAAAGACCGTCCTATAACCAATGTTCATCGTCTTGAACAAAGGCCTCCTTATCTGTTCACGAAAGAGAGAGATGAAATCATGTTTAGTGAAGAAGATGCCAAATGAGTACACCATCCTCATGTTGATGCTCTTGTGGTAAGGATAAAAATCGGGTCTACTAATGTATATCGGGTGCTGGTGGACAATGGGAGCGCTGTGAATATCTTGACCTACGACACTTACAAAAGGCTGGGATTCCTAGACAGAGAGTTGGCCTCAAGCGAAAACCAGCTCTACGGGTTCACTGGGGCTTCAGTAGGAATTCGTGGAACAATCCAGCTACCGGTCAGTTTAGGAGACAACCCCCACGTGGCCACACAAATTGTCACTTTCACTGTGGTGGACCAGCCGTGTGCTTATAACGCCATCATTGGGAGACCAATCCTTAAGGAGATGAAGGTAGTTACCTCTGTCTATCACTTAACTATGAAATTTCCAACTCCCACAGGTGTTGGGCAAGTGAAGGGATTCCAATATGACTCAAGAGTATGCTACAACCAAGCCATGAAAGGAGCAGAGATGTTGGATGTTCTACGAGAGGTGGTAGACCTTAGAAAACAAGAGCATGTGGAAGATAGTGAAGAGAAGAAAAGGAAGCGTGTGGACACTCTCATGATGGATGTCTGTAACATGATATCTATAGAGGAACTCCCTGAAGACTACTTCGAAAATTTGGGAATTGAAGTGGAGCATAGGCCCGGAGCCTTAATGATGGAGCCCTCTCAACCCATAATGACATTGCAGGAAGGCATAGTGGAGGAGGCTAGCGACGATGAGGAGAGCCCAGAACAGGTAGCTGCCAGATTGAATAAAGGAAAGTGGGTGAAGAAAGAGACCTCAATTCTGATAAACTTGCCAACTGGAGTCTCCCGAGAGGTCACTATTACAACAGCGGGAAACATCCAGCAAGAAACACCAGAGTTGTCCATCAGCAATGGGGATCATCTTAGTGTTACTGAAGTAGGAGAGCCTAGCATGGATAGAAGCTTGGATGTTGATTTGGACCCACGAATGCCTCCCCTACCAGACGGAGCTAGAACATTCGAGGATATCATTCCTATCTTAGTGGACCCAAACGACTCGGCTAAAGTCTTGAGGATTGGAGCAAACCTTGGCCCTGAAATGAGAAACAACCTCATCTCATTCCTTAAGGAGAACCTGGATGTGTTTGAATGGTCTCACACTGACATGATAGGGATCGACCCAGAAGTGATGTGCCATAGGCTGAACTTAGATCCTAGCAAGAAGGGAACAAGACAGAAGAGAAGACCTATTAGTGGAGAGAGAGCGGAGGCCCTTCGAGAAGAAGTGGACAGATTAATGGAAGTCGGGCTCATCAAGGAGTCATTCTACCTGACTTGGTTCGCTAATCCTGTGTTGGTGAAGAAGCCAAATGGGAAGTGGAGAACCTGCGTTGACTTCACCGACTTGAACAAAGCTTGTCCAAAAGATAGCTTCCCGCTTCCTCGTATCGATCAGCTTGTAGATAACACTGCAGGACACGCATTGTTAAGCTTCATGGACGCCTACTCAGGCTATAACCAAATTCCTATGTATGGACCAGATTAAGAACACACTTCGTTCATCACTGATCGAGGCCTATACTGTTATATTGGGATGCCTTTCGGGTTAGTTAATGCGGGAGCAACTTATCAGCGATTGGTGAATAAGATGTTTAAAGATCATATCGGGAAAACAATGGAAGTGTATGTTGATGACATGCTTGTAAAATCAAAGGAGGCCAAGGACCACATCCATCATTTGACAGAAATGTTCACTATCTTACGCATCTATAGAATGAAGCTCAACCCAAAAAAATGTGTGTTTGGGGTAGAGTCGGGAAAATTCCTGGGGTTTATTGTCAACCATCGAGGGATTGAAGCTAACCCGACCAAGATCAAGGCTCTAATGGAGATGAGGTCACCTCGCAGGGTGAGGGATGTGCAGAGTCTCACAGGAAGAATTGCGGCGTTGAACAGATTTGTCTCAAAGTCTTCTGACAAGTGCCAAGAGTTCTTTAAGGCTATTAAGAAAGGTGGGCAAGAATTTTCAATGGACAGAGGAATGTGAAGAGGCCTTCCAAAATATCAAGAGACATTTGAGCACACCACCTCTATTGTCTAACCCGCAGCAAGGGGATGTACTGGTACT
Source organism: Heracleum sosnowskyi (assembly GCA_030848705.1). Taxonomy (NCBI): domain Eukaryota; kingdom Viridiplantae; phylum Streptophyta; class Magnoliopsida; order Apiales; family Apiaceae; genus Heracleum; species Heracleum sosnowskyi. The sequence continues at coordinate 204,144 of JAUIZM010000017.1, read as the reverse complement.
TTATTTGGCTGTATCGGAGTATGCGGTAAGTGCGGTGCTAATTCGAGAGGAAGGCGGAGTTCAACTCCCGGTTTATTATGTGAGCAAAAGGCTGGTGGGCGCAGAAACTCGATACTTGAACATGGAAAAACTGGTGTATGCCCTGATCCTCGCTTCACGGAAGCTCCGTCCTTATTTTCAGGCTCATAAAGTTGAGGTGAGGACGGCTTATCCACTTAGACAAGTGTTGCATAAACCAGAAACTTCAGGAAGAATGTTGAAGTGGGCTGTAGAGCTGGGACAATTCGATGTGGAATATAAGCCTCGGGTTGCGGTTAAAGGACAAGCCCTAGCAGACTTTATGTTAGAGTTCTCACCACAAACAGAAGAGGACTCTAGGGCGTTGGAAATTTTTTCAAAAATACCAGCAGAGGAAAATCAGAATAGTGCCCCATGATGGAGCTTGTATATGGATGGGGCGTCCAATGGAGATGGAGCTGGAGCCGGATTTGAGTTAGTAAGCCCAGAAGGATGTAGAGTAAAGAGGGCTGTTCACCTCACTTTTTATGCAACAAACAATGATGCTGAGTATGAGGCCTTGATCAACGGATTCAAGTTGGCATTGGAACTAAAGGTGGAAAACCTTAACGCTTTTAGCGATTCCATGATCGTGGTATACCAGATAAATGGGGGGTATCAAGCACGGGGGCCTAGAAAGGAGCTGTATTTGCGTTGTGCGGAAAGGTTGATCAAGTCATTTAATGAGGTGAACTTGGAGCTCATCCCTCGGGGCCAGAACGAAACGGCAGACGAACTTGCAAAGTTCGGTTCACGTCGTGAGACCACTCTGTTAGGGTCAACACCCTTGGAAATACAGAGGAGGCCTAGCGTGCCAGAGGTAGAGCTTATGGTGGTGGAAGATGGGGCAACATGGATGTCCCCACTCTTGGGTTATATCAAAAATGGTGCCTTACCAGATGACAAGAATGAAGCACGACGGGTGCGGTATATGGCTGCTAGGTATGCAATATATGATGGAGACTTGTATAGGAGAGGCTTCAATGTGCCCCTACTCAAGTGTGTTGATGGAGACGAGTGCAATTATATACTAAGGGAAGTTCATGAAGGTATCTGTGGTAATCACTCGGGGGGTAGCTCATTGGCACAAAAGATACTTCGTCAAAGATATTACTGGCCAACTCTCAAAAAAGATGCTTTCGAGTTTGCTAGAGCTTGTGACAAGTGCCAAAGGTATGCAAATTTTCACAACAGCCCGGTGGCACCATTGACCTCCCTCATGAGCCCTTGGCCCTTTGCCATGTGGGGGATTGATTTGATCGGAGAACTGCCTAAGGCTAAAGGTAGTGTGAAGTATGCTGTGGTCGCGGTGGATTATTTCACTAAGTGGGCAGAGGTTGAGCCCTTAGCCACAATAACCGCAAAGAAGCTCATTGACTTTGTGTATCGGGCTATTGTTTGTCGATTTGGAATACCCTACAAGTTGATCTCGGACAATGGTAAACAGTTTGACAGTAAGGAGATGAGAGAATTTTGTGATCGATTGGGGATTCTGAAGAGTTTCAGTGCAGTGAGCCATCCACAGACAAATGGTCAGACTGAGGCAATCAACAAAATTCTCAAGCACACACTGAAGGCAAAGCTAGAGGATGCTAAGGGAAATTGGCCGGAGGAACTTCCACAAGTCTTATGGTCTTACAATACCACTCCCCGAACCACAACGGGTGAGACCCCTTTCTCCTTGGTGTATGGATGTGAGGCTATGGTCCCGGTAGAGGTGGGAGCTGGATCTTTTAGGAGAACTCATTGTGACCCAGAGAATAGTGAGAAGAATCATCGTCTTTACTTGGACATGATTGAAGAAATACGGGTTGACTCCCAAGCAAGGTTGCTGGCATATCACCAGAGAACTGCCAGGCATTATAACCGCAAGGTGAGAGCCCGACCTTTCCGGGTAGGGGATTTGGTTCTCCGTCGAGTCATGCCTAACACTAAGGTGGTTAATCATGGGGTGTTTGGTGCAAATTGGGAAGGCCCATACCAGATTAAATCAGTCTTATGGGAAGGAACCTATCATCTCAATGATATACGGGGCAAGCTTATACCAAGGGCTTGGAATGCCGAGCACTTGAGGAGATATTATCAGTAGTTTCTATCTATTTAAGACTTAGCATGCATTGATATTTATCCTAAGTCTCGGGGGGTAGTGTCATATAGGCACCTCCCCTTGGCATACGATGTAATAAGGCTAAGTCTGTTATATCCTATTATCTAAGAATATTGGAGTTTTATTACATAAATAAAGTTAAGACTTATTATGTGTTGTCATGCATTAAGTAATTTTACTTTCTTTTTTATTTAGCATTTATGTTTTCAGAAGTACATTAGATTGGGCAGCGACCCATCAATTATGAAAAAAGAACTTGTGTGAGGCGAGCCCTATCTAGAAACGAGCTCAGGAAAGTTGGAAAACAAAATTATTTTTTACTCAAACTTTGTGCGAGGTGGAACTTTGTGCGAGTTGAAAACTCTATGCGAGTTGGAACTCTGTGTGAGTTGAAACTCTGTGCGAAGAGGAACCTTGTGCGAGGAGGAACTAGGGGTATAATAATCCCATGCGAGGTGAACCTGATGGAAGTTGTGCATTCAAAACAATTATTATGTAAAGACATAAAACAGGAAAATATTCAAAATTATGGGCGAGCACAAAAAACTTGATAAAAGAAGAAAGTTGCAAGTGCTACCGGTTCGAAGACCATTCAATGTTTACAGATTGCAAGGCAAACGGGGTGCCCGCATCCCCAAAAGAAAATAATTGAAATAAACTTAAGTTTGAGGAGTCTCCTCATGGATAGGCTGAGATTCCAGTTCGGGCTGAGATTCATCTGCGATGCGAGCCCTCTCTGCAGCCTCCTCCTCCATTTCCTTGTGAAGCTTCTCGGCATAGTTGACAGTAGCAGCACCTAAAGGGCTCCAATCGAACTCAGGGACCTTCGCCATGAAGCCCTTCATAAAGTTCTTGGATCCCAGGGCCTTTGCATCCCTGACCTCTTCAGCCCGACTCGCTTCTAACATTAAGACTTTGGCCTCGAACTCAGCACATTGGGCAGCCAACTTTGACTCGAGCTCGGCAACTTGGGATTTTAGAAGATCATTTTGAGAGGTGGCTTCAGCCAGAACCATGGAATGTTCCCCCTTCATCTTTTCCACAAGTGCTTTGGATTCACGAAGATCCTTCTCAAGACTTGTGGTCGCATCGAGGATGCTTTGCTTCGACTCCTCAACCAGTGCCACATTAGCCTTCCTCGCCTCGTCTAGCTTGCTCTTAAGGATTCTGTTGTCCTTATCTAGACGGGCAGAAGCCTGATCCATAGAGCGAAGCTCCCTGTGTCTGTTGATTTGCCTTATGAACACCTCAGTTGTGGCCTTGGTGAGGGCATCATTATTTGCCTCAAACGAGCTCGAGGTCCATGCCCTTAAGTCACTCTCAGAAACGTGTGGGGCTCCAAGTCGAACCAAAGTACTGGCCACAACGTTTCCTTGAGGATTTGGGGGGAGATCCTTACGAGCCCGCTTCGCAACATCAAGTTCAGGAGCGGAGTCCTTGGACTGCTTGGTCTTTCTTTTGAGAGGAGAGGCCCCCCCCAGTAGCCAAATATTCCGTGAGAGTTGTTTTTTGGGGAGGGATCTCTTTTGTACGAATAACTTTATTCGAGCCCACAGCTTGCGAGCCGGTTTGGCTGGCAGAAGGAACGGTGCGAGCCTGAACCTCTGACTCGTCTAGAAATGGAGGAGGAGAAATCGCCATTTCTGAAATAAAACGAAGACAAAAGGGTTAGTCAATACACATGCTGAATAAAAGAATAAGAATAAAGGTGCCAAAGTAAAGTAACGATGCGAGCTGAGGGCTCGCATTGAATGAAACTTACCTTTTCTTTTTCTCCTAGACTTCTTGCTAGGGGTCAACCTAGTCCCTTCTTTCAAAAAGCCATACTCGACAAGGTTGGCAGTTGTGATTAGTTTCTTAATATTCCGTTCTGAGACGGGGATTTTTAGGAGATTATCAGCATTAATCTTCTCTTGGCCTTGCAAAGGTGTTCTCACGGGAGGTTCTGAGTGAATAGAATGAAACTATAAGAACGATGCGAGCTCAAAGAGCGGTGCGAGGTGATAATGAAACGATGCGATCTCAAATGAAATACTTACCAGGATCGTAGTAAAAATGAGTTTGGACTCGGGGAACTTCATGAACATAGAAGAAATGATCCTTCCATTTGCCTGAGTTGCTTGGGCCCCCGAAGATTAACTTTTTCTTATTGTAGTAAGGCCATACCGAAAGGTAGAAGTAGCCGAACTCGGCTGAATGTTTTAAATTCAAAAAATATCCTAGTTGTCTAGCGGTGAGAGTTGGATAACCTTGTTTTTTTATAAAGAATGTATAAAGCTATGGCAGACCTGTAACCGTTGGGATTGATTTGCAACGGTGCGAGCCCATAATACTCCAGGATTTCTTGAATGAAGGGATGGAGGGGTGCAGTAATACCCAGCTTTAACAGAAATGTTGAAAGAACCATGCGAGGAGCTCGTCCTCCATTCTCTGGATGATTAAATTGATAGCATCTCATATGCGGTGCGGGGAGGATTATACGACCCTCTTGCCTGAACTGCTCCACGAGGTCGCGTAAAGACTCCTCGGTCAACGAAGTGGACATATCTCGACAAGCTAGAATCTTCCCATCCTCATGAAAGGAAGATGAGCTCTCATCGCCATCTGGAATTACTCGTTTCTTAAGGAAAACCACTCCTTCAAGCTCGGGCTGTTGGATAGGTTTATAGGGAACAGGAGACGGTTCAGGGACATAAGCATAATTACAGAAGTCCACCTCTTTGGATACATCTGCTATCTCTTCGCTGGCAGGGCTGTCGTATGACCAATGTGAACTAGTATCCTCGCCATCATCCTATTCAAATTCATCTTGAGGCGATGCGATGCGAGCCACAGCTTTTCCTTTGTGTTTTGCATAGAAAGCGCTCCCCAGAGAACTATCTGTGGATGATTCTGAAATTTCAATAGGAAGGTGGGCGACAGCTGGTGCGAGGCGAAGCCTTGCCTCTCTTTCTTGACGCAGCTGATTTATAAGGGCATTAGCCTCCTCTTCGCTCATGGGTGATAATGGACGATTAAAAAGCTCATCAAGATCAAGCGAGCTGGAGACATTTGGTCATGTTTTCTTGTTTCTCCATAAATAAAGATTTTTCTCCCTAGTGTAGTTTTCTGGAGCGGAGTTGGGATCGAGTTGAAGTCCTAACGAACTGGAACCGCTAGCTCGTATCGCACTTTCTACCCTTGCGATGTTGGCAGCCCCTTCAGGAGTAATGGCTGAGTTGGGAGAGATGGGCTGGCTTAAGCGACCCGAAATGGACGTCAACTCACGTTGGAATTCCTTGGAACCTCTAAGCTCGGGAGGATATTGATTCAAAGGAGATGGGGTGGCAGAAGAACGAGCTGGGCTCGGGGTGTTATTAAGCGAACCGGGAGATGGAGATGGGGTCGCACTCGACATCAGAAAAAGATGGTGAAAATTAGTGTGTGCCCCTAAAATAAGAAAGAGAAGGAAAAAGATAATGAAAAATCCTAAGTGTTTTCGCCTCGCACGGATAATTAACGCTACTGAGTTCGATGCGAACACAGATCTTGTCTTCGTATTTGAACCAAGGTTCAGCTCGAACCATGGTTTGAGCTCGCCTCGATGAGGGAACTCAATTAACAACTTGTTCAGTTCGAACAGATAATATATAGAAACATAAAAAATACATATGAAAGAAGGTTTTTGAGATTGAAATGCTTACTTTGTGAAGAATTAGAGGATGAACTTGAAGAACTTGATGAAGATGCGGACGAACGCCGGGAAGTTATAATAATTCTCGCCGTGTTTGATCCTTGAGCAAAATTGGACAGAGTCTCGTTACTGTTTCTGATAGAATGAATTTGTGAAAGGAAATTTTGAGGTATTTATAGAGGGTAGGAGAGAGAATATAAGGGACACGTGTCCGAATATGAATGGATGGCACGTCTTTTTATGAATAGCTGTAAGACGATTGGGTGAACACGCGTCTAACAGAAGTAAGCGAATTGGAAACAATGCGAGCTGGGAATTGGGCTCGCATCGTATTCATTGGAAACAAATAAAAATTCCTTATTTGAAATTTCTAAGGAATTTTGGGGGGTAGTTGTTATACTGGATTTTTGGTGATGGACCCTAGACATGTCCCTAAGTGATTTGGGCCTAGGGAATGAATTATATTTTGGAAAGATTGATGTAGGCTGAAATTAGGGCTCGCACCGTGAGCTATGTTGAGCCCAAAATCCTTCCAAGTATGATGGGCTCGCTTCGTTAACGAATGGTGAGCACATGTCCTTATGAGTCCCCACCTTAACGAGGGCTCGCATCATAATCGGGCTCGCTTCGCTAAAATGAATGTTGGGCTCTCTTCCTTATGAGTTCACTTTGGTGGGCTCACGTCTTTATTTATGAACCCTTGCCATAAACTTATGGGCTCTCACCATTATGAAGTAATGGGCTCGTGTTACTTATCAGAAATAAGAATAATTGAACATAGGTGAGCTCGCACCACTTAAACTACGAAAGGATAATTTTCATATGATTTGTGCGATGCGAGCTTGGCCAGCTCGCATTGTGGGTGAAGTCCAAAATATGGAAATTCCTGTCTATGGAATGAGTAAAACTTGGTTGACACGGGACATACCTGCAATCATGGGAAGAAATGCGGAGATGCCGCGAGATTGTAGGAAAACGTGTGAATCCTTGCTCTATTTATGGGAACATAAGGTGGATTGATAATCCTTGAGCTGTTTATGGGAACATAAGGTGGATTGATAATCCTTGGACTATTTATGAGAATTTGAGGTGGAATGATAATCCTTGAGCTGTTTATGGGAACATAAATCTTGACTATTTTATGGGCTTGGACTGAATGGGCTTGTCCAATAACTTGTTTTCCAAGAACTACGTGAGGCTTGATCCCTATATAAAGGAGTACGTAGGCACCTTGTATGATACACAATTGACACTCGGCAAGAGTAAGAGAAAAAACCCATTCTCTATTTAATTTCTGAGGAATCATCATACAAGTCCAGCCACAACTTTCCATAAACCTCCAACACACTGTTGTACGAAATTCTCCTTACAACATATAGCTAGAATATGTGGAGTCCCCATTTTCCTTCTCTAAGTTGCAATCTCTAATTTTTTTTTTCTGTTCTTTTAGTACTTGCAAGTTGCTATACATTTACATTCTTAAACTCTGATTTGAACCAGATTTATAGCCAAGATCTGATTGACCAGAAATAAAGAATATTTCCCAAATTTCCATCTACGTATTATTCCAAGTAAGTGGATTAATATAGTTAAGCAATTGTCAAGCAAAACATGTAAAATGTGTACTAATAAATTCACTTGATAAACAAATCTATGTAGGTACATTCCCTAACTTCTGGAAAAATAGCTTGGCGTCAACTATCACGCCCAAAAATCTAAACAGCTATTCCTAAAAAAATAATGGGTTGTTTGGTTTATAAGGTGGTATGAGGTTGAAATCAATAATCGGATTAATGTGGTATGAGGTTGAGGTTGAGGTAAGTGCTAGAATGAATATATTTTATTTATGATATTTTTAATTTACTAATTTAATTAATTTAAAATATTAATTTAATTATATTTTTAAATATATTTTAAAGTTATTGATTTATTTTTGTATTAAAATTTACATTTAACTGTTTAAAAAGATGTGAAAATAATAGAAAGAGCATGATATTCATACCCCTCCCTCATACCCACCTCCCCTAAGATGGGTTGGAATGAACGAAACTCATACCTATGTAGAAAAATTCGAACCAAACAACCCCTTCACACTGTGCCAAAGTAAAATTTTGCGAACTTCTTAGAATTTATGCAACTTTATTTGACTTTTTATGCACAATTCAATGTGTTTTGAATATATAATTAAAATAATTATTTTAAATTTTTTCTTTTTTTGAACTAACATATATATATATATGTTAAATTTTAATTTAGGAAAAGAAAATCTAAAAAATATTAATTTTAACTATATTTTCAAAGCTCTTTAAAATATGTGAAAAAAATCAAATGTGTTATATAATGGACTAGAGGGAATAACAAAAACATTTTTTTAGTTAAAACACAACCGTAACAAAGTAACAAAATATCGAATTTTGGATCTCATATGAATTAATAATATTTTTTATTTATAATAATTTTAAACAATAATGAAGTTATTATTTTTAATATAACCGATCATTCAGCAAATTTTATCCTTCCATATCTCTTGAATCATTTATACATGCTAGCCATCTTGCCGATCTTTCTGGAGATCTGGACCTGGAAGAAACGAAACGACGCCCCATAAAATGATGGGAAGAAAACAAGTTACAGAATAGACAACGTACTGTACAAGGCATATACCATCGTTGCACAATCTAATTAAACGATATTTAAATTCCTTTGTTTTTATTATAATGTGGTTACAAATCTTCAGACAACAGACGCCAGGCGGGCAGCTAACAAACTTTCTTTCATCAGCCCACCTAAATCATTGAAGGATCATACGGAGTAATATGTTTGTCACGTCATTGTAGAGTGCGGAGTTAAAATAGTGTACACATCTTCTTAAGTGAACCTGTAATCTGTAACTCTATGCATTGAGCATCCCTCTCTCAGCAGGAGGAAAGGAGGCCTCGACGGAGATGATAGATGGGAACTCCTACTCTCACGAGATCACCGGAGTACTATAGCACAAGATTGCCAAATATAGAATCCAACCTCATATATTTAATAAAATTTCATTCTAATACAACTCATATTAGACAATTTACCTAAGCCATATTCGAGTCGTTCTCATCCAAATTCAAGTATACCAAGAAGAAATTCCAAAATGTTTGAATCGAGTTTGAACACATTTTATCCAGTGAATTGAGGCAGTTGGGTCCAAATTGTAGTTCTAATCACCGGCTTTGTAATGTTATAATACCAAGCTACCATAAAATGAATTAGAAGAAGAACATTCAAACAACCGATAGAATCTTAGAAACATTCAACTTCTAAGCTACTTAAAAGAGCCATGTTATGTCTTACTGTTTTCCCAAAAAAAAAAAAGGGGTGTGAAAGGATCAGAAAACAGTGTTACATTAATTTCAAACATTCCATAAAATTGCTCAAGTTTTTGTTAGAAGTGCCATCTCTTGAAACACTATACTCAACTTTCTCTTTAAGATTCAAGGCCCTTGCTTTGAAGTTGTTGTCCCCAAGCAGTTGCTCTACCTTGTTCTTGATTTCACCTTTACTGACGATGCCATTTTCATTTTTGTCACATTTCAATCCGACCTTCCAAACATCACATATATATGTCTGATTAAAGAGTTGATCTGCAAAGTAAGGCCAGCACAAGAAAGGAACTCCACTGCTTACACCTTCAGAGGTAGAATTCCATCCACAATGACTTACGAAGCATGCAATTGAAGGATGACGTACAACTTTCACTTGAGGTGTCCAGCTCACCATTTTCCCACGACTGCCTATTCGCTCTTTAAATCCTTCGGGGTAAATGTCATTTGTGTTATCGGTCATATCAGGACGCACAACCCACAAGAATGGCCTGTTGGTCAATTCAAGGCCTAGAGCCAGTTCCTGGAATTGTGTTTGATCAAAAATTGTGAAGCTCCCATATGCTACGTAGATGACCGAGCAAGCAGGCTGCTGATCAAGCCATGACAGGCAAGCTGAGTCTTCTGGCCAAAATCTGCCTGGTTTATCCCCAAGCTTGTTGCTTGCTGAAAGTGGACCTATTGGCAACAGTTCTGGAAATAATGAGAATACTGCTGGCTCCAGCTCAATAGCAGAATTGCACAATATCCATTTTGCCAGTTTCACATATTTGTTGCAATTGATACAAATTTCAAACATAATCTTATTTGTAGCTGAGTCACCAAAACATGCCCATGCAAATGTTGTAGTGTCCATGGCAGGCATTGTGGGCGATAGATGAAATATCTGGTTCTTTGTGATGGTTCCTGAAATATAAAGTGATCAGATTTAAGGAATTTGAATATAGCTAGCTAGATTTATAAGTTAATTGTAATTAAGGTCAACCCTCAACTAATTAGGTAAATGTTTCTAATAGCATGAGCCTGTGTAAATAACAAATAAAATTAGCAAATTAAGAAAAAGGCACATAACAAATAGCTGGCCTGAGGTCTAACCATCACTTTCTATGATTCCATTTTCAAGCATCTTCGGAATACTCAAATTTATGGCCAATATTGTAGCAGCTGCAGGGAAGAAGATTACTGGAATTAGGCTGAACTTTACTGCAATTTCGAGTGCCCATCCGACACCTGAATCAGCAATAACACATGATATACTGTCATCATCCACCGCTTTATTAACATTTTCAATGATCTCCTCTAGCTTTCCTGGAATGACTTGGAGCATAGATTCCGATAACTTTCCCAGGTCTGTCCTGTCCTCCCATGGTTCCAAACCATCTGGGACAGAAACCAGGCGTATCCCATCTCCAAAATCATCATTCTCCGATAATGCATTCACAACTCGGTTGTGATTGAAGTCGGTGTTAACAAACGTGACTTTGAAGCCATGTTTTGCAATTTTTTGTGCAAGCTCCATCAGAGGCATTACATGACCTTGTGCTGGATAAGGTATAGCTAATATGTGTGGAACGTTCATCTCCTTGCCGTTTGTTGAAGGATTCTTTTGCACTTCTAATCTTGAAGATGCGGTTTATAAATATGATCCATCTGTGGATTGGGACAAATAGCTATTACAAACTTGGGACCCATTGCTGTGAACCCCTGCATTCATCTGATCACTCACTGTCTTGGAGCATCTTCAATAGTTGAAGGGTTACAACTTTGTCACATAATCTAAATTATTGTTTTTTTATAGCTTCCTTCTTCCGTATCATTTTTGACATCCTTTTTTCGAAAAACATTTCAAAGATTGACACCATGGATGTCAACTTCACCTCAATCTATACTCTTTATTAATAATCAAAACAATGTGAAAATGACGCGCGGTACTAAAGTACCAAAGTACGAGAGTATCAAATTTGGTTACCAAAATACCAAATTTGATTATAACTTAACCGGGTTCGATTCCTCGCAACTACATAATTATACAAGATTTATTTACTTTAAATTCTTTTGTTTCATCCAGGGTCTTTAAATTCAATAGTTTCATCGAGCGTTAGATCAATCGTCTATAACTACATAATTAAATAGTTATTTATTTATTATATATTTTTATCATTCAATTCTCGAGAAATACATTTTTAAATAATACTTATTAATAATTTATTAATACTAATATTTTAATGTCGACTTATGCTCGGTCCGTGCTTGACACGGGTTATAAGCTAGTATGTATAATATAAATATATATTTTATTCATTCCACCAATGAAATTGTTACCCTATTTTATGGGATGTCAATTTTTGGTATCAAATTGGCACCCTATGTCACTTCACTTGACACACCATCGACATCCTAACAACTCCAATTGACACTAACAACTCCAATGGAGTGCTAACAATTAACAAGAGTGTCATGTCAGATCATGTTACATGACATTTACACACCGATATTTTTTGACACACTCCATTGTAGATGCTATTACTACAACCAAGCATTATTTAGTCTCGTTAGTAGTCCCATAAAATACACTACAAATGAAGTCGGCTATAATGACTGTTCAAGGATAAGAGCTACTGATGTCTGAAGTAAAACACCTATTACTTATGACATGGTTGACGCCGATGGCGAAACACTTGGTCCCTACGGATGTGGTCCACATCTACATTCCTGCTTCACTTCAAATAGTTTGTTTTTTTTCTTATAGTGATAATAAGGCATGAATGTGTGATGCACACATAGAAGTATATCTCTGTCTCTTTTTCTTATTTTGTTTATAGCGAAAAGGAATTTTTCATTGTACCTCGCTGCCAACGGTTCCATATTTGATGGTCATAATATTCCACCGATAATTACTCTTTCATAGCTAATGGTGTAGATGTGTAAATTTTCAATTTTAAAAATGGAACAACAGTCACACAAACAGGTGAAGAACAGAATTCATTACATGGATAATAAACAAAGCAAGTTCTTTATAATACATGCGGATCGAGTTGCAAACAACGAAAACACGAATTTATGTGACAAAGTACTCTGCATTACTTCAACCGTTCAATAAAACTAGCTTTATAGCCACGAACATACTTTAGACTCACATGTTACTAAAGTATGCACATATTGTATTGTAAGATTCACTTTTTTTCATTTTGTACATGGACTTGTGGTGCTAATGAATAACGTTAGTTAGTGATATAACTTGAAAACGTTTTAAAGTTTTGAATTCTACTGTTGATGTCACTAAAATCCAGTTAGTAATAAAAGACAAGTTTATGCAGTTTAAATACTGTTATTAAAATTATGTTTTTAGTATGCTATAGATACGAATATATTTATTATTCTTTTTTCAAAATATATTGTACACCTAAACCTTAAATGTGCGCTAAATCAATTATATGATAGTTAATATTGACATCTTGTGAACTTAACGATCCCCTAATTTGTTGAAGTGTTATGCTTATATATATAAAAATTTGATAATTGTAGTCTCTATCCGAGTTTAAGCTTAATAGCAGATATATTGAATTCGATAATTGTACAATTATGGATATGCTTTATTTTATAAAACTATTACTTATATATCTCAAAAAAATGGTAAATTGATTCATGATAAGTTACTCGCTTTACCTTACAATTGCCACTTGACACAAATAATTTAACATTTAATACTTTTAATATTTTATCATAAATATTCGAAAATTTTAAACCGATATTAGTTTATATTTGATTTAGTCATACGATGACAACCTCAACTTTCTTGTAAAAATCTTCTACAATTTTTTTTAATAGTATACAAAGAGAAAAATCTTTTCAAGTTTTCAGGTTGTATACTTTGGTTCAATACTTTATATACTGTATACTGGTTTGTCAAGATCCAGTTAGCGATACATGACAAGTTTATGCAGATATTGTTTAAACATTGCCATTAAAATTATGTTTTTAGTCCCACGTACGGGCATGCTCTAGATATGAACATATTTTTTTTCTTTCTTTCAAAATATATTGTATATCTAAACGTTAAAGGTGCGATAAATCAGTTATATGATAATTATTATTGGCATCAGTATTGTTAGGAAGTTAACGATCCCCTAATTTGTTAAAGTGTTATGCATATATATATATACTAGCTTATATCCCGTGCGACGCACGGTCTTCTTTAATATTTTCTTATTTTTTATTTAGATTTTAGTTATTATATATAATTTGATAAAATTCTAATATATATATACCAGATTTATAAATCTAACAATTTAATATCTAAATTTAATATATTCTTGACGTAATATGTAGTAGTATTTTAGATATTAAAATATAAAATATTTTAAAATAACAGATCTAATGATTCGTATTTTTTTACTCTTAAAAATCTAAAAAGGGACTCAAATGTAAATATCAAAATATGTGCTCGTGCAATATACCGAGTTTATTTGAATATACTATTACTTTTATTTTCATTAATTATCTCGTTTAAATTGAATGTTAAAAAATCATAATAGACATGAATTTCATAAGTTTAATATAATAATATTACCAATATATCTGTCTTTTGCCGTGTTATTTTTAATTTGAACATGAGTTGTTTCAGTTAAAAAATATAAAACAGGTAATATTCTTAAAAAGACAATTAGTTACTTATTCACAATTATATAAATTATATTACTTTTTTTTATATATGTCGTCTGCATTATTTTGAGAAAATTAGTTGTTTAAGTTAGAAAATATAAAAGAGGTAATGTGTTTTAGCTGAAAAGAATAAATAGTTATTTATTAATATTTATATAAAACAATATTACCATTGTATATTTTTTTTGCATGTATTATATTTAGAAGATAAGTTGTTTTAGTTAGAAAATATAAAATAAATAATGTGTTTTAGCTGTCGGTTATAAATATATAATAATATTACCATTTTATATATATGTTGCCCGTCTTATTTTTAGAAAATGATTTGTTTTAGTTAAATAGATATATGAAATATGTAATATGTTTTAGCTGAAAAAGGTAATTGGTTATTAATAAATTGGTTTCCATATATGTGTATTTAGAAGATGAGTTGTTTTATTTAAAAATATAAAAATAATTTGTTTTAGCTGAAAAAGGTAATCGTTTATAAATATATAATAATATTACCATATTATATATATGTTGCCCGTTTTATTTTTAGAAGATGAGTTGGTTTAGTTTAAAAATAATATAAAATAGGTAATGTACTGAAAAAGGTAATTGATTATTAATAAATTGGTTATAGATAGGCCCGTGAATCGGCCCAAATACTGACCGACCGACCGACCAAAACTTTTAATGTTTCGTCTTTAATAATATAGTATATATATATATATATATATATATATATATATATATATATATATATATATATAAATTTGATAATTGTAATTTCCATTCAAGTTTAAGCTTAATAACAAACATATTGAATTCGATAATTGTACAATTGTTGCCTGTTGGCATGCTTTATTTTAGAAAACTATTACTTTTATCTCTCAAAAATTGGTAAATTGATTCGTGATAAGTTACTCGCTTTACCTTACAATTGCCACTTGGCACAAATAATTTAACATTCAATACTTTTAATATTTTATCATAAATATTCGAAAATTTTAAACCGATGTTAGTTTATATTTGATTTAGTACGATGACAACCTCAACTTTTTTGTAAAAGCCTCTTGCAAAATTTTTTTTATTAGTATACAAAAAGAAAAATCTTTTCCAGTTTTCAAATTCAATACTTTATATACTGGTTTGGTAAGATCCAGTTAGTGATAAACGACAAATTTATGTAGATATTGTTTAAACACTGCCATTAGAATTATGTTTTTAGTCCTACGTACGGGCATGCTCTAGATACGAATATATTTTTTATTCCTTTTTTCAAAATATATCGTATATGTAAACGTTAAATGTGCGATAAATCAATTATATGATAGTTAATATTGACATTTGTTATGAAGTAAATGATCCCCTGCTTTGTTGAAGTGTTATGCTTATATATATAAACATTTGATAATTGTAATCTCCATCCGAGTTTAAACTTAATAGCAGACATATTGAATTCGATAATTGTATAATTGTGAATATACTTTATTTTAGAAAATTATTACTTATATCTCTCAAAAAGTCGGTAAATTGATTCTTGATACGTTACTCGCTTTACCTTACCATTACCACTTGACACAAATAATTTAATATTTTAAAATAAATATTCAAAAATTTTAAACAAATATTAGTTTATATTTGATTTAGTCGTACGATGACAACCTCAACTTTCTTCTAAAATTCTGCTACAAAAACATTTTGATCAACACTTTATAGACTAATAGTGTAGTTTTCGAAAATAATCAACATATAAATTTTATTTATTGAAGACGAAAATTTAAAAAATGGATCTGCAATTATAAGTTGTTAATGTCTAATAATGAAAAAAATTTAAATGTAAAATAATAGATAAAATTCGTTTTATACTTATTACATATGATAATATAATTAGAAAGGAGTAAATATGTTGATAGTTTTAAATTTTAACTTAAATATTAAAGAAAAATATAGCAAGTGATATTTGTTTAACATTAAAAAATTTCAATATTGTAGTAGTGGCAGATGTTAATATCGAATTTGTATTATAAAAATTAATAACCTATAACCCGTGCAAGACACGAGACTTAAAAAATAATAAACTAAAAAATTTAATGTGAATGGAAAATATTAAAATAAAAGTAAAAATTATTAAAAATTATAAAATGAATATTAATTGAAACATAAAAAAATATAAAAAAATACATATGGGGCTGAGGAAGATAAATGAGGTATTATTAATATTATTATATAATAAAATAATTAACTCATTATATATAATAAGCGTAAGGGACATCTTATCCAAAACTTTGGTTGGTCACTGTACTATCAAAAGTATACGATCCGTTGGATTATAAAACTATAAATATTCAAATCGATGAGGACCGTCGGATATAATATTAAAAATTGTATTTGATTAATAATAGGATAGTATTTAAATACTAAAAGGTGTATTTTGATAATTTAAACCTATTATAAATGGGTTTTCTATATTGAATAGAAATCTTTATGTAAAAATTCGTAATTATCTTTTCTCTTTATTTTATGGATAGTTCCAGTTAGATAATAATTATTAAACCATCATTAAATTAAAGATAATTTTGTAAGCTTCGCGTGAGCTGTAAAATCGTTAAAATCTGTTGTCTAAAACTCAAGATAGAGCCGAAGAGCCCAAACTGTAAAGTTATTATCTAAATTTTAATAAATATTTTTTTATTATTGTAGCACCAATTTAATTGTTTTTTCCTAATTCTTTTAAATTTATAAATTATTTGTTTATTTCAATAAAATATTAAAATCAATTTAAGAAAAAATTAAAATCGATCTGGTCCGTGTACGATCAGTATACGACCAAATTAATAATTATAGATCGACGAGAATTGTTAGATCTAATATTAAAAAGTGTATCTGATTAATAATAGAATTATATTTAAATACTAAAAAATGTATTTTGATAATTTAAAATTTTTCTATGTAAAAATTCTTAAATATCTTTTCTCTTGAATTTATGTATAGTTCCAGTTAGATAATAATTGTTAAACCAAATATCAAGATAACAATTCATATCGATTACAATGATACCCTACGTTATAAGAGACTTAGGAGAACTCATGTACATGAATAAATTTAAACATTTTTTTTTGAAGGAACATAACAATTCGATTAATCCAAATTATAATTATATTATTTTACATATAACAAACATAAAAGAATAATATCAAAATATTATTAAAATGTCGAGGGTTTCATATTCATAAACGATAATTTTGAATATAATACTTATATTAAAATGTGTATTTGATTAAATGTAGGATTATATTTAAATACTAAGAAGTGTGCTTTGATAATTTAAACCAATTATAAATTGGTTTTCTATATTGAATTGAATTCTTTGTGTAAAACTTCTTAACCATCTTTTCTTTTCAGTTTATTTTATGGGTATGTCAACTGGTCAAGTTAGATAATAATTATTAAACCATCATTAAAATTAAAGATAATTTTTTTAGTTTCGCATGAGTTGTAAAATCGTCAAAATTCAATTTCTAAAACTCATGATAGAACCCAAATATTAAAGTGAGTATCTAAATTTTAATAATTTTTTTTTATTATTGTAGCACCAATTTATTTATTTTTCCACTAATTCTTTTAAATATAGAAATTTTATGTTTCTTTCAATAAAGTATCAAAATTAATTAAGAACAAATTCAAATCGATTAAGAATATAATAATATGAGAATAAATTTTTATATAATCATAACATAATTTTTATTCTATTTCATAATTTTTAAGTAATAATGTATTTTAAAATTTTATTTACACCGTAAATAAAACCGAAACATTAAAAATAAAAGTAGTTAGTAAGATACTTATATCAGTATATACTTGATATCCTTATATATAATAATCATAATAGGGATCTTATTCCAAATTTTGGTCGTAGACAACCAAATAAGGACCAATAGATCTTAACTAGATAAATGGAAATCGTTAGATCAAATATTAAAAAAATTTATTTTATTAATAATAGGATTATATTTAAATTCTAAAAGGTGTATTTTGATAATTTAAACCAAATATACCAAATATAAATAAGTTTTCTATATTGAATAGAATTCTCCATGTAAAAAATTCTTTTCTCTTCCATGGACAATTCCACCTAGATAAAAATTGTTAAACCATCTTTTAATTAAAGATAATTTAGTTATCTTCATGTGGGGTGTAAAATCGTCAAAATCTGATTTTTAAAACACAAGATAAAGCCCAAATTAATAAAGTGAATATTTAAATTCTAATAATAATTATTATGTCATCATTATTTTAACACCAATTTAATTACTTTTTTCTAACTATTTTAATTTAAAAATCTATGTTCAAAAATTAAAATCAATCTAAGAAAAATTCAAATTAATAAAGAATATAATAATACGAGGATAAAATTTTATAAAATTGTGCATATTTTTAATCCTATTTTATTAAGTTTTATATCATAACTAATCAAATATTATTTATTATTAAATAATAAATTATACGTGATTTTGTTTTATAAGAACACATACCTAATTTCATTGTTAGCAGAACTATATTCATATTAAAAAAACCTTATTTTGAAATTTTAGACTCAGCTACAGAAGAGGCCAAACTTTTTAAACCTATATACATTGTAAATTATTAAATTCGAAACTTTAAAAGTTTGTTAATCAATTAGTATAGTACTTTTGTGAAAAATCGTACTTTACAAAAAAAATTATCAAATAACATATGTCTGCAAGAAAAAATGAAAAAATTCTTATTTTTCAAAAAAACCTATAAATTTTAATATGTTTTTGATAGATTCAAAACTTAGATCATTCTACATGATAATTTTTACTGTTATAACTAACGTTTTTCAACAATTTAATTTGCAAGATTCAACGATTATGGATTGAGTGATCAAACAAAGCGACCAAACTTAACTTATAAGGAAGCTTTCATTATTTAGTCTTTAATATAATAACATAGATATTTACCAGATATACTATAAAAAAATGAAATTTATACAGAATTTTGATCACGGTGTACTACTTTAAAAGAAGAACTATTACAAAAAAAAAAATTATATTTTAATTGATATTTTATTTTCTCAAAAGTTCAAAGTTCCTGCATCTTTAACATATTACAAAAAAGAGTATATTATATTTTAGCAATAAATATTTAAAAAAATTATAAATTAAAAAAATTAGAAATATTAAGAAAAATTAATGACGTTATCATGGTAGTTTGGTCCTAAATACCGCCAAAACATTCTCAACCGTTAGATCCAATACTTTTAAAAATACATGATCAAGATTATATCATATAAAAAGAAGTTATTATCTAAAAATGATATAAGTTAAAAGATATTATATTAGGATTGGATTTTCTAAAAAGTCAAAACATAAAAATAGTTGTAATTAAATAAGAAACTCATTTAATACCAAAATAATAAAAATCGTTTAATGTTAAATAGATAGGTGAAACCGTTAAATTTAACATTAAAAATTGTATTTGGTTAATAAATGGTATTCTAATAATCTAAACTACATATAAGTAGATTTCCTAAATCGAATAGAATTTTCAACATTAAATTTCGTCACTTTATTCTCTTTTTAGTTTTAGAATAGTTTTTAATTGAAAAAGAACTATTGAACCACAACTAAATTAAAGATTATTTTGAGAATTTCATGTGGACTATAAAATTGGCAAAATCTAATTTTTATAACTTAATATAAACAAATATTAAATTGAGCGTGTAAAATATAACAAATATCAAATTTTTAACTATAATTTTTTTGGCTAAATCTTTTTTAACAATAATTTAATCATGTAAATTAATAACTTTTAAATATTAAAATATTCATAAATAAATATAATTATAAATATTAAAAAAACAATCGTGTGTTGCATGAGTAATAAAAATATATTTATAAATAAAATTTAAGTAACCGTGCATTGCACGGGCTATAAGCTAGTATTAATAATAAGGACAGATAGAAAAACTAACATGTTTTAATTAAAAAAAGTAATTGCCCGTGATATTTTTAGAAGTGTTTTAATTATATTTATTAAAAAAATATGTTGACATGTTAAAATAAGTAAGTTTTTTTAATAAAGACAAATAGAAAAGCTAAAATGTTTTAATTAAAAAAAGTAACTGCTCGTAATATTTTTAGATGTGTTTGAATTATATTAATTGTATTTGTTAAAAAAATACGTTGACTTGTTAAAATAGGTAATTTTTTTTTAAATAATTAAAATTATTAAAAATAGGTTTTAAAATATATAAGTAAGGGTTGTACGTGATATTTTTGGAAAAGAGAAATTTTAATGATAACAAATAAAAAAGGTAATATATTTTAATTTAAAAGTAATTTTCCGTGATATTTTCGGAAAAGAAGTAGATTTTGTTAGAAAAAAATGTTGTAACTATAAAAGGCAATCAGCTAGTTACTATTTTATATTATTTTATTATTTATTAAATAGAGTATTAAAATATGTTTTCAAATAAATAAGTAAGGATTGCACCTCATATTTTTAGAAAATAGAGATTTTAGTGATAACAAATATAAAAGGTAATATGTTTTAATTTAAAAGTAATTGACGTGATATTTTTGAAAAAGGAGTAGATTTTTTTAGAATTTTTTTAAAATTATAAAAGACAATCAACTAGTTATTATTTTATATTATTTTATTATTTATTAAATAGAGTATTAAAATAGGTTTTAAAATAAATAAATAAATAAGGATTTCACCTCATATTTTTGGAAAACGGAGATGTTAGTGATAACAAATATAAAAGGTAATATGTTTTAATTTAAAGATAATTGCCGTGATATTTTTGGAAAATGAGTAGATTTTGTTAGAAAAAATATTTTAATTATAAAAGGCAATCATCTTACTATTTTTATATTTTTATATTATTTATTAAATAGAATAAAGTACCGAAAACCGACCGAAAACAAAAATCGAAAACCAAAACTTTCAATGTTTCAGCTTTAATAATATAGTATAGATTGGTACTACTCTCAAAAAATATTAAGAAACATAACAAGTGATTTTAGTGAATATGAGCTTAATAATTTTTAAGTTGTTATTCAAGTGTTGGGATGGTGTAGTGGATACATATGTACACATTTGTCGTCCTAGGTTCAATTCCCATAAAAAATGTCTGATTATATGTCTTATTAAAGAGTTGATCTGCAAAGTAAGGCCAGCACAAAAAAGGCACTCCATTGCTTACACCTTCACAGGTAGAATTCCATCCACAATGACTTAAGAAGCATGCAATTGAAGGATGACGTAGAACTTTCACTTGAGGTGTCCAGCTCACTATTTTCCCACGACTGCCAATTCGCTCTTTAAATCCTTTTGGGTAAAAATCTCCTGTGTCTTCGGTCATATCCGAACGCACAACCAACAAGAATGGCTTGTTGGTTAGTTCAAGGCCTAGAGCCAATTCTTGGAACTGTGTATTATCAAATACTGTGAAGCTCCCATACGCAACGTAGATGACTGAACAAGCAGGCTGCTGATCAAGCCATGACAGACAAGCTGAGTCTTCTGTCCAAAAGCTGCCTGGTTTATCTCCAAGCTTGTTGCTTGCTGAAAGTGGACCTATTGGCAACATTTCTGGAAATGATGTAAATGCTGCTGCCTCCAGCTCATAAGCAGAATTGCACAAAATCCATTTTGCCAGTTTTATATTTTTGTTGCCAATAACAAAAAGCTCATATATCATTTTCCTTGTGGCCAAGTCGCTAAAACAGGCCCATGCAAAAGTTTCAGTGTTCACGGGTGGCATTGTGATTTGTGGGTGATAGGTGGATGATCTGCTTCTTTGTGATGTTGCCTGAAATTAATATATAAACAATTTTAACAGGATAACAATAATAGCTACGTTCATATTTAGTTTAATCATAATTTCTGTTAACCTTTAAGTGAACTATTTGATCAATAACATAAGCGAATGCAAAGTAAAAATATAATCGGTAAAGTGACAAACAGCTGACACGAGGTCTAACCATCATTTTCTACGATTCCATTTTCAAGCAACTTTGGAAGACTTAAAAACACGGCCAACTGTGCAGCAGCTGCAGGGCAGAAAACTACTGGCCTTATGTTGAGATTATCTGCAACCTCGAGTGCCCATCCAACGCTCACATCAGCAATGACACATGAAATTTTGTCATCATCCTCCGCGTTATTAATATTTTCAATCAACTCCTGCAGCTTTCCTGGCATGAATCTGTGCACTGCTTCCGTTACCTTTGCGATGTCCATCCTGTCCTCCCATGGTTCCAATCCATTCGGGAGTGAAACCATGTGTATCCCGTCTTCAAAACCATCCTTATTTGACAATGCATTCACGATCTGGTTGTGAAGGAAGTCAGTGTTTACAAATGTAACTTTGAGACCACGCTTTGCAATTATCTGTGCAAGCTCCATCAGGGGCATTACATGACCTTGTGCTGGATAAGGCACAAGTAAAATATGCGGGATACTCATCTCTTAAAACAACTATTGTTGTAGGATTTCCTAACACTCTGG
This sequence comes from Heracleum sosnowskyi, assembly GCA_030848705.1. Classification (NCBI taxonomy): domain Eukaryota; kingdom Viridiplantae; phylum Streptophyta; class Magnoliopsida; order Apiales; family Apiaceae; genus Heracleum; species Heracleum sosnowskyi. The sequence goes on along the minus strand of JAUIZM010000017.1, from coordinate 181,757 downwards.
TCTTGAGGCTTGGGGAGTATCATTCTCTAGATAGTATATGGTAAGAGAACTAGGGGTAAGGACAACCTCTCCTCAGTATATTGTTGTGGAGCATCTTGGCCTGGCACTACGTGACCATGTGCAGTCCCTGTTAGAATCATGCACTAATTGTCCATTTCTGTCTGCCCGTCCTTCCTTTTTCAACCGGTAGTGCTAACTCTCTAGCTACCACAAAATTTTAAGTAGAAATGTAGAATCTAGAGATCAAATTTGGTGTGTTCTAATTCGGTCCGCGTTTGCATTTCTTTTTAAAAGCCAAATTTTAACGCCATCTTCCCCAATGTGGAGATGAAAACTTGAAAAAGTAATGTAAATTGTGTTTTGAGTAGAAGGATGGCATAGATGAGATGTCTCTGCACGCATTTGAATATAGAAAGACATGTACCCCGAATACATGTGAATCAACGTCCAATATTTAGCAGTCCTAATCTGAAGGATTTGATCTGTAATTCCAGTTTTTAATGCAGTGGTATGGGACGATCTACCCTCTGTAATTGGTAGTTGCAGTCTTTAGTGTTGTTCATTATTCACAGAGGTTAGTGCATTTAGTCATTAACTGTACAAAATCACGAGCTGTGTTTGTAATTTCAGTATAAGATGTTATTTACAAGTTCACTCCTGTAATTTTATACAAGCTCTACCTTTGCAGAAATAATCGAACAAGCGCGACAAGTCCTGACTACCCTTAGCTATGTGTGGCAGTGGCACTGAAAAACTAACGCAAACTTATTTTAAACAGAGAGGTTGTATTAATGCATATTTTTCATACATTCGATAAACTCAAGTCAGATTCTTGTTGGAGCAGCCATCTTGTGAAACACTATTCACAACCTTTTTCTTTTAAGGTTCAAGGCCCTTGCTTTAAAGTTGTTGTCCCCAAGCAGTTGCTCTACCTTTTTCTAGATTTCACCTTTACTGACGATGCCAGTTTCATCTTTGTCACATCTCAACCCAACCTTCCAAACATCACAGATATAAGTCTGATTTAAAAACTGGTCAGCAAAGTAAGGCCAGCACAAGAAAGGAACTCCATTGCTTACACCCTCAGAGGTAGAATTCCATCCACAATGACTTAAGAAGCAAGCAATCGAAGGATGACGTAGAACTTTCACTTGAGGTGTCCAGCTCACCATTTTCCCGCGACTGCGTATTCGCTCTTTAAATCCTTACGGGTAAACTTCTTTTGTTTTATCTGTCATATCTGGACGCACAACCCACAAGAACGGATTGTTGGTCATCTCGAGGCCTAAAGCCAGTTCTTGGAATTGTGTTTGATCAAAATTTGTGAAACTCCCATGCGCAACGTAGATAACTGAGCAAGCAGGCTGCTGATCAAACGATGACAGACAAGCCGAGTCTTCTGGCCAAAAGCTTCCTGGTTTATCTCCAAGCTTGTTGGTTGCTGAAAGTGGACCTATTGGCAATATTTCTGGAAATTATGTAATTGCTTCTGCCTCCAGCTCATAAGCAGAATTGCACAATACCCATTTTGCCAGTTTCAAATATTTGTTGCCAGTAACAAAAACCTCAAACATACTTTTCCTTGTAGCCAAGTCGCTGAAACAGGCCCATATAAATGTCTCAGTGCTTAGCTGCAATATCGAGGGCCCATCCAATACCTACATCAGCAATTAGACATGTGATTTTGTCATCACCCTCCGCGTAATTATTAATATTTTCAATCATCTCCTGCAGCTTTCCTGGCATGACTCTGTTTATTGCTGGCGTTAACTTTGCGAGGTCTTTCCTGTCCTCCCAAGGTTCCAACCCATCCGGGATTGTAACAAGATTTATCCCTTCTCCAAGATCATCGTTCTTTGACGAAGCATTCACAACCTGGTTGTGAACGAAGTCGGTGTTCACAAATGTCACTTTGAGGCCATGTTTTGCAATTTTCTGAGCAAGCTCCATCATGGGCATTACATGACCTTGTGCTGGATACGGTAGAGCTAGGATATGTGGCCGGGTTACTCATCTTTAAAAACACTATTAATGTTGTAGAATTTCCTAACAATTCTGGTCTTGAGGCTTGGGAAGGATACGTCTCTAGATTTATAGCAAGAGAACTAGGACTACTAAAGAGTAAAGACCCACCTGATCTCTCCTCAGCTATATTCATGCACTTCTGGTCTGAAGGTGATTGATAACCTTGTAACTTTTCTTTCACTCGATAGTGCTAAACTGCTAGCTCTCTAACCTTGTAATTTAATGGTGTGTTCTAATTCTGTCCAAGTTTGAATTTCTTTCTAAAAGCCAAATGTGAATGTCATTTTAACCTCATTTTAGCATCTCTCTTGTATCAGGTTAAATGGCGCCTAATACAATGAATAAAACGACATTCCATGCAATAAGGAAATAAGCTAGCTTTGCTGTTGCGAGTATAACTGTTGTACAACTGCTTCTCTACGTGTATAATAAGTCTGATTTACTTCAAATCATGCACATGACATAGAATTAGGGCAGGTACATCGTGAAGAAAATATTAAAAATTAAGTTTTGATTTAGAAAATAAAAATAATAATTTTGATTGCTATAGATGGTTAACAAAAAAATTCAGAAAATCGATAAAAAAATAAAATAAAATTGAGCCTAGTCTTTGGTAAAAGCTAGTTTATTAAAAGTTATTACAATCATTATGATAATTGAAATTTAATTCATATTATTAAGAATTTAATGTAAAAGGCAGGCATTTGAAAAATCCAATACAAATGAGGTATGCCGTGTTGCAGTTGCCGTTTAGTATTTGTTTCTTTGGTTTGGATGTGTTGGGACAAGCTATATAAGCATAAAAGAGCTGGTGGTATGGGTTTTAGGAATTTTCGTGATTTTAATATTGCCATGCTCGGAAAACAATTATGGAGGTTGGCTACAAATTCATAGAGTTTGGTCTCAAGGTTGTATAAAGCCAAATACTTCGTCAATACTGATGTGATTCATGCTGAACTAGGAAATAACCCTAGTTTTATCTGGCGTAGTCTATTGGCAGCCCAACAGCTGCTCAAGGATGGGGTTCGTTGGAGAGTGGGTAATGGTACAAGTATAAAAATATTGAATCAGCCTTGGTTGCCTTCTATGGATAACCCTTGTATTACTTCGTGCCCAGAACCCTTTCAAGGTCGAACGGTGGATTCTCTGTTATGCATTGATAAATTTGAATGGGACAAGGAAGTTATTTCAGATGTTCTAAATGAGAGGGATCAGGAACAGGTGCTTAAAATTCCATTAATTGCAGTAGATCAAGAGGATAAATTATTCTGGGGATTGGAGGAGTCTGGCAACTATTCTGTGAAATCGGCATACAACTTATTGCAGTCTCAGAAAGGTGATTGTGTTGCAGAAGAGAATGGTAAAATCTGGCGAACATTGTGGAATATTAAGGCCCCGCCAAAGTTCCTTAATCTAGTTTGGCGTGCATTGACAGGTATGTTACCTACTTTAACTCAGCTTCAGTTGAAGAAAGTGCAGGTGCAACCAATGTGCCCAACATGTCAGTTGGAGGAGGAATCTATTGTGCATATTCTGGTGCACTGTCGGTACGCTAGGCAGTGTTGGTCAGTGCTTTTACCAGGTTTGCAGATCAGGGAATGCTCTAACTTTTATTCATGGCTGTCTTCTATTTTTGACGAGATCGAGGAGAGCAAGTTGGCTGATATAGTTTCGTTATGCTGGTCCCTTTGGAGAACAAGGAATGATCTTATCTGGAATCAAAAGTACACAACGGCTTTCAGGACAGTTGCAACAGCAAGGCAGTATCTTGGCCAATGGAAAACCACCCAGAAAAGAAGTTTTGTGACTCCTCTTCAGCCACAAGTAAATGGAGATGGAGCAAGTGTCTGGGTTAAACCTCAACAGAACAAAATCAAGATATCGATTGATGCGGCTGTGTGTGAAGATCGCGGTGGAGTTGGCTTTGGGCTGGCGGCCAGAGATTCAGAAGGAGTTCTAGTGGAAGCCAAAGCTCTATTTCACCCTAGCCTGGTTTCGCCAATTGAGGCAGAAACGATGGCCTTCAAGGAGGCGTTGAGTTGGATGGAGAGAAGAGGTTGGTTTGATGCGGTGATTGAGTCTGATTGTCTAAGGATGGTGCAAGCGATCAGAAATGATGTGCCTATGAGATCTCATTTGGGATGGATTATTGAGGAGTGTCGTAATTGGTTACGTTCTCAAAACAACGTTGGTTTGTTTTTTGTTAAGCGATCTGCTAATATGGTTGCCCACCAGTTGGCGAAAGAATCATATATGCTGTCAGGTCGTAGTTTTGATAGGAATAGTATAACAGCCCGACTTTTCGGACTATTATTCTAAATACGAAACTTAAATAAAATACATTTCTTTATTTAATATATACAAAATTGCACAAAAGTCAAATGCAGCGGTCAAACTTAATAATCAAAAATATAAAATCGGAGACACAACTCCACAATTCAACAATAAAGTCTAACATATAAGCAATTTATTTCCATAAATCTTTAAACAAAATCACATAGCAGCAGGAAATTGCAAAAGTCCACAGTCTTATTCTTACTTAGCTTCCACAACGAATGAACCTGAAATGTTAGGAAATGGGTGAGCTAAAGAGCTCAGCAAGTAACAAATTGACTTACAAATATTCTCAAAAATCAGTGGGCGTTTTAATAAAACAGATTTCTCAAAACAATAATAATTTTTAAAAACCTTTACAAAAACAAATCCAGCCCAAAGTTTATATTTTCAAAACTAGAACAGAAACAGATTTAAAACAGAATTAAAACAGAAACGAAATTCTTATAAATAACCACAGTCTTGCTCTACGGCCACACTTTCCCAGTAGCCGGGATCTTATTCTTATTCTTATTCTTTCGCCACACTTTGCCAGTGACCGGCATCTAAAGTTCAATAATTACGCCCCCTTAATAGGTATCTAAAGTTGCACACTTGTGCGCCTACTAAGGGTATCTAAGGCTAGTTCCGGAACTATAGCGTAAATTACGAACGGGTTCGAAACGTAGAGACTGAGGGATTCAAAAGATTCTCGTATCTTATATCTTATACAGTTCGAAACAATATTCTTATATCTTATACGAAATTCAAAGCAGAATGAAAATATCTTTTCCGAAAATAAAAGTAAGTCAAAAAGTACTTACCTCAAAAGCGATCAAATACCGAAATCAATGCGAGCAAATCCTATAATTTTATTAAACCAGTCAAACTCAAATAATGTTCACACCATCTTAATATAACCAATGCGACGCTTACATATAACTTACTCAATGAAATTTCAAAAATCAGACACCAAAACATCTTGCAAAATAGACCAATATTAACAAACTCAATCCTGACCAGTTCTGCAAATTGACAAATTACTCTATGAAAATGACTTTATCTGAAAAAGTACAAAACACGAAAAATGTAGCCAATTCCGAGACCTTTCCAGAATGATAAGGCTCGTTAAAAACGGACAAGTAACGAACTGAAAACATAGACATTTGTGGACTGCATAACAGAATCAGCCCCTGATCAGGTTAGTATTTCAACGTTTAAGACATCTCAATCACAGAAATAGTCAGAGGAATGAAACACAACGTGCAGAGGTCGAAAAGAGCTTTCCAGAATGGTATCGCTCGTAATTTTTGGATAAATACTCAATTTACTATGAATTTTCAAAGTTAGACTTCTCAGTTTCAAAAACATACTGGCTGGTCAATAAATCCCAGAAAAACTCATATCTACAGACATAATTTCGGAAAACACAAAGAATCAAAGTTGTAGATAATTAAAATACCTTTTCACAGAGTCTAATATCATAAGAATCCAATTAATAACGAATCAGATACGAATTTTATAAGAATTCAGAATCCAAACATATAAATACGAAATTGGAGTAATCATACGACGACAATGGATATAACAAATAACTCAAGGATATACATCAATTTATACACATATACAAATACTCAAGACAATATACAAAGATCCTTAACATAATCAAAATAAATCAAATATCATACACGTGAAATAACACGAATAACAAGAGAATTAAAGAATCGTTACCTCTTTTTCTAAACTTGTTATGAATCTTCCTCTTTTCGCGTTCTTCTTCTCCTCCCTCTCTCTCTCTCTCTCTCTCTCTCTCTCTCTCTCTCTCTCTCTCTCTCTCTCTCTCTCTCTCTCTCTCTCTCTCTCTCTCTCTTCTCTCTCTCTCTCTCTCTCTCTCTAACGGCGTCTCTTTTCTTTACCGATGCTAGGGTTTTCATCTTTTTTTTAACACGCTCGTATCTAGATATGTATAGGTCAATTTTAATTAAATTGGGCCAACTAAAACTTTAAACTAAAGACCAACAAAATTAAATTAGCAAGACTCATTAATTCTATATTTTTATTCTAAAATCAAATTATATAATTATCGTAAATTTTAATCCACTTCTAATTCTAATTTCTAGCAAATTTTAATCTATTAAAATTACAAAAAAAATCCGGGATATTACAAATAGTATTCCTACTTCGATTCAAAATTGTATTGATTTGGACTTGTTTGCTTAATAAAATCTCCGCTTTCTGTCAAAAAAAAAAAAGGAGGAGTGTCACTTAACCTGACTCAACATGTTGTTTAGGTCAGGTTAATCTGACATCCTTTTTTCTGGTATTAATTATATGTTTATAATAATCAAATAATTATATATGACTAAAACGAGGACATAATACAAATATTTTAAATCTATAATGAATCAAACATGTAAGAGTACCGTAAAATCTCGTTAAAATTAATACTCGGTACCACGATAAATTAATATTTTTAATGCAGATATTTGGTCTTAATATAATAGCGATATATAAAATTAACCTCGACAAATTAATAACCTTGATAAAATTAATAGAATTCATCGATCCTAACAATATTAGTCCTTTATTATAATACCTGAACCTAAAAAACTTTCCTCATATATAATTTATTAACCAAAGATGATTAAACTATCCATACAATGTGATTAACCAATCAAAATTCAATAATTATTTTATTTTTAATTAGATGTTAAATCAATTATAACTTTCCTCATAATTATATTTTAGATCAATTATAACTTTCATCATATAATTTATTAAACAAGAGTGGTTGGACTATCCAAACAATGTCATTAACCAATCAAAATTTAAAAATTATTTTTTTAAATTAAAATTTAAATCCATTAAACTTTACTCATAATTTACATTTTAGATCAATTATAACTTTCCTCATAATTATATTTTAGATCAATTATAACTTTACTCATAAAATTTTATTAACCGTTAGACGGTTCATACAACCTCATTAACCAATCAACATTTAATAATTTATTTTATTTTAAATTTAAATTTAAATCTATTAAAACTTGTTCTCATATAATTTTATTAACCAGTGAGGGGTAGACTATACATATAATACGATTAATCAATAAAATTTTTTAAAAAAAATCCTTTATTATAAAATCTTATAAAACCTGAGTCTACCACATATAATTTAATCAATCAGAAAATTTTGAATTATTTTAGGATTAATCTGATGTCAATCCTAAAATTTTTATCAATCACAAGAACAGACTTTCCTCCTATCTATACTACGAAACATTAAAAGTTTTTGTAGTCGGTTTGTAATGTGATCCTCCATATTTTGGTCATCCAATCTATTAAATTAATGAGAACCATTGAATATAATACTAAATATTTTTTGGTATGTTGTGATTTTACTTAATTGCCCTTACTTAATTGTACTTCGTGTTTTTACTTAATTACCCTTACTTATTTATAAACAAATATTATTAAATAATAATATTACTTATTTATAACTAATTACCTTTAACACCTAAAATATATTACTTTTTTTTTTATTTTTTCTGAAAAATTCTCTTACTCTTTCAAAAAATATCACGGGCAATTACCTTTTTTAACTAAAACATATAAGCTTTTCCAAAAATAAACCTCTCCTTTTCCAAAAATATCACAGACAGTTTCATTTATTAAAATAAATAATAAAATAATTATTGTTAATAACTAACCAATTACCTATTTTAGCCAAAGTGTATATTCTTTTTATATTTTCTAACTAAAATTTTTACTTTTCTATTTTTTCTAACTAAAACCTCTCATTTTCCAAAAATATATCGGACAGTTCTTTTTAATGAAATAAAATAATAATATTTATAATTACTAATAACTAATCGATTATCTTTTTTTTTTCCAAAGCGTATATTCTTTTTTATATTTCTAACTAAAATTTTTCCTAAGTAAAATCTCACATTTTTCAAAAATATCACATGCAATTTCATTTAGTGTAACATAAAATAGTAATATTATAAATACTAATAATTAGCCGATTACCTTTGTTAGCCAAAGTGTATATTCTTTTTTATAATTTTTAACTAAAATTTCTCTTTTTCTAAAATTATCGTAGACAATATCTATCTATACTATACTATATATAATAGCCGAAACATTGAAAGTTTTGATTTCAATTTTCGGTAATTTATTTTATTTAATCCATCTATCTGTACTATTATATAATAGCCGAAACATTGAAAGTTTTGATTTTCGATTTTCTCACATATATAACATAACTACAAACTCTTTTAATTATACTTTACTTAGAATTCAAAAACAAGACCTTTTTTTAGAAAATATCTATATTTATATTTATATATATTACAACAAAATATATTGATAATTTTGATGGTTATCTTTACTGACATGTTTACTAAACTAATAAACTATTATAAAATCTATAAAAAAATTTAGATTTAAAGTATTAAAGTAGCACTTTTAATTCTTTTTAAAAAGTTAACATTTTCAGAAGTATTAAAATCTCAACAAAAAAAAAAAAATTCAAAATTAATATTAAAGTCGTTCGTGCGTTGTACGGGTTATAGGCTTGTAATTTATTAACAAAGGGTAATTAAACTATCCATACAATGTAATCAACCAATCAAAATTCAATAATTATTTTGTTTTTAATTAGATTTTAAATCAATTATAATTTTCCTCATAATTAGATTTTAGATAAATTATAACTTTTCTCGTATAATTTATTAATCAAGGGTGGTTAGACTATCCAAACACTACGATTAACCAATCAAAATTCAAAAATTATTTTAATTTTAAATAAAAAATATATTTTATTTTTAATTAGATTTTCAATCAATTATAATTTTTCTCATAATTAGATTTTAGATCAATTATAACTTTTCTCATTTAATTTATTAACCAAGGGTGGTTAGACTATCCAAACAATACGACTAACCAATCAAAATTCAAAAATTATTTTATTTTTAATTAAAATTTAAATCCATTAAAAATTTACTCATTACTCATATAATTTTATTAATTAGACCTCTTTTTCAGTCTTTTGCAATTGACCTGTTTTGTTTTGCTTTTGTCGATTAAATGGGTTTAATTTTCACTTTCAGATGACCCCCTATGACTCCAACTAATAATATACTGACTTTATTACATACCAAAATATAGGTATTTTTTTTAATTCAAGTGGGGTCACCTAACCCCACTTGACCCCTCTCCATCTGCCCCCGACTATATGATGATCCTACAGACCATGTGACAACACAATTCTCAGCCCATTGTATAGCCCTGCAACAATGTATATAATGTATAAGAAATACTAACATATGAATTGACAAAATGACAAGTTATTCTCTAAATTAACCTACTTATTTAATTTTTTCTGTGCACTAGGACAAATGATAAGTTCTTTTTCCTTTATTTTATCCCTTCTTATCTGGATTCTTTTCATCACAACAATATGTATTTGTTTGAACATTGTAAGGATTGGTAAATCCTTAAATTTTCTGATGCTTGAATTAAATACCTCACAGTGATTGTTAACAAACATATCACTTGAGGAGGTTGTCCCGAATGTTGATTTGGTCCACTACTGTACAGGCTTATGAATAAGTCATTCATAACACTTAGGTGACACCCGACAATGATTTTAATTATTTAAAAAGATTTACATATTTTAACATTCCTACTTAATTTTTTAATAAATACATTTAATACAATATTAAAATGTAATTTATTTATTTTTCTAATAAAATCCCCTCCTTTTGCAAAAATATTACGAATAATTATCTTTTTCAACTAAAACATGTCTTTTTTATTTTTTCTTACTAAAACCCCTGATTTTCCAAAAATATCACGTACAAACATATTTTAATACTTTTAATTATATTAAAAAGTTTACATATTTTAACATGCCTATTTTTTTAACAAATACAATTAATGAAATATTAAAACTTAAAAAAATAATTATTAAAATTGGGATCAATTTGACCACGAAAAAGTCAAAGAGAGTATGTCATTAACATGATTACAAAAAACAACAAATGCCATGTGTTATTAAAATTAAGAAAAAAAAAAGTTGATATTAATAAAAAAAAGTTGATATTTTTCATTAATAAAAGCAGGATTAGTGACAAAGTGCTTTTATTGTTTTAGTTTTTTGGGTCATACACATTACTAGGACTGAGCAGAACCGAACTAGAACCGAAAAACCGAACCGAACCGTGTAATTTCGGTTCGGTCCGGTTCTCATTTTCTGAAATTTCGGTTTTTTCTGTTCGAACCGAATAGATCGAAATTAATTTCGGTTTGGTCCGGTTCTTTCGAAAAAAATTCGGTTAGAACTGAAAAAATCGAACTATTTTTATTATATATATTTTATAATTTTATATGTTATCTGCTTGTGCACTTACTCCAGGTTTTATATATCTTATTTACTTGTGCTTTCTCCAGATTTTATAATTATGAATTTGTGATCAGTGATGCGCTGTTGATGTCCGCTATAATTGTGATTAGTGCTTACTCACAGTATCCTGATTGATGCCATTTTGCAGATTTGTATTTTGGGTTTTTTTTTAAGTTGTAGGAAGCATATGCAGATAAAACCAAATTTGTTAACATTACAATCATTTTAAATGAAAAATAGAAATCCTCGAATTTAATTAGAAGTCTCGACATATGTTGCATTTGCACACTATCAAAGAATTTAAATTACAACAAAAAATATGAGATTTTTTTTTTTATGAATTTCGGTTCTCAAAACCGAACCGAATTAACCGAATTATTTTGGTTCGGTTCCGGTTCGGTCCAACACATAATTTTGGTCCGGTTCGGTTCCAAAAATATAAGAATTTCGGTTTTCGGTTCTTTTGGTTCGGTCCGGTTCTGGATCGAACCGGCCGAATGCTCAGCCCTGCACATTACGAGGCAAAGTTGGGCCGGATGAATTAGCAAAGATAAAAAGTGTGGGCTGAATCATTCATTTTTGCTAAAAAGGGAAAGTAGAAATTAAAAGCTCGGAACACTTTCACCAGGGTGATTACTGACTAGGGAGGAGTATTTTACCGGTCTCGATCCAATCTCGGTCCTATTTTTTGGATGTAGGACGAGAATTATGACAAGTATAAAAAAATTTAGGGATTGGAGATTAGAATGTGTTCGTCGCGTCGCGTTCCCCAATCTCAGTTCACCGATTTCTATATTTAATAAAAATATTATATATTTATATGTATATTAACTAAATTTCTTGTGAATTAATATAATCTATATGTATTGTTATTGTTTAAAGTTTTTAATTAATTTTTATAATTCAAAATGTTCATAGTCTTGACAAAAAATTTGTTCGCAGTAAAATATAATTAAGTTATAATAATTTTAATTTTTTCTTTTGTCTTTTATGTTTTACTTAAATTTCTTAAAAAATAAAACATAAAATATAAAAAATTATTTTAAAAAATCCCGAATGCGCGCGATATCCCCGTTCGGGGGTGGAAATCAGGAATTAAGATACGTTCCGGAATCGGGGCGAGTTCCGTGGCATTGCACTTTCAGGCTCCGAGTGCCCCAATCCTAATCGCTACTTGAATTTGACAAAATCGATCAATCCAATCCAACTTGATCTTACTTTCGACCACCGACTAAAATCTAATTATTTATTTTAAATTGGTACATATTCGTGTTTAAAAAACAAAAATTATTCGATCTAGTAGTAAATATAAGTTTCGATTTTTCAGAGTTAACCCAACCCTTGTCCTTGCTTATATTTACCATCATTTCGTCTTCTGACGTGTATTGGTGTACGCCACCGTCACATATGCCGATACACGCGAGTAGCAAAATAAAAGTATCATGCTTTTGGTCTATGAAACGTAAAAGAAAGACGAAAAAAGATAGAGATAAAAGAAATGAAAATGAGAAGTGCGTAAATGTACTGTAAAATTTTAAGCTTTAAAAATAATTTTTTATTTTATGTGTGGCCAACGGCACGCTCATTTACACTCCATGAATCCTAGTACAACCTTGGTCTTTTTCAGCTTGCGCTCAATGGATTTTTCACATTTTACTCTTTTTGAACTATTTATAAATCAAAAGAAGATACATTGACCATACTGCCAAAAAGGACAGGGAACCCTAACATCCGCTTAGTCATCTCGCGATAATTTGACAGAACTGGTTATTTTAACCTGGTATCGGAGCTCGGTGGTCATTTTTATTGATAATAATAATCGTTTGACTGGTGTCAATTTTTTGTTATATAAAAGTAAAATATAATTGATACTATAAAATTATTAATGAAGCCGGCCGTCAACTATAACTGTCAAGGTCGTCAAGAAATTCAAGAGGTCCTACCAAATCTACTAGCATAGCCCAGAAGAACTGGAAAGAGAGAGTGTGCTGTGTCGTATGTGCATGACCTACATTTGTAAATCTGACTCCTTTTTAGTATCTCTTCATCAATATTGTCAGCAAATCTTGTCACTTGTTTCCTCCTTTTATCCATTGGTTATTACATTTATAATAAGAGAATGTCAACTAATTGTGTGTGTGGTCCATTTCAGATACTGCAGCGGATGACTCATTCCCTTTTCTGGTATCTGACAGATTCCCTTTCACTATCATTGGAAGACATGCTTTCAGATTCTGCTGACTCAATCACTGACCACTTGGGTACAATGTTTATTACTTAGCTGCTGCAGCACTTCAGTTATAAAATTGTGAATGGAGAATGTGAGACAACCTGGTGCCAGTAACAGAATAACTAACATGCCTTTTCTCTCCGTGTCTCTCTGAGTCTCTGTGTACATATCCATATGTCTCCTTGTTCTCTGCAATAAAGTCTACCCTTGTCCTTTTTACATGTTCTTCTCCCTTCATTTTATGTTTTGTGAGGCCCACAAGAATCAATGTCGGGATGACGTGTAACTACTTTTCATACCCAACCCAACTAACAAGTCTAATACTATCATATGAGGATCAAGTATCTTCTTAGATTCCCCCACCACAACTGCTAACTGTACTTGCCAACACAAATCCACACAATACAGGGATTTTTACTATAAATGCTGGAAGCACGTGGAATCTTCCCAAGACCTAAAATTGTCCCTGCATACTGCCTGCGTTGGAAAGTAACTGTAGGGAGGTGTGTTGCTAATTCTACGACTTTAACATAATCTGCTTCTTGTTTACCTGGAAATCTGTTTGATCTTCTGACATGCCTGCCTGCTTTGCTATTAACCTGAAAAGGGAAAGATAAATGTATCCAAAAGACCTTCCGAATTCATTATCAAACCATATATAACACGCTAAAAGAGTTAGAAGGTGAGACGTCTGAGAATGCTTTTGAAAAGATGATTAAGTTCCTACTACCATATGTGTCATCATTGTCATGTACATGTACAAAAGTTAGGTTGTACTTCCTGAAAATCTATAACATTTGACCTTAAATAACACCATTTGGCTCAGTTTTGTAGCTAATTCAGTCCTGCCCTCATTCAAGATATATACTTCACTTTTGTGTGAGTATATAAACTAGCAAGAGTATGGCAAGGGGAGGCAAGAGAAAAGGTTGTTCATGATTATAGGGAAAGACACTGTGCATCCTCTGGTACTGTTCTCGGCATTGGAACTGGTTTGACATATCTTTGAAGGAACATTCTTTTTACACCAGAGGATGTTGATGCCTCAGCTACTCCTGCTGGCCCCCTGGTGTGAAACTTGGCAAAATGATTGATCATGGAAAACTTTTCCAACTCCTGAGATTCCACCCTTATATCCGCTATCGACGCACTTTTTTCCAACCTGCATCATCATATCAACTGGCATTAGAAGTTTGTCCATCCAAATCATCAGAAAGAATGTACTGTGCAAAACTAATACAATGTCGTTTTTTTTGTCAATTTATACAATATCTTCATTTATTGCCAATATCGATTTATAGTTCCAAGAGAGCTACAGGAAACCATTGACATAATGCACAAGTAAACTCAAGCATACAAGTTTACTGTACTCAGTTTCATATATCATGATAGATCATAACTCTTAGATAAAATCTAAATCAGTGTGTACCGTTTGTTTGCAGCTAGCAAGGAAGGATCAAAATAATTTTCTTTTCTTTTCCAATTCAAAATGACACCTCTCTTGGACAAATTACAAGACAAAACTAACTTCTTTAATTTTGAAACGCTTTCATGTTTTAAAGAGTTCTGGTCATACATTAAGAAGTTGGCTTCCAGCTTTGTTGACCTGGTAAGGAAGTCTTCGACAACTTTTACAGATTCTTGATCCCCAATTTGCTTGGGAGTTCTGAGCTTCTCTCGTGACCTGCATAAATTACAATACACGAAAAAAGTATTTAAACAACTTAGAAAAATAATAAGTTAATAAATAAGTTGTGCAATAAATGGCCTAATCCTTTTACCACTGTTTATTAAAAAGTTATAATTCATTATGTGGCAGCAACTAGACTTAAGGTAACTCTTACTTGTCAGGCATGTCACAGAGCAACATAGGACTATTTTTCAAGCAGCATGAATGGCCTAATGCTAGTCGAGCAGCGAAGAATGCCAGAATCTCACAGTTTAAAGTGGCATTTCCACCAAAAATGACACCTGGTGGAGGTCGAAATAACTGTTGCATAAGCTGGGTTGTAGACACAAGTCTTTTTTTTGGTCGTAGGAATGTTGAATCTTCAATAGTTGCAACCTCGTCTTCAACCTGGAAACAGAAACAAAGTAATTAGTCCATCTCTTATTTTCTTTGTTCTGGTTATAATTAAAAATGAAACCTTAAGGCGAAATGCTATGTGATCATCCTATCAAGAAACTCAAGAGAGCACCTTTTCAATACGCCGATTGGTGGCTTCTACCCATTCCAGATCTGACAAGCTGTGTAAATGGATAATAAGATTAGGAAGTTATAATAAGCCTCTTAACAAAGGAAAAGGTACGACTCCAAAACTGTAAGCTGCTACAAATGAAAATGAAACAACTTTATAAATATAATGTTCACAAAAATTGCGCAGCAAATAAATTCTGTTCATAGCAAGGATTATAAAAACACCTGGCATTATGAAGATTTTGAGAGCATTGAGATATTTCTTTATGCCATGGTAAAAGCTCAAATGCCTTCCGCTTTTTTGGCCTTACAATTTCTGGATTTTGAACAAGGACATTTGGAGGCAACACATATGAAGGTGTTAAGCTTTTAACAGCTACCAAGTTGTTATCTGTTGTAGTAGGCCAAACACTGCTTTCATGACCAGCACCGGGACCACCCATGCGCAGCTTTTCGAGTATGTTTCCAGTACTGAACTGATGTGCAGCCCTTGGATCGAACATGGGCAACATCTGCCCATTTCTTAATGTGCCATAATGCTTAAACCAGGAGGGTGCCATCTGCAAGCTAATCTGAGACTGCTCAGATGCATCACTTGCATAAGGGGAGCTATACTGGCCAAATGTGAGGGTCTCCTGATTAGCATCTCCGAGAAGAGGCTGCGACAAAGTTTTCGCTAACTGGTTTTCTCTTATTTCAGACGAGAGGTTGTGTAATTTGCGTTCCCCATTTGGATGAAAACTACTATGCGACATTGATATCAGTTCATTATTACCTGCATCTTGAATCCCAGAAGAATTTCCATACAATTGTTGTCCTGTATTAGCATTTGACTGCTGAACACTGTGATCAGAGACAGAGTCGCACCCACTTCTGTTTGCCAAATGTACTTGCTGCTGCATGGAGTAATTTTGAGGGGAAATATGTGATGGTTCTAACGAACGACCAAAGACTTCAAGATCAGAAATATTTTGTGATTGATTGACAAATGCCTGCCTACTTGAATTAGGCATTGAAGAACCGGGGTCCACATTATCTGTTTCTGAGTAACCTTTTGCCACTTGCCCATACGCTGATTTGCCTTTCTGTGGAACGGGACCAAGTGTCCCAGAAGAATCTAGTTGACTGTATGCTTCTTTTGGAGCTTGCTCTCCCTGAAATCCTAAACCTTCCGAGCTCATAGAGCTTTTGCTAGTTTCATTATGTCCTTTATAGATACTCTCATAATTTAGTACTTGTGGAGCTGTTGAAGCAGCTACAAAGTCATTATTGTTCACCTCTGGTGATGGTGGTCCCTTACGAGGATCTGCATTAGATAGATTTCGTTGAGCTGGTGCATTTTTCCATAACATAGGGGATCCAGCATAATGAGACGTTCCTGGTTTTACAAAAGGCTGAGTGACTGAATTGTCCTCCAAAACTGAGAGTTGTTGATTATAAGAATTGGAGGGCGTATCCTGATTGATGCGCACATCAGGCACTGGTGCTTCGTAAGATTGACAAACAACGGGTGCAGCAAGTTGATGTTGACTTTGAAGCTGATTTCTTACAAAAGAAGGACCTAATGAACCTGTATCACCGTTACGTGCCTGCGCGATAGAAGTATGAAATCAGTGTCTGTTGTCATGTTGTGAATATTTAGGAATAAAAACTTTACGGGATAAATATGGCACGAAGCTGAGACAACTATTCTCTAACTCTACATGAAGTGCCTACTTTTGTAAAACTAACCATTTTCGGAGAGCTACGAGATGAATCAAAGCAATTTGCTGCTGGAGTCTGTTGAGATGGAGGGGACAACCTCAAGCCAAAGGTTTGTGAAGGCATAGGTTTATTGTATGACTGAGTAGCAAAGGCATCAGGACTTCCTGCTTGTGGTACCTCGGAGAATGGACTTGAATCTCTTGATCCACCATGTACTACAGGTCGATAATCCTTGGACTTGTCCACCTTGTAGAGAAGCTCAAGCATATGACTGCTAGAGAAAAAATATGGTCATCTTTTGCCAGCAATGATATAAGATCAAAGGTAGAGGGAGAGCTAATGCTACATAAAAATTATTTGATAATTTCAATAGGGCAAAAAATAAAGCAGATAGAAAACAGGTAACCAGCAACCTCCTATTATCACTATTCCTTGAAAAACGAAACCTAAGGAATTAGCAAAGACATATATACTATGCAAATAGATTCTGTTTCTTATAATAATTAATAGATATTGAGGTGGTGATTTAGCTCAGAAGTACCTTGTCTGTGGAGTCATGTTGGGCTCATGAACAACAGATGTGTCAAAGAAAGCAGACGTATTATCATGATTTCTAGGAGAAACATGCTCTGCTGAGTTTTTTTGATTACTAAGCAAGTGTCTCTGTAAAAGAAGATAATTAATGTTAATTTTTTGAAAAATTACAGAACCTGCTACTAGATGGTCAGCAGAACTGCAACCAGCTTTGGCATTTACCTTTGCTAAGTCCGAGTCACTACTAGAAACATTACTATACTTGAACTGCTCAGCATACCCTAATTCATAACCATGTGATCCTTGAGGAATCTGTTGGTACATGACCTGTAAAAGCAAATCAATTTTATACTGTCAACCTATTACAAATGTACACCTTGGTCTCTACTTACATGGTGAGAAGACAAACAATGCATAACTAAATGCAACAACCAACCTGATCAGATGGTCTTTGACTGCTATCTGCAAAATGGCTAGAATCACTTTTATGTTGCCACACATTCTGTTTCAATTCATGTCCAGAGATGGTATGCTGTGATGCATTAGAGTGATAGCTATCATTGGAATTCTCTCTTTCAATGCACTGCTGCTTCTCATATGTTCTACTTGCTCCATTGTAAGCGTTGTTAATTTGAGGACTACTACTTCGATGATACTGATTATTCCTTACATACTCCCTTCTCGCATCTTCGACAGAACCATCAGTATCATTTCCGTACGGAAGCTTATTACTCTCTGTGAAGGGATGGTTAGTATTAACATTGCCAGATCTTGCCTGTTCTAATCCACTGATATCACCTGCAAAAACATTAACAATACTCCCGTCACACTGAAGTTTCATATTAGCATTTCCACCCAGTGACAAGGAAGTTATAACCATACCTGCTTGCATTCCTTTTGTGTACATGGGTATGCTTTCTCGATATGCGTTACTTTTTGAGTGTTCATAATTTGGGCCGGGCCAAGCATTTTGCAAAGATGAGTGTCTCTCACCGGGTTGATTTACCTCATTTGTTTGCTTCTGTAAAGAATTGCAGTCCAACCATTGCTTGTTAACTTTAGGGGAATGCTGCTGATTGGATTCTCTAGACGTTTCCAAGTGCAATTCATCCTTCTGCTTCAAAGAAAATTGGATGCCTGGTTGCTGAAAACCTGGGAAGCTAGAGGCCATATTAAGATTCTTAAAGTTAGGTTCTGGTTTTGAGTTTAACGCGGAAACAGTCTGCAAGCCGTTTTCAACCCAATCAGGCTGTTGTTTGCCACTCTCGATGAACTTAGAAGAGCGATTATCAGTTGAAAGTTCTGGATTTTGAAAGCTCAAGCCACTCCATTCTTCTTGAATCCCAGCATCACCACTAGAAGTTTCCGCAACAGCAGACTGCATTAGCGCACTCCAGCTTCCACTCTGAAGAGAAGGAAAAGCACTCGCATGGTCGGTGTTTTCTGAAGTGTTTTTAAGGAAATCTGAGCTAATGTTACACGAGCTTCCAAAAGAAGCATCCCAACTGTTATCATCTGTATTAAATAGAATTTTCTGTTCTAGCGGATCCAGAGAACATAAATCTTGAGAAGGGCCCATGTTTGTCGCCTTCCCTGCAAATTGTCCTGGCCATCCAGCTTGTTCTTGCCTCCCGCCAACTTCCATTGGTGATGAAGATCTTCGAAGTGTGTTCATTTGCTGGAAGTTCCCGTGTAAAGCTTGAGCAGGAACTTGCCCAAACAGATTTTTCTCCTGAAAGTCTCCTACGGATACCAGAGCTCCTTCCTGCATACCAATCTGATTGGAAGCATCGCAATTGTAAGTACCCAACGAGTTGCTGTAGATAGACGAATGTGTTATGGTTTCATCTTGTTGGTTATTACTGCCTTTCTCGAATGAATTTTCTGAACCTTGAGATGCCCCTAGGAGCTGAGAGTACCGACCCAGATTATTTCCTACCCCTGGAACAGGTGTCCCATATAAAGATACGTCAAGTTGCGGAGACACGAGACTCATTGAACTTAATGCCTGACCCTGGTTTTGAGGAAAACCAGTTCCATTTGAGAACCCTTGAACTATTTGTGGCGCACCAGGATGCATTAAGTTAATGTTTCCCATCATAAACCTCTGTGACGCATCACTTATAGGTGTGCCATTAATCAGAGGAGGAAATTGTTCGGCAGAAATTTGTTTATTTAATGCGTATTGTTGGTTTATGTAATTGTGTTGCCTACCATCACCCAACTCCTGAACTTGTTGCTGCCTCTGCAGTTCTTGAAGCTTCTTGATCATGATTTGTCGCTGCAACATCTGAATGTCATTTAACCGAGACTGGTGCCTCGGTTGGGGTTGGGGCATACCAAGTTGATGGTTTATTCGGATTATGCTCCTTACGAACCTTCTTCTCAAACCTCTAACAGCTTATACAAGAATTTTACTATTGTTATTACAGGCCTCAACCCAGTGTCCCGGTTGTTACTCAGAACGGAAAATGGATTTACAGACTATATAATTCCGGATGGAACACCAATTTGCTCCTACAAACCCCAATTGCCTTTTGCTTCTACCAAATCATATTTACCCATCAATAAAGCCTTTAATTATGTTCGTTCAACAAGAGGTGCTTTCACAAAGAGCAAGACAAGATATGCGTGACACTTCCAAAGCTGCAAACAAAACATTAAAACCAGATGCGTCGTTATGAGACAGAAATGGAACTTTCAGATGCTGGGAAGAAAATCTGTCGATTACATAGGAAATGTTCTCACTTTATCAATTTTCTAGAAGTGACGGCTTGGGCCATTAAGACTAGCAAATGATTTCAAATCGCTAGTAGTTAACTTTGATGCAGTTGTGTCTGCATCTACAAAATTGACCTTCGCGTGCCACATTGCATAAGAGTTATAGTAATAGCTTCAATAAACTCAAAAAGTACATTTCAAACTAAATCTTTGTTCACCAATTCCAAAAAGATGTATTATATGGTATATGCTCAAAATATTGTGAATGTGTTCTCTTTCTCTATAAATTCAGTTGCTAGCAATTAATCTTCCTCTTCTCTTTTTCGCCAAGTGCAGTTAATCTTTCATTGCCTCAACTTCATACACATGCTCAAACATATTAGTCATCAGTATTCCCCTAACACGACACAGCAGCAAAACTAGCTATATGCGAGTACACGAGTACTAATTCAGTCGTCAATGCTAGAAATAACTCAGTAAGTGACATTCAACTTAAACAATCCCACTCTAAATTATCAAACTTCCTAAATCTAACTCAGCAGACCAACAAAGAAAAAATAAATAAACCTTTTTCATCTCTTCTTCAACTCTTCAATTAGTAACAAATCTATTCAATATACTCCACAACTACCCTTCTCAAAAGCAAAATACATGCTTCAAAATCATTAACTTAAAAGCTACATACAAAACAGATCAAAACAAAAGTACTCAAGACAACTCAAAGTAACCAAAATCGAACAATTCTTGCTATACATATCCCCAATACTAAACCCTCAACACTTGCTAGTAATGTGACCTCCAAATCAAACACAAAACCCTTAAAATTAAAAAATTATAAAACCAACCAAGACAACAATTTGGGGCAAATCCAAAACCAACCCACCAAAAAAAACCCTAGAAATCACCAAACCAACATCAAATAAAACCAAAATTACTCACCTTTACCAAAAACAAAACAAAACCCAAGACAATTCACCAAAGAACAAACAAAAATAAGTTAAATCAGCTGATTATAAAGCTACAGCTAGCTGAACAAGATGCAAAAAGATGCAAACTTTATCAACTTCAAGGCAAAAAAATGATGTGGGTAAGATAAATTAGTGTTGTTTGGAGTGTGTGAAGTCACCTTTAAGCTCTTTTTCTTCTTTAATGGCGATCAATTGTTTCAGCTACCACTGCAAAATGCCTTCTTTTTCTCTCTCTCTCTTACAATAAAATACACACAATATTCATATGTATGTATATATGAGCTTCTGTAATAAAACTCAGTTTTCTATTTCTGGGAGCAAATGAGACTAAGAAAGATTAAATTTTTCAGACACCCCCGAAGATAAAGCGATCGAAACAGTGGTAATTTCATACATTTTTCAAGAAACTTAAGCAAAAATTTCGGGTCGGATCCGAACCTGGTGTTATGACCCGAACCTGTGGTTCGGGTTTTGGTTCGGGTTGGTTAAGATGAGATAGGTGAGAGAAATGTCGGCGTATTTTAGGTGTGTTTCACCTGTTTAATTTGGACCGTTGATAGAGATATTTTGTTAAATGGACGGTTGTGATGGCGAGTAGTGTGATCGTGTATTCGCGGGTGATTAGTTTTCGGTGCGGATGGAGTTAAAGTGTAGGTAGGTGTTTAGTTCACGCGATTTTTGGGGCGTGGAGTTCAAACAATGGCTTTTTGGGGTCACTTTGTTGAGAATTTGTGACAACTTTTTGTGCATGGAATTTTGTATTTTTTTTTTTCATTTTGGTGAGGCTTTTCTTGTTGTGGAGATGATAACGGAGATTTAACGGCGTGGGTTTTGTATCAATATTTGGGAAATTAGGGTTGGTATGATTGCATTTTCTTGGCATGCCATTTTGGGAAATTTCAAATATGTCATCTTTAATATGAAATTGTAAATGGAATTAAATTATTACAATCATTAAAACAATGATTTGTCATTATTTAAAGTTGGAGTAGATAATTGATATTGAAAAAATTCAAAAGACCATAGTTGAAAATGGACTTCAATGAGTATAAATTGTTTAGATATTTATGTACATATATGTTAGATAGTAATTAACTGTTAGAGTCGATTTTATGTTAATTGAAAATTTTATACACACATATGTTGAACACCGTTAAAATTGATATTAGTTAAATCAAAAAATTTATGTATATATATATATATATATATTGGACAATAATTGACTGTTATCGGTTGAAATCGATATTGTCATAAACGACAACGATCAATGAATAATATTTAATCTTGAATTTTAAGGACTTGGTCACTTGGATATTGACTTTTTTTAAAATGAAATATAAGTCATCTCGAATGATTTGATTGTATACAATTTTTAAGAATTTATAGAATTATTTTTTTTAAAAACATCAAAAAGATGATATTTATCAAAATCTATGAAAATCAAATTATTATGAACAGTTAATTTGATTAAAAGATAAAAAAATCATCAACTATACAAAACACCCGATCTCAGAGATATTAGATTGTTTTGGAAATATACATAGAATTAAGGGGAAAACATCCAATTAATTGCTCACTTATCTATCATATTACGAACCACATTTGAAGTAGATTCAGTCGTAGACTACTCTAACGAATAATTTTGAATGGTAAAAAAATATATTTATTACAGTACGTAACGAGATTTTAGGTAATCCTCGAAGCTTACATGTACGAATTCGGACAACTCTTGTCACGCAAAAAATGAAGGAAAACAGAGTAGCACACTATCATCTTGTTTCTCTAACAGAATACAAACAAGGAAACAATCATGTGCATATACAACGCCAATCATAAATCTGTGTCCGTTTAAGGAAATATTCACTACGTCTCTCTCATTTTTTTACATTTTTTTTAGATTTCACTACTTTCTCCCACTATTTTCATTTTATATATTAAATATTGATTGTTTCCATCATTTTACTCTTTTTTCTTATTTTTATTTTACTAAATTATACTTTTTTTTAACTTTCATGCACAACCTCGGTGTAAAGAATCGAGAGGAACGGAAGGAGTAAAAAGTAGTGTCATGAAAATTTGTTGCATGCATTCCTTCTTTCTTCTGTCTGCACTCCACTTAACTGATGAATAACTGACCTTGGGATGTTCATAAGTCTTCATGTCCTGTTCTGCAACAACTTTTCATTATCTTCTGTACTTCTTCTCACTCAGACAGGGCTTTAACCAATATTTAAAGACCTCAATGATAAAAGGAGGCACTTCACACACTAGTAACATGACTTTGAATCTCTCTTAAATATATACAGGGTTAAATATATACAGGGTCCTCGTCCCCAACCAACAATGATCGTAATCATTTATTCGCGAAAAAGGCAGAGTTCTTGTTTCTCTATCCGCATTTAACTTTTTGATTTTAAGATTTTTACTACTTATAAAAAAATTGCAAACAATTTGTTTGCAAACCATTAATAATTGGGGACCAACATATGAAGATGGGACTTTAGCAAAGAAACATGCACAAACGGAAGAGTCAAATAATCTAGAATTTTGAAGTCACTAGTGAGCGAATGTGTAACGAAACAAATAAACTATACTTAGCACACCGTGAATAAAATTTTGTGCGTAGTGATGTAACAGAGTTCAGTGTTGACTGCTGATCTTAAATGAACTTTTGTGCGGAACGTCATTGTTTTTATATAGTAAAATTTCCTAGGTTGTCGGAAGTCTGTTTTTAGGTATTATCCTTCTTATAATATATAAAAACCCCGGCCTTTCAATCATATAGATAGAGACAACACACAGTGTGTGTAAATCTAAAGTGGTGGTAGGAAAGAAGAAGATAAATGTGGCCCTTTTGACATGTAATCAAACCAATCGTACGAGAAACAACAGAGCAGATGCTTTAGGAAGTTTCCATCTTGAAAAAGGTCACTTCTTTTCGTTAAATAAAGCGTAATACAAAATTCATAAAGATGAACAGCACCGATACTCACTTTTCGTTCTCTCGTTTCACATGTTTATTCTTTTAAAAACAAATAACTTGTCAAGGTTAATGGAACATGCCATAAATTTTGACCCTGCGCAAGATTTTAATTTGCGTCGACACATTTACGATAATAATGAGGAAACTCTATAATAGAATTACATCATAAATGTATGTCACACTTTCGAAATCGAATTTGAGACATGTAGCATTATTTATTACTTGTTAATTCTGTTTTCATGAATTTGTAAGATTTATTACATGCGGGACTCTAAATTACAGATTGGGTTGTGGACAGAGTACCCAGGAGAAGAAATTGTCCATGTGGGATTATTATCCCTACAAAAGTACTCCACGGCAATTTAGAAAGAGAAACAAAGAGGCAGCTGAAGTTCGAAACTGTATGATGAAAATACATATAATTTGTTTACATAATCAAATGAATGCCACCGTTCTCATGATTTTATATCAATTCATGTGGTTATATTATTTTCGCAGCCATAGCTGATAATCTGATCCTTTATTGACAAACATTTGCCAGCTACCATCCAAATTCACTTCCTTAGCAGGATTCCAGTCGAATTGACCAAGCTTCATTACGAGCGAATCTCCAATTTGCGCAGCATAACCCTCACTCACAGCATGAAATATCTTCACCGGACTTCTACAATGGATAGCAGCACGTTTACGGGCCTCAATCAACTCCGTAATCGTATCATGGATGCCAAAATCATAGAAATGGTCGTAAAACACAACAGGCTGCACAATAGCAAGATATGTGGAAATGATGATTGAGATCAACAGCAATGAAGAAACTATGATTTTACTCATTAGCCAGAACTCTCAAGGGAAAAAATTGCGCTATTAGTTTCAAATAATATTCTTGGCTACTATAGTCTGGTATCACCCTGTCAATAAAGCTAACCACAAGTAAACATATATCTCACTGGCGACAAACTGTATTATCAACTGATTGTCATTTGAATCATTACATTGAAGTTATATTTAAATGTGGACAATAAATTTAAAATAACAATCTCTTTTTGTATGCGATATCAACCAAAGAAATAAGGATCACCTAAACACAATTTCCCATTCGTCAAGTAAAGAAATGTAAGAAAGCAACTAAAGAGTTATTGTTCAAGTATAAAATTTCATGAACACTCATACTGCTTGAACAGAATATTTGATTACCTTCTCAACGATATATGTGACTGCATACATAACTACATCCTGTGCTAATCAAAACTTTGTTTGGGGGGGGGGGGGGGGGGGGGGGGGTATGGGGTATTTTACTATACATTTCGCTGCATTAAGACTGAACAGCTCAAGCACCATAAGAATAAAAAATCTTGAATAGATCTGAAAAAATCTCAGATTGACAGTACAAGCCAAAGTTAATCTTGAATTCGAATAGGAGTTTTGTTCCTAATCTAGGTAAAAAATGTCTAGTCAAAGACCCTAGACTTTAGAGGAAACATCTTAAAGGCTTTTGAAGTCAACTAAGTGAATGTAACACAATTGTGTAATGCATAATTATTCAATACCCGACAAGTTCAGACTCAAAAATGGCACCGTCAATAATTAGGAATCTAGTATATTTTTAGTTGATGGGACTGGCGAACTGCAATTTATAATAAGTACAGACACAAGCTAGAGAATGACCAAGCCTCAAATAATTTTGTCCGAGTATGTAAAGAAGCAAAAAAAGAAGTTTCGAAAACGTAGTTAAAAATTATAATAGGTACCTGCTGATTTCTTAAATAATATATCTAATCTTTTAGCAGTAAAAAGCTCAAGAAAAGTGGCAAGTTATGTCTTGCTTATCAAATTACCGTTCCAGGATGAGTTAATATATATGCATATCCCTGTGTAAGCTTATCTCGTGGAAACGGCCAGTGACCCTGAAATAAAATTAGCAAAGACAAAGAGACGAAGTTATTTATCTAAAGGAAGAGAGGCAAACTTATAAAATTTAATTTTTCAAATATAATAAGACATGTTTTCTGTTTCTCTTGCTTCGATAGGTAGGATGCAAATGACGAAACAAATGGTCTCAGCTAAAACATGTGTTACATATGATCATAAATCATACATCACGGAGCAAAACGTAGCCTTCAGTTCAATAAGCAATGAAAATGATGAAGACGCGTTAGAAAAGCTGTCTAGCATACCTTGCTCCCGAGTTTTAAAAAGGGACGAAAGCAAGTGGAGGGTAAGTAAAGTAGTTTCACTTTCACTCGTAGTTGTGCTCCCGAGTTTTTAAAAGGAACGAAAGTAAGTAGAGATGAATGTAAATTTGACATACTTTCACTCCAAAAGTGAAATGAAAGTACTTTACTTCCTTATCACTTACTTCCTTCCCTTTTAAAAACTCGGAAGCAGGGCGTAAGTTAAAGGAAAAGAAAACAATTATACACATCAAATGATTCTCAAACTCCTAAATATATGTATGAGGAGTACATTAAGGAAAGTAACATAACATTAAACACAAGTCACTTGAAGACGAGCTTCATGTTGATTCCTTATATTTTTGGTTTTTGAGAACCAATATCTAAGCTTCACTTTAGGGATAAAAAGAATGGTAAATTTAAGAATCATTAATACAAGCATGTATCTTAAAATAAACTAAATTATGAATTAATGATAAAAATTTACCAAAACCAAGCCTCTACTAAAATATACCTGTCATTAACTATAGATTTATGTCATAACTTATAAATTAACATGGCGCATTCCACCTGCCACTTAAGTTTTCAATAAAGAGTATAGATTAAATTTTTTTAAAATTTTGAAATGTTACTGATAAGTAGATAATTGATATACACCTTTCTTTTTTATAGGAATTACTAATCAGGACATATTTGATGCAATTATATACTATTTAGGATTTAATTTTAAAAACCAATATATTTCTTAAATTTAACTCAAATTTATAACTCAAATTTTTTTTATATACTATTCGTGATTTTATTTTAATATGCCATCTTTCTTTAACTCAATTATATATAAATATCTAAGATCCTCTCTTTAGTCCATAGTTTATTACTTCAATCTGGCCCAAAAGACTGATCCATAAGATGTACTCGGGGGCAGAGCAGCAGAGGCATATAAGCTGCACCCACCTAGTACACCCTCAGATTTTGGCTATATGTTTGCAGAAGTAGTAATATTTCAGTTGGAAAAAGTGTTGATTTTAGTACAGAAGTTTGATTTCAAATTCTTTCAGCGCTTTTGTCTCAGCATCTATAGATATCAAAACATTAAGTTTCTATATAAAATACAGTTACAAAATTTGATACCCAAATAATCCGTGCTTGCAAAGCAAGGTTGAGGGATTTGTCCTGTCAACATCTTTACAATTTAGCGTGGCCTCAATGTAAATCCTCCCTCAGCCACTGGATGACTATCTCAAATCTTATTTTCAGAAGACCATATTTTTCTTATTTTGGTTTGGCCCACACAACCAATCAACCCATATTTTTATTATTTTAACCCGGCCTAAAGGCCGACTGACCAACTACCAGAGATGTAATAGTTCCGCTTTAGTAGTTTAATAATATAGATATGTCCTCATTGACCAATGGAAATATTAACAATTGATTCAGGTAGTTAAAGGTGCCAAAACACCAGCACCCACATACAACCCCCCAACCCCCTGCCACGTAGAAAATATGGAGAAGAAATACCAATAAATATTTTGTCGAAGGCAACAATAGTCTAACAATAATTGGAACTGCAAACTGGAAAGAGACTCAATATATTTTCAAAAGTTGTTATCTACTTCAGATGCCATGGATCATAAGAAAACTGGACCAATGTAACTAGCAGAAACAGGCGAATTACTTAACTTGAAGCCCACAAAAAAAGAAGTAAAGGGAAGAGAGGGGGGAAGACCTGAGTTGATCCAGTGTCATGGTTCTCCAAAAATGTGACAGCACGTGAAGGCCACCATCCCAATACTCCGGTTGGTTTTCCCTGAGGATCTATTAATCTCCAGTATTCATTATGGAGAGCTGAGTGGAGTATACCCTGCAGAGGAATCAGGGCATAAAGATTCAAGTTTGCTTTACAGTGAAGATCAGTCGGTGCACCTTTTTATGGACTCAAATTTTCAGTAAAAGAAGTGAAGGGCAATGGGCGTTATTCATTACCCATTAAAAAACAGAAAGGTGCTGGTAAAGTACCAGAGCAGTCTAGTACTGAAGGACAACCAGACATTTAATATATAGTAGCGTTAATAAATAGTTACAAATAATTTTGTCAAAATCAGCGGACAACGACCAAAGATGGCAGCTTCAATAATCATGTACTGTATTAGTTTATCATTAGAGAGTACATTTTAATTTTTGCAGGAACATTAAGTTTTTTTAATCATTAAAAAATTTTCATTTTTTAAAAAACCTTCGTGTATCAACGTAAGCAAACACTCACTCCTGCACAAATGATTTATGTTTAATATTTATTTCCTTTCACGGGGAGGGGGCATTAAAAAATAATGGCATTCAACCCAAATCAAAATTTTGAACAGGTTCGCAGGGGGCAATGACAATGACAATGACTTAGAAGGCATACATTTAGGACATATATATCCACCTCTGAACAAGCAATCAGAGAGCCCAGGTCATAGGTAGAAAACAAGGAACAATCTTTTCTCAATGAAACATTCTTAGATGGTAGACTGATACAACAATAGGAGTAATTAGGCGGGAAAATGTGTTGTTATATATTTGAGATTTTCATCAGCTGCCTTTGCTACCTGGAAGAAGAGAAATTGTGAAGGAGAAGAAGAGAAAGGAAAAGAAATGACGATGGGGCATTATAATATTTACAATATATCTGTTGAGGAGATTGTCGCCTAAAATTAAATGGTCAGAGGTGCTCTAAACTATTTAGTACAAGATATTGTGCAGCTTTTGATAACCCTTCATTTCTGAACAGATAAGAGTTGCATCCAGGAGAAGTCCTTGTGAGGCAAGCAATTAAACACAGTTACAGTTGGTGCGGTTGCCATCAGTGACAAGTAAACAAAGACAAGCATCATGAAGTATTATAGTGCTCATCATACTCAATACATAAGCAGTATGAGCAGATAGATATAAGTATATCACAGAAAGTACCTTTGTTGTGACATCAAATGCTGAAGAGGTGCCACCTGTGGCGTTAATCCAATTGACGATCCTTTGACGATGAGCATCTAGTGACATAATCATATAGTTAAGAGGAATAATAAAGCCAACAGATAATGAAATGTCTAAACAATTGATGCAATAACTTTTGTTAAAATAAAAGAGGACAAACTAATTTTTTAATCATTTAATCCTGATTAACAAATAAGAATTTAATATTTTAATACGAAAATAGGATAGCTGGAATAAATATACGATGTATGACAACATAAAATAATGATTTAGACAACTTTCACTTATTGGATGAAATTCTAGTCCGCTCAAGGAAATTTCTAGGGTTTATAGAATAGCTTAAGTTTGAAAAAAACGTCATACATTGACTGGATGAGAGGCTAGGTTAAGTCTATGAAATTCAATGTCAAGCACGAAAATTAAATTTATTACTAAGGTATATGAAATAGCTCAAGATTGAAAAAAAACATGTTCCCTGTATTAGAGGTTCTGTCATTTAGAATGCATTTAATGTGATGTGAATTGTGCTTGAGTTTATCTGATTTTCACTGTAAACGGATCTAGAAATTCTCAAAAGGTAGATAGATGGTGCAGTCAACAATTACCTTGATTGTAGCATAAATTACCGCCCTCATAAGCCATACTATCCCAATATTCCCCAATAGCAAATGAAGGATTTGAAGCTTCTATATACTCTTTCACATAACTACCTGAAAATCCTCTGCATGCAACCAATATCTTGTATTAGTAAACAGCAACATATTGCTGAGATTCTATTACGCATTTGACCTAGCAGTCTCAAGTTTGAGTCCTAGAAACCCAAACAACTCTCGAAATTACAAACATGGACGTCAAAAATCTGGGACACCGAACACATCTGCTTACTCTTCAAATCCAAAGTCAATTCTCGAGGGAGGGGAATGTCAGCACATATAATTGACATAAATATTGGCCCTTCTCCTAACACTTTAAGGTTTTGGAAGAGTTAGTGTCTTACTGATGAGGAGCATATAATAATTAAATTAATTGTTAATTACTTTAAAATATTATTTTGATTAGTTATATTATCTACTTAAGAATATTAGAAATAATAGATATATGGTAGTAGATTAGTAGTAGGGAAGAAAAGGATTTGTTTCCTTTGATGAATGATTTTCCTTATCTCCAAGTTTTCGGGTTCACAAGTTCTATATAAACAATTGTAATCTTCTTTATTGAATAGAGATGAACATTATGAATTAATTTCTATTGGATAAATCTGAGGATTATTTGTGACTCCACCGGTTCTATGATAAATTTTTATCACCAGTTTTAACCCCTTCCCCCGCTGTCCTACATCAGTTAGTAACCAACACTAATACAGTTTGCAATAGGAGGAATAGAAGTTCTACAAGTTACTGTTTCATATAAGGTTACTTAAGCATCAATTGAAAGGCTCTATAAGAATCTTGAAGTAGGTTCTCGTTTATCTTATCCTTGGATGGGTGACTCTTATGACTGCACATCATTTCTCCTAGATATTGTGTACTGCATCATCATAACAGTAGAATAGATAAAATTATTCTGCACCTTAATTTGGTATTGCAGATACAGGTTTGATGTTCTGGCAAAAAGGTTAAAGTATCACAGAAAAGGAGATCATAACTGAATTTAGACATTTTTCAGATTGTACTCCAAAATAACTTTTTGTTTTCTGTTAATAGCGTTTTTTCAAAACATAAATGGCTGGATTGCTAAATACTCCGGATAAAAAAACCATTTGGACATCAATTTTTTTTAAATGAAATGAAAGGATAAGTCAAAATAATTGAGTCAAAATAAATGTTAGAAAGATTTTGATTTATAAATAAAATGAAACATTACCTTACAAAATCCAGGCGCCATCCATCAAAACCAGTATCATTGCGCAGCCAATTTAACCACTCTTTTACATCTCTCCGTACAAAATCCTGGGAGTGATCAATGTTAGGTGCTGCGTGAAAGATATCGCCTGCAGCACAAAATAGAAGCAGAGTAGAGCACATTCATACATTTGCTGCTTGACTATAACCTGATCTTCTTTTCATCTATAGTAAAGCATTACTAGAAAAAGATATGCAACATAATTTTTACAGACCACAGAAGTAGAACTTTATGAGGGAATTCTATGACTTTGTAGTGAACAATTATTGCACAAAAGGACAGCCTTCTGTTTCAAGCAAATTTTATCCTTCTATCTAATTTAAGTCATGCTGGCACTTGCTGATTACTGATAGTATAAATGAATGTTAAAAGATATAGAGAAATTCTCTGAAGTTAGAAGGTAGTTAGCAGCATAAAACAAGCGAATAAGAAGCAAAACAAGTGGGTAACCTGGGAATAACTTTTTTCACTTTTCAATTTAAGGCACTTCAAGAATAATATTATATATAAAATTATCGTGAGGAATTGTCCACTCTCATGGATGCAAAACTTGCATGTATCCGTTGTTCCATTAATGTTCAAATTGGTGAGAACAATTATGTTAATGTTCCTATGTACGTATTAGGTTTTCCGTACATTTAACTACAGAGTTGCTCCATTTTCTTTCTACCTCAAGAATCAGGATTATAAATTCAGGTCACTAGTGGTTACATTAGAAAAAAGCTTGCAAGCTCAGTTGAGAAGCTTATATGACAATATGGGGCTTCTTTCTGGTAAAGTACAAGATGTTATCCCCATCTAGGGTTTGCTTAGTTTTGAGAGAATTAGTGAGAAACCGTGGCTATAATCCTAGGACAGCCTGGTGTACATTGTGTGACTTGAAAATCTAACAATTACGAAACATTAATTTCCAGCAGGTACCAAATGCATGTTAAAAGTGATAACATACAAGTGTACCAGATCGAATTTGCATACCACTCGAAGGATTTCCACACCCTTGAAAATTTGGATCATCACACACAATAGCCTCTGGTCCCCATGCAAGTTTGCCTCCAAAAATGTTCCACACACCATTTGGACTCTGCAAATTTGTGAAAATAATTTACTGATAGAACATAACAGTATGTGGCGTAGCTAGGAGAAGCCTATAGTGGGGGTAAATAAATAAGAAACACCTACTATGTAAATACGAAATGTCTTTATACCAAAAACAAGAGATTTATTATCTAGTTATGATTTTATTCTTTATGTCCTGAAATGCTTTCATTATATACTCATTCTCAATTGTTTTAAAGACATATCTCACTGTCTTACCATTTACCTAATAATTCATCGATAAATACCATCTGCCTTCTTTTATAAATATATCTACACATAACTAATGCCAATATCAAGTGGAGTACTTTGGCAAAAAAAAAATTTGATCAAGTGGGGCCCTGTTCCCCCAGTTTCCCCATGTAGCTTCACCAGTAATAGCAGGTTGCATCTCACTGGATACGCCAAAAGACAAGGAGCATTGCGTCAGGAAATGAAATTTATTTTTTGCGTTCCCGTACAAGTCTAGTACTCTAGTCAGTAGCGAGCCACATATACGGTTTTAGGCATTGTAATTATTCCTTTTGTGGAAAACTAATACAAGTTTGATCGTGCTAAAGTCAAAGCATACCATGCCTGTGATATCAGTACATGATGAACTTGAATATTTTAATGTCTAATATAAACTAGTAAGCAACCAATGATAGTAAGGCCACATAGAAGTAATTATATGATAATAGGCCAATTTATAACCTAAAGCTCTATTTATTTTGAAACCCCAGAATGTTTATTATGCTTGCACAACTTTTATCATACGTGTGATTTCTGATACATAACTCAAAAGGTCATCAGGATTCAAAGCAATTACTTTTCAAATAAAAGTACGCTATAAGCCTTCCAATTGTTAGGTTAAATAAAAGAGTAAAAATTGCAAAGACTGGCAGTTCTCACCTTTTGACAGAAATATTTTGTAGTCTGAATGATTAGAATTGGTATCCAGAAAGCATCCAAATACAAGTTACTCCATTTTTTTACATAATTCCTATTTAATTGCTCTGAATAGTTACTGAAAATGCATGAGTGCTCTGAATTCTGGCCTTCTATATACAAATTTAAATCCAATACCAACATCGGAAATTTCTCTTTTTAACAAAAAGAATTTATCTGATTGTGCATGAGGATCAATATGTTCAAATGTATTTGTAAATTACTTTGCATAACTGAAGCAGTGATTGTCGACCAGCCAGCCAGATATCTTAAACTGAGAAAAAGGTGCTACTATCATACTACATACTTCAAAATTTTCTATAAACACAATATGAGATTTTCCACACAATTATACATTGCAGGAAACACTGAATTGAACAAGAAACAATGACATACCTGCTTATGAGCGCACCGATGATTTAGTACAACATCTCCCAAGGCCTGTGGATGAACTAGCATTATTTGTGAGCAATTTATAGTATAAGATTCTATTAGTGGCCATCTCCTAACACCTTGAGGTTTTGGGAGAGATAGTTGCCTAACAGATTAGACATGGAATTGGACTGATCTGGGCCTTTCAAAATTTAGCATGAGAACATGGACAAGGACAATAAATCTTCGCAAGCCAAATAAATCTACCCCATACAATCAACATATGCAAGGCAACATCCCTGAGACTTGAACTCTTATTTAAAAGCCAAGTTAAAAAAATAAAACTGTGAAGGCCAGGGAATAAAAAAAATATTTGTTGAAAATGTCAATATAACCAATTATATGGAAGAAGGGGTAGCTTGTCGCACATACGTTCCTCTATATCTTGACTTATAAAGTGCATACATCATACATAATTACCTTAGAATGGTGAACCATTTAATACGCAAGTATGAGAATTGTGGATTACGGTTACACGTTTAGCCCATTCAATAGGTGGATGAAGTGGAAACTGCTATTTAATTATTAAAATTGTTATTTTACCAAAATAACTCCCCAAAGTTTTCTTGCGTCTTTCCAGAGGACACAAATAACCATTGGTGAAGGTACTACAATAATGTTTTTCTTTATAAGCATTGTCAATTATTATCCTCATAAGTAAAAGCATACCAGAAGATCTTGATTATGCATTTCCTCTATACAATACTTCAGCTCGTCTCTAGAACCATAAGCCGAGTTCAAGTTATACAGGTCCGAAGGCATATACCCTGCAACACATTCAGAATTCATTAAAATGAAAATTATAACCCCTCAGGATACTAGTACAGTATCAATCAAGAAAAATCATGATTTGTAACTCATAGAATCTCATCGGAAAGTAATATTCATGTGATTTGCTTCAAGCATCTAGATTGATGACAAGATATTAGATAGATCTTTAGAAGTGGTGAAAGACCTTGTGGAGCAACAGATTCAGTTGGCGGTGGGAACCACACAGCTGTAATGCCACACCTGGATAAATCAGAAGCTTTTGGAGCCAGCTCAAGGTACCACTTTTTTCTACAGCTTTCCCAATTGAAACCTTGGAACTTGAAACAAAAAAAAAATCAAGGGTATTTAGCAAAAAAAATGGAAAAGGAAAAGAGAAGGTAAAACCATGTTTTAAGCTATAGAAGATATTAACACTGAAATATAGGACAACACTTCATTTTTTCACAATAATCAGCTTATGGTTTCGATGAATTGCACAATTGTTAAATGAACTCAAAAATTAAAGTAATAAATGAAGGTACAGGCCCTTCATGATGCACTGATGCTAGTAGGAGAGATGCATTTGAGTAGGGCTGACATCAGCAGACTCATGTGCAGTTCTACCAGAAGAGCGTATAACGTTCAACAGGTTTGAAGATAAGTATGAAACTGGCAAAGGAATTCCTGTACAGAGATGGAATTCTGAAAAAATGAGGCTCTGCTAAGAACCTTACTGCTCATGTAACTACTAGATAGACATGGAATAGTCCAGCAACTTCTGCCATCTGCGCAACATACTGGCTTCTTAAAAAGACTACATTAAATTGTCAGCATCTGTTGGTTAGCTGGTCAGTTGGCTTTGGCACTGTTTTCAAGATTCTAAAAATACTTCGTACTCCTGGAAAAGAATTCTATAGTTGTAGAGACTAATATCAGTCTTACATCTATAGTGCTCTACGCTCTCCCGAGCAATACCAGCCTATCCTTGGCCGAATTAAGTATATGTTGCATAAAGTCAATAGAGACCAACTTCTATATTCATTTCACTGATTTGGACTACATGCACTAATAAAAAAAAATCTTCCGAGGAAAACTCTTTTACCTTTACATCCATCTAAGGGCAGAGGAAGTATTTGATAAAGAATAAGTCACACAAGGTTTCTTCTGCAGCATCCATGGAAAGGTTAATACAAGAGAGTTGCAACATTACATGCACATTTAACATTAACAGTAACCGAAGAATATGTCATGTAAAAACCTCTATCTCATACAACTACAACATATGTATTTTTTATTTCACATAATTCAGTTTCTGCCTTTTTAATGTGAAACCCATTCCTTGAATATCATCTTTCAAAATGCATAATGCAGTCATTATCATTCAGGCTGTTCAGGAGGAAAAAGAAGTATTTGCAATGGTGAAAAGTGGGTCTTGTATATAGAACATTAAACAATCCAAACACTTTAAACATAAGCAGATCCACCTCATATTAAATTGGTATCAAGAGGTATACTAACCACAATCTCTCTTCCGGTACCGGTTCCTGGCTCTGCATGGTAAAATCAATTTAGATTATATTTGAGAAATCCGTATTTCATGGACAATATATAAATTGCTGAAGATGCGGATATTCACCTAATTTTATTTGTTCAGGGGTCCTCTGCCACTGAATGGTCTTTCGCTGAAGCGCGCGTTCTAAAGCCTTCCGCTTCTTTTCAATAATTTCTTTCTCAATCACATGTTCAATAAGTGTATCCCCTTCCTTTGGCTTTTCATGAGCAATAGACCAAACTTCATCAGGATGGGGCAATGTCAAAGATTTAAATTTAGATGTTCCAGCTTCAGAAATGTCCGTCTTCCTTGGAGGAAACTTGGGGAAGATAGAGCAAATCCTTCGTGCCATCCAGTCAGGTATCTCTCTGCGAGGACCATCACTGAGTAGTTTCCACTTTTGTGAATCACCATCCATGAGCAGGTCAATCCTTCCGCCATTTAGAACAAAAATTTCATCCTCTTCCCCTTGACCTAGTGGACTTTCTCTCAACAACAACGACTCTCCCAATTCTGCTCTTTGTTTCCACATCTTTGAAGCAACTTCAGATGCTTTTAAAGATCTCTGTAGAGCTTCGCACCTTTTCAAGTATGCCTCCTCCTTGCATTGTGCTGCTTCTTTAGCAGAGTCAACTGCTGCCCTCATTGCCTCCAGTTCAACCTTAATAACCTTAGAAACAGCTTTTTTTCTATCACCTGCATCCTTCTTCATTCTTTCCATTAATACTTTAATTTCTTCCTCCTGATGAAGAGATTTAACCCTGCTTGACTCCTGATATTCTGCCAGTGCTTTCGCTGTATCACTTGCACGGAGTTCAATTGCATTTACCCGTTCTTGAGCTTGTTCCAGTTCCAGCTTTAACAGATCAATCTCGCTCCTTGAAAGTAATAATTTAGAGTTTAGATCGTCAATGGTAGTTTGTAACTTGATATTCTGTACCTGGATGGAAGCAATTTCACCAACAGGAGTTGCACTATCTGTAAACATAGACATTGCTTTTGCTGTATGTTCGCTGGCTGTTTCAGCAAGAGCCAGAGCCTTCTCTATGGCCTTTTTAGACTTCTCTACAATAGAGATTATGGTACCTTCAATGGAATTCCGTACTCGTTCTTCAATCTGGTAAGCTGCTTCAGCAGCAGAAGTTTCAGCTGCAGAAACCCTCAACTGAGCATCTTCTAATATGTGAGCAGTGGCCTGCTGAAAAGAAATCTCTGCCAACCTTTCTACTTGCACTGCCAGTTCAACAGCATCTTGTTTTGCAAGAACCAATTTGGTTTCCAAGTTAAATTTCTCTTCAATTGACTCCTGCAAATTCTTGTTGAACAAAGCTTTGGCTGCCTCAAGTTCTGCAATTGCTCGTTCTTTATCGTGCATTATGGCGGCCATATATTCCTGTTGTTTAGCGTTGGATAGAGCCAACTCTTCCAAAAGCTCATCTCTCTCGCTCTCAACAGTTTTGTTTCTAGATTGTGCTTCGTAATGGTCTTCTCTAACTGCCGATAATTCAGATTCACTAAATTCTAATATTTCATCATTTTCTGAAGGAGTACCGTCTCCTTCATCAAGAGCACGGGTCAACAAAGAATCTCCCTGACACAGAAAGTATGTAGGGATTAAATGGAGATAGACATAAATTTTTATTTTCTCAACTGTAATTTCCATAGAGTACAGGCAGCATCAGTAACCTACTTTCTACATTCCTAATATTTCGATATAGCTATTTGCAAATGTAAAGTCACCTGCACCAATCTCATAAATATCTGTAGGAAAAAAAAAAATTCATGTACCTTTTAGCTCAAAATTTTTATAACTGTTCACATACCCTGCTAGAAAAGACAGTGGTTTTCGATTTGCTGAGCAGATCTCCTCTGCATCGAAAATCTTTGTGAACAGGTATTGAACATGAAATCTTTGATAAGGTTGTCCCATTGCAATAATTTCTTTGGGTCAGAGGATGATACTTAAAACCAAAATACAAGTTGTGGTTGCATCTCAGGGGTAAAGAATGAAAAGGGTAGCCAAGACAGGAATGGTTCCAAATTGTTGAATCAGATAGCGAGAGTGCATCCATTTTATCTATCAACAAACCAATCATTATCATATACTAATGCTAAATATACAGAAAGTTAAAGATAAATTACAAAGTCAAGATGCATATAAAGATGTTGCTAGTAAGTACACTAGCATCCAGATTATAATAAGTAAACTATAAATTATAAATCTCCATTTACAAATATTATCAGGAAGACGAAGTTCTCAATTCTCAACATAGTGATGACCAAAATGTTCGATATTTGGAAAGTGTTGAAATTATTCGAGAAGGGTAATTCATTTTTCCTAAAATCATAACATTTTCTAAAAAACTTTCCTCCAATGGAAAAAATTATAATATCCTTAAACTAACAATAAATTAGCAGCATATTAAGCTTGTATACACAACAACAATATATAACACAGAAAGCACCAACAATCCTACAAATTGACAGATCAAGAGTTACATACAATCTCAAATTCACTATTAACTGAAGCTCCATGCATATATACAAATGTGTGTGTGTGTGTGTGTGTGTGTGTTCTAACTTCAAACCTGAAATGAAATGGTGATCAGGCTGCTAATGTAAACATAATTCTGATTTGATCCAATGAAGAAGAGTCATATGTTTAAAGGCTGGAGTGGACTACATTGGAGTGAGTACAGGAAGCTCACATGGAAAGTCTGCCATTTTCATGGGGAAATAAAATACCCAAATTGGCTAACTGTCCAAGTAAATCACACTCACACATGATTGTTTTAAACACACTTATTTAAATATATATGTTAGGGGCTTGGAGAACCCTTGAGATTCCTAAGAATTCTTTCATAAATTTTAAAATAACATATGTTTAAATAAAATTTTAAAAACACAAGATATACGATTTAGAGGCACATATAACGGAGGATAAAATCGAACATGTTAATTTCAGGACACTTTTTCTATTAAATTAGTACCTCGTTTGCATACTATATATGTTAAATATGAATTTTTATAATGCTAATAACTAATAAGTGATAAATATTAGCAAACATAGAAATATCAAACTCTTATCGTCGGAAATAAAGAAATAATAATGAACAATCTTTTATTATCGATCAAGAAATATTTGTCATGCTAAAAACAGCCTCTGATATGATTTATTTGGGTGGATTAAATTCGTGTTTTTTAATTTGAGAAACTTTATTAAAGATACAAAGATCACAGAAATGTGTAGTACTTTGATGTTATAGAGTATAAAGTACAGTGTAGTCACGGGCCACTTGCAATTGACGTAAATGCACAAGTGGTGAGAAAGCCTCTCAACTTTTCAGATCTTTGAAACAAGTCAATTCATTATAGAAAAATCAAAATCACAACAAAAAAAAATCAAGATTTTCATAAACAATTCCGGGGAATGTGGTTGGTCTTTCTTGTGTCATTTGTATTACTCAAAAATGATTACCCGTCCAGCCGAGTTCGGGAAACACAATAAAGTAGTCAAAATTTATTCTTAATTTTTGTATTGTTTGCTGTGAGATTTTTGTGTATTCAGCTTATTTGATAACTTATAATTTATAAGTTGATTGTTAGAAATCACCGACATTTTACTTAACTTATCAACTTATTCTTTGATTCTTTATTTTTCTAGTATTTTATATTTTTACATTTGTGTTTTTAAATATTTTTTTAATTTAAAATACAAGTGTTGAAATCATTGTATTTAAAAATTATTTTTTCAAATTTAATTTAGCAAATTCTTCACTAACTTATAAATAAATTTATCCAAACACACGTATAATTTATAAGAATTCATCAACTTATCATTTATATGACACTTACTCATTTTAAGTTATAAGTCAATTTTTTTGTGATACCTCGAACACGTACTATGCCGGTTTGTAGGTGTAAATATTTGGATTATATTATTCAAATATGAGTGTCAACTGCGGGGATTTCACAAAATCACACATCTTTCCTTGTGCTTTTCAATTGGTTTCAAGAAGAAATATTTCAATTGCAAACCAGCATTCAGTTTTTTTTTTAATTTTAGCTAAGCAAGTTCTTAAACGGGGCCTAAACAGGTACCAAGCCAGCAAGATTGGTTGCATCACAAGTATTTAAAGGAATGTGCATCAACCAGGGCAAAACAAGAAACAGAAAGAACTATCGCCAGTGATAGTTAAAGATTTTTCCGTGCATTCAGACCATAGCAAGTCTAAATATTTGGTCCCAGTGCACTGTCTCAATTCCAATGTCTCACTCCCGAATGTAATGTCAGCAGTAATTCTGACACCATAGAGTACAACAGTGATCAGATTATAAAAGCTTCCAAAATCAAGGGGAGCATTTAGTATACAGTTACGAATAAGGCTCAAATGACTTGATCAATCCAAACAAGAAAACATATAAGTGGGCATTTTTTAGGGTATTCTAGTGTAATTAAAAATCTCGAATATCTTGACCCCTTTATTTGATATGTTTCTAATCCAACACTATGTGGCTAAAGATAGATAAAAAGGGAGATGTTGGGGAATGCAGAGACGAAATTTTAAAATGGGGCCACTGTCAAGTAAATGAATGTTACTGATGGTTCTTGAACACATCATAAAAAACTAGGTGCATATATTCCTCCATGTTTTTGAAAGAACAGATGTTCTTGCTGCATAGTGTTGTTGCATGCGCCCTAGAATTAGCTAGGTTTATTAAGTTTCTGGGCAAGTTGCTGCAGATTCTATCAACTGTGTGATGGGAAAAAGTGACCACAACGGTAACAACTAAGTGCGGAATTAACTTCGTTGGACAATACTTATCCCTACTTGTATGAACCTTCGATGAAACTAAGGAGTAAAAAACCACGGGACCGTAGTCCACCCAAACAATTCACTATCACAAATTATATGGGAATACACCAAGTCTTCAGCAGCAGAAGTTTCAGCTGCAGAAACCCTCAACTGAGCATCTTCTAATATGTGAGCAGTGGCCTGCTGAAAAGAAATCTCTGCCAACCTTTCTACTTGCACTGCCAGTTCAACAGCATCTTGTTTTGCAAGAACCAATTTGGTTTCCAAGTTAAATTTCTCTTCAATTGACTCCTGCAAATTCTTGTTGAACAAAGCTTTGGCTGCCTCAAGTTCTGCAATTGCTCGTTCTTTATCGTGCATTATGGCGGCCATATATTCCTGTTGTTTAGCGTTGGATAGAGCCAACTCTTCCAAAAGCTCATCTCTCTCGCTCTCAACAGTTTTGTTTCTAGATTGTGCTTCGTAATGGTCTTCTCTAACTGCCGATAATTCAGATTCACTAAATTCTAATATTTCATCATTTTCTGAAGGAGTACCGTCTCCTTCATCAAGAGCACGGGTCAACAAAGAATCTCCCTGACACAGAAAGTATGTAGGGATTAAATGGAGATAGACATAAATTTTTATTTTCTCAACTGTAATTTCCATAGAGTACAGGCAGCATCAGTAACCTACTTTCTACATTCCTAATATTTCGATATAGCTATTTGCAAATGTAAAATGTAAAGTCACCTGCACCATCTCATAAATATCTGTAGGAAAAAAAAAAATTCATGTCCTTTTAGCTCAAAATTTTTATAACTGTTCACATACCCTGCTAGAAAAGACAGTGGTTTTCGATTTGCTGAGCAGATCTCCTCTGCATCGAAAAATCTTTGTGAACAGGTATTGAACATGAAATCTTTGATAAGGTTGTCCCATTGCAATAATTTCTTTGGGTCAGAGGATGATACTTAAACCAAAATACAAGTTGTGTTGCATCTCAGGGGTAAAGAATGAAAAGGGTAGCCAAGACAGGAATGGTTCCAAATTGTTGAATCAGATAGCGAGAGTGCATCCATTTTATCTATCAACAAACCAATCATTATCATATACTAATGCTAAATATACAGAAAGTTAAAGATAAATTACAAAGTCAAGATGCATATAAAGATGTTGCTAGTAAGTACACTAGCATCCAGATTATAATAAGTAACTATAAATTATAAATCTCCATTTACAAATATTATCAGGAAGACGAAGTTCTCAATTCTCACATAGTGATGACCAAATGTTCGATATTTGGAAAGTGTTGAAATTATTCGAGAAGGGTAATTCATTTTTCCTAAAATCATAACATTTCTAAAAAACTTTCCTCCAATGGAAAAAATTATAATATCCTTAAACTAACAATAAATTAGCAGCATATTAAGCTTGTATACACAACAACAATATATAACACAGAAAGCACCAACAATCTACAAATTGACAGATCAAGAGTTACATACAATCTCAAATTCACTATTAACTGAAGCTCCATGCATATATACAAATGTGTGTGTGTGTGTGTGTGTGTGTGTTCTAACTTCAAACCTGAAATGAAATGGTGATCAGGCTGCTAATGTAAACATAAATTCTGATTTGATCCAATGAAGAAGAGTCATATGTTAAAGGCTGAGTGGACTACATTGGAGTGAGTACAGGAAGCTCACATGGAAAGTCCTGCCATTTTCATGGGGAAATAAAATACCCAAATTGGGCTAACTGTCCAAGTAAATCACACTCACACATGATTGTTTTAAACACACTTATTTAAATATATATGTTAGGGGCTTGGAGAACCCTTG
This sequence comes from Heracleum sosnowskyi, assembly GCA_030848705.1. Classification (NCBI taxonomy): domain Eukaryota; kingdom Viridiplantae; phylum Streptophyta; class Magnoliopsida; order Apiales; family Apiaceae; genus Heracleum; species Heracleum sosnowskyi. The sequence goes on along the minus strand of JAUIZM010000017.1, from coordinate 139,231 downwards.
AGATTCCTAAGAATTCTTTCATAAATTTTAAAATAACATATGTTTAAATAAAATTTTAAAAACACAAGATATACGATTTAGAGGCACATATAACGGAGGATAAAATCGAACATGTTAATTTCAGGACACTTTTTCTATTAAATTAGTACCTCGTTTGCATACTATATATGTTAAATATGAATTTTTATAATGCTAATAACTAATAAGTGATAAATATTAGCAAACATAGAAATATCAAACTCTTATCGTCGGAAATAAAGAAATAATAATGAACAATCTTTTATTATCGATCAAGAAATATTTGTCATGCTAAAAACAGCCTCTGATATGATTTATTTGGGTGGATTAAATTCGTGTTTTTTAATTTGAGAAACTTTATTAAAGATACAAAGATCACAGAAATGTGTAGTACTTTGATGTTATAGAGTATAAAGTACAGTGTAGTCACGGGCCACTTGCAATTGACGTAAATGCACAAGTGGTGAGAAAGCCTCTCAACTTTTCAGATCTTTGAAACAAGTCAATTCATTATAGAAAAATCAAAATCACAACAAAAAAAAATCAAGATTTTCATAAACAATTCCGGGGAATGTGGTTGGTCTTTCTTGTGTCATTTGTATTACTCAAAAATGATTACCCGTCCAGCCGAGTTCGGGAAACACAATAAAGTAGTCAAAATTTATTCTTAATTTTTGTATTGTTTGCTGTGAGATTTTTGTGTATTCAGCTTATTTGATAACTTATAATTTATAAGTTGATTGTTAGAAATCACCGACATTTTACTTAACTTATCAACTTATTCTTTGATTCTTTATTTTTCTAGTATTTTATATTTTTACATTTGTGTTTTTAAATATTTTTTTAATTTAAAATACAAGTGTTGAAATCATTGTATTTAAAAATTATTTTTTCAAATTTAATTTAGCAAATTCTTCACTAACTTATAAATAAATTTATCCAAACACACGTATAATTTATAAGAATTCATCAACTTATCATTTATATGACACTTACTCATTTTAAGTTATAAGTCAATTTTTTTGTGATACCTCGAACACGTACTATGCCGGTTTGTAGGTGTAAATATTTGGATTATATTATTCAAATATGAGTGTCAACTGCGGGGATTTCACAAAATCACACATCTTTCCTTGTGCTTTTCAATTGGTTTCAAGAAGAAATATTTCAATTGCAAACCAGCATTCAGTTTTTTTTTTAATTTTAGCTAAGCAAGTTCTTAAACGGGGCCTAAACAGGTACCAAGCCAGCAAGATTGGTTGCATCACAAGTATTTAAAGGAATGTGCATCAACCAGGGCAAAACAAGAAACAGAAAGAACTATTCAAGATTTTCCCCTTCAATATCCAACAATGCAGAGACCCATACTGCGGTGTGGAAACAGGAGGAACTGAAAATTTAAAAAAAAATCCCTTCAATACCGAACAATGCACTGACCCATAGTGTTGAGATAGAGGAAAGAAAGATTGATTTCTCTCGGGTATTTTATGCGAAGATTTTGGGAGGAACCTCCTCATATTTGTCCACAACTTCCTTCCCACCGACCACCATTTAGTAAACACCAGCAAGATCACGTGCTCGGGGTTGGGACAAAATTCTCTTCTTTTTTTTTAATAGCAAAACAATACTTTTACTTGTAAGCGAGAATCAGATACTATAAAAACATGTGCAGACATGATTGTTGAAATATAATGGAAATGCCGATGACAGAAAAAGATGGAAGACCATACACAAACCGGATGCAAAAATATATTTCTTCTCACACATCTCCGAAGGAGAAGAACGGAAAGGATTTCAAAAGTTCACAAACCTCTAAACTTAGCTAATGACACAGATAAAATAGTCATCATTTATTGTAATTAAACCATTTATGACTAAGAGATTGCATGCCAGAATATAAATTTTCAATTGAGAAGGAAAGACCGTCAGCTTCTGGTGTTTTCAACGGCACTAGGCTCACCACCATATTCAGTTCCCGAAAAGCCAGTGTCACCAAATTCACTGCTGGAACCTCCCGCAGCAGAAAATCCATCACCACTACCAGCAACGGCATAACCACCATTATTCCCACCTCCATACCCGCCACTATTCCCACCTCCATTTCCACCTCCGTACCCGCCACTATTCCCACCTCCGTACCCGCCACTATTCCCACCTCCGTACCCGCCACTATTCCCACCTCCGTACCCGCCACTATTCCCACCTCCATACCCACCACCATACCCCCCACTATTTCCCCCACCGTACCCGCCACTATTTCCATATCCTCCACCATAGTTGCTACCCCCTCCATAACCACCGCCGTATCCTCCACCGTAGTTGTTACCCCCCTCCAAATCTGTTACCACCTCCATAAGCCCCACCACCACGAGGCCTTTCTGTTGCAAAATCGACCTTTACCGTTCGGCCTTGCAGATCCTAATATCATTGGTAAATTTAAAATTTAGATGGAATAATATCGCAGAGAACTGCATGATTCGTCAGATTTAACATTGTAGCTTGCACCGCCAAGTAAATAAAACTTTATTCAAAATTTTCAAGACGACGATGTATATCCTACTCTAATAGTTCCTCACAAGTCACAACCCCATGTTACCAATTTTCAATCTATTCCACTAACCTATTTGTGCCAAGCTATGAATGCCATATTATCATCCATTCTTTACCAAAATAATTAAGCAATGGTTAAAAACAATGTTTTATGATAATCTGTTTTCCATGTTCACAGGTCTTTTAATTTTAGCTCAATTAATTTAATTTGGTCCTTTTACTGCTGCACAAACAAAGACTATTCCATGTGGTACTACTATCCAGGAAGACATTTACCAACTTCAGAGGAACAAATAAATGACGAACCAACAAATCAAAGCCTAACTACTTGTATCAAGTACTGTATATGATCCAAGTAGAAGCCTATACCAGCACAAAGGAAACTGAATATTATATAACTATCAAACATATCTATAGATCATTGTTTCATAAAGAACACTTTTGTATATTTGATTCATAAAGAACACTCTTACATAGAGAACTACAGAGAACAAACACAAAATCTAGCATGGAATCTCACTCAAATTATGGAATTAACTAGATTTTTTGTTTTGGCCAACAACTTTGCACTAAAACAGAATCTAGCATAAATCAGCAAAAACTCAGCTAAAACATAACATGATTTCATAAAAAAGATAAAATATAACATAACATTTCATTATGACAGAAGCAAATATCAGATTCTATGAAAATTAATTTTTAGAATTTAAATGAAATTATACATTCAATATGTAAAACTTAATTGTTGCTAAACTTTGTCATTCTAATCGTAACCATCCGCTAATTATAAAAAAGACGAAGGACGATGATGGTGTTCTTTTTTTTTGTTTTTTTTTTTTGCCAAGTGAACGTGTTCTTTCTAGTTTTTGATGCAAGGGTGTTCTCTCTAGGATGCAAGCCACGCATATTTACCTAATGTATGTAAAACATATAGTATTCACTATTCATATAATCTGAAGTTAAATCTGAGGGGAGACACGAGTACTTTGAACTCAATTATAACAGCTCAGTTACACTAATGCCTTGCTCCCGAGTTTTTTAAGGAGCGAAAGTAAATGGATGTAAGAGGAAGTAACTGAAAAGAGAAGTAACATATTTCACTAACTTGCTCCGAGTTTAAAAAATTATAGAGCGAAATTAATTTCATTAACATGCTCCCGAGTTGGGAGGAAAACATATAAATGATTGCAAAGTTACAATTCAATCCTTAGAACTAAAAAGTTATAATTTTAGTAAGGGTATATTTGTAATATCATGTGTTTTTTAATTAGCCACATCACTTGTTTTCACTTGCATCCCATTTTTGGAGTGAAAGTTTTGGAAAGAAACATAAAAAAAATTCCACTCCCATTCGCTTGCTTCCTTCCTTAAAAAAAACTCGGGAGCATGAATAGGAGTGCAAATTATGTTTCTTGCTTCCTTCTCCACTTGATTTCATCCCTTTCTTAAACTCGGGAGCAGGGTGTAAATTTCGCATTACCCTGCCTTAAACAATTTACTGCTTCGTGGTGAAATTTTTTTACATAGGGTTGAACATGAAATATTAAGTTATTCTACAGTTGTACATGATCATTTGTTATTTCCAACTTTTAACATATAGAGTTTTCTTATACCACCAGACGTACATAAGAGAGAAATTACAGGTTACCATAATCTGCTATAACTACAGAAAATGCTCACTTACTCTTTTAAACTTTACTTAAGAACTGTATACAAATCTGTATAGACTGAAAAATCATTATCACCTACAAAAAACAGTATTTTGTTGAAAATACATGCATATACCTGGCCGTCCATGGCGTTCTTGGCACTTGTTGCATCTTCACTCGAAGTATAACTAACAAAACCAAACCCTCTGGACCTACCAGTCGAGTGATCAATGATGACCCTTGCTACAACAGACATACAATCATAGAATGTTATAGAACATATACATAAGCTACATATGGAATGATAATAAGTTTCTAGGTAGTTTGTTTAAGTAGAAACAGTAGCGCGTAGGCATACAGCTTCGACCCTGTCTCTGGGGCACAGTTGAATGTAGATATCATGATTATACACAAAGTTAAAATACACTCTGTAGTAGTTTAAATAAATTCGGTGCCCTGCAAAAATTGTTTAGAACAATTACAGAAGATATTATTATGGTACTGTGAGGTTACTCGAGTAGGTAATGACTTGGGCATCCCAATACATACATAGGGTTCTATGACTAATCGTTCACAAAAGAAAATGACCAGTTTGAGAAAGTTGTACATAAACCAGCTTCCAATCCATATCCACCTCAACAATACAGGAGATCAATATTATCTACCTCGTCAAAGAAACTTGGACAACCCCAGGAACCGGATTTAGTCTCACCTTCCTGCAGGTTTTAAGTTTTCACATTTTGCCCACTGTCTACATTTATTCACCCATTTAGTGGCAAGAAGCCTAAAGGAAATAGTCTGCTCGTGATTTGAAAGATCATAAACAAAATAATGGAAAATATAACACCAGAGCTATAATCAAGATAAATTGTAGAATGTTCCGTTGAAGCCAAAAAAATCCATAGAAGTGGACAATTCTAAAAACTTGAGGTTATCTGGTTTATCCTAAATACTTGTGTTCTTAGTCTTACCATAATATGTTATATTTGTTCTATTAGAGTCCTAGTGCATGGTATAATTAATTTAAGTGACGCAGTTGGAGAAAACAATGATTTTATATTTCAATTAATATCGAATACTTTTCTCCCTAATTCCCCGTTCTTCAGCTCTGTCCATATCTAACTTCAAAGCACTGCTCCCATTTAATATTCCTTAATGTTCCGTTGGATGAAGCTATAGGATGACTAACAATAATAAAAAACAACAAATATATTAAACTATTGAGCATGCAAAGTTGGATAACAATATCTACATACTTACATGAAGAGAATGGTTATCAGTCTGATAACAAGTGATCAGTACATGTTGTGGAAAAGGAAAAACAAACTCATACCTTCTGTGACATCCCCATGTTGTGCAAATGCTTCTCTTAAACTTCCATCATCAATACTATATGGAAGACCTGCAGCAAAATAGAAAGTGAAAACAAAGATAGTGTAATCGAAAGTCAATAATAAGCATAAGAGACAGAAAGAGATGCCCACCTCCAACAAATAGCTTGGAAGACATGCATCTTACTGCCTGACAAAGTGATAAATTCGAAAGGGACGATTCTATGTTGACGTTCTTGGAGCTCGCCTGTTTAAGCATATTTCCAATTCTGCTAACGAAAGCCATTTTGCAACCTAACCAGTAGGAAAAAAATATCAATTACAAACCTTACACTGTCCATAAAGATATGTCTAATCTGTCTACGTGGACATCCAACAATCATAAAACCTGATCTGAAACTTATCATTTATCAGTACACACAAGATCATGATCTGGTAAAAACCTTATATAAGAACCAACAAACTGAACACGCTAAATCTTTAAATTTACACGCATCGGCAAGTATATGATCTTTAATCTGCAATTACTTGAAAAAATGTTAAAGGTTTCGACTTTCGCCCCCAACAAGCGAAACAAACACCAAATTCACAATTTCCAGTCACCAGTTAAAAACAAACACTACAAAAAAAAACAGAATACATCTCAAAACCAATCTTTACTACAATTACAGTGCAAAACAATACTAACAAACAGAAATAAATGACTACAATCACAGACAGAAAGGTTACAACTTTAAATCACATAACATATAAAATGAAAAACCCAAAACCTTAAAAAATGAATCAGATCATTTACATATAGAACAGATGTATATATACATAAACACACACACAGTTGTATACCATATAAAAATAGCAGATCCTAGAATAAACAAAGATTGAATATGTAAGATTTAAAGCTAGGGTTTTTAGTTACAGAGGAGAGACTGCGTACCTCTTCAGTATAATTGTATCGTATGTTGTCTAGAACACTGTACGATGTAGCTTTGGGTGTATAAATAAGTACAACATACGAGGTGCACGTGCCTAGCGCGTGCTAGCCTACTTAGCCTTTTTACTTGATGTATATCGCATATGAAATTTATTTCTAAAATGTCATTCTTGCGAGAAAATGAATAAAAAATAAAAATTACAGTTTTCTTAATTAAGCATGGCTCACATGTGTGGTTTGTTTTGAAAAATCGTGTGGACAGAAACTTGAAGCAGATTGATAAATATTTATTTTAAAATTATATAAGACTTTGTTAAATATATTTCTCAAGTGTTTTGCGTAAAATTATGCATAGATCTTTAGAGGAAAATAATTTTTAAGTGTTTTCCATGAAATTTACGAAAATTTCTAGTCGGCGCCCCAAAATTCTCGCAAACAAAGTCTATTCTCTAGGTGATAAAATATTTCAATATTTTTAAACAGGTGCTTGTAGTCGTTAGAAGTAAAAACAAAATAGTATAAAGAATTTTGAGTTTTTTTCAGAAATACACTTTTTTTATATTTTTATGCAAAAATATGTTTTAATTTTAAAAAAATTGTAAAAATATGATTTTTTTTGCAAATACAACTTTTCAGAAATAATTTCAAAATATAACCTCATCGGCAACCAAAACAACTTTAAAATATTTTTCAAAAAAACATAAATATAAGTTACATTAGGTTGTTTTTTATTGCAAACCATTCTTTTGCAAGAAAATAGTAAAATTACAAAAAAATTAATAAAAAAAATTTGGTAATTTCACAAGAATTTAGAAATATATTTAAAGAAAAGAAAATGTACACCTACATTTTAAAAAGATAAGTCGGGGCAACACCATTGGGCCTTGTTAGATGGTAGTTACTAAAATTCTAGGATAATCAATATTATATCTTTATTATATATAATTGGTGTAAAGGGATTTAGGTGGTATGGTATGGCATGGTCGTCAGTCCTACATTTTACATTTTAGGTTTAGGTTTATGTGATACATTTTAGTAAACAACATAACTAAAAACAAAATAATTAAATATGTATATCAAAAAGTTAAAATCAATGAAACATCTTTTATATGTATAATTTATGACTTTTGACTTTAAGCAATTTAAGTTATAAGCAATAATTTTAAATTTACCAAGCAAGCTCATACTCCCACATAGAAATTTTAAAATAAGATTTAAATATAAAATAAAGGTTAGATATACTTAACATTATAATCACCATGCTCCAAGAAATATTTAACATTTTGAAACAAAAAATCACTAAAACAAAGAATACAATTATAATTAATTATAATGAAGATCATACAATGATCTTTAAAAACTAAAAAGTTATATAAATATCATCTATAAAAGATAAATCTTGAAATTAATAATCAACAAATTATGGTCAATATTTAGCTAAAAACAATTAAAGATAAATTTTTAAATGATATATATATATATAAATATATATATATATATATATATATATATATATATATATATATATATATATTAGCATATGTATTACCTTAATGTAAATTAGTTTCATTTACAAATATGTCTCTTATTTTGAATTAAAAATAAAACAAAATCTCAATTTGTATAAAATTCAAATTATTAAATACAAAGATAACTAAAATGTCCTATTCTCATTATAAATGAACAAGAAATTAAAGATAAAACTTAAATCTAAAATATGAGTTAGATATGTTTAACCTTGTGATTACTAATATAATTACAACAAAAATAAAATTAAAATAATAACTATAATATAAAAAAATAATATTGGTGTTTATTTTTTTCAAAAAAATTAAGAAAATGATAACTATAATACAAAAATAATTAATTTATGACATGGTATGATCGGTATATCTTTAGCTATGTAATAGGTTTATGTGGTACATTTTAGTAAACAACATCACTAAAAACAAAATAATTGAATATGTATATCAAAAAGTTAAAATCAATGAAACATCTTTTATATGTATAATTTATGACTTTTGACTTTAAGCAATTTAAGTTATAAGCAATAATTTTAAATTTACCCAAGCAAGCTCATACTACCATATAGAAAATTTAAAATAAGATTTAAATATAAAATAAAGGTTAGATATACTTAACATTATAATCACCATGCTCCAACAAATATTTAACATTTTGAAACAAAAAATCACTAAAACAAAGAATACAATTATAATCAATTATAATGAAGATCAAACAATGATCTTTAAAAACTAAAAAGTTATATAAATATCATCTATAATCAGAAAAGATAAATCTTGAAATTAATAATCAACAAATTATGGTCAATATTTAGCTAAAAACAATTAAAGATAAATTTTTAAATGATATATATATATATATATATATATATATATATATATATATATATATATATATATATATATATATTAGCATATGTATTACTTTAATGTAAATTAATTTCATTTACAAATATGTCTCTTATTTTGAATTAAAAATAAAACAAAATCTCAATTTGTATGAAATTCAAATTATTAAATACAAAGATAACTAAAATGTCCTATTCTCATTATAACAGAACAAGAAATTAAAGATAAAACTTAAATCTAAAATATGAGTTAGATATGTTTAACCTTGTGATTACTAATATAATTACAACAAAAATAAAATAAAACAATAACTATAATATAAAAAAATAATATTGGTGTTTATTTTTTTCAAAAAAATTAAGAAAATGATAACTATAATACAAAAATAATTAATTTATGACATGGTATGATCGGTATATCTTTAGCTATGTAATATTTTAAGAAAAAAAATAAGTATATAATTAAAATTAAATTATTAAAGTAAACAAATAACAAACTAAATTAAATAAAAAATGTCAACAGATAACTTGATATAAGACAAACAAGTAGAAAACTAAAATTATCAAAGTTAAATTTAGGAAAATAATAAATGATTACAAACAAATAGTGATTTTAAAAATATAAAAATAAAAAACAAGTATCATTTCAAAAATACGACATAAACTTAAATAAAATATATGTGAAATTTATATGTTTTCAAATTTGGTTATCAATAAAAATTTATAAAGTTGAAATTAAATCAGAATAATACTTTTAGAAAAATTAAAAATAACAATTTAAACAAAATTAAAATATATACAAATGATATATAAAGCATCTCGTGCATTGCACGGGTATAAATCTAGTACTTATATAAAGGAGAAGACGGGGGCGGTGAGGTGGCGCCTCTAGAATCGCTCCGTTCTATTTTTCTAATTTTCTTAAATTTTCACAATTTTTAATTTTAATAATTACAACTTCCTTTATTATTTTCGATTTTGTAGGAAGAAAATTGAAAATTACACTTTTATTATTTTCAAACTTGATAGAACTTTCTTTTATTATTTTCAAATTTGATAGAACTTTCTTTGATTTAGAAAATTACAACTTCCTTATTATTTTCGAATTTGTAGGACTTGATAGAACTTTATTTGATTTAGAAAATTACAACTTCCTTATTATTTTCGAATTTGTAGGCTTGATAGAACTTTCTTTTATTATTTTCAAACTTGATAGAACTTTCTTTGATTTAGAAAATTTCTTTGATTTAGAAAATTACAACTTCTTTATTATTTTCGAATTTGTAGGACTTGGTAGAACTTTCTTTGATTTAGAAAATTACAACTTCCTTATTATTTTCGAATTTGTAGGCTTGATAGAACTTTCTTTTATTATTTTTAAACTTGATAGAACTTTCTTTGATTTAGAAAATTACAACTTCCTTATTATTTTCGAATTTGTAGGCTTGATAGAACTTTCTTTTATTATTTTCAAACTTGATAGAACTTTCTTTGATTTAGAAAATTACAACTTCCTTATTATTTTCGAATTTGTAGGACTTGATAGAACTTTCTTTTATTTAGAAAATTACAACTTGCTTATTATTTTCGAATTTGTAGGCTCTTATGTTAATAATTGCAATTTTCTTTTTTTATTATTTTCAATCTTAATAGAACTTTCCTTTTATTATTTTCAAACTTGATAGAGCTTTTTTGATTTAGAAAATTACATTCTCCTTATTATTTTCGAATTTTTAGGATCTTATGTTAATAATTGAAATTTTCTCTTTTATTATTTTCAATCTTGATAGAACTTTCTTTTATTATTTTCGAACTTGATAAAAATTTCTTTTATTATTTTCAAACTTGATAGAACTTTCTTTTATTATTTTCAAACTTTATAGAACTTTTCTTTTATAATACTTCTTGACTTTTAAACATAATGGATTTCCATGTATTCACCTTACAAACACCTATAAATTAAAGGTCATTCATAACAAAAAAATTACACCGAAACTTTTTTACATAGCTTCAAATTTTTACAACCATATTTACAATCAATACAATTATGGCCTACACCATGTTGTATGCTTTGAACGACATCAACTATACCTGGATGATAAGAGTACGAGTGTGTAGAATGTGGGAATCTGTCAATCCAAATAGTGAAGAACTGATCAGTCTTGACATGATTTTGATCGATGAAGACCACTATCACATGGGTCTAAATTGCTCTTCATACGCATAACGTTGCCTAAGAGATTGGAAGAATGCATCGTCAACATATCACTGCATGGATTTCAGTTCATATGTTCGGATATGATTGATGCACGTATTAATGACACCAACATACTCTCAGGTTTTTGATGCAGTAATATATTAGAGTAATATATAAGTAATACTATTATATAAGTTATAATTCAAACTATCATGTTCTAATATTATATTTTCTATGTTGATTTAGATGTTGTGGGCTGCTTGACCTACTTGGGTGACATTGAAGTTGTCAAAGGCGGTTGAAAAAAACGATCTCAAAATTGTCACAAATTAGTAAGTTATGCATTATATTAATTTTAATATAACTGTTAATTGTTTTTTATTGTTCTTGTAATTTTATATTATTTCTTTGGTTACCCCAATTTATTTGTTTTACTTATTTAATTTGTATAGTCAACTTCATTAGTTTAAAACTCTAATATCATGCACTATTATTTATATAAAAATATTGTACATGAATATTTTTTTTAAGCACTCACTGTATTGCAGGATTCTAAAAGTTCTACTACGCCCGAGACTGTGCATGACAAAAAGAAAAGGAAAGTATCAATTGAGGACAATGAAAAGGACAACGGAGTTGGTGATGGATACAGTGGAGCTGGTGACGGAGGCAATGGAACATGTATTTAGCATTATGCTACCGCCTAATTACACATGTGTTTCCAATCTTACTTTTTAGTATTAAATAATATGTACTAAAGGTTTCGTATTATACTTTTAAACTACATTTATAACTTGTCCAATTTTAATATATTTTGAATATGCACTAAAGGTATTTTTCTTAGCTAATTTTAATTACTATGTTTGTTTCAATAAGGATGGAATTTTGCTAAGATTTGAAATATTACAAACTATAAGATTTATAATATATAATATAAATTATATATTATCTTTTCTAATAATACTATATAAATATAAGTAATATTATATGTTAATATTGATTTTTGTCAATATAATATATATCTATATATGGCAATAGTATCGATCCAACAAAATAAAAAATCAAACTATATAAACAAACAAAATATGTAAATATTTTATTATAGTACCTACCCAAATGTAAATTTTATAGAATATATTTTATTTGTATTTTAAATAATTTTGTAGATATTAATTTCACAATTTTTATTCTAATATTCTTTTTCTTAACAAATATATTCTAATGCCGCTGCGAAGCGCGGCTTAATAACCTAGTGATATATGTACACCTTAATTGATTGTTATACATATTAAATTTACTAGCTTATATTATAATTATTCTGTTTATAACTATATTTTTATTACTCATGCAACACACGACTGTTTGTTTAATATTTATAATTATATTTATTTATGAATATTTTAATATTTAAAAGTTATTAGTTTACATGATTAAATTATTGTTAAAAAAGATTTAGTCAACAAAAATTATAGTTAAAAATTTGATATTTATTATATTTTACACGCTCAATTTAATATTTGTTTATATTGAGTTATAAAAGTTAGATTTAGCCAATTTTACGGTACACATGAAATTCACAAAATAATCTTTAATTTAGTTGTGATTTATTAGTTCTTTTTCAATTAAAAACTATTCTAAAACTAAAAAGAGAATAAAGTGACGAAATTTAATGTTTAGAACTCTATTTGATTTAGGAAATCTACTTCTATGTAGTTTAGATTATTAGAATAACTTTTATTAACCAAATACAGGTTTTAATGTTAAATCTAACGGTTTTCACCTATCTATTTAAGATTAAAAGATTTTTATTATTTTGGTATTAAATGGGTTTCCTTATTTAATTACAACTATTTTTATGTTTTAACTTTTTGGAAAATCCAATCCTAATATAATATCTTTTAACTTATATCATTTTTAGATAATAATTTCTTTTTATATGATATAATCTTGATCATATATTTTTAAAAGTATTGGATCTAACGGTTGAGAATGTTTTTGGCGGTATTTAGGACCAAACTAATAACATCATTAATCTTTCTTAATACTTATAAAAAATTTTAATTTATAATTTTTTAAAATATTTATTGCTAAAATATAATATACTCTTTTTTGTAATATGTTAATGATGCGGGAACTTTGAACTTTTGAGAAAATAAATTATCAATTAAAATATAATTTTTTTTGTAATAGTTCTTCTTTTAAAGCTGGATCGGATCACTATTATGTTTATTATATATAAGGGTTTAATATAATAAGGATATCAATTACATACTGATATTAGTATCTTACTAACTACTTTTACTTTTAATGTTTCGGTTTTATTTATAGTGTATATAAAATTTTAAAATACATTATTACTTTAAAATTATTAAACAGAATAAAAATTATGTTATGATTATCTACAATTTTATTCTCATATTATTATATTCTTTATCGATTTGAATTTGTTCTTAATTTATTTTAATACTTTATTGAAAGAAAGATAAAATTTCTATATTTAAAGAATTAGTGGAAAAATAAATAAATTGGTGCTGCAATTATAAAAAAAAATATTTATTAAAATTTAGATACTCACTTTACTATTTGGGTTCTATACTGAGTTTTAGAAATTGAATTTTGACGATTTTACAACTCATGTGAAACTAACGAAATTATCTTTAATTTAACGATGGTTTAATAATTATTATCTAACTTGACCAGTTGACCCATAAACCAAAAAGAAAATATGGTTAAGTATTATATTCAAAATTATTGTTTATGAATATGAAACCCTCAATATTTTAATAATATTTTGATATTATCCTTTTATGTTTGTTATATGTAAAATAATATAATTATAATTTGGATTAATCAAATTGTTACGTTTCTTCAAAAAAAAATGCTTAAATTTATTCATGTAGATGAGTTCTCCTAAGTCTCTTATAACTTATAACTTAGGGTCCACATGTATCATTGTTGTTATGACATGAGCATTATATTGATAATTTTTAATATTGTAATCGATATGAATTGTTATCTGATATTTGGTTTAACAATTATTATCTAACTGGAACTATACATAAACTAAAGAGAAAATATATTTAAGAATTTTTACATAGAAAAATTTTAAATTATCAAAATACACTTTTTAGTATTTAAATATAATTCTATTATTAATCAGATACAATTTTTAATATTAGATTTAACAATTCTCATCGATCTATTTAAGATCTAACTGTAATAATTAATTTGGTCGTATAGTGGTCGTACACGGACCATATCGATTTTAATTTTTTCTTAAATTGGTTTTAATATTTTATTGAAATAAACATAGAATTTATAAATTTAAAAGAATTAGGAAAAAAATTAAATTGATGCTACAATAATAATAAAAAAATTATTAAAATTTAGATAATAACTTTACTGTTTGGGCTCTATCTTGAGTTTTAGACAACGGATTTTAACGATTTTACAGCCCACACGAAGCTAACAAAATTATTTTTAATTTAATAATAGTTTAATAATTATTATATAACTGGAACTATCCATAAAATAAAGAAAAAAGATAATTACGAATTTTTACATAAAGATTTCTATTCAATATAGAAAACCCATTTATAATTTGTTTAAATTATCAAAATACACCTTTTAGTATTTAAATAATATCCTATTATTAATCAAATACAATTTTTAATATTATATCTAACGGTCCTCATCTATTTGAATATTTATAGTTTTATAATCCAACGGATCGTATACTTTTGGTAGTATAGTGACCGACCAAAGTTTTGGATAAGATCTCCTCCCTTACGCTTATTTATATACTTAAAACTCGTGCGATGCACGGATTGTTAATTGTTATTTTATTATTTATTTTTTTAATATTTTATTAATTTTAATTGTGCAAAAAATAGGTAGGCATGTTAAAATAACTAAACACTTTTAATTAATTAAAAACATTAAAACAAATTTTAAAATAAATAAGTATGAGTTTGCCCGTTATATTTTTGGGAAATGAGGGGTTTTAGTAAGAAAAAAAATTGTAACATATATTTAGTTTAAAAAGGTAAATGCCCGTGATATTTTTGGAAAATAAGATTTTAAAATTTAATAATTAAAAGTATTTAAATACGTTTTAAAATAAATAAGTAAAGGGTTTCTGTGATATTTTTGGAAAAAGAACGGATTTTAGTTAGAACAATAGAAAAATTAAATTGTAAAAGGCAATTTCCCGTGAGGGGCTTTGTTAGAAAAAATATATAATATGTTTTAACTGAAAAGTTAATTGGTTATAAATAGGTATTTGATTATTTATATTTTAATATTTTTAGTAATTTCATTTGTTAAGAAAAATAAGTAGACATGTTAAAATAGGTAAACTTTTAAAAAATAATTATAATATTAAAATATGTTTAAAAATAAATAAGTAAAAGTTTGTCCATGATTTTTTTGGAAAGGGGGGAGGTTTAGTAAGGAAAAATAAAAAAATTAACATATTTTAGTTTAAAAAGGTAATTGCCCGTGATTTATTTGAAAAAGTAGGAGAATTTGTTAGAAAAAATAGAAAAAAATAATGTATTTTAGGTGAAAAAGGTAATTGATTATAAATAGGTAATATTATTGTTTAGTAATATATTTCTATAAATAAGTAAGGTTAATTAAGTAAAAATACGAAGTATTGTTAAATAAGGGCAATTAAGTAAAATCACAATGTACCATACCGACCAACCAAACTTTTAATGTTTCGTCTATTATATAATAGTATTGATAATAAGGAGTTAATTATTGGACTAAAATATCCCTATTTCGTTATTATTTTGCATTTCTAATTCCTTGGCAACGGCTAAATAATGCGATTTTGTAACTTTTGTTAATTTTAAGTTTTAAAAAAATACATAAAGTTTAGATAAAATTTAAAATAAATATATAAATTACTATATGTAATTGTATTTTACTTACCATTCACATGAGCACCTAGCACTATTATTTTATGTAATAGTATTTTACTTTGATATAAAATACAAATAACGGTAGTAGAAATAATTCAAAAGAATATTTTGGTGAAGTATATTTAAAATATTATTTTCGCATTTAAAGACATTTAAATATAATAATTTTATATGAAAATCTCATACTAAATTTAATAAATTTTAATAAAAAATATTAAGATTAAGTTCATTTATTACATATTCATTTTTAATATATTTGTATGAGTTTAAATTCTCATGACATTTGACATATATTGTGGGTAAATATTGCAATCCCAAAAAAATTTGACATAATTTATCGCTTGAGGAGTTGAGGTTAGTTTAGACATTTAAAAAATTAGGGTGTGCAAGTTGCGACTATTAATTTAGAGTGAACATATATCAGCACCCAAATTACAATGCGGAGACCTCCTGCAGAAAAATAAAGCCTTTGAAAAAGTCTTGAAGATGGAAACAAGAATAGGTGGATTAGTCTTGTCCACAAAAAGTCGTTACAAAACTAATCTTTCTTACGTTAGACAACTCACACAACAAGCACACCAAATAAGAGTCAAGCAGCTTGATTAAGAAAAAATAGCTAAGCAGGCCACATAGAAACATCCCACACACACAACTTAACACACTCTTCAGCTCATAACTAGACAACAAAGGCATGAACGACTACCCACCCTTGCCATAAGAATTATGTTCATAACTAGACAAAAGGCATTATAAACTACCCAGTCTGGTCATAAGCAATCTGTTCTATTTGCTTAGAACAAATGAATTTGGGTGATAACGGAATCAACTTGGTACTCTGAGGAAAATTTATATCAGATGAACCGCATGTAAGAACGAGTCTCGAGTCAGGTTAAACACACTAGTATGATTCAAAAATTATGACAAATACATTGCAAAGATTTGCTGTAATGCCAGCCAAATAAATATTATTATGAATCTAATTACCCATAAGTTTTACAGCAAGGAAAGTTCTTACGGATCTATAGCACTATAAATACTGTTAAGCAAATGCACAAAAATTATTACAAGATAATTGAATTCATTACAGTCCTTCACGATCATTTCCTGTGGAAACTGTGTTGTAGTGATCTTGGGGAACCTTCAAAGAGATCCATGAGGTGATTCTCGAGATCATCAGCAGTGTACTTAATGTGCTTGTCACTTATGTGGTTCGTGTGTCTACCTACAAAAGTCCTGTAAGCCTGAATCACCTTGAGAGATGTTGAGATTCGAAGATCATCACGTAGCTGAATATCAGGGATTGTCCATCCAGTTTGACTCTTGTAAACATCCTCAAATGCAAGATAAAAGCTCTGCAGCCTTTCCTTTAGAAGAGTTTTTGAAATGGAATTTGAACCAGAATTATAGAGACCTTCGTCCCTCAGTAAAGAGAGAATAGAACTCCATGTAGCTCGCTCATAATCCATTGCATGGTGTTGGAATTTCCAGTTATTCTTGCGTATCCAATCATCCCCTAAGATTGTTCTAAGGTCGGAGTTCTTAGCCTTTTCAGCCATGTAATGTATATTGTTCATCAAGAACAGGCACCCCAAAGAACTGTCCTTGTATAATTTGGACTTTTCAATGAGATTGTGTTCCAAGATTGAAGTAAGGGATCTGAAGTGTACGGAAATTGGAGAAAGATAGTGTGGGGAGTTTACGCTGTTATCCTCTTCAGTAGCTTGATTCGAGTCTGGAGAAGATGACGCGGGGTCGTCCATATCATTGTCCCTGAGGAGAGAACTAAGTGAATTACTATAATCTGTCAGTGTCCTTAAGTAATTCATCACATATCTTGTGAGATGATGAATCCCACCACCAGCAAATGCGCTAGTTGACACATTTGATGCCACAGCACTCTTGAAATCAAGAAAAGTTGCCTTAGCACAATCTCCCAACCTCTTGAGAACATCCTGGCACTCACTTTTGATATTTAATCCGGTTTCATCACTGTATAGAGTATCAATGTCTGGAATAAGGTCTGCCAGGACTTCATACATGTCAAGAATCCTATGCAACTTTTCTGGTTGATGAGGACCTACAGCAATAGCTTCAGCAAAATTTAGAAGCTGCAGCATAGAGGCTTTTGATGACTCTGCAAAACATAGAGCACTAACTGATTCGAGCTCCCCAAATACCTGATCTACTAACCATTTTTCACTAGCAAGGTAGACCCTCACAAATATCTTTATAGCTCGAATCCATCTCCTAATTTTGGAGTTCAAAGTGCCCCATTCCATCCTCAAGACATCATCAATGCTTGATTTCTCCACTTCAAGAATGAAGAGGCAGTCATCCAAAGCATCTTTCCGGACACTGATAAATGCCTGTGAGCACTCCCGGCCATATTTTGAATCAAACATTAAATTCACAATGCATTTAAGATCAGGAATAACATCACGATGGATCAAGTCAATAGTGTATTCCTCTGCACCTCTACTAACACTGTCTCTCTGAAGCCCGTCATCAACAGAATCATCTCCAAATGAGATAATTGAGCCATCATCCAAAGTATCTTCTTCGCTTGAACGAAACGACATGTGCTCAGGCTCAAAAGGCTGCCTATTCTGAACAAGTATGTGCTTAAGTTCCTCCTCAAGTCTAGCCATAGCTGTCTGAAGAACTTCATGAGCTTTCCTCGCAAGTGCATTCTCTTCACTATCTTTGTTCAAACTCAAACCCTCCAAACTTTCAGCCAACCTACGAGCTTCATCCACAGCCTTCACATAATCATTAGCTTCATCAGGCCCACAATCCCATATCATTAACTGTTCTCCATCTACCTCCCAATTCATAACTTTGTCATGAATTAAATTAAGCCGCTTTTCAATTTCACTTAATTCCTCTTCTTTGTTTTCCGGAGCTCTCGAGATGCTAGACAATTGAGTTCCAAGCTCCAGCAAGAGCTTTCTAGCATCATTTGTCAAATTCTTATTTGTCTCCAAGGCCTTCACAATATGTTGCGCCGCAGCAATTAAATTCTCATCTCCTTCTAAAGATGGAACCACAGATCTATCCTCCTCCATAGCATAAAATATACACAACCCACAAGTAGGTTTAAATCACACCCAACTCAAGAACAAAAGAACTTCACCACAAATTTCAATCTATCAAACCCTAGTATAGATTCATAAACATGGCCCCAAGTCCAAAATCAACTCAAAAATATCAAACCCCCCAAGAAAAAATAACTAATCAAGTACTAAAAAAGCAAATTCAATCAAAAAAAAGAGTTGAAGAATAAATATTAAAAAATTAGGTTTATGACACACAAGCCCAAGAATCTTGGAGGGTGTTCCAGTAAAACACCCAATAATAGACACGGACTAATGAATGGACAAATCACAAAACTAGCATAACATATGACTTAAAGATGATGAAAACAAGTTGAATAGAAGCAGATTTCTAAAGAAAAGATTGATAAACAGCCATCAAAGTTAAGATCTTTACAAGTAAAAACATACAAGAAGAAGAAAATTGAAGAAACAAACTGACCCTTTTGAAGTTTTATGATCTAAGAGAGGATTTGACCATTTTTAGCTTGGAGTTTTCTCACAGACCTGATTTCTGCAACTTTTTGGAGTCTTGTTGATATTTATTGCACATAAATATATAAAAAAATACTAGTATGTTAAATCTAGAATATTTATACTTCTAGAGATGCTTAAATGTTTATGATAATAGAGTACTATTATATAGTTGTAATGGCAATTGGGTATTTGATTTGACCATTGAAGAGTCTTGTTTGTGGAAAGACAACATTGAAGCAACAAAAGTTGGACGCTTGTGTAAAACAAGAAATGAATAAAAAGTTAAATAAATGGGTGTCAGTATACTTTAAAATATATGATAAATAAAAGAAAAAGGGAGAGGAAATTATTGGGTGTCTTCATGTTAAATACGTATGGTGCACCCTACCCGTATATGCCGCCGCTGTGTAGAAATCTTGGTCATTTATTTGACTAAGTGTTCTGTCTGACTTTGACAAGTTCTAGATATTCTCTTGACCTCTACTCCTCTTCCCTCTTCCTCTTTTGTTAATCTATGCTAGGACTATGTTTGTTGTTAAGGTTTTTATTCAGGTTAATCAATTAAATAAATCTTACTTTGTGCGTGTTTGTTGTTAAGGTTTTTATTCAGGTTAATCAATTAAATAAATCTTACTTTGTGCGTGTTTGTTGTTAAGGTTTTTATTCAGGTTAATCAATTAAATAAATTTTACTTTGTTAGAGTTTAGGTAATCTTCGATAGAGACATTCTTCAAGGGTGCCAAATTTATTTTAACACATTATAAATATTAATATATTATACATTCGAATAATTTCTCATACGAACATGTATATATATTGAAATAATTTTTTTAATTAGAAATGTGGTAAGAGATAATATTTCGAATTTACCTTATATTTGTTTAGTATTTTTTAAATATTTTTTAATTTCATAAAATTTGGATTAATTTCTAAAAGATAAAGATCAAATGATTATTTTTAATTATCAAAATATATATTTACTTTTAAATGATGTATAATAATTTTTTATCAAATTCAACAATTGAATATAATAAAAATAATTAAACAATTTATTTTTTTATCTATACTCAATTATATTTTAATGTATAATCTATGTTATAAAAGTTGGTGTTTAATAATCCCGATAATCGTTAGACGGTAACTAATCGCTTTGATTATGTTAAAATCGGTTTTGATAAAAGCTGGTGAAGAGGTCATAAAATTTAGTCTAATCCTTCCAATATTGGCCTAATTTGTAAATTTTAGGAAATTTATAGGTAAAAGTTCCAAAATTAAAAGGTTGAAATTTGAATAAAAAATAATAAAAACCTTTTTTTTGTATACGTAGTTTTTATTTTAGACGGTCAAATCACGAATTCTTTTAATTTTATCTCACAACTTGATCACTGATCAAAAATTTAAATCCACAAATTTTATTTATTTCAATCATAATATGTTTTTAAATAAATTTAAATTATGTGATAATATACATATAATTAAAATTATTACACAATCAATACTATTATATAATAGACGAAACATTAAAATTTTGGTTGGTCGGTATGGTACGTTGTGATTTTACTTAATCGCCCTTACTTATTTATAGAAATATATTACTAAATAATAATATTACCTATTTATAACCAATTACCTTTTTTCAACTAAAATACATTATTTTTTCTAAAAAATTCCCCTACTTTTTCAAATATATCATGGGCAATTACCTTTTTTAACTAAAACATGTTAGTTTTCTATTTTTCCTTACTAAAACCCTCTTTTTTGAAAAATATCTCGGACAAACCTTTAGTTATTTATTTTTAAACATATTTTAATGTTATAATTATTTTTTTAAATTACTTATTTTAACAAGCCTACTTATTTTTCTTAACAAATGCAATTACTAAAAATATTAAAAATATAAATGATCAAATACCTATTTATAACCAATTACCTTTTCAGCTAAAACACATTATAGATTTTTCCTAACAAAGTCCCTCATTTTCTAAATATATCACGGGAAATTACTTTTTTCAACTTATTTTTTCTATTTTTCTCACTAAAATCCATTATTTTTCTAAAAATATCATGGACAAATCCTTTACGTATTTATTTTAAAACGTATTTAAATATTTTTAATTATTAAATTTTAAAACCTCATTTTCCAAAAATATCACGGGCATTTTCCTTTTTTTAAACTAAATATATATGTTACATTTTTTACTTTCCAACTAAAACCACTCATTTTCTAAAAATATAATGGGCAAACCCTTACTTATTTATTTTAAAATCTATTTTAATGTTTTTAATTAATTAAAAGTCTTTAGCTATTTTAACATACCTACTTATTTTTTTAACAAATACAATTAATAAAATATTAAAAAATAAAATAAAATAACAATTAACAATCCGTGCATCGCACGGGTTTTAAGCTAGTATATATATATATATATATATATATATATATATATATATATATATATATATATATATATATATATATATATATATATATATATATAGAAAATATTAAATTGATCCCCACTAATCATTCTAATAATCTCTAATTATTCGATTTAATCCGTAATTAATATATCCATGGATTACTCCAATTATGATTGTTCATGATTTACCAACCTGATCAAACTGAACCAACCCGCTCTCTCTCTTTTCGACCGACCAAGCCAAGCCTACCCAACCAATTTAAATAGGTTGGGTATGAGTTTTATATTTTTTCGGCCGACCCTACCCAACCCGATTTAAGTTACAAATTTTGTTCAATAAAATCTACACACACACGCGCACATATATATACAAATTATATACAACTATACATTATATGATATATCGTACTTTCAATTATAGATGTGCTTACATCGTGTGCATATGCACACGATTTAGAACATAATTTACATTACTAAAATTATAATGTTAATTAAACTAAAACATTAGTACTAAAATCCTAATTTATAAGTATTTTACAATGTTCTTAAAGATGGAAATCGACAATAATCGGTAAAGTTACCTTGTAATGATTACTCGGATAATAGGTGATTAATCGTATTTATTAAACATCTATCCTTCGTCCAATATTTGATATTTAAGTGTTAATATTTACATAAAAGAACTGCATATCATTACTCCATACTTGTACATGAACGAAAAGAGTAATTCAATTTGAAAGAACAACTGTATATTTAAGATTTAGTTAATAAATCAATAGCTCGTACCCATATAATTGCAAATATATTGTTTGTTTTCTTATTTAAAAAAAGTAACTTCTTTTATAAAAAAATTATTTTTTTTCAATTTTGACCGATTAAAACCGATTTTTTACTGTCTCGACCGATTAATTATGTCTCGCCCGACTTTTGACTGATTTTTTAAAAAACTGTTTTTAAACTCGATTTTTGTTTAACATTTTATATATTGTTATGTATGTATATGATATATATATATATATATATATATATATATATAATGAACATTGTTATTTTCGTTTTACTTAGAGTTTCGAAAGATATTACATAATATATATATATATATATATATATATAATTTAAGTCAATTAAACCAACCCAACCTGACCCAAATCGATGTACGATTAAGAGTTGGGTCACGAATTAAGATTTTGTGTGGTGGGATGAAATTTTTTCAAATCGATTTAATTGGGTCAGATTGCAAAAATGCTTTCAACTTGGCAAATACAACCCATAAACACCCCTAACTCTGATTCCCACTTTTTACGATACTATTTTTAAATATATTCTAAATTATATTATATTTGTGTATCAATACCTAAATAACCTGTATAAAGTATAAATCATATAAAATTTACAGTATAAATAATATATAATTCAAAAATACAAGTGAAATAAGAATTTATAAATATAATTTAATACATAATTATATGTAGAATAACAAAAATTTGAAAAAATGGATCTATATAAATAATATGAACTAACATTTAACTTACTGAAAAGGCAAAATTAAAAAAATTGAATAAACATGTTTTTATAAATAATATAAAACAACATGTTATTTGCTCAAAAATTAAAATTATATATATATATATATATATGATGATAGTGTAGTTTATCTAATAATATTTTTATAATAAACTCAAACTCAATGTTACGCACTTGGACATTAGGACATTAGATGAAATTATACGAGAAGGTTTGGAATACGATTATCAATGTTCACAAAAATCTAATCTACTTTAGCTTAAATAAAAAAGGGTTGACATTTCTGTAATTTTTAAAAATATAAGAGTACAATAATAAATTTATAGCCATTTTCTTACTTTTGTTGTCCTTGGTTAGCTTTTAATATATACAAAGTAGATAAAATATAATTATACATTAAGATTTTGAACTAAAAAATCAATTTATATAAATAATATAACCCAACATTTTACTTAAAAAAAAATAGGACAAAAAGAGGTGATGTGGCTTATCAAATAAGATTTTTATTTTAAACCCAAAAAATAAATGTAGCACAATGGTTATAACATGAGTTTTCCAAGAGGAGGTCAGAGGTTTGATTCCTAAGAGCAAAATAATTCTTTTAATTTTACATAAATGATAGAGGGATGACAAGTTTGTAATTTTTCAATAAAAAAGGGCAAAATTGTCATTTTACAACCATTTTATTGACTCAAATTACCCCTAGACGGCCTTTAATATATACTAGCGTAAAAGCCCGTGCAATGCATGGGCCTGTATATATACACACACATCTAATTTTATGGCTACATACTCATGTATAAAAAGTAATCTAGACTAAAGTAAATCAAACAAATTGAAAAACACTCATTTAAAGAACACAAATTAATCTTTAGTGCCGGACAATGAATCCAACTAAACCTTTAACACTCATTGACAATGCAATTGTTTCTATAATAAGTGAGAAAATTAAATTGAACTAAACATACTCTATGATAGAATACCATTTTGTCATTCCTATCAATGTCATTCATAATAGTGTTTGCGTATATGCTACTACAAAAAGAACGCAATACCTAAATCATTCAGCACCAGAAACAGCACGCTAAAAGGACATTCAAGATCAATGACAGAAGCAATGATTCCACAAAGATTGATGGAGACAAAAAGGAGAACCATAACATTGACCTTTCTACTTTGAATATTGAAGCAGATATTCTCTGACATTATGCAAACTATTTTCAGGTGAGAACAGTTGGAGGAAATGGTGTTGCAATGAATTTGGGTCATTTAGTTACAATGAAGGAGGCAAAAACCGTGTCAGAAAAAATTAAAGAAACATTGTCGCTTATAACAAACATATACGGTACAGAGTTCTCAAGTGCATTGTACATTGTCACAAGTAACAAACATAGAGAATCAAAGTGCATTAATTATAAACTCAAAATCAAGGGCACAAATTAGAATATTAAACCTATGAAAGTATCTCTTCATGCTAATGCTCTGCAGCTGACAATAACCTACGTGGTCCAGTAGTTGTACACGTTAGCATTAAAACAGTCTAGAGAAACCAAGTATCGGCAATATAATTTTTTATTGGGTAAATGGCTAAAACTGTAGAGAATTCACGCAGTTGTTACCATTTCTATTTTTATATAAACATACCCAGCATTATGCATTATCCAAAACACAAGACTATTCAGATCAAAATTTAGATAAGGCCAAAACAGTGTTTTAAAGAGATTTGTAGAGAAGGGGTTAAGTCATTTGGATGTCCTAAAATCATTTCTCTTTCTTCCACCAAGCATACACAAAAAATAAAAACATTACTTGCTCTTGATACCAAATCCCATATCTAAAAAAATGTTGTAAAAAAATAAATATACAAACAGTATTCATTTTTTTCCACGGAATGATAAGTGGCATATAGTACTAAATGAACAAGGAGAAGAATAAAGGCGAAGTAGCGAACCACAAATGGTTTACAACTGGGGAAAAATTAATCATCAGAATCTATGACAATGTGAAAAAATGATGCAAAAATAGATACATAATCTGTGAAGAGGATGAGAAGATACAGAAGAGACCTTAATCGAACTATTATTACAAAAACAGTTACAATTACCATTATACTGTTTTGGTATAGTAATATATAATAACATTAGCATTTTAATTAAAGAAAAGAGAGAGAATAGTGATAGTTTCTTACAAAAATTCGACCGACGCATATAGCTTAGCGTCTTAAGCAGAAGTTCGAGCTAGGCTACTTTATGTAAGTATTTGTTTTGTGCCTTTGCCAGCCTCCATAATATTAACCATTTCAGCTCTGACATTGCATTAGGGGTTCCTGAGAGCCTTTAAAAAGTATAACCTTCGTCCATCCATGTTGTACCAAGTAGCCTTGAGGCCCACACATGTAGTCAAAACGGAAGGAGCAAAAAGTACAAACATGAAAGTGAAAATTAGGAGTCAATATCTTTTCATCACTTCTGGTGAACTCAACTGATTAAAAGTTCTGCGAACTTTAAGTAACGATATCAACTCTTCCACCGCGTGCCAAAGAGCATGGCATGCTATATTTGCAGGAATACTTTGAGCCATAGCAGGACCAAAACCTTTCTACACCTTCAACTCCTTCAAAAGCCGAGATATCATGGTATTTGGAAATTTTGTAGTCATCAACCTGAATTTCACTCTTGACCACTTCAGTTGGGTATACATCGATCCAAAATACTTCTCTGATCAAGCCTTCTGCTAAATCAAAGAGCCTCGCCCTAATTTCAATAGGTCTTGACCGCCTGTGATGTATTGCTTTAGGCCTTCATATACAACAAACATGGCATCATTTCTAGAAATTTCGAGCGCCACTGCCAAGACTGGCTGCTACAATAATGAGGCAAATCTTAGTATTTATGTAAACAATTCAGTCTCTATTATACTTTGTCACCAGATATTCATAAAATTATTGTAGCTGGTATCCAAGATTTCATTATGAAAACTAAAAGATATATAAACCATAATGAGAAATGATTTCCCTACAAAATTGGGACAACAAAAATGTAGGAAAAGTGTAATTAAAATCGAAACCAGAATTCTGAACTTCGGCACATACAAGAAAGAAGTCAGGGAATCTGTTTATTTCACTTTAAACATGGCTAAAAAGGTAAAACTTAGGACCATCTCTTTGTTCCACTCAAATTGGTTAATTTTGACTTTAAGAGTCAAACTAGCTCTTTAGCCCGTGCAATGCACGAGCATACTTTAAATATGAGTAAATTGTATATTTTTTCGGCAAATTTTTGTACGTCCGCGTATTAGAGTAGCAATTGATGAGTTATACGACATTAAAATTAGTACAAGTTTGTATTACACTTATATACATAAAAGTTTTTTTTTTGTTAGCTTGTACTGATTTGGACGTATTTATATCGTAGCAAATATAATACTTAAGGCATGTCAGAAATTATGTATAGTTTGATTTAATAGAGATAAATAATTACAATTCACAGACATGCTTTAATTTATAAATTTTCTCAAATAATATTTTTAACAATATTTAATTCATAAAAATTTACAATAAATCTAAATGATACTATAATAGTATGAGATATATAATATGTAAGCGTATATGATCATATATTATCATAAATTTACATAAATATAAGTATTTATATGTATATATATATATATATATATATATATATATATATATATAGAGAGAGAGAGAGTTGCACTCTAGGAAGAACACCTTATATAAAGAACAATAAAGAACACCATCATAAACACTTTATTTTTCATAAAAATTGATTTTTTAAAATTAGAATCATAAAATTGAACAACAATTAAGTCTAACATATCAAATTTAACGTAGAATCTCATCTAAATTTAAAAATTAAACATTACATAGAATCTAGTAAAGAATCTTGTATATATATTTATCACAATGAAATTACATGTAATCATGTTTCATTTGATTCTAATTTTTTGTTAGATTCTATTTTTATTCGTAATAAACCTTTTTTGGTGAGAAAATTAGAATCAACATGCAATTTATGTAAGATTCTATGGTGTTCTTTATATAAGAGTGTTATTCATGGAACAATGACATATATATATATATATATATATATATATATATATATATATATATTCAGGTAAATGTTGTATGTATATATAAGTATACATATTAATTTGCAGCATTTAATAATATGTTATAAATATATATGTATAAGTTTGGAGCATTTAATAATATGGAATAAATATATATGTATAAGTATGCATATTAGTTTTGTAGCATTTAATAATATGTAATAAATTTATTGATGTTAAAAGACCAAAATAACCCTTAAAATATATAATATAAGTAAGGGTAAAATGGTCCATTAGATTTAAATTATTTACACCAAACCCCTTGTTGTAGTATTATATATATAATAGATAATAGATTGAAAAGTTTGATTATTAATTATTCTAGATTTTTAAAGAATATCATCCATCAAAGTGGATATATAACCATCCCCACGATGCAAAGCCCTAGACCAACCGTGTGAATTTGAGTATGGCTTCGGCACTGTAGTATGAGATAGCACAAAACCCGTTGCAAACTACAGGTCCATTAAGTGAAAATTTTAGAACATATAAATACATAATCATATTCGGATAAATTAAAGAAACTTGTGTGCATAATGACTACTATGTGCAATTTAGCCGGGCAAAGCCCCTGACTAACCGTGATACATTGAGTTTCGCTTCCATGCAATTTTTCGAGATATAAAAAATCCGCGCAGAGGGTCACTAATTTAATCCAAGTAAAAATTACAAAACCCTTAAATAAGTAATTAAATTCAAATAAATTTCATAAGGAAGATTGTATATATGTAACCGGAGTTTTAGTTAATATATGAAAATCATCACAGGTCATTGAGATATTGAGATTTATATCCAGATGCTGATTGCAAATAAAGTAAAGACGGGTTTTCAAAAGGCTCAAATTGAAGTTAGGTTGTTAATATCAATTTTAATGAAATTGTTTAAAATAGACCACTTTTAGTATTGCATAGATAAAATAGATTTAATTACAAACAACTTGCAGAAACAAAAAAAAAAGTACTTATTTAATTACAATTACAAATGATATTTAAAAAAAATACATTATCCACTATCCACTGAGACAAAAAAGAGAAGAGCATGGAGCTTGAGCTCTAGAAGGACTTATGTGATTCAGGATGAACTTTAAGGAGTTTGCACCTGGTTTTGCTCTTTTGGAATTATCTCGAAGTTTCAAGAATTATGGAATGTGTAAGAGGAAGAGGCTGAAAATGCTATTGGTACTTTGGTTGGAGAGCCATTGCAAGCATTTTCCAATTTCATACCAGGTTCTTATCTCAGTGATGCAATTAGTCCTCATCTGCACACGAATATTGTTTTTTAGCTTGAGAGAAGCTTACATTTAACATGAGATGGTTGATGATAAAGAGATAAGATCACGGTTTCATCAATTCCACCCGATAGTCAAAAAGTTTTATCACAAGGTTAAGAGGATGAATTACTTTAATCGACCCACTATATTGCATTAGTTATCCATCTTTTCTTGTGATAATCGTATATACAATTGCATTTTCCTTTAATAAAAAAGATAAACATCTTTCCCTAACTGGCGCTAAACTCGTGCATAGGTATGTGTGACTGATCCTTACAAAAAATTCATCAGATAATGCCTTCCAGGTCATGTTCTTGTATCAAACTCTCCATGAGTAACCAAACACACCTGAGCAAATCTCCGGTAAATTAACTTAGCACAAACCATATACTCGTAATACAATATTAAGTCATAATACATGACATGATCCAAAACAGTTTCAACAGATTACATACAGAGTTAAATTATAAACGCCATATAAAATACCAAAATAGACATGTATATATTACCAATTGATCACGCACTTGTTACATAAGTGACCTTCTTTCTCACTAAAAACAGAACCCTCCACTCTCTCCTCCTCCGTCTCCAAATTCAAATCGACGCCCAAACCAAAATCCTTCAGTATCACTTGTTCCTCTCTTCTTTTCTGTCTGCTATAGTAAAATCTATTTTAAAAAATTAACTGAGAATAGAACGATTATATATATATATATATATATATATATATATATATATATATATATATATATATATATATATATATATATATATATTCAATATTCAAGGACACTGAATATTATGTTTAGGACTGTGTATAGGAGAAGTGTTGCCGATGTCAAAATTGATTAAATATAAATAACCTGTAATATCTATTTAAGAGAACCAATCAGTAACATCACTTGATATTAGGAAATATGTTACCTGTGATGCTTTCAGTATGTGCTTTTGTTGCCAACAATTCTCAACATGAAACTCCGGTAAAGAAGGAAATTATGATTCTCCAAACTGATCTTTAATATTGATACCTGGCATGGGCGACAATGAAGAATCGAGAAATTAATCTTCAATCTCAGAACATGGAGGTGATGGTAGTTTTGTTTGATTAATTAAAGAAGAAGCCGGTTTTAAGGTTTGGGCATCTACTCCGACAAGATTTGGGCATCTGGTCCGACTGACGATTAGGTTGAACAATAGACCGATGGAAAGTAGATTGTACATGTACTAAAAATGGCAGGGCATGTACGTTATTTTCAGAAAAATAAGGGTAAATGTGTAAATTCACGGCCAATTTTCTGGAACTCTTTACCCTTGTGTCGCAGTATAATATATAGTAATAGATAAGTAGATATATTTTTTTCCTCTATTTATATTCATTTAATATCCTTTAAGTTCAATAATTGACACCTCATGTAAGATGTTTAGATAGTCCCCAAATAAATAATATAAAAATTAGTTACTAATAGATATACACAACATATACCTTTAATACAAAAAAGTTGGATATTTTCATATGGAGGGGGTGCTAAGTTGACAATTTCTCGTAATTTCAAAAGAAAGTATTCAAGAGTGTCATTTCACATAAAATTTGACATCGTTGCTCTTAGTGAATGCTATTATTATTATTTAAATGTTTTGCATTCATAAAATACTAAAAGAATGAATATGAAATAGATTAATCTAAACAAAAACATTATTTTTCTAAACAATAATATGAAGAAAAAAATTAAAATATTTTTGGTTCAATTTTCTAAAAGTGGAGTCGAGATTGTCAAGATTGTCAAGAAATTGTGAATTTACGGTGTTTAATTTTTCTGCACGTAACTTCAAATATTTTAACTATATAATTATATATTTCTAAATTACTTTAAAAAATAAATTATTGTGTCATAAACAAAAACATTAACAATGCATAAATAAATTTAAATACGTACTCAGCATAATTCCAAAGAAACAGTGGTGGAACTAGAAAAATGTAGCTGTGAGGGTTAAATTATGGTAAAAAAATTAAGTTTAAAGTAAATTGTTTTGGTTGCATTTTTTTTGGTTAGATGCCTTTGATATGTTTGGAATGTATGCCAATAGTTAGTTTTGGAAGGGTAAATTGTTGTTTTGAAGTGATGACTTTATATGACAACGGATCTATATATGATATTAGAGCGAAATGAAGTTGTGATATTAATGTGGTTACATGATTTTTGTTTCTTGTAGGTCATGAAATGCACTTATGCACAAGTCTTTACAAGTTGAACATGAGTGTTGTTGGAAAAATTTCGTAACAACACGAATCAGAGGTTGCTGAAATAACGATATATGAAAATAGGGGGATTTTGGATTTTTGGATGTTTGGAGGCTGGACTTCAGAGGTGTCTCGATTTGTCTCGGATATCGGATTCCTTTTGCCAAGATGCCTGTGTACCAATTTATATTGGATCAAGCCCACGCAGTTCTGTGCAATTGTGTTTATCCCGGAGAGACTTTAGGTACAGATTTTATCTTGCATTATCTTGGCGTTGTGATATCTTCCTGATTTGAAGGATATCGTTTGGGGATATTTTCCATTATTCGTTGATTGAGATTGATTCTTTCCTAGTTTCAGAGAGAGGATATTACTTAATGTTTAAATAATTAATTATTAATCTTAATTAATAATTATTAATATGAATTAATAATTATTAATCTGAATTAATAATTATTAATCTGAATTAATAATTATTAAACGGAGAAATTTGGGACTATGCCAAAATGTGGCATAACCACAAGCCCCCAGTTCTTCAGTGTGGCTTGCTGTAGTGGAGAACTAAAAATCTTCGAGCTTCCAAATTTCTTCGATTGCTGAAAAAGCTAAAAATAAAAGATTAGTAAAACATTCAGAGCACTACAGTGCCCGTTTTGCATATGCGATTGCAAGTACTATAGCATGTGATGAACCATATTAGGATATATGTTTTTTCCAAGGTTTCAAAAATGCGAGTATATGTAATATCATTTTGAAATCCGTTGCGGTCTCATTGTCAAGTTAGGACCTTGGCATTTTGTATATAGCCCGAATTGGCATACACGCTTTTCAATAGTCATTGTCCATATAAGGATGTGTATTCGTTCATCCGCGAGCCCCCGAGCTGAGGCTTTAATAAGTTATCCAATTTTAAATGTCAGGCTTTCAACCCATATCATGTCTGGTCCCACGCGTTTTCCTACAATCTCGCGGCATCTCCGCATTTCTTCCCGTGATTGTAGGAATGTCTCGTGCCAACCATATCACGTCCGGTCCCACACGTTTTCCTACAATCTCGCGGCATCTCTGCATTTCTTTCCGTGATTGTAGGAATGTCTCGTGCCAACCAAGAAATATCCATTTACCAATGGAACTTCAATAATGTAATTTTATCCCTGGACTCTCCTCTAAGAGCAGGGCCTTCAATCCAGAGGGTCGCTGACTCATTCCTACAAGCGTGTAGCAGTGCGGGACTTATAGCTTGCCCATGCTACCCTACTTGACAATTTAAGTTCGCAAATTTGAAATATTTTTGACATATATGGATTATCGCAACGATATATGAAAAATATTTTGAACGCAGTCCAAATTCAATAATAAATATGTCATTTAAAAATGTCGTGATATTTATTTTCTTTAAAAATAATGTCTTTGGTAAGATTTTTTTTCAAAATTATGCGTCCCGCATAAATATTTTTTTCTTTGAGATATACAGCTCGTACGATCTTGCAAAATATCCACAATCTTCGAAATAAAAATATCTCGTACAATATTTTCTAAATATATGCGTGAATCTCGCAATAATTTTACAAGCACAATAAGATATGACTCGCACGAATTTTTGAATAATAAATATTTTTTTGAAAAATATTTAAAAATAATGTATACATGCAAGACATAGTATTTAAGCAATATACTTTAAATTGCAGAAAATAAAAATAAGTAAATTGCATAAAATAAAATAAGAATCGGAAACTTATCTTTATTTTCCATATCTTCGATAGCTTCTAGTTTTTCGTTGCGCGTGTTGCTTTCTGATATTTTATTCGCATACCTAGTAGCCTGTTTTGATGTCGCGCCTGAGCAAATGCATGTCTTCATTAAAAAAAATTTCTTTTAAACTCCACGTGGGTCCCAAACATTTTAATGTACAGAACTTCCGTTTGTGTTACTTCTTGTTTAGCCGTTGCCATCTCTGTTCTTTATTTTATAGTTTTGGTGTGCGTTGAGCCACTGATTCTTGGCCTGTTCCTTTTTGCTTTCAATTTTCTGTTGTAACCACTCAAGCCATACTTCTTTCCCGTATTAGTATTCGTTTATGTTGGACCAGTCGGCTGCCTATGTGATCAGCCAACAAATCCAATCAATAAACCCCAGTTTTTTATGTGTGTATGTATCGGTAAAACCCGAAACCCCCCAGAAAAATTGTTAAAATTATTCGTCCTCCACGAATAATAAAAATTGCCCCTCCGTCTAGCGCCAAATGTTGTTAGAGGAATTTCGTAACTACACGAATCGGAGGTTGCTGGAATAACGACTTATGAAAAAAGGTTCAATTTTCTAAAAGTGGAGTCGAGATTGTCAAGATTGTCAAGAAATTGTGAATTTACGGTGTTTAATTTTTCTGCACGTAACTTCAAATATTTTAACTATATAATTATATATTTCTAAATTACTTTAAAAAATAAATTATTGTGTCATAAACAAAAACATTAACAATGCATAAATAAATTTAAATACGTACTCAGCATAATTCCAAAGAAACAGTGGTGGAACTAGAAAAATGTAGCTGTGAGGGTTAAATTATGGTAAAAAAATTAAGTTTAAAGTAAATTGTTTTGGTTGCATTTTTTTTGGTTAGATGCCTTTGATATGTTTGGAATGTATGCCAATAGTTAGTTTTGGAAGGGTAAATTGTTGTTTTGAAGTGATGACTTTATATGACAACGGATCTATATATGATATTAGAGCGAAATGAAGTTGTGATATTAATGTGGTTACATGATTTTTGTTTCTTGTAGGTCATGAAATGCACTTATGCACAAGTCTTTACAAGTTGAACATGAGTGTTGTTGGAAAAATTTCGTAACAACACGAATCAGAGGTTGTTGAAATAACGATATATGAAAATAGGGGGATTTTGGATTTTTGGATGTTTGGAGGCTGGACTTCAGAGGTGTCTCGATTTGTCTCGGATATCGGATTCCTTTTGCCAAGATGCTTGTGTACCAATTTATATTGGATCAAGCCCACGCAATTCTATGCAATTATGTTTATCCCGGAGAGACTTTAGGGATAAACTTCGTTAATGTGGGCAATTACAGATTTTATCTTGCATTATCTTGGCGTTGTGATATCTTCCTGATTTGAAGGATATCGTTTGGGGATATTTTCCGTTATTCGTTGATTGAGATTGATTCTTTCCTAGTTTCAGAGAGAGGATATTACTTAGTGTTCAAGTAATTAATTATTAATCTGAATTAATAATTATTAAACGGAGAAATTTGAGACTATGCCAAAATGTGGCATAACAACGAGCAACAAGCCCAATAACCCCTTGTGGTAACAGCCCCCCCCCCCCCCCCAATCTCTCACAAATAATGTGTGTTTTTTAGAATAGTGTAAACTCTAAATGCGGTATCTAATAGCCTTATAGTTATAGCAATGGAAAACAAATTATATTTTGAGTTTACTAGGCCACGATTTTGTGATATATTTGGTTGCATTTTGTGATAGAATTTAATGTATCTCTCATGTATTTTGTGGCTACAGATGTACATTTGACAAATATGTTCCGCACTGATTT
Source organism: Heracleum sosnowskyi (assembly GCA_030848705.1). Classification (NCBI taxonomy): domain Eukaryota; kingdom Viridiplantae; phylum Streptophyta; class Magnoliopsida; order Apiales; family Apiaceae; genus Heracleum; species Heracleum sosnowskyi. Next base: position 104,541 of record JAUIZM010000017.1, on the reverse strand, counting down.
AAATTCTGTTGGTTACCATGTTCTTAGTTAGATACCTTTAGTATGTTTGGATTGTATGCCATCAGTTAGTTTTGGAAGGTTACTGGCTGTTTAGAAGTATACTTGGATAGTATAATATGACTAACAACAAAATTTATGTTTTTGTATGACAACTGATCTACATGTATTATATTAAAGTGAAATGAAGTTTTGATTATATGGTTACTTGATTTTGTTTCTTGTAGGTCATTGATGCATGATATATATATAAGTTTTATATCAAATATAATCTCATTTATACTTGTTTTGTAAAGAAATTGTCCTTGATTACTAGTATTAGTGGTTGTTTATTTGAATAGTGCTAAGTTATGCTTTTCTTGGTGATTGTAGGATTAGAAGATATGAATGATCGTTGGAAGAGGAGCCACGAAGAAGTAATGCTTTGGTGGAGAGTCTAAGAGATGTTTTGAAGTGTTCATTGAAAAACTCAAGGCCTTTAGTTTGAAACTCAAGGCCTTTACAGAAACAGAAGCGAAGCTCAAGGCCTTTACTCTGAATCTCAAGGCCTTGAAATATGACGGGAATTAATATTTTGAGACTTTCTTAATTGGTCTTGTAACACTTTCCTACATCTTTTAAAACACTTAAAAAGCCCATTCAAGTATGTTAACATATATATTAGGTTTTTACATGTATCGTGGGGAGAGCCGTATGATAGATTGGACATGAGAGAGAAATACTTTGAGAGAGAATTGTAGAGCAAGGATTGAAAAGATTCACTCCAAGCCTTGAAGGATATTTCAAGTTGTATTTTCTTACTCTAAACTCTTGTAATCATGATTTTACCCATTAATCTATGTTTGAGTTTTTTTATCTTTCATGGGTAACTAATTCTCTAATCCGAGAATTGGGTAGTATTCGTTGGTTGTATATGTTTGTTTGATTGTATTGCGAATTCTCTACTTTTGCTAATCTATCATTGGGGACTTAACACAATTAAGGGAGTCGCGAACCTTTAATTGTATCTATAGGAATTATAACGAATCAGGAGAGGAGTCATAATTCTTGTTCATGATTTGGTAGACATAGTTCAATTATTAGACCGAGAGATTGATATGTGAGCTATGAAACTTATAATTCTGGGGTCTTAATAGTTTATAATTTATATTTCGATTGATCATGGGAGTGACTTTTGAGATAAAGTTGTAGGCACTATTTCCTTTCTTGGGAGAGAACAAAGTAAAATTCAGAAGAATTGTTTTTAGCAGAGTACGAGAAGTACATATCGCGAAATATCAACATTCATTGAACCAATTGAAGAACCCTAGTTCTCAGGTTGCTTTTCCTCACCAATAAATCTTAGTTTTAATTGCTTTTATTAACTTAATTCAGTTAGTAACAAACACACCAATTATTCCTACACACTTCTAGATATTAAGAGATTAAAACTTGAATTGATATTGATTTAAGTCCTTCCCTGCGAACGAACTATCATAAAAGTATACATCAACAAATTGGCGCCGCTGCCATGGAAGACAACAATGTTAATTATTTCTTATTGTTTAGAATTTATATAATTTGTTTCCAAGATCTATCTTATTGGTTTCCTCTTTTCAGGTGTTACAACTCTTGCATGATACGTTTTACAAGTGCTGGAAATTTAGAATTTGATCCAGAAATTGAACGCACTTTTTTAGCTTTAAGGCGAGAGGCAAAACTAAGAAAAGAGAAATCTAAGATGGGGGATGCCGAGAAACGTGAAGTTGTTGTTCTCGATGAAACATCCATTCGGGATTATGAGACTCCTAAACCTGGGAACTGCATCTACAAGACTCCTGAGATCGATTCACCTCAATACAACATCAATCCAAGCTTAATTCAGATGGTGAGCAACTCTGCTTTTGAAGGAGATATTGAGAGAGAGGATCCACACCGTCATCTAGAGCACTTCGTACAAATGTGTGGTTCATTCAGAATCACTGGAGTAACTGTAGATCAAATTCGTCTTCACATGTTTCCCTACTCTATAAAGGGAAGAGCATTGTAATGGTTTCAACAGTTACCAGAAACTGCAATTGCTATTTGGGAAAGTCTTTCTACCGAGTTCTTGTCCAAATACTATCCCTATGACAAGACTCAACAAATGAGGACACACATTCTGAGCTTCAAAACACAACCAGGAGAAGGCTTGTATCAGGCATGGGAGAGAGACAAAGCACTGTTGAGAAAATGCCCACATCACGGTTGTACGGAGTGGATGATTCTGAGTACTTTTTATGGATCTTTGAATGCAGATGTTCATTTGAGTTTGGATGTGGCGGCAGGAGGAGACTTCAAGAAATCACCAGTACATAAGGCTAAAGCATTTCTTGAGGAATTGGCATCAAATAATTATTCTTGGGCACCTAGTGGGACGAGCACATTTAAATCAACACAAGATACTGAGATGATGAACTTGTTGACTCTTAAATTGGATGCCCTTACTCAAGAGGTACGTGGACAAAGGGCGAATGTTAATGCTATTTCTTCTCCAGCAGAAGGGTATAACGATTATGGTGTTGATCAGTATTCATATGCACCACAATTCCCAGATGAAGCATCTTTTATTCAGGGAAGACAGACATGGTCTGTTCAGAATAATTTTTACTACAATCCAAATTAGAGGCCCAACAATAATCTTTCTTAGATCAGCAATCATGTTGTTAATCCATCATATGCAGTTCCAAAGCAAAATTAACCTCCCGATTTTCAACCACGACAGAAGTATCAAGGACAACATCAATATCAAACTCCACTAAAAGAAAAAAAAGAACCTGTTGATTGGGAAGTTTCACTTAATAAAATGATACAAGGGACTACTGGAGCCTTTGCCAACATGGAGACTAAATTTGAAAAGGTCGAGTCAAGACTTGATCTGATGGCTTCTTCTCAAAAGATGTTGGAAACGCAAATTGGTCAAATTGCTAACAAGGTTAGAGTCTGTGATCAAGGTTCGCTCCCTACTCAACCAAACCCAAATGGTAAGGAACATTGCAAGGCTATCACCTTGAGGAATGGAAGAGAATTGCCAGAAATAGAGGCTATCAAGTCTAAGGAGAAAGCCATTTCAAAGGAAGATGAGTTAGTAGAGGCTGAAGTGGAAAATTCAGAGAAGGTGAACGAGGAGCAAAAGGAAGAAGAAATTGTACCAAAGGTACCTTTGAAACCATATGTGCCTCCAATTCCTTTTTCTCAAAGACTTCATAACAAGCAATTGGAGAAACAATATGCGAAGTTCTTGCAAATCTTTCGGCAATTACATATAAATATTCCTTTTGCTGATGCTTTGGCCCAAATGCCACTCTATGCCAAATTTTTGAAGGAGATGTTGTCTAGAAAGCGAAAACTTTAAGATGTGGAAACTATTATTCTTAATGCGGAGTGTAGTGCAGTCATACAAAAATCAATTCCGCAGAAGCTAAAGAATCCTGGAAGCTTTTCTTTGCCATGCACTATTGGGAAAATAGAGAACATTAAAGCCTTGTGTGATCTAGGGGCTAGTGTAAGTTTGATGCCACACTCCATTTGCAGAAGACTTGGTCTTGGAGAGCTCAAAAAGACAAGAATCTCACTTCAACTGGCAGATCGTACTATCAAGTATCCTTTGGGAGTCATTGAGGATGTACTCGTCAAAGTGGATAAATTCTTCATCCCTTGTGATTTTGTGGTATTGGAGATGGATGAAGATGTTGAGATGCCCTTTATCTTAGGAAGACCATTCTTGGATACTGCTGGAACCACAATTGATGTCAAAGCTGGTAAACTAACTTTGAATGTTGGTGATGAAAAGGTTGAGTTCGATCTCAACAAAGCTATGAAGATGCCTTCATTTGATGCTACATGTTTCACTGTTGACATAGTGGATGAGATCATAAGTCATGGAGATGCGGACTTATCGGAAGTGAAAGACGCCTGAGATGATAAAGAAGTTGGAGATTCACTTGCACTTGATGGCACTTTCAATTTCAGAGGCACCTCAGGTAGAACTTAAACCCCTTCCTTCTAATCTAAGTTATGCTTTTCTTGGTCCTAATGATACTTATCCTGTGATAATATCTTCTTTGCTTAGTGATGATGAATTGGATAAATTGTTACATGTGCTAAAGAAGTTTAAATCATCTATTGGTTGGACAATTAAAGATCTCAAGGGAATTAGCCCTGCTCTTTGCATGCATAGGATTTCATTAAAAGATAATCATAAACCCGTGATTGAGGGACAAAGAAGATTAAATCCTAATTTTCAAGATATGGTTAAGAAAGAGATAACTAAGTTGTTAGATGCTGACATTATATACTCTGCTCCACATAGTAAATTGGTTAGTCCAATTCATGTTGTACCTAAGAAGGGTTGTTAGGCCCAAAGTATCGTAGAGGGGGGGGGGGGGGGGGGGTTGAATACGATACTCACAAATTATTCGATTTCGTTTGCGGATAATTATATGTGTTTTTGTCCGAAATCAAATTTACCAAATCAAAACACGAGTCGGGGAATATATCGTTTTATAAATATAAACCACGAAGGGTGCTACAATTCTAATCCGTAGGATTAGCTTCAATGAGTTCAGGTTACAGTAATCAATACAATGATAGAATTTAAGGCACTATTAATTTCTCTGTGTAATTCTCAAGTTCTTAACTTCTTCTCGTAAATGATCTTCTGCAACAACAACTTATGAAGATAGTGTCTTCAATTCTCAAATAGTAGTTTTTAGGAAAAAGTATCGAAGGCTTAGATTAAATCCTGACCGTCCATTTCCTCACCAACCTTCTGACATCTTCGAATGCATACTACCTGCTCCATTTGAAAAACTATCAAGGACAAGATATTTGTCTCATTCGATAGATTTTAATAAAAATCTATCGAAAGAAATAACTTGTTTTCCTTAGATAAGTTCGACAGTTTTAAAAATAAAACTATCAAACTTTATCTTTCTGCCCACTTCGATGGTTTCTTTTTAAGAAACTATCGAAATGGTTTTTACCAAAATCTTCTTTTATCTTTCGATAGTTTTCAAAAAGGAAAACTATCGAATTCCCTTTCTTACAGTTTGATCCTTGAAGATTCTACCTTTTTGCAGCACGCATATTGCACTTCAATTTAACCTAAACATACCTTATAAATTTCTTTTAACTTCCAGGATGTTTCAGGTCTGACTTAAATCAGTTTCTTCTGAGACGATAAATATGTTGATCTTCTTAGTTCTGACAACTGGCGCAACTGGTCTGGTTCACAGGTGACTAACACTTGATCAAAACATCTATGTCTTCAATAAAATACAATTGATAAGTCCTTTGCCGTCTTGGTTGTTTCATTATAAAATCATTGAAATCCTCTGGTCCTAACTCTGTATCATAATAATGTTTCTGTAGTCTTGATAGTCGTGTTTCTTTATTTGTCACTGAGGCCTGAACATATTAATGAACTTCTTTCCGTGACCTGTTTACGGACTTTAAGAATACATACCATATTTTGATTTCTTGAGTTTACCATTTCTTCTTTTCTTTTAGATTTCTGTGCTTCATTTAATATTATTGTCTGTCTTGTTCCTGTTGTTGAGTTGTAGTTATCTCTGTTACATATTATGTTACATTATGCTTTACAATCTCTCCCTATATGATTGTTAGAGTTCGACAAGCAAATACCTAGAGGATAACTCAACTAACCAATGGAAATACGAAACTAATTAAAGTATGACAGATTGATAATATTAATTGCATTCTAGATTAAATATTTACATTTCCAGATTTCTAATTTACAAAGAACAGTAAAAAGTTTAACAATGAAGTTGCCCCTCTAGCCTGAGCAGATTGTTCTTTGCTTCATCTTCAGTCCATTATGATCTCACCTTCTTCAGCTACATGATTAGAATTTGCTGCTCAATAATCAATCACTGATGGATAGTGCAGTGGTTCTCCAGGTTTTAGGATTGCTCCTATGATGTGTCTTCCAATGTACTCAACCTCTTGACCCACTCCAACCCACACCCATGCAATGCTGACATCTTTCTGATTCTGCTTTGGCATGGTTGGTAGTCTGGGATGCACTTCCAATCCTCTTTCCACTCTCTTCCTGTATTAAGGCATATTCTCCATGAGATAGCTCTTTAGAGTGTCTGCAACTTTAGTCTTCTCAGTAGTGTTGAATCCAGTGGATCTTAAGTACTTCTCAACTAATACCAGATAGTTATTTGGGTAATCCTATAGTTTTTGCTCATCAATATAGCAGATTCTGAACAAGCCGTTCTTCATAAATCTTACCATTGGAGGGTCTTCAGTTACCTCTGGACTGGCTTTCATTAAGATCTCCTTAACATGCTCACGGAGAAGTTCATTTAGCTTTGTGCTTCTCTGGATCTTAATGAGTATCACCTGCAATTCTATGTATGTTCTCTGTTCGAAAAACTTCGTGGATATCACAAATGTACCTCTATCAATGAAACTGATTATTATGTTCCATGCACCATTTGCTTTTACTCCAGCCTTCAGGTAGATAAGAGATTGTCTCAATGCAGTGAAATAAGTCTGACTGTCATGATTTGCACTTCTGATGTCCTGAATGATCACTTCCACATCAGCATTGTCATTGACTTCTAATCCGTCTTCAACTCCGTAAAATGGTTTGTAAGCCATCTCCTAGTCCTTTCCTTGCTTTTATGTCAAATCTAACAACTTCTTCTTCCTTATCTCATTATACATTTTGAACCTTTTCAGCTTTTCACTCCTTAGAACTGCTTGGTGTTTTTCCTTCTGAGCTTGCCTTGCTTCTCTTTCTGCTTTTTCAGCTTTTAATCTCTCCAAGGCGGCTTCTTGCTCAATTGACAGAGGGTTTGCTTCAGCATCTTCTTCCATAATATCATCAAGGATTGGATGTTCAATCGGCTCCAGATAATACGATTCATGCCTTCTATTGATGGCTCATTTAGAAATTCAAACTCCTCTCCGATTGCTTCTTATTCAAGTTCCTCAATCCAATATTGTCTCACTGGAATAGGTGTTTCCATTACTGCTCCCATCTCCCCCTTAGTTGAGTAATCCTCTGTGAAGTTATCCTCAGCATAGTGGGTTGACGGGCCAGCTTGTTGATTTTTGATCATATTCCATATTGACTCCAGACCGTCACCTTGATTCTCCATAAACAAAGCAATGTCTTTGGTCATCTCTTTCATAGATGCAAGTTTTTTGTCCAATTTGTTTAGTCTTGAGTTGGTAGTCTGCTCCATTATATCCAATCTTTTATTGAGGCGAGATTCCAATCTTGACAAAGTATTCATTGCATCTTTGACCTTAGCTTGACCATCCCGGATCACCAGAATGTCCTCAGATAGAGATTCTTGACCTTGTTGTAAAACATGCACTTCATTTATAAATCCATCTCTTAGGTACTTGACGTCTGTTCTTAATTCGATGAGTTCTTCCATTGCATCCTTCTTCAGTGAGTCCACAACCTCATTTGTACCTGTTATCGTGCCAGATGCACTGCTCAATGCTCTATATGTTCTTCTGGAATCAGCTGCAGCCAAGTCAATCTTCTGTTGAATTAAAGATAAAGAAGCATTAGCTTGGCCTCCTTAAAGGGTTTCCCTCTCTGTCATGAAAGTCTTCTTAAGAGTTTCCCTCTCTGTCATGAACTGTCAAAAAGGCAAAAGAAAGTCTGAGAGGGACTTTGAATAAAGGGTTTCCCTCCCTGTCATGAACTGTCATCTCCTTAAGAGTGGATTGAACTTGTATTTCTCGTTCTGTTGGCGGTAGCAGATCATCAATGTTTACCAAGGTTTGGGTGTCACTCCTCACATTTGGCACTGGGTGTTCACTCAATGTTTCTGTTGGTGTTTCACTCATTTTTCCTTTCCCACTCAGGCCAGGTGTTCGTGTTTTTGTTTCACTCAATCCCTTTGCTCTTTGTGTACCTGCTACAGAAATCACCGTAGCCTTACTTAAGGAGGTCATCAGTGGTGCAATGGGGCTTCACAAGTACCCGTCCTTGGTTAAACCAAGTTGTTGATCATCTTGCGATGATTTATCCTTAACAGGATCCAGAGTTTGAATCTATGGGGGGTTAGAATCAGGCTTTATAGACAGCAGAGGCCCTGAAACTCCCTCTATTGTCTGTGAAGACATTACCTCAGGTAACTCCTCAAATGAAATTGATTCATTGTTATCGAGTTGCCGATCTACACCTACGTTAGACCCTGTACCCGAAGGATCTAGATATGTTCCATCTGGGGAGTTAGGCAATGACCCTTTAGATTGTGAATTTGGGTCAGAGCCTTCTCTATGAAGACTCTTGGTTCATTAAAGAACCTTCACCCAGTGGTCTTGACCGTAATATGGTCGGAGAAATAGATGCTTCCGTCAATTTTTCATTTTTGTTTGGGGAAGGAGTTCGGATATAGCTTTGGTTATCGCTGCCCAATCAGCTTCAGAAAAATCTGTAAGAGTCTCGGTGAAAGAAGGTAATGAAGGTTCAACGGTTGCCTTGGTTTGAAGTTTTCTTCTCTTAGCAGAAGGCAGAGCTGTTGTTGAAGGGTGTTTCTCCTTATTTGGTGCAGCTTTGGCACTGACTCCCTCTACACTCTCAGTTATTTGAGTGGGTGGTATAGTAGGGGTATGAGCTTCTGTTTCAGCTTCATTTGGCTCTTTCAAAGGCTCTATGACCGTGGTTAGAGGCTGTTGGTTTTCAACCTCTTGGTCAGGAATGGCCACTGAAGGCTCTATTACTGGATCTATGTCCATGGGTGCAGGTTATTGAGGAACAACATGTTCAGGATTTATACCTTGGTTTACTTGTTCCCCTGGGGGTAGAAGTGGTAGGGGTACCGTTCGAAGATAATCTGTGATAACAGTAGGCACCCCTGGAATATGATTCTTCTTGATTAGAGTTGTTATAGCATTGCTCTTCATCTTCATACACTCCATCTTCTCCTCATCTGCAAATATCTCATTCTCTTCACCCGTTAACACATCATCCAAAATTAATTGTAGAAACCTTGGATAGAAACAAAGCATATGAAATTGCCCTGTTCTTTCTTCCAAAGGTCCCATGCTCTGGATTATCTGATCAATCACAAGTCTACCAATGTTAATATGCCTATTGTTAGCAATAACAAACCCTAAATTTTGAAGAAATAGAGGAATGCCATGCAGATTTGTAATTTTAGCAGTAAAAACATGTATGAGTGTGTGAAAGAAAAAGTTCCGGTGCTTAGTCAAGTGATGCTTTAAAAACTCTCTTACAAAGAAGTTGGGTTGCTGACTTCTAATAAGAGTGAAGAAAGCATGTATTTCCTCAGTTATGGGATCAGGAACAAGATTTTCTGATGGAAAACGAAGAATTCTATTCACATCTTGTTCTGTCACCCTTATGGTTCTGCCCCTGGCACAACAAAACTAAAGGCTAACACATTATCTTCTGATGTGTCAGTGGCAGTGGTGTACAGTGCGGTTAATTGATCAACACAAAGAACCGCAGGAGTACTTAAAGCATAAGCCACTAGTGAATTTGAGTTCAAAAATTGTGCCCATGCACGAAACTGTAAGTTCGTGATGGATTGCACGTTTTGAAACGAGACGTGATTCGTTTTAGTGATAACAAATTCTCCAGCCATTGTATTTTTCACAAAATCCAGAAAATTAAAATTAAAACAAAAAATTATCCAAATTAATTATAACTAATTAATTCACTTAAAATATCCCTTTTTACTTAAATAAAAAGCGAACCAAAAAAATCCCAATTCAGGAACCCTAATTTTCTCAATTCGATTTTTTTTAAAATTAATTGAAACTAAACCCAAGAACTGAATTAGTCAACAACTAATTATTATTTTTCAAGAACAATTATCAAGTATTAAGGCTCAAATTAGTCACTCTCGATGGATTTCTATGAAAGCCGAATAGAAACTTAAGATAATCACTCACACACAACACTTACACAATAAAATCAAGTTTTACTGTTGTAAATATTGATTTACTTTAGTAATTCAAGTTAAAAATTGAAGAAACTCTCGAGTGTTCTTGGTTCTGTAGTGTATCTATTTGTAAGTATATAATTTGAAAGCTTAGATCTGAGAATAGAAGAAGAAAAAAAATGTCTAAGTGCCAAATATATACTAACTAAACTGTCATGGATATTTAAGTAATTTCATGTTCGATAGTTTTTAAAATTGTATTGTCGATAGTTTTTGTTCAGGGGCATAAAAGTCAAATCACACATCGATAGTTTTGATAGTTTTGGAAAAACTATCGAAGTGGATTAAATCAGAATTTAAACCGACTTTTACATAAAAACTATCGAAAGTTGATAATTTAAAAACTAAAAACTATCGAACATTTAACCTGTCTGAAAACTATCGAGAATTTCGAATATTAAAGATTTGAATTATTTGATAGATTACAGTTTTCTTTCAAAATATATCTAAAAACTCCTTCGATAGTTTTCACTTTCCTTTTTCAAAAACTCTTCAAGATGATTTTTAATCACTTCGATAGTTTTGTCAAAGTACTTGAAAAACTATCGAAAATTCTATTTCGATAGATTTTGCTCCCTGTTTAATTTTAAAGCTGTTAACAGTTTTAAAACAAACCTTTTGTTTTCTGTTTTCTGTGAACTTCGTCAGATCAAACTTTTATTGAAATTCACAGTTAACAAAAAAATTCACAATTTTCTTAGAATAAAATTGACTAAATATCATTAACTGATATAAACCAATTAAAATCCAATAAATTATGCTGCATTATTTTACAATGTTCAAAACAAAATAAAATAATTAGAATTAAATAAATGCATAATATTCAGAACAAATATTAGCACTTAAATAATTTTAGAATTATTTGCTAATTAAATGCTAGGAGATATATCATTCATAAATATGACATAAAATTAGTAAGTTAATTCAAACTTACGAGAATTACTCCTGAAAATTAATTCACAAATCCTGAGGATATAGAAAATTTTAAACTCATTGATTTATTAGGATTTTCTTGCAGTTACTGACTTCTAATTAAACTAGTTAGAAAGATTTAACATCCCAAGTTCACCAACCAGCTTAGAAAAAGTGGATTCATCAAGCGGTTTAGTAAAGATGTCTGCAATTTGTTCCTCTGTGGGTACAAAATGTAACTCCACAGTTCCATTCATGACATTCTCTCGAATAAAATGATACCTGATATCGATGTGCTTAGCCTCGAGTGCTGAACTGGGTTGTTGGAGATTGCTATGACTCTATTTTCATGTAAAAATTCTGATAGAGTGTCATACCATGTCCTTGGAGCTTGCTTGAGTCCATAGAGAGCTTTGAACAGAAAATATACAAAGTCCACCAGATTTGAATCCTCAAAGCTTGGAGGTTGTTCCACATAAACGTCTTCCTCTAGCTCCCCATTCAGAAATGCACTCTTCACATCCATTTGATATACCTTGTAATTGAAATGTGTTGTGAATGACAAAAACATCCTGATTGCCACAAGTCTTGCCACTGGTGCATAGGTTTCATCATAATCTATACCCTCTTCTTGAGAGTAACCTTTACCAGCCAGTCTGGCCTTGTTTCTCGTTACAATGCCATCTTCATCCAATTTATTTCTGAATACCCATTTTGTTCATATAACAGATTTTCCTTTAGGCCTGGGTACCAGCTTCCAAACTTTCTACCTTTCAAACTGATTGAGTTCGTCTTGCATTGCAATCACCCAATCTGGATCTTCCAGGGCATCTTCAACTTTCCTAGGTTCTGTTTCTGATAGAAATCCAGAATAGTGACATTCATTTTGTGATGTCCTTCTAGTTCTCACTCCTGAGTCTGGATCACCAATGATCAAGTGAAAAGGATGTGCTCGACTCCATACCCTTTGTCTTGGTAGATATGATCTTAATGATTCTCCTTGTTCATAATTTTGTTGAGTGTGACTAGTTGATCCTTCTCCTGCTCCCCCTGAGTTGTTGCCGGTATGATTTGTTGACCCTGTTGTTTGACTAGTGGATCCAGTGGTATTTTGAGGACCTCCACCACTGTCACCACTTGGTCCAGAATCATTATCATTGTCATTATTATTATCACCAGGAACAACTACAGGTTCTTTTTCATTATCAGAGAGATCTCCTGATAGATTTTCAAATACCAAGGATTCAGAGTTTTCTCTTGTTTGCAGGCTTGGTCTTTTAGTGTCATCAAACGTTACATTATAAGGCTTTCCACAACCTTCTTATCTTCAATCACATAAACCCTATAAGCGTTAGATTCCAAAGAATAGCCCAGAAAAATGCCTTCATCTGCTTTAGCATCAAACTTGCCTAGATGTTCTCTATCTTTCAATACAAAACACTTTGCACCAAACACATGAAAACACTTCAGTGATGGTTTCTTGTTGGCCATTAACTCATATGGAGTCTTTTCATGATCTTTATTAATCAGGGTACGATTCTGAGTGTAGCAAGTTGTATTTACTGCTTCAGCCCAAAAATAAGTGAGAAGTTTTGATTCACTTAGCATAGTCCTTGTTGCTTCAACCAAGGTACGATTCTTCCTTTCCACTACTCCATTTTGTTGAGGAGTTCTTGGTGTTGAATAATGTCTGGATATTCCTTTCTCTGTGCAGAAGTCATTTAGAACTGCATTTTTGAATTCAGTTCCATTGTCTGATCTGATTGTCCGCACATGTAGGTTAACTTCTACTTCTATCTTCTTTATGTGATCAATGATTGATTAAGTTTCTTCATCCTTCGACTGTAAGAATAACACCCACGTATACTTGGAGTAGTCGTCAACCATCACTAATGCATATCTTTTCCTTGATACTGACATGACATTTACTGGACCAAATAAATCCAAATGGATCAATTGAAGTGGTTCAGAGATGCTTGTCAGTTCTTTGTTTCTGTGTGATGCTTTCTTAGACTTCCCTTTTTCACATGCTTCACATAGTCCCTCCTGATGAAATTCCATCAGAGGTAACCCTCTCACCAACTCTCTCATTACCAAAGAGTTCATAGTTTTGAAGTTCAAGTGTGAGAGCTTCTTATGCATAACCAACTTTGATCTGTTGAAGCCTTGTTGTAGAAACATTTGACTTCTCCATCACTGCCAGAACTTAAGTCAGCTATAAACAAATTTTCTTTTCTTACTCCTTGTAGAGCAAGCTTCTCATCTTTCCTGTTTGAGACCAAACATTTATCTTTTCTGAAATCCACATTAAATCCTTTGTCACAGAACTGACTGATACTTAGTAGATTGTGCTTTAATCCTTCAACAAGAGAGATATTTTCAATGATGACATTCCCAATTTCCAGATTACCCTATCCCGTAGTGAATCCCTTGTTGTCATCTCCAAAGATTACTATCGGGCCGGTCTTCTCAACCACATCTGTAAGCATGGACTTTTCTCATGTCATGCGTCTAGAACAACCACTATCCAGAATCCACACGACCTTTTGCATTAGTAACCTTACCCTGCAATCACAGATTGATTGAGCGGACTTTAGTACCCAAACTTTTTTGGGTCCTGAAGGTTTAGAAACTTTAACAGGAGTAACATTTAATTCAATCTTAACTTGTTTAACTTTGATGTTGACTGTGGCTTTTTCAGTTTCAGTGCTAGTGCTACAAGATGCATTCATTAACTTATAATAAGCATGCATGATATTGTATACACAAAGTAAGCAATCTTTCTTACCACATGGTTCATGAAGATTAGTCATGTCAGACATGTTATGCATTTCAGAAGTAACAACATTTTCTACTTTAACCTTTTTACATGTATCTGTAAGGTGACCAACAAAATTACAATTAATGCACAACTTCCTAGATGGAATGGGAGAGGATGTAACAACATTCTGATTAATAACACCTGCTTTCCCATTCCTGTTCTTTTTAGCCTTTCCTACTTTATTGCCTATATCAGTTTTAGGTAATTCAGTTTTTACTGACTTCCTAGGCAACTCAGTTTTTATCTCTACCTCCTTCTTTAAATCCTCCTCAAACAATTCTTGTCTAATGATCAAGTCTCCTTCATTGATAGGTTCTGAAACAGGCTTAACGAAATCTGGACAGCTAACATTCTTAAGAATGTGTGGAATATTCTCCTTGACAGCTGGAGGTGTCACAGGAAACTCCACTAGCTTCTTTCCAGTTTTCTTGCTATAGTCAAATCCTATAACAGTTTTATTCCCTAAGGTCTGATTATCAATTATTTCCTTAGCAATTAGGGCGGAGTTCTTATATGCATTTAGTTTCAACTCTAAGTCTGAAATCTGCTTCCTAAGGATTGTCTCTATCTCTTCATTACATTTGACCTTGTTCTCTAAGTACTCGTTCCTATGTTTAAGACCTTCTCTTGTGACAACTACAATATCTAGTTCTTCATTTTTAGATTCCAGATTTTTAATCTTAAGAACTAGTTTAGTATTTTCAATTTCAGATGCTACCATGCTTGTATGTACATTAAACAGTTCAATACTTAGATCTTGCACACTTTTCTTGTACTCGGAATTAGACATGTCAATTGTAGTTAGGATAGGTACCTGAGATGATTGAGGTGATTCCTCTAAAGAGTCGGCCATTAGGGCAAGATTTACAAACTCTTCTTCTTCATCCGAATCAGTATCATCCCAGCTTTTACCCTCTGCAATATAAGCTCTTCCTTTCTGCTTCCAGTTGTTTTTTCAGCTTTGCATTTTCTCTTTTCAAATCTTCATAAGAATCCTTCTTCTCATAGACATCTTTCTTGTCTCTTGTTTGACGAGGCTTCCGGCATTCAGTGGCAAAATGCCCTAACTCATTGCAGTGGCAGAATGCCCTAACTCATTGCAGTGGCAAAATGCCCTAACTTAGAGCTAGAGCCTGAAGAATACTTGTTCTTCTGAAATCTATTTGCTGAACTCTTGAACTTGTACTTAGGGTTTCTCTTGAAACGAATATGACTGAACTTTGCAGCTAAGTACGCCATGGTTTTGTCTTCCATTTGCTCAAGTTCTTCTAAAGTGTAGTAATCACTTTCTTCAGAACCTAGATTTGCAGAATCCAACTCAGCCTCTATAATCTCTTCCTTTCTAGCTCTAGGGGTTTGAACCTGAATATTTGAAGTTGTTGGTTCATACACTACAAGTGCAGCTGATCTTGCGAGTGCAGTATTTTTGTTGTCCACTGTCCCCGGTCCATAGATTATTACTCTTTGTTCTTGTTCCATCTCATAAGTCTTAAGCTTGCCATAGATCATCTCTAATGACATCTTAGTAAAATCTATTATTTCCCTTATGGATGAAGACTTGTGTTCTACATGGTGGGGCAGTGTCATCATGAACTTCCTGTTTGTCTCTCTTAGAGGATATGTTTTCCCTTTCATTGATAATTCATTTAATAGCTTAGTATATTTCTCAAAGACCTGAGTTATACTTTCACCGGGAAGTGACCTAAATGATTCATATTGAGATGTCAGGATATTCAATCTATTTTCTTGCACGTCTTCAGTACCTTCCATTATTAGATTTATGGTATCCCACATATGTTTCCCACTTGTATAGCTCATAATTTGATAACTCATTTCTTTATCTACGGAGTCAGTTAGTATCAGCATTAGACCTGTATCCAATCGAACCAGTTCCCTGTCAGTGTCTATGTACTCAGTTAATTCCTTAGGGGTTGAACCTTGGGGAACTCTAGTACTATCAGGATTTATAGATTCGCTTACTGGTTTCATTGGTACAAACGGTCCGTTCTCTAAGATGCCAAGATACAAAGGATTTGAAGCTTTGATAAATAACAGCATCTTCATCTTCCACAGACCGAAATCATCACTAGTAAAGGGGGAACTTTGATACCAATAGTTGTCTTTGGAGCACTCATGGTTTCTGAAAATTACAAATTATTTAAGATTCAAAAAATTCCAATAAAATGAAAATTTTGAAAATTAAAAAAATTCGATCCAAATTTTCAAGACTTGTTTGTTTTTTGTCTAAATCACCAGATCTGATTTGTACGTCAATCAACAAGCTATGATATCAATTTTTAGGTCCAAAGTATCGTGTGGGGGGGGGGGGAGGGGGTTGAATACGATACTCATAAATTATTCGATTTCGTTTGCGGATAATTATATGTGTTCTTGTCCGAAATCAAATTTACCAATTCAAAACACGAGTAGGGGAATATATAGTTTTATAAATATAAACCACGAAGGGTGCTACAATTCTAATCCGTAGGATTAGCTTCAATAAGTTCGGGTTACAGTAACCAATACAATGATAGAATTTAAGGCACTATTAATTTCTCTGTGTAATTCTCAAGCTCTTAACTTCTTCTCGTAAATGATCTTCTGCAACAACAACTTATGAAGATAGTGTCTTCAATTCTCAAATTGTAGTCTTTAGGAAAAAGTATCGAAGGCTTAGATTAAATCCTGGCCGTCCATTTCCTCACCAACCTTCTGACATCTTTGAATGCATACTACCTGCTCCATTTGAAAAACTATCGAGGACAAGATATTTGTCTAATTCGATAGATTTTAATAAAAATCTATCGAAAGAAATAAATTGTTTTCCTTAGATAAGTTCGACAGTTTTAAAAATAAAACTATCAAACTTTATCTTTCTGCCCACTTTGATGGTTTCTTTTTAAGAAACTATCGAAAAGGATTTTCACCATTTCGATGGTTTTTACCAAAATCTTCTTTTCTCTTTCGATAGTTTTCAAAAAGGAAAACTATCGAATTCCCTTTCTTACAGTTTGATCCTTGAAGATTCTACCTTTTTGCAGCAAGCATATTGCACTTCAATTTAACCTAAACATACCTTATAAATTTCTTTTAACTTCCAGAATGTTTCAGGTCTGACTTAAATCAGTTTCTTCTGAGACGATAAATATGTTGATCTTCTTAGTGCTGACAACTGGCGCAACTGGTCTGGTTCACAGGTGACTAACACTTGATCAAAACATCTATGTCTTCAATAAAATACAATTGATAAGTCCTTTGCCATCTTGGTTGCTTCATTATAAAATCACTGAAATCCTCTGGTCCTAACTCTGTATCATAATAATTCTTCTGTAGTCTTGATAGTCTTGTTTCTTTATTTGTCACTGAGGCCTGAACATATTAATGAACTTCTTTCCGTGACCTGTTTACGGACTTCAAGAATACATACCATATTTTGATTTCTTGAGTTTACCATTTCTTCTTTTCTTTTGGATTTCTGTGCTTCATTTAATATTATTGTCTGTATTGTTCCTGTTGTTGAGTTGTAGTTATCTCTGTTACATATTATGTTACATTATGCTTTACAATCTCTCCCTATTTGATTGTTAGAGTTCGACAAACAAATATCTAGACGATAACTCAACTAACCAATGGAAATACGAAACTAATTAAAGTACGACATATTGATAATATTAATTGCATTCTGGATTAAATATTTACATTTCCAGATTTCTAATTTACAAAGAACAGTAAAAAGTTTAACAATGAAGTTGCTCCTCTAGCCTGAGCAGATTGTTCTTTGCTTCATCTTCAGTCCATTATGATCTCACCTTCTTCAGCTACATGATTAGTATTTGCTGCTCAATAATCAATCACTGATGGATAGTGCAGTGGTTCTCCAGGTTTTAGGATTGCTCCTATGATGTGTCTTCCAATGTACTCAACCTCTTGACCCACTCCAACCCACACCCATGCAATGCTGGCATCTTTCTGATTCTGATTCTGCTTTAGCATGGTTGGTAGTCTGGGATGCACTTCCAATCCTCTTTCCACTCTCTTCCTGTAGTAAGGCATATTCTCCATGAGATAGCTCTTTAGAGTGTCTACAGCTTTAGTCTTCTCAGTAGTGTTGAATCCAGTGGATCTCAAGTACTTCTCAACTAATACCAGATAGTTATTTGGGTAATCCTTCAGTTTTTGATCATCAATATAGCAGATTCTGAACAAGCCGTTCTTCATAAATCTTACCATTGGAGGGTCTTCAGTTACCTCTGGACTGACTTTCATTAAGATCTCCTTAACATGCTCACGGAGCAGTTCATTTAGCTTTGTGCTTCTCTGGATCTTAATGAGTATCACCTGCAATTCTGTGTATGTTCTCTGTTCGAAAAACTTCGTGGATATCACAAATGTACCTTTATCAATGAAACTGATTATTATGTTCCAGGCACCATTTGCTTTTACTCCAGCCTTCAGGTAGATAAGAGATTGTCTCAATGCAGTGAAATAAGTCTGACTGTCCTGAATGATCACTTCCACATCAACATTGTCGTTGACTTCTAATCCGTCTTCAACTCCGTAAAATGTTTTGTAAGCCATCTCCTAGTCTTTTCCTTGCTTTTGTGTCAAATCTAACAACTTCTTCTTCCTTATCTCATTATACATTTTGAACCTTTTCAGCTTTTCACTCCTTAGAACTGTTTGGTGTTTTTCCTTCTGAGCTTGCCTTGCTTCTCTTTCTGTTTTTTCAACTTTTAATCTCTCCGATGCAACTTCTTGCTCAATTGACAGAGGGTTTGCTTCAGCATCTTCTTCCATAATATCATCAAGGATTGGATGTTCAATCGGCTCCGGATAATACGGTTCATGCTCTTCTATTGATGGCTCATTTAGAAATTCAAACTCCTCTCCGATTGCTTCTTCTTCAAGTTCCTCAATCCAATACTGTCTCAATGGAATAGGTGTTTCCATTACTGCTCCCATATCCCCCTTAGTTGAGTAATCCTCCGTGAAGTTATCCTCAACATAGTGGGTTGACGGGCCAGCTTGTTGATTTTTGATCATATTCCATATTGACCCGCTACTGATGATGACGTCATCAGTCGTCAGCTTCTGATGATGTGAGTACTGATGCTACCCGATCCTGACGCACTCATTAAATCAACATTATCCAACACTGCACTTGTGAAAGGGACAGATAAGTCAGAGTACATGGGTTGACAGACTGCACAGAGCATGGAAGCCAGTTTTTCTGGAAAGGTCACAAGAAGAAAGAAGCATTATGTTTGCATGGTCAAAGGTAGCATTTCTATAAAAGACAATCAGCCAAGAAGGGCAAGCTACCAACACATGGATCACTGCTCAGAATGGAGAAAAAAGGATCCTGAACATATTTACTTTTTGTATTATTAGCTGTTCAAATATCTTTGTAAACTTGGGTTATATAACCAAGTAGTAGCATAACTCTAGAACCAAGAAATCGGTTAGACAATTTAGAGAGCTCAGAGCAATATCTTTTGTAAATTGCTGAAGCTAGAGTTGTGTATTTGCAGATGTGTGTTTATTCATAAACATCACAGAGATTTCTTCAATAAAAATATCTTAGGTGGACAAAAACAATCCACCCGAATTTTTAATTCTTGTGTCATCTTATTTGTGTTTCTGTTCTTGTTTTTAATTTCACATCTTCACTATCAAGAATCAAGAAGAATTTTTAAAGATTGTATTCAACCCCCCCTTCTACAATCTTGATTCATTGTCTGGGAATAACAACTATGTCTCCATGTGGGTAGAGGCGATCTCTAGTCCTACCAATGATGCTAGAGTTGTTAAAAAGTTCTTACAAAAACACGTCTTCACAAGATTTGGAGTGCCAAGGGCCATTATCAATGATGGAGGGTCTCACTTCTGCAATAAATTTATTGAAGATCTTTTGAGGAAGTATGAAGTGACTCAAAAAGTTGCTACACCTTATCACCCTCAAACAAGCGGGCAAGTGGAAATTTCAAATCGAGAGCTTAAACAAATTCTTGAGAAGACAGTGGCTAGCTCTAGAAAAGATTGGGCAAGAAAACTTGATGATGCTTTATGGTCTTATAAAACGGCATTCAAAACACCGATTGGTATGTCTCCGTATAGGTTGGTATTTGGGAAATCATGTCATTTACCTGTGGAAGTGGAGCATAAAGCACATTGGGCAACTAGACTTTTGAACATGGAATGGCATGTTGCGGGACGAAACAGGTTGATGCAACTCATTGAACTTGATGAGTTGAGACTAAAATCTTATGAAAGCGCAACAATATACAAGAAGAAGACAAAGCAGTGGCATGACAAACACATTCGACCGAAAGAGTTTGAAATTGGTCAACATGTTCTTTTGTTCAACTCAAGACTAAAACTTTTTCTCGCGAAATTGAAATCCAAATGGTCGGGTCCATTCAAGGTTGTCAATGTATATCCCTATGGAGCTGTGGATATTACTCGTGAAGGTTTTGATGTTTTCAAAGTGAACGGGCAAAGACTCAAGCCTTATTTAGTTGGTGATGACATTCCACGGGGAGTCAATTGGCTTCTCACGGAGGCTCAAACTTAATTTCACCATGCAAGGCGTCGAGCTAATGACGTTAAACAAGCGCTGCTTGGGAGGCAACCCGAGAAATTTAATTGTTAATAATTAGTTCTAGTTATGGAGTATTAATAATTAGTTATTAGATTGTGCAGAGTACGAGAAGTATATATCGCGAAATATCAACATTCATTGAGTCAATTGAAGAACCCTAGTTCTCGGGTTGCTTTTCCTCACCGATAAATCTTAGTTTTAATTGCTTTTATTAGCTTAATTTAGTTAGTAACAAACACACTGATTATTCCTACACACTTCTAGATATTAGGAGATTAAAACTTGAATTGATATTGATATCAGTCCTTCCCTGCGAACGAACTATCATAAAATTATATATTATGATATATAATATTAGATATATGTATATATTATGTAAAATTATTATTATTATTTGTATAATTTGTATAATATGTATAAGTTAACTCTTTACTAAAGAAAAAAAAAAGAAAAAAAACCAAACAAAACAAAAAGAAGAAAAAGAACAGGGAACGGGAGATAGGGGTCGTAGGCTAGAGAAAGAAAAGCCGGGGCAAACTAGGGTTTCTACAACCATTGAGGATCATCTAAAACATCGCCACATCGGTACTAACAGGTTTTTCTTATCACTACAATTCGAGTCTTGGGTTTGGTGTTCTCTATATCAGTGTTGCCGAGATGTTATATATACAGACATATGTACTTGTGCGTGTTCTGTTGAGTTGAATTTGAAGGTGATTGTGCGATATATGTGTTTCTGGGCTGGTGTTGTGTGTTCTTGGTGCATAGGAATTGTCCTTGTCGGCTAGTTGGGTTGTGTTTTATTGTTCTTTTGTAGTATTTGCACAGCAAGTGTTTGGTGAAAGTCCTGAAAGAGGGTGTTAGCTGGAACAAGTTCCATTCAGTGAGCATATCTTCGAGAAGTCGTGGTGGTATACAAATGGGTAAGAGATCACGGGTAGAGGTTACAGATGTCGATTCTAGTGGGTCACCTAGCGAGTAAGAAGATGAGGTGTTAGAGGGGGCAGCTCTTAAGAAACAAATGGCACCAACATTGAGACGTTATCCGGCCATAAGTCACAAGTCGGAGGAATCGCGGAAGAAATACAAAAAGTTGTCTGAGAGAGCCATTAAGACAAATTGATACATTGATGCAGAGTTATTAAAGTTTCATGGTTTGTTCGACGGGTTTAAACAACTACTTGAAAATGTGGGCTGGCCAGATTTGTTAAGTATGAATGAGCCCTCTTATTCACAATTAACTCTAGAATTTTTGAGTTCATTTAAGCATTATAAGAGCGGCTTTCTTTCCGAATTGCTAATATTCAACATCACATTAGCAATGCTCAAGTGGCTAACATGTTTGGGTGGAGTGAGGATACTTTTCGAGTCCCAGTTAACTTAACGCCATTCTGGCAATTTCTCACACAAAGGCAAGGTGTTCAGTATCTAGCAAGTAAAGCTACTTCGTCCCAAATTGTAAATCCAGCTTATCGGTATATTCATAAGGTGTTGAATCATACCATCTATGGACGGCTAGTTGGGTTGTGTTTTATTGTTCTTTTGTAGTATTTGCTTGTGCACAATAAGTGTTTGGTGAAAGTCCTGAAAGAGGGTGTTAGCTGGAACAAGTTCCATTCAGTGAGCATGTCTTCGAGAAGTCGTGTTGGTAAACAAATGGGTAAGAGATCACGGGTAAAGGTTACATATGTCAATTCTAGTGG
Organism: Heracleum sosnowskyi; assembly: GCA_030848705.1. Taxonomy (NCBI): domain Eukaryota; kingdom Viridiplantae; phylum Streptophyta; class Magnoliopsida; order Apiales; family Apiaceae; genus Heracleum; species Heracleum sosnowskyi. The sequence continues at coordinate 82,521 of JAUIZM010000017.1, read as the reverse complement.
GTCACCTAGCGAGTCAGAAGATGAGGTGTTACATGGGGCAGCTCTTAAGAAACAAATGGCACCAACATTGAGACGTTATCCGGCCATAAGTCACAAGTCGGAGGAATCACGGAAGAAATACAAAAAGTTGTTTAAGAGAGCCATTAAGCCAAATCGATACATTGATGCAGAGTTATTAAAGTTACATGGTTTGTTCGACGGGGTTAAACAACTACTTAAAAATGTGGGCTCGCCAGATTTGTTAAGTATGAACGAGCCCTTTTATTCACAATTAACTCGAGAATTTTTGAGTTCATTTAAGCATTATAAGAGCGGTTTTCTTTCCGAATTGCTAATATTCAACATCACATTAGCAATGCTCAAGCGGCTAACATGTTTGGGTGGAGTGAGGATACTTTCCGAGTCCTAGTTAACTCAACGCCATTCTGGCAATTTCTCACACAAAGGCAAGGTGTTCAGTATCTAGCAAGTAAAGCTACTTCGTCCCAAATTGTTAATCCAGTTTATCGATATATTCATAAGGTGTTGAATCATACCATCTATGGACGAGGTGATGGTCTTGGAGGGGTTTTGAAAGAAGTTTTCAAAATCTTATATGGTATGCATCATGGCATCAAGTTAGACTATACTTCGATATTGGCTAAAAGGTTTACTGATGTTGTCAACCGGGCCGATGGGTCTATTGTTATTGGTGGCTTTATTACTCGTATTGCTGAGAAAATTGGTGCTTTTGATCGGAAGAAAACCAATTTAGTTGCTGTTGAGGCTGGTTCGTTGGTGGATGAGTCTCTACGTGCCTTAATATGGGTTTGCTTGAGAAGGTTCGTGGAACAGTGCGTCTCAAGTCACATGCACCGGTTTCGATTGTTGACCCACCACCTTCTTTTGAGCCACACACTGATGAAGCAGGTACTTCTCAGACTATTCCCGTTCGTGGAACAGTGCGTCTCAAGTCACATGCACCGGTTTCGATTGTTGACCCACCACCTTCTTTTGAGCCACACACTGATGAAGCAGGTATTTCTCAGACTATTCCCTTGTTGTCATTGGACTCTTCTACGTTGTTAGATATAGCGATGCTTAAGGAACAAATGAGTGACACGTGCGTCTATAAAAAATAACTTGTTTTTTGGAAGCTAAGGGGGCACGTGTCCCGCTAGGGCACCACGTGCGTTTGCTTGTGATTTTCTATTTAGTATATCGGGTTTTCTAATGTGTGTCGAGGACACACGCTAAGAAAATGTGTTTTATAATTTCTATGTTATTTATTGCTACTTTTGAATGATTCAATACTAATTTGCCCGTCTATTAAATGATGGATGCTTAATGACGTATAATGCTTTAATATTTTCATAACTTTTCATCTGTTCATGCAATTTTACTCACATTCTTTTTTTCATCAAATTGCATCTTATTATCGTATCCACGGTAATAAAATTTTCATTAATTTATATATTATACTATAACATTTTAATTTTAGTTTTTTATTACTTTAACTAACACTCGCATGACTTTTCAATGTAGATGTTAATTTTTTTTTTCCTAAGTAGATGTTAAATTCTTTTTAACCTTTACAATCCCAATTATATCTTATTCTTATTTTATATTTTTTTACTAAACAATACAAATCAACATCCTATTTAAAATATTATAATTTTTCTAAAAGTAAATAATTCGTGAATAATATAACTTTTTTCAATATATGCATTTTCTATTAAAATGTGAATCATGGTGTGCAGTTGTTATTTGAGTTTAATGAATAATATAAAATATAAAAATATTAGTTTAGTTACTTTCAAGTACAGATATAATTTGGACATAATGATATTAATATTTAATTAAGAAAAATTAAAATTACAATAAAATAAAATAAACACAATGATAAAATAAATAATTGTGTGTAGTCGCATAGTTTTACAACTACAGTAGTATAGATGAAGGGAGTGATGGAAGCATTAAAGAACGTTTTTAATGCTTACAAACATAATTACAGACAAGACATTTAGTTTAGTTTGTTGATGAGCAGAAATAACCTACAAATTATAAAAACACGCTTTCTGAGTACTAGTGCCTATAACCCTATAACCCGTGCTTAAAAAATAATAAACTAAAAAATTTAATGTGAACGAAAAATATTAAAATAAAAATAAAAATTAATATGATAAATTATAAAATGAGAAACTTAAATATTAATTGAAACATAAAAAAATATAGAGAAAGATAAATGAGGTATTATTAATATTATTTTATAATAAAATAATATTAATAATAGGAACATATAGAAAATCTAACATGTTTTAATTAAAAAAAGTAATTGTCCGTGATATTTTTAGAATTGTTTTAATTATATTAATTGTATTTATTAAAAAAATACGTTGACATGTTAAAATAAGTAAGTTTTTTAATAAGGACAAATAGAAAAACTAACATATTTTAATTAAAAAAAAGTAATTGCCCGTAATATTTTAAGATGTGTTTTAATTATATTAATTATTTTAATTAATTAAAAGTATTAAAATAGGTTACACATGATAGTATTGATTGATAGATATAGATATAATATAGATTTTAAAATAAATAAGGGTTACACCTGATATTTTTGAAAAATAGAGATTTTAGTGAGAACAAATATAAAAGGTAATATGTTTTAGTTTAAAGGTAATTACCCGTATTAATTTTTGGAAAAGAGTAGATTTTGTTGGGAAAAAGTGTTTTAATTATAAAAGGCAAAAAATAAGGACAAATAGAAAAACTAACATGTTTTAATTAAAAAAAAGTAATTGTCTGTGATATTTTTAGAAGTGTTTTAATTATATTAATTGTATTTGTTAAAAAAATACATTAGCATGTTAAAATAGGTAAGATTTTTTAAATGATTAAAAGTACTAAAATAGATTTTAAAATAAATAAGTAAGAGTTGCACCTGATATTTTTGGAAAAAAGAGATTTTAGTGAAAACAAATATAAAAGATAATATGTTTTAATTTAAAGGTAATTGCCCGTGATATTTTTGGAAAATGAGTAGATTTTGTTAGAAAAAGTGATTTAATTATAAAATGTAATCAGTTAGTTACTATTATTATATTATTTTATTATTTATTAAATAAAATAAATGAACAAAAAACCGAAATTCGAAAACCGAAAACCGAAAATCAAAAATTTTAATGTTTCGACTTTAATAATACAGTATAGATATTTAGTTTGTTCGAGACGAGATTAATTAGTTTGTTCGAGAGGAAGGAGCTTCTTCATTGGCCATTCCTCAAATCTAGGTGTTGGGCCTGAAGATACTCTAGCTAATAAAAGAAGGCCATTCTCAAAAAGGCTAGGGAAGAAGCCCATTTACAAGAAGATAAAAGTAGATGTTTGGCTACAGAGGAAAAAGGGGGAAAAAACACGCGAAGAGGGAAAAAACACTTGCTCAGTAGAGGAAGAACCTCGATTCCAACACTAGGGTTTCAAATCTCATTAATCTTGTCAGTTTTGATCTCATCTTCATACGTTATGTATTTATCGCGGTTTTCATTTTATCAATTATACATGTATATGCACGTTTCTATCATCCTTTTTGTGTTTTAATTTTGTTGTTTGATTGATTTGAATGTTATTTGTTTTGTTAAACATGTATCCTAGGGTTTGTGATGTTTGATTGATAGATTCATTGATTGTTTTTATCTTGATTAATTCAGGACAATAAAGCTCCTGAAATTCAATTATGGAGATCAATGATTATGGCCCCCTGCTAAATTTTGATGGAGGTATTTTAAGGGAGGAATTCAAATTTTTCTTAGGAGCTGTAGCGATTCCGTGGCGCGTTTCAGAGCAGTCTCTAAAACTTGGTATGGTTTTCTCAACGATAACAATTTCAGAAAATTGTACAAGAAATCTGCCTTTCTAGGCGAAGATGACGATATCCTCATTGTTAGTGGGTGTGGCGGCGACAAAAAGAGTATTTTGAGTATACGGAAGACCGTCTTCCATGATTATGATGTTCGACTGATTGGATTGCCCGTTTGTGCCTTCGAGATGATCTTGGTAGGCTCTTGTGACGGCTTGCTTTGTTTGACCGACAAGCCGAAGAATATGGAAAAGATTTTGCTCTGGAATGGAATCCAGGGACTGGTGAGGAGAAGATTATCGAAGTCCCCCGTACCGAAAGCCGAAATATATCCATTGGTATTGGATATGTGAATAGAAATGATTACAAAGTAATAAGATTAGTTGATGTTGATGCTAAGTTCACAAGTCTGGTTCAAGTCTATTCACCAAGTGATGGAAAGATTCCATAACCATTCCCTTTTATCTAGATGGTCATGTATCTAGTTTTAACATTGGGGGAATTCCGTATTAGCTGGGCTATGATACAAGGGCAAAGAATATTATCTTTTCATTTGATCCTGCAAGTGAAGAAAGTAGATCAATTAACAAAGCAGTTAAGCAAAAGTACATCAGCAAATCGATGTTATTGGCGAAGTTCTGGGGTAAGTGTTGACCTGGTCATTGATTGATATCTATTGTTTTGAGGAATCAACCTTTACTTGGGTGAAGAAGACAAAAACAGGACAGTTACATATTCAGCTTGAATGGGTTCGCAAATTGCACTGTTACAAAGACAGTGGAGATATTGTGGCTTTGGTTGGCCTGACTCAGAAATCACAATCAATGATGTTGCGAATGATGGTTTTCTTTCACACGTAAGTATGAAAATGGGAACTGTTCTCTTCAAGCCAGACTTAAAAGGGCCATTTGCTTATACAGGAGCATATAATGTGAAAATACCCGGAGGTAAGAAAGTCTTGGAAGCCCAGCCAAGAACAGACGGAAAGTTTTGGAATCTTAAAAGGACAAAGGAAAATGTGGCAGCACACCCTGAATTAAAGCCCACACTGGTACCTAATCAACACCTTTGTGCAGTCAGTTCGTCATACATATATATGCTTTGTAATATCCCATATCCTAGGATAATAATTATAATTTTGGGTTTCTTTATTTGATGGGGCTTCTTTTATTATCTTAATTGTCAAATTTATGATTGTTTGCATATATGTTTTTGGAGATCGACATGCAGTTTGTTTTCTCATTTGCTTAATATAAATGCTTAAACTTTCGTAGGGTTGATGTGATTTGAGGCACTCAATGACCGCTCCCTTGGATCTCATTCAGAAATTGCACTCTCTCCTTTGGCTCGTTTTTTTCGTGGAAACAAGGTTTTTATCTTCACTTTTTAATTGTATGTAAATTGACGAATTTGATAATGTACCAGAATTTTAATGCCAAAAGTTGTTATACCTAATTAGTCTATTATCTGTTTTTCCATGAATTTCAGGAGGTTTCAGAATTAGCATTGGAAGAACTTGTGCATCTTTCGGAACAACCAGATTTAGCTGCAAAAATGGTTCGCATGGATATGGTTGGAAAGTCCATGGGAATGCTATGCCTGGAAGGTGTTGGATTCACGAAGTTGTTAATAAAGTTACTTGTGAATCTCACACGTTTGGATGATGGGGTTGGGGCATTGCTTAAGGTACTTTCTAGTATTTGTTTGTCTTTGCTAATTTGAAGATGTAATTAGAAAAAGTGAAAATTTTTCATACCTGATGCCATGGCAGTAGTATATATACATTAGTATTAATGTCTTTGCAACGATGAGAAGATGCATGGCTACTTATTAAAATTGTTCTTGCTATTAGTCTTGCAACGATGAGAAGATGCATGGCCTGAATGTCGTGAAACTTGTGTCACTGTTCAGCACATCAATTAATGACACACTTTTGATAAATGCTTGACTACTTGTTTATGTTTTTTATGTTATTGAAGGACTTCTCTTTTATATATCTATTTATGTTTGATAGTAGAGATTACTTAGATAAAATAGGGAAATTATTCATATTAAGGATATGAAGGCTCAAATTCTTGTATGATAAAATACACTGTTTTAGATTTTAAGCCCTTAGTACACCATCAACTTTGTTCCTTTAGATTAAGTTGCTGGAGACCTTTTATTGTGCCCCCTTTGTTTTGCTTCATGACAATTACCCTGCATAATTTTCCCATTTGGCAACCAATAGCTAAGAGCATGCTAGGACATGAGGTTTACTAAACAAAGAGGATAAAATTTTAAGAGCAGAATTTAAGAAAAAGAAGATATGATGAATTGATTAGCTCCAGGTCTAAACAATACAGCTGCCCAATGAAATTGGACTCTTTGTCCCTGCGACCTATATTTAACTTGACAAGCTATCTCTAGGAAGATAAGAAAAAGAATATACAAGATAGAGATGTGAAATTAATGTAGAATGAGAAGAAAGTAAACCCTTAGTTTGTGCCTCTGATTTGTGCTACTGGAGTACTGGTTGTTATACAATATAATTAGGTTGCTGAATTCTAATAATATTGGATATTGTAAACTTTAAGTCTTTAACTTTAAACATTGTACCTGTTATAACTTATTTATACAAAAAAAATTATTTTACCTTATTTTTTCAATAGTTTTCTTAACCATCTTTAAATTTAATGATAGGTATTTATTTATTAGAAAGCATTATATTAAATTAAAAATAATAATTGCCGTGTCCAAATCCAAAGGTCGGATCCTTATATAAATATATATTTTTTAATTAGCATCCGAAAATAATGAACCTCTAAATATTTTTTTTTACTAATTAATAGAATTATTTTTAAGTAATATAAAGACATAATTATGAGTATATGCATATGTTAATATTATCATAAAAGAACCAAATCAACACTTAATATAAATTTATAAACATCTGCGCATTGAAAGGCATTGAAAGTATGCACAATTTAATTACCTAATATAGTCAAACAAAAATCAAATTTACACCAAGCATATTTCCAAATAACAGTTGATGACAGCTGATTAGCAGATCTTCAACCCCATGCTAAGCGTCATTAAACATGAAGAAAACTGCCTAGAACTCTCTCCCTGGCCCCCAAAAGTATATCTTTTACGTAAATACTTGGTATAAAACTTTATAGGATCAACACACTATGCTGAAACTAATCTGGTAGTTACAGGTATTGTCTAACTATGGTAAGTCAATTTTTAATACTTTCCGCATTCCCAATAAATCAATTTCCATGATTTTTAGAAAACAAAAATTGGAACAGCTATTGTCCTTACATTAGACAAATTATGCAATATTTTATATTGACAAGCAGGAGAGGAGAGTAAACTGAGCAAGGCATTTGTGAATGATGTTGCGGATTCCATTCACTGCTTATAGGGACTAGTCTCATGCTGATGCTATCTCGTACTCTCACTGCCTTTTCTAGTTCTCCTTAGTCCTAATAGCCAAATTTTAGGGACATCGAGCTATGTAAACACAATATATGGTATGACCACATTTTTTTTTTCGAATTAACTATGACCGCAGTTCAAAATATGGGAAATTCAGCTAGAGGTGCGGGTGAAGCAACGAGAGAGGGAGTACTATCGAGTAACTATAGTTTAAAGAACTTAAAGAAAGTACTTATAGTAAGAAAAAGCTAGAAAGAGATGAGGATAAGAGCCTAAAGAGAACACATATGGCTTAATTCTAGCCTCTGTAATGCATAATTAAAACTCCAAGGAAGTAGATCAATTAACAAAGCAATTAAGCAAAAGTACTTCTGCAAATCTATGTTAGATTGTTGGTCTGATCATAGAAATCATGAAGACGTGTTTCCTCTCACCTTTTGCGTGAGATTCACAACTTCCCTATTGAGTTTGCAGGAGTGTGTTTAAAAGTATCTAGAACTAACCATTTGCATAATTTCTGCTTCATCTTTTGGAAGCTTTTTATGTATATGAATTTGATCAATTGATCAGAACAGTAGGATAATATTGTCAAATTTGGTACATAAAGGAGGTACTGTAACTGGTTATAAACTTGAGTTGTTAAATTTTTTGGAACCTTAACTGTATATATTATCAGAAATGAATGAAGAGAATGCTTCAGGCTTCTGATGGAGGCGTGCAGTAGCTTTTGATAAAAAAAAGTAATAGGAAGTAATAAATGTCAACTAGAAGTACAAAGTTGGATGAAAAACAAAATATAAAAATGATCAGAAGAAAGAGAGGGAAGGACGTGAGAGCAACAATAAGGTGTGGTCTTAATATTTACTTCATGATAATCAGGAACATCCAACTGCTGCATAGGATGTTTGTATAACTAGATCTAGGCACAAGTCAAACTCTCTTGTTAACACAAGGCATAGTGTCTGTGTATACCCCTCCTACTTATACTTGAAGAAAAAGAATAAAGGACGAGAGAGCAACACTAAAGGTGTGATCTCAGTTATTGTTTATAATAAGCTTGAGCATCTATTAATTACATAAAGTACTTTTTTTTTTATTAGATCTAGGGTAATTTAAATTCTCTTGCTAGTACAAGGCAGAGTGGCTGTGTGCTCCTCACCTACTAATACTTGAAGAATGACATTGAAAAAGTAATTGTGGCAACTGAGGCCTGCATCTTAAGGGCAAGTCCAATGCAATGCCAAACTTGGTGCCATTGCTATAATTTGGCACCAAATGCAAAAAATATCAACTCCAAAGGAGATGCATATTTGGATGCAAATATGCATAAATGCATACTTGGTGCCAAATTTGCATCCAAGGATGCATTTATGCATTTAGCCACATCATCAATTAACCAAAAGTGAAATGCAACTTGATCTACTTTATATGAAATTTGGATGAGTAGGACAAAAAGTTAGTAAAAAATGGAATTATTTGGTTGCAAAATGCAACTAGCATTGGAGTGCATCTAATATTTTAGTACTTTTTGGTGCTATATTATAGCAATGGCTATAGCCATTTTGGATTTAGCATTGGAGTTGCTTACAAGGCAAATTAGCCCCAAAAATCTTCTGATGTGGCACTTATCCAACAGTATGATTTAAACAGCTCTCCTATAAATTCGTTCCATATAAACAAACAGATGTTCGTTCCATATATATTGAAGGGATACACATGATAGACAAAATCTGTATTTTGCATGAACAAGAATATCTGAAATTGTGTATATATATAAAAATAAAACAGTGAAATGTGTTTGCTATTAAAACATGAGTTTCACTGTCATCTATAATCTGCCCTGGGCTTCGCTTTCCTCTTCTTTATATATTGGTTGAACCTTTTTTTTGATAATTATATTGGTGAAACCTTATATTTATTGTTTCATTAAATAGTTTTTTCCTTTTAAAATTTATTACACACACACACATCTATTGTGATTCCTTATCCCTTTATTTTATTGTTTGTTTTAATCTCTCTCCTCTTGTTGAACAGGTTCTCCGAGCATGCAATCCCAACGGAACAGCCAAGGGCCACCTCTTCCCGTTCCAGTTCAAACTAATTTGTCTCAACCAGGTCAACACTTACCCCAAAACTTCGCCAATAACATCGATTTGCTGATGTACTTTTGCTTAACTGCTTTGCTAATTGATCTACTTTCTTCACTTGCAGGATCAAATTGCAGGATCAAATGAAAAGATAATATTCTTTGCCCTTGTATCATAGCCCAGCTAATACGGAATTCCCCCAATGTTAAAACTAGATACATGACCATCTGGATAAAAGGGAATGGTTATGGAATCTTTCTAGATGTCCTCACTTAGTGAATAGACTTGAAGAACCAGACTTGTGAACTTAGCATCAACTAAACTTATTACTTTGTAATCATTTCTATTCACATATCCAAATCCAATGCCAGTGGATATATTTCGGCTTTTGGTAGGGGGGACTTTGATAATCTTCTTGTCACTAGTCCAGAGCAAAATCCTTTCCATATTCTTCGGCTTGTCGATCAAACAAAGCAGGCCGTCACAAGAGCCTACCAAGATCATCTCGAAGGCACAAATGGGCAATCTGATCAGTCGAACATCATAATCATGGAAGACGGTCTTCCGTATACTCAAAATACTCTTTCTGTCGCCGCCAGACCCACTAACAATGAGGAGATCGTCATCTTCACCTAGAAAGGCAGATTTCTTAGGCAGATTTCTTGTACAATTTTCTGAAATTGTTATCGTTGTACAATTTTAGTTGTATAGTACATTTTTTTAAATATAATTTATAAGCTAATTAAAAAATATCCAATTTTTTTAATAAATTTTGAATTGATTTTTAACCAAGATCATGGGTTCAAAATTTTTTAGTGATAGTTATGCGGTGCCCCCAGAAAGTAAACTTCTGGGCTCCGCCACTGAGAGAGAAATTGTTTTATTTTCAGAAATTAAATCACGAATATGAAATATGTACACATTTAATTTGTTTTGCACCAACTCAGCGCTTAAGTCCATTTTTTTCACCTTTTCTACGTCGTCTCGAGTGCATGATGGCAATAATATATGGGACATTTTAGTGAAACAAAAGTTATCAATACAATATATCACTATTTAACATTTATTCTTCTAGTTTATACTTTTTTTATGACAAACTTTACACGTTTTCAAATGAGCTAGTTTCATACCTTTTTTTTGACAATAAAGTGTTTATAAAGCTTACAAATGAGTATCTTTATTACAAATTTCGGGGGTAAACAAGAGTCGACCCCTGGGTTGACAGAGAATATACCCTTCACCACTCAAGATGTCCAATATTGCTCTAATTTCATACTTTTGAATTATTAGTACTAACTTTATACCCGTGCAATGTACGGGACGATTAATAAGTTATTTTATTTTAGTGTTTTTATAATTTTATTTATTTATTAATATCTTTGTGTATTTTCATAAAAATATAAATTCATTAAGTTAATAATATGTTTTTTCATATGTATATATTATTTCGGTTTATGTTGTAATTCTTGAAATGATAAAAATTACGAATTTTTTATATATACAAATTCACTAAAAGAATGATTATTTATATGTTTATTCATTGTTTTTATAAATTCAATTTTAATAAATTTTAGTGTAAATATTTAAAATATTAAAATTATAGTACTCCTATTATTATTTACTTTTATAGAAATATTACTAGCATTGGAGTGCATCTAATATTATTTGGTTGCAAAATACAACTAGCATTGGAGTGCATATAATATTTTAGCACTTTTTGGTGCTATATTATAGCAATGACTATAGCCATTTTGGATTTAGCATTGGAGTTGCTTACAAGGCAAATTAGCCCCAAAAATCTTCTGATGTGGCACTTATCCAACAGTTTATCCAACAGTATGATTTAAACAGCTCTCCTATAAATTCAGAGAATACAATCTATTTCCTATAATTGCTAGGATTACATATAAACAAACAGATGTACGTTCCATATATATTGAAGGAATACACATGATAGACAAAGTCTATATTTAAGCTGATAGTATTTTGCATGAACAAGAATATCTGAAATTGTGTGTGTATATATATATAGGTCATTACTTCATAATGAACACTCTTTTATATAAATATAAAGAACAAAAAGAACCTCTTAAATTAATATGGACCTTTAGATTAAAAACAAATCGGACGACCGAGAATAAATAATATATAAAATGCAATTATATTACTTTCACGATCAAGTAGTGAGATACAACTTTGTATGCATAGATCACCTGGCCATATCGATCTTTTATCGTTTGATTCGATCCATTTTAGCCATGTTTGATTTGGAGTAAATTAAAGATCTGATCTTTATGATATCTCTCTTAAGATCTAATTCATCTTCTTGGATTTTGATTCAAATTGGTGTTTGCATTTCCTTTTGTGATTGTGGGGATTCGATGATTGTTAATCAGGTTTGTTTATTTATGCTTGTTTTTGTAAAGCTATATTGTACTTTAAACTGTTAAGTTTCATTGAGTATTCAATTAATGTTGAGATTCAGTTTAGGTTTTGCTTCAATTTGTTATTTGTTTTGATCTTCCTGCTTCGTATACATTTTTTGGTGTATATTTGTATAGTAGCATTGTTTCTGTACTATTTTTTTTGATTTGTTTTTTAAAGCGATTCTACTTTAGATTCTATTATCTATTCTAATTATAAAGCCTGTTGCCATTTAAGGCATTAAATTACTATTCTGCCCCTCTGTATTTTTTAATTTTACAGTATATTGCCATCAATCTTTCAATTTTTTCTGCCGCACACCATGACTCAATACACAGCTTCTAAAAGAAGCTATACCAAAATTTGAAATTACAAAAAAAATCTCCCCTTCCATCCCTCTTTTTATTTACCTAATTTGAATTTGATTTTCAATCTCCTCTATTATCTACAAAGATTTATTTACTAATCTACAAAGATTTAATCTCTCTGTTACATCTTGACACATACATACGATTGCCTTACTATGTTCAATTCGTTATCACATATTTACTCTCTTCTTCTCTTTCTGTACAATTTCTTTCGATTGCTTTTTTCTTTTCTTTGAATTCTAACACTCTGATTTGTTCTTTATATTGTAGGTCAAAGTTTGTAAATTGGACTGGAAATTCAGTTGCTTTAGGTATGTAATCCCCTTTTTTCTCTTTACTTTTTACATGGATTAATGAATTTTTTATTCTATAGATGCTAACTTCTGATTCTACGTGTCTACCAAAACTTTTCAGTGTTATTTCTTGATTTGTGATGTTTTAATCATGATTCTGTAGTTTTAATCATGATTCTGTAAAAATTTTGTTTTTGCGACTCAAGTGTTTGATCGAAGTTCTGAAAGAACTTTTGATTGTTTTTTTTTTTAAATTTCGAATTTTAGAAAATAGTGTACTTTTTTGTTGATTCTGTATACACAAGTTAATTTATGGATTTATGAATTTTTTAATATGCTCTAGGGGAAGAACGCATTTTCTGGAGGGGGGCCATCTTAAGAGCTGAAAGGGAAATTATAAGAAATGAAGAATGGATGTTGTACATTGTGGAGGACCATCTTACTTTTTTCAGGTTACTTTTGATTGTTCAAGTTGTCATGATGAAATATTCTATCTGTTTTGCTACTCTTTAATTGTGAATTTCATTAGTTGACTGCATAGTTGCTTTGCATTTCTATTTGAAAGTTTGGTTGTTGATCATAATTCTTGATGATTAATAATTATTATGTTTATGAAGCTTACACGCATTTCGTGAAATGACATTCATTTGTATGAGTAGCCAAAATGGACATGTAAATCTTAATCATATTGTGATAGTTGAAACTGCCTTGGTCATTGTTCTGTTTATTGTTCTATTTATATGGAGTATAGTTAATCTATTTCTTGAATGCAGGTTTCAATCTAGGAATTTTTTAGGGGTATGAAATAATTTCGAGGAAGGCACCTCTAAAAAAAACGCTTGATTTTGTGTTACAAATACCTTATCTAAATCTGGAACAACTTGAGGTGATGCAATGCCTCTTAAAATTCAGAAGCGGCTATGAATAATCGTACGTTAATTGGACTAAAGTGAGATGCTTAAAATGGATATATGATGTATTAGAATTAGTCTTCATCATAATTTCTGACCAGAAGTATATTATCAGGTTGCAGGCAGTTATGAAAAAGCTTGCTGGATGTTCAGAATTGTTTGGGATATAAAGTTATTGTGTCTACCACCCGTTGCAACAGTTTTCTTGGTTATTGGAAACAATCTTCCTTTTTCATTTGGAGGTACTTCTAATGAGTTGTTGCCTCTCGAACATCTGTTTTGAAGATGATTATTGATCTCTGAATTTGTGCAGGAGACACAACAGTTAAAGAGGATTAAGAAGAGAATGCTATTGATGATTTAGACAATGAATTCAATTTTTACATTAGGTGAGGGGGAAGATTCTTATCCTGCTCTTACTGAGGTTGGATTTCTTTAGGGTCATGAACGCAACTTCAGCTATGGGAGCTCTTATGAAGCAAATAAGTATAGTCCACCAACCCAAATTCATCTTCTCACTAATGGTCAAATGGTAAGTATCCCTGTACATAAATTCAAGTGAATGTGGCAAGTTTTTATGTGTTTTTATTACTGTTACACTGTCAAAGCTGGAGTCTTTATGGAAACGGAATCTCCACTCCTAGGGAGTAGATGTAATGTTTAGTTTAGTTTGGTTTAAGTGGTACATTTGTTGTGTAGCTGCTACCTTCATATTTTATAATATATTTTCAGAATTATTACAGCACCAGAATTATTACAGCATAATAATAAATATCTATTAACATTATAAAGGCTGTTGCCATTTAAGGCATCAAATTACTATTTTGTCCCTCTATATTTTTGAATACTACCGTATATTGCCATTCAATATTTCACTCCATCAGCTGTTGCGCACGTGTCTGTGTGAACTCATTATATTCTACAACTTATTTGAGAAGCTACACAAATTCAAATGTCAAAAACGATTCAAAATTATACACTCTGATTCCTCCTTTTATCAAAACTATTTCAAATTCTCAGCATCTTCTTTTTTTCTATATTTCTTACTCTCATACAATCATTTTCTTCTTCTCTTTTTATTCTCTTTCTTCAAATTTTCTTATCATGATTTTAGTTTTCTCGTATGTTCTTCCTTTTAATTTTTTGCAGGTTTAACTCTGTAGATCTAACTTTGTAAACCATGATATCGGATGTTCAGGTTTTACATCCCTTCTGTATTTATAATTTGCATAGCTTGGACGCTGTATTAATTTTAATTTGTGTTTACTTTTTAATTTTAGAATTTATTTGCTCGAAAAGATATTGTTCGACTTTTTGAGATTGATGATCTTGGATATGTTTTGAGAATTTCTGTTGTTGACAAAGATATGATTATGTAAATCATTTTTGGCTCAATTTGTTCCCTCCCCAAGTGTTTGATAAAATGCTCGAAACAATTACTAAACTTTGAATACAAATATCTTCTAATTTTTACGAACTGAAATTGTTCAATGTTAGTTCTTTAATTTATTTTCTCTTTTTTGACAAATTTATTTTATAGATCGAAAACAGATTTTGAGGTACCATTAACACATAATGGAGTTGGTTTTTGTATTTTATGTTTCTCTAACCTTTTCGATTATAGTTGGAAGTTTGTTGTTTAATGAAACTGATTTTTTAAATTATTAATTTTAATCGACTATTGAGTGACCGTTTCGTTTTATAACAAATGAAATTAGTATAATATTTCTCATGATAATTAGTTTTTAATTTGGATGATGATGATATAACTTATGTTTTTATTTTACAATGTTTGTAACATTTATTTCTTTTCAGCAATGGAGAGCATCAGGGCTCCATTCAGAGGTGTTGCAGAAGATGTTCGAGGAAGGATATCCTGTTATAAGCATGACTGGCTTGCTGGAATTCGCTCCGGATTCGGGTACGTATTTATTTATTTATTTTACTAATTATAGTACTGTTCGATGATTCATTTCATAGTCTGGTGAATTTGACTTGATGATGATATTTGTTGTTGTAGGATACTTGCTCCAACTATGTACATCTTTTTCGCATCTGCTGTTCCTGTCATTGCCTTTGGAGAACAATTGAGTAGAGACACAGGTTGATTTTTCTTCGTATGAATACTACAATATATTGTTGTCTACCTCTTTTGTTTATTTAGAAAGATTTATTTATATGAAGTAGAAATGATATTTACGCAAACAATTAGCAACTCTCTCGAACTCATGTATATATCTAGGAAATGAAAAATAAAAATCACTAAGATTTTATTGGATATATTGTTTGGCTGAAATGAAATTAAGAAAGTGTTGATTGTATATTTTGAATGTAGATGGAAGCTTGAGCACTGTGGAAACTTTAGCTTCTACTGCTATATATGGTGTCATACATTCTATACTTGGTGGCCAACCTCTTCTGATATTGAGAGTTGCAGAACCTACTGTTATCTACATATGAAGCTGATTGCTTCGTTTTTGTTGCACTTATCTACATATGTTCATGTATAATAGTTATAGACATTACATAAATATATCTTTTCTAATTGCAGAGTTTTATGTTTGAACACTTGGAAATAAAAGAAGGAAAAGCCCCCGTGATATGCCTCGAACTTTACAGGGAGCAGTGGATGACGATGGGTGGTCTGAAGGTACAGAGAAATACATTCTTATTTTTAATTTAACCAACTGTAAAGCTCTGTTCTCTTTTTCATTTTATTTTTAAGTCTCCCGTCTCCCTCCAAACGTTTATTTGTGCATTTCATGTGTAAAATTCTAGAAGTGGTATGCTCTTTTTCTAAACTCCCACAGATTGGATTTAGATAGGGTTTAATCAACCAGTTTAAAGGGACATAATCAAACCAAATTACTCAGGTATCCCACTTACACTTTCCATACTTTAAAAAATAAAGATTCTTTAAGATTATAGGTTCTTTTCAGATGTTATATAATGGGATATGGGATGACCGGATGACAATATTGTTTCAAGATTTTATCACTTATTATTAAATATATTTACGTGGTTGGTATGATATTTTCAAAGATTATGACTGCTGCTGATAGATATAAAAGTGCAGATAATTTTTTATGTAGAGCATGAAAGTAAAAAAAGCGTCTTTGTTTAGTTGGAAATGTGGAGTTAATTTCTGTGCATTTGATTTCTCATCCTTATGGTTTTGAACATTAAACATATACATGCATATGGGAAAAGATCTAAGAATGGATGTGTTTTTTCACACAATATTTAATATATATGCATATCAAATTATAAGGTAAAGAAGAGAGACGTAGTGATGAAATATTCTAAAGTCTATTTGTAAATAATTTTTGTTCCTCTTAGTTTTGATAAAGTTACTAACATAGTTATTATAAAATGCAGAATTGGTTAGTAAAATAATAAAATTGGTTTAGGAAAATCTTTAAATGAGGTACGGTGCTTCTAATTAGAAATACTTTACATTGCACTTTGTAAAGTTTAGAGAATTTTTTTTAAGTTATATGTGATTTAATAATTTTAAGTTATAGTGACTAATTGGGTTTGTAATTGTTGCAGTTACACTTGCTGAAGGATAATATACTAATAAATTGGTCATTGGGAACCTACCTCCTCGAAGGAAAACAAAATCACGGTTCCATATCTTCTAACAATTTATATTAATGTTTTATGTTCATTTCTATGATTGGTTTTCTAAATTTTTGATTGATTGTTTACTCTTCTAACAATTTATATTAATGTTTTATTTTCATTTCTATGATTGGTTTTCTAAATTTTTGATTGATTGTTTACTCTGTATTTGGTTCTTAAAAATATTATTATAGTTTGCGCATCAAGCATGGAACATAGAAAAGAAGGATTGTATCTGTTAACTTTGTTATCAGTAGTAGTGACTCAACTTAGGATAATTTTTTTTATTGCAATCCCTTTTTATAAGTTTAATTGAGCATGTATGTGTGAGAGATAAATTCAGCGAGACACATCTTACCATATTGCGTAAATGCCTTATGTAGATGATGGTAATTTTTTGTTATTTTGTGCTTTAATCTTCTTTGTTATTAATGTAATTTTTTACAGATAATTTGTGTTCGTAGAAAGTATTGCTGAGACTATGTATGCATTGAAATGTTTACAAATTAGGATATAGATTGTAGAGGTAAATTGTGTTTGGACCCCTTTCATGTTGTTAATTTTCTGAAAATTTGATTAGTGTCATAGACTTTATACATAGATGATGATTAGAATTGTAAGCAAGTTTATTTTTCTTTTTATCCATTGCCTGAGTATGTGTTTATATTATTTCAAAGTTTTAATGAGCTTTGATTCTTATAATTTAGAGTTTGTAACAGATTAAGTTGCATTAGTGTTGTTTCAAAATTTTGTAGTTTCTGTAATGACTTTAAAGTCATATTCTCTAATTATGTGTTGGAATTAGACATATAACTATTATTCATTGTAGGTTATCTCAGCCCTGCCTCCATCATCGGCAACAAACTCCCAACAAAATCAGGGAAAATATCTAAGATTTTATTTGAGATTTCAACCCGTTGCAAGTAAGCCACCTATTGCATAGAAATAATTTTGGTACAAGTGCTAGGATAATCTACATATGTCTTTTGTATGTTATTTCACTTATGAAAGTGTTGATAGTGAAGATAAAAGTTTGATGTTTTTTTGATGTGTTCATTCATTTGTGAAAGTGTTGTTATTAGCGAATACATTTTCAATATATTCGCATGCTTCTAATGAAACAGGAGGACAAAAGGGAGTAGGAGACGGCCAGTAAACTTAAGTCAACACAATAATTTCAAAATCAAAATATTTCACAGCCCGAATTATAAAATAAACCAATTTTTTTGCCTGTCAAAACCAACAAATGAAAAAGGAAAAAAAATAAAATTTAAGCCCTTGCGGAGCGGGCAAACATACTTGTTCAATATATATGTGCCTCTTCTATTGAGTAGTGTGGTTCTACTTTAGATTCTACTACTCAAATATATTCACCTCTTTTGTTAAGAAGTGTGATTCTACTTCACATTCTACTATTTAATATATACTCGCCTCTTTTGTTGAGAAGTGCGACTGTACTTTAGATTTTAATGTGCTTCTTTTGTTCAATACTGCTGCTCTACTTTAGATTTTATTATTTAACAGATTTTAAGAGTCTTTTATTCAGTAATGTGAATTTACTTTAGATTTTAATAGTAACTATAAAAGATTATTTGCTAAAGTTTTAGAGTTTACTTTAAAACTCGTGATTTTGTATTCCAAGACATAATGAGATTGTACCGTGCTTATATCAAGTACCTGGAGGAATTTTTAAACATTATTTGTTTATTTTGACACCTTGTGATATCTCTGGTTTTAGATAGCAACTTCTATGCATTTTCGCTTACGTGCAATTTGTTAGTGGGATGTACTTTTCAATGAATCTGGTTACACTCATAATAAAATAAGAAATGATTTTTGTAACATAAAAATAAAAAATATTGTTGTGATATATACTATTCTTTTAAAGTATTATCTCATTTTAAATATTTTTATATGGGATTTAAAATGAATTGTAATATTATGAAAATCTATTAGCAAATTTTGTGATTGCAGAAAATTCATAAATAATGGGCTATTTTTCATTTAGTTATAGAAATAAACCAAGTTATTATGATGGAAATTAAAGGATATCATCTTTTTTTATCTCAAGATAATGTTATGAATTTGAATGTTGATTTAATGTAACATTTTGCAAGAAACGTAATTAGCCTATTTCAACATTACTTAGCGGGAATTGTATGTCAAAACTTTGAAAGAATTCATATCACTACAAGAAAACAGGACAAAACCGACCGTATAAAACCGACCGCCACAAAACGGGAGGTACGAAAACCGACCGACTGTCAGTCGGACGGTTATCATTGTAGTTTTAAACACAACGGCATCGTTTTGGATGATGTGGCAGAGTCAAAACCGACCAAATAATAACGGTCGGTTTTAGTGCTGACATGTCAACTTTAAAACCGACCGTTACTGACAGTAGGTCCGAAAATGAATTAAAAATATTTAAATTTGAATTATTTTGTACTGCGGCAAGGTAAAACGACGTCGTTTTACCGAGAAGTTATAACCGACCGCCGTCGGTCGGTTATGTCACGTTACTTTATTGTTAAAACACTCATTTCTTCAAGTGAAACAAAACATAGAAAAGAAAGAGAAGAGAAAAAAGAAGAAGAGAATTGAAGAAAACAAATAGAAGAAGTGATACAAATCATATAATGTAAGTTTTCTTTTTTCTATTTTGTATTTAATTATGATTACATATATTTGTTTATAATTCAATGTATATATGTATGTGTTTTTACAATTATATGTGAATGTTAAATTATTTGTTTACATATATCATGTAGATGACAAATATGGATAGAAGTTGGATAGGTAATCAAATACAAAGCGATAAAATTTCTTTAACTCCCGAATATAGAAATGGTGTAGAGGTTTTTTTAAATTTTGCAAAGGAGAAAAATGTGGAGGAGGATGGTAAAATGAAGTGTCCTTGTAAGATTTGTAAGAATTTGAATTGGTTAGACATTGATGAAATTAGATTTCACTTGCTATCTAAAGGGATGCTTGAAGGTTATACGGTGTGGACATCGCACGGTGAAGAAGTTGTGCAAAGAAATGAGAGTCGAAAATCACATCATCGTAGTCATCGGGAACCTCCAAGGGTGGAAAAACCGGTTGATTTTAATGCTATGTTACATGATTTTGCCGGTGCAAATTATGAATATTATGACACCACGGATACGGGAACTAGTAATGTAGTTTTTATGGCACGAACCGAATATTTCTTGAACCAAATGATCCATTGCGCGAAAAAAGTAATTTGTTTGATAATGATGAAAGAAGATTGTTTTGTGGTCGTTTGTCCGGGGAGGATGTAAAGGAGTTGCTTGACGATATAATTTTTCCACCACCCGGAAAGACTAATTCCAAGTTAAGGAGTGCCGGTTATGGGGAAGAGCATCATTGGACTCATGTTCCAATTTTTTATGAACTCCCTTATTGGTCATCGCATACTTTACGATATTCAATTGATATCATGCATACCGAAAAAAATGTGTTTGAAAACATATTTTTTACTATTATAAATGCGGCAAAATCAAAGGATCATAGGAAAGCAAGGTCGGATTGCAAACACTTTGATGTGTTGCGTCATTTGTGGATCGATGAAAATGGCAAAATGCCAAAAGCACCGTATTCCTTAAATAAAAAACAACTTAAACTTTTGTGCCATTGGATTTGCTCATTGAAACTTCCAGACGGTTATTCTTCCAATATATCTCGTTGTTGCAATGTTGATGAGTGTAAATTTTTTGGATTCAAATCCCATGATTGTCATATATTTCTTCAAAAATTGTTGCCTCTTGCAATCCGTGAGCTTCTACCAACGCCTATTGTGGATGCCTTGATGACAATTTCAAATTTTTTTCAAGATTTGTGCTCATCTGTTGTGACAAGAACCGATTTGGATCTAATGGCGAAATCAGTTATTAGAGCTTTGTGTTTGTTGGAAACAATTTTTCCTCAAACTTGGTTTGATTCGATGGAACACTTGGTTGTACATTTAGCGGAAGAAATCAAACTAGCCGGGCCGGCTTATTGGCATTGGATGTATCCAATTGAGCGTTTGTTGGGAAAATTAAAACAAAAGGTCGGTAATAAAGCAAGAGTTGAGGGTTCAATTGCCGAACGATATATGGAAGAAGAGGCTCTTAATTTTTGTTCTCTTTATTTTGCCTCCGATTCGGTTCATAATAAAGTACGTCGTAACAAAGTTTTGTTTGATGTACAAAATTCTGATAAATTAGAAGTTTTTAGATATCCAATTGAATGTCTCGGAAAAGAAAGAGCGAGATATATGAATGATGACGAACAACTGCTTGCAGAAGAATATGTTCTTTTGAACTCTCCTGAAGTTCAACCTTACCTAAGGTACCTATATCTTGTCCTAATTTAGTGGTATAGTCATATTTGCATTATTTTATGTTATTTACACGTTTCTATTATTTCTCTATTCCTATATTTTAGAAGGTACCAAAATCGCGTTATGAGACAACGTCCAGAGACAACTCCTCAAGATTTAGATCGTATTGTCAAGACTCGATTTAAAACTTGGCTTAAAAAAAAGGTATTTGTTACATTTAGCAAAATTTAAATCTCGATTTTGATTTTATCATTACATGTTTTATTAATTTTTTTATAACTAGGTTGAGAATGATGAGATAGAGGGTCCTCGTTTTAAGGACTTGCTTGAAGGCCCATCACTAAGAGTCATGACTTTTGAGACTTGTCAAGTTAATGGATATAAATTTTCGACGACATCTGCATCCGGTTCCGGTATTATTGTCAAAGACACTTCACACGAAAATAATCTTGATTATTATGGTCAACTACAAGAAATTATGAGACTTACTTATGATGGATACAATCATGTATATGTGTTTAAGTGTATATGGTTTGACAATATCGGTGACGGTGTGAAGATGGATAAGAATCGAGTGGTGACCATTGATATAACTTCAAGATTGAGGTCTAATGAGATCTTTATTTTAGCTAGTCAAGCCTCTCAAGTATATTATGCTCCAAGTGTATTGAATCCACGAAGCAATATATATACGGTGGTCAAGTCTAAAAGTCGTCCACTTGATGAAACTATCATTGTGCAAAACGATATTGAGGATGCCTTTCAAGAAGATAGATCTAATGCCGGGAGCTTTTCACTCTTTGTTGATTTTGCACAATATGGCCCATTCATTCGGCATGAAAATCATGAAGAAGAAGAAGAAGAGGAAGAAGAAGAAGAAGAAGAAGAAGAAAACGAGGAGGACGAGGAGGAAGATGAAGAAGAGGAAGAAGAAAGAGGAGGTGATGATAACGATGATAATGATGATGAAGACGATGATGGTTTTGACGATATTGAATAATATTGTTTGTAATTTGAACTTATAATGAATGATCAATTGTTACTAGTTGTATTGGTATTGTTTTTTAATCATTAGCTTCCCAGAAAACCGACCGATTAAACAAATAACCGACCATTTTTTACCATTAATTTCCCAGAAAACCGACCGATTAGACACATAACTGACCAATTTTTACCATTAATTTCCCAGAAAACCGACCGATATATATATAAGATGGTCGGTTTTGAAGTGGTCGGTTATAACGTTTTGATAACAAACTGCTAGAAAACCGACCGATGGTGCATTTTGACTTCGGTCGGTTATGACTTTCTCAGTCAACTTTTCTATATTTTAAATATTTAAATAAATTAATTTCTTAAAAAAATATTATAAAATTACACTCGCTTTTCATTATTATAATTGTACTACTATGTTTAAAACCAATATTTTATCAGATCTCATTGCTTGAATTAAGGTTTTAATTATATTTAAAAATGTAAAATCAGTACATTTAATTGTGAATTAAATTGAAATTAAAATTTATTATTATAATAAAATATCAACATAAACGGATATTGGGAAAATTATTTTCATATCATTTAAATAAAATTTAAAAATATAATAAACATAATATCATGTTGAACAATACCTCTTCAAATGCACATCTCGCTTATTAGATATGCACTTTCAGTTGAATTTAACACTCGATTAACATGACATAGAAAATAAAAATATAATTTTAATGATCCAACCGTACGGATGTTATCGTCACGGAAAAATATATTTATACACAAAAAATTAGCCTATTTTGATGATTACAAACACATTTTTATAATAAATATATGAACATATCACCTAAAACTGAGAAATAATTAAAATAAAATTTAAATTACACGATCTACATGATCCAACCGTACCGATGTTTAGAATCAATGAAAATTGATCTATGTACGAAAAATTACGCTATATAATTTATTAGAATTATCTTCTTCTAAGGTTTATTTCGTTTTAGCGGTTTCTAGGGTTCACTAAAATTGACCATTAGGGTTTCTAGGGTTTCTTAAAACCGACCGACTATAATAAAACCGACCGTCAAATTTTTGGGGGAAAAATTTTCACTAAAAATTAAACCCCCGCCATTAACAAAACGATGTCGTTCTCCATGTGTCACAAAGCCCAATGATAAAACCGACCACCCGATCGGTCGGTTTTAGTCTGGGTATAATTAAAGAATCTGCACTTTCACATTCCTTTTTTACCAAACACTAAAAACTCTCAAACTCTCTCAATTCTTAAACTCTCTCACAAATGGCGAAATCGGTCCGTTCAGTTCGTTCAACTCGAATCCGTGCCTCTCAGTTTAGGGATTCATCATCTCCACTTTCTCAACTTGATGTGAGTTTTATTAATCCTATATATATATATATATATATATATATATATATATATATATATATATATATATATATATATATGTGTGTGTGTGTGTGTGTGTGTATGTGTGTGTGTATGAATTCGTGTATGTATATTTTGATTATTTGTTTCTCTTTGTCAATTTCGATTATTTGTTTCTCTTTGTTTCGTTTTTATATTTTGATTGTATTTGTTTGTATGCATACATTTGATTTGATTATGTATGTGTATTTTTTGTTGGGTTATTGGTTTGATTATGAGGGTTTGTTGGTTTGATTCGATTTATAGTTTCGATTATTTGTTATGGCTTCGATTAGTTGCTTGCTTGCTCGGTTTGTATAATTTGTTTGAAAACACATGAAAATTTTCTTTTTTTGCATGCACGTATCGGTCGGTAATGATACTACCATTTGATATGTTCTTATATGTATGTATTTGTTTTATTAGTCTATGTTGATATTGAGATATTTATTAGAGCATTGTTTTGGATTTAAGAATTGGATTTAAGAATTCGATTTACTTGCTTTGATTATTTGTTTTTATATAATGTTTTGGATTTGATTTATATAATGTGAAATATTTATGATTCATTTGATTGCAAAACATGCACTTGTGACATAGAGATATGAACTTGTGGTTTTATGATATTAACGATATGTACTTATTTTCGTATTTTTTTTTAAAATTTTAGGGGCTCTTTGGTTGGCTAGTGTTTACCATGTTGATTGGAATGGTGATATTGATGATGGCAAGGAAAGGGAAAGATAAGGAAGTTGAAAAAGATAAGGGCAAGGGTAAAGGTAAACAAACAAAAAATGGAAATGGGAATGGAAAGGGAAAGGGCAAGAGCAAGAGAAAGAGCACGTTGGCCTTGCGTGATGAGCCAACGGATTCGGATGGCGATTCGGACCCAACAAATGTATAAGAACATGTGTATCGACTAAGGAGACCGCGATCACATTCAAGCGGAATTTCCGGAGCTAAAAAACCACTTAAACCACAACGTATCAATATCTCCGATGGACAGTAAGTCTACTTTTATTTATTTGTCCTAGTATAATTAGTTGTTTAATAGTTTTATATAGTATCATGTTTGTTGTGTTCATAATTTAAATTGTTCTATATAGTATCGAAGATAATACGGCAAAAAAGACTTTGCTTGGGATGATTCGTGAGAAATGGCCTATGGGTCATTATACTTTTAGTGACATTGACGCGGCTTATCCAAAATGGTTGGAGCAAAGGACTAATCAGTTTTTTGTAAGTAATACAATGTTAATTTTTATTATATTTGTTTTTTTTATTTAGTTATGAATTTGATTTGAATATGAATTTGACACTATCACTTGTTCCTATTTTGTAGGATTTTTATAAGCATGAAAGGGGACAAAGCCGTTCACAATCAAGAAGGATTGTTCAAGATCACATAAAGAAAACAGTAAAAAGGACTATGAATGAGCTTAAGAAGAGAGTGGAGACAAAAGTGGAGGAGACCGTGGTTTCGAAGTTGTCGTTAAGGCCCCCTTATTGGTCTCTTGCATTTTGGAAAGATCTTTTAAATTATTGGGAGACGGATGAAGGGCACTTGCATAGGGCAAAGGTTGGAGCTTCAAACCGCGACCATGTTGAAAGGTTGCATAGTGCCGGTGCTCGGTCATTCAACACCGTGAGAAGGGTAATAATATTTAAATATGTATACACACACACACAAGGTTATTAATTTCATTTTATAACATAACTAATTTACTAATATAAGCTTATTTTATATTTGTAAGGAAATGACAAGGAAAAGCAGTAAGCCTCCAACTAGACTTGAGGTGTGGGATAAATGCCATAAGAAAGTTGGCTCCGATCCAAAAAACCCTCAATACACTACTCCGGGCGCCATGCGCATTGCGGTAATCTCATTTTTTTGTTTTTTTTCACCTTTATTATAAGTGTAAAAAAAGTTATTTATTCTAATAAAACTTGAAAAATGTGTAGGAACGATATGCCGCTATTCTTGATCGTATGCCGGTGGAGATAACTCAAACGGGTGATCAAGATGAGCCTTGGGATTGGTGGATGGAAGCAATGGGGGTTCCCGAAGGTGAAAAACCTAAAAAGAATTATGTTCTCGGGTTCCCCACTCTTCGAGCTAGTGATCTTATTCCCACACTTGCCACTCGCTATAGGGATTCCACCCGAGGTGAAGCCGGCTCATCTTCATCCGCTCCAAGACAACGTGATGTCCTCCCCGACAATGTTTATATCTCGATTGTTAGAAATGTGCTCACGGAGATTCGCGCCAATCCTAATCGATTCGCTCGCCAACTATCCGATGAAGAGATAGCCAACTTTGCACGCACCGCCCTCGAAGCCTCTGATCCATCCGCCGATCCAACTCAAAGACTTCAATGGAATAGTCTCATTGGCGGCGAGATTGTACATATTATCGGAACCTTGATTGATGATGTCCTTCAAAAAACTGAAGCGCGTGTCGAAGCGGTAATAGTTAGATCCCATTTTGTATTTGTGTCCATTTAGAATATAGTATTGGATTTTAATTGAATTATATGTGCATATAGGAAGCGGCGAATCGGGTTGCTTTGGAAGAAAGAGATTATACGGATGTGGACGAGGCCTCGGACGTGGCCTCGGACGTGGAGGTTGGTGATGATGAAGGCAATGGTGGGGATGGCCAAGATGGGAATGGATCCGACGACTCTCCGGTTTCTTTGTCGTCGTAGTTCTTTATGTCTTTTGTTTTATGCATTTTAAATCTGAACTTGTTGGTTGGTTGTAATGATGTTACTTTGTTGGTTGGATGTCCGAAAATATCGGACTTAACATTTTATGGTTTATCCGTTTATCGGATTTGAATTTGGTTTTAATGGTTTATCTTTTATCAATTATGTTTGCGCTTGATTTTGTTGTAGTTAGTGGTATATGATTTAATGTTATAGTTGATATTGGTATTGGAATTGGAATGGTACAGGGGATACAATGTGTTGGTTGATATTGGTATTGGAATGGTACAGGGAAAACAGCAGAACCTGCAATTTTTTTTAAAAATAAACACAGAAAACCGACCGTTTATGCTGCATAACCGACCATTTTTTACCATTCCATTACCAGAAAACCGACCGATTATACACATAACTGACCACATTCAAAGTGTAAAACCGACCACCTCCTTAAAGAGTGGTCGATTATGAGGTGGTCGGTTATGCAAATTAACAAGTGTTCTGCTAGAAAACCGACCGATTGTGCACATTTGACCACGGTCGGTTTTGTGACTCAGTCAACATTTTACGTAGCCGGATAACCGACCGCCGGTGGTCGGTTTTAGGTTGATGATGTGGTGCCACGTTGTGCCACATGTAGTAAGTGGGTCCGTAGACAATGGTCTGTAAATTAACGTAACCGACCGATAGTAGTGGTCGGTTATAACCGTAAACCTGACCATGTTGACGTAACCGACCAGGCTTTAACCGACCACTACATATGGTCGGTTTTACGGATATAACCGACCGCTGGTACATATAACCGACCGATAGTAGTGGTCGGTTTTGTCCTGTTTCCTTGTAGTGTATGCAGTGGAAAGTGTGCAATTCAGCGAGACAACCATCAAGAGCAGAAATTCCTTTGTTGTGGATGAATCGAAACATGTTGTATATTGAGTTTCTACTTGGTGATACTAATATTTATGCTAACTTGTCTGGAGGCTCACCCACCATCGCTTGGTTCACATTTGAAAAAGGTCCTTTTATACTTTTGTGTCATGTTCTTAAGGTAAAGTTGTGTCCATTTAATTATTTCATGGTTTTTTAAGTATTTGTTATATTGTACCATATGTTAATATTAGATTCTCTCACTGATATTTTGTTCGTAGGGTCTTAACTTGCAAAGAACTACAAGCATGTTGATGGATTCAAGATGTATTAAACATAAAATGATTAATGGAGAAGGTTGTTTCTTTCTAAAGCTTAGGTCTGATCCAGAGATGTTGAAATCGAGGAGCGAAAGCCCTATAGATATCACAAGCTGGGTTTTTCCAGCCAAAATATCGGGATCCTACTGCATGCCCTGCGAAGAAGTCCTGTTGAAGGATCATGATCGCCAGTCAGGGCGGTTAGTGGTTACCATTTTCAGGTTTAAAGACGTATCAATGAGTAACCCTGAGACGGGGAAGGAATATGCATGTATTTTATATAATTCATAAACTAATTTTATATTGATGTAGGATTCTAAAAGAGATTCTATAATAAAATTTTGAGGTTTTAAGGTATTGAGTTTAGTGTTTATGTCTCAAGGTTTGAATTATTTTTCTAGAGAATTCTACGTGAATTATTTGTAACTTGAATCAATAATAACGTTCATTGTTTTCTTTTTAAAAAAATAAAATTTTGTGTATAGATTTGAGGATTTTGATTCCAGAGTTTAGGATGTCTCGTTACACTTTCATATTTTAATGTAACTAGAAGATAACCCGTGCGAAGCACGGGGCGAGTGATTATTTTTGGAAGGAACAATGAATTTTTTTATTACTGAACTTTAAATACTTTTAGAAACCAATCACTGAACTATAAACTTTTAAAAACCAACCACTGAACTATAAATTTATTTGTTTATATCACTAACGTTATTCTCGAATTTCATAATTAGCATTCCGTTAAAAAATCAGTGACGGAATGCTTAATTGATTCTAGATTGGTGCTTGAACCCTAATTTATATTAAAGCCTCAATCTGAACATCCGTTGGCCAATCATTTAACGGAATGCTAATTTTGAAATTCGAGAGTAACGTTAGTGATATAAACAAATAAGTTTATAGTTCAGTGGTTGGTTTCTAAAAGTTTATAATTCAGTGGTTGGTTTCTAAAAGTATATAAAGTTCAATGATAAAAAAAATCATTTTCCCTTTTTGGAAATTTATTTTATTTATAGTATTTGTTTACTGAATTTTATAAATATTTTACTCATGAAAATATTATTATTATTCAGTTAATTGTAAAAAATTTATATGTTATCCCTTTACAACATAACGAAATCTGAATGAACTGTGGAGCAGTATCAACCTAGGATAAGATCTAGAATATTTCCATCCAGTTGATTTTTTTTATTTCTAGAAATAGCTTTTTATTTATATAGAAAACGTAATTAAAATCAAATTAATTTTAAAACTGAAACATCAACTTGTATATAGATCCAAAAGATTCTCATTCAATTGAATTTTTTTTCCATAAACAACCTTCTCTTATATAGAAACGTAAGAGGTCATTACTTGAATTGAAAAATTATATAAAAATTAACAAAAAAAAACTTCGTCACCAATACATGTGTCATATATTTTTTATGATGTTTCTCATTATGTTTATTCTAGTGCTCAATAGTTTAAGAATCTCTGTTTGACGATATCTTTCTCTTCCGACAGATCTTTACAATTTCAATTTTGAAGACGTAACTGTAAGGGATAATTATAAGTGGACTAAGAAATCAGTCAAATACAGTGTAAACTATGTATATATAATTAAAATTTTGTATATACAACATGGGATAAAATTTAGAAGATTGGCATCAAGTTGAGTTTCTTTATTTCTAGAAACAACTTTTTATTTATACATAAAACACAAGAGATCATTATCTGAATCGAATAATTCTAAAAATTAAGAAAAAAAGAAACTTTTGATAGTAATACATGCGACATAATTTTTTTGAGAATTTAATCATTACGTTCATCTCACTGCTCAATAGTTTCAGGATCTCTTGTTTGACGATATCTTTTTTTTGTATGCATACTTGTCTTTCAATTATAAAGACATATCTAGAAGGAAAAAATATAAGGGACTAAGAAATTAGCTCAATATCGTATACAGTATGGATGATTTAAATATTTAAGCCTATTTATGAATTAACTAATCGTACATGATATATATAGTTAAATTCATTTGGGACTATTTAAATATAATAAGGCTAGTCATGAATAAAGAATAAATATAACATGACAAATATAATTGTATTCAATTTATGCACTTGTGATTGGTGATGTAAATATTCGAACCTTTTTTATGAAATTGATTCATATGCAGATGGAACAACTTGACATGCTGAAAAATGAATTTACTTCTACACAACTTGTATTAACAAAAACTTGGCATGCTAAAAAGTAAATTTATCTGTCCACAACTTGTATTCGATTAGTAACTTTTTTTGTACTTTTGTGATGGACAATGATCACTTCATCGGTAATGATGACCTACAATCATATTCGTTGGCGTTTCATATTTTAAGTTCAATTTACCAAGACATTAAGATTATAAAAAAATTAAAACTACTCTAAGAATACAAATTTCAGATGGCCTAAACTACAAATTACACTTACTATAGTTTGCTTATGTTGTGATCTTATTGTAACTACTCCAGCATTGGATAATATCTATTATATGATATAATATAATAATATAATATATTTTGGTACAATAGTAATATAATTTAATAACAATATAATATATTCGTACAATGACAATATAATTTATTGTAGATTTAAATTAGATTATTATTATTATTATTAAAAATAACATAGAATTTTACGTGAAATAAGAGTTTAGGGTACAATAACAATATAATCTATTTTAGATTAGATAATTTTTTTAAATTTCAAAACAACATAGAATTATTTTTTTTTGAAAAAAATTAGAATTTTACACGAAGTAGGAGTTTAGAGTACAATAATAATATAATCTATGAAGTAGGAGATTAGATAATTTTTTTTAAATCTAAAAACAACATAATAATATATAATATATGAGTCGAACATTGAAGTAGCAAGTGTGTAGTAAATTTATACTTAAAAAAACTTGATACGAATGTTTAAATTTTATGGCTTAACTATCCATTGTATGCGATCACATATAATATTGACATATGTATACAGTGTTATGACAATGACAAAGAAGTGACAAAAGAAGAAAGGTAGCCTTTTATCATGCAGATTTTTAATTGCTTGTATGTGCAAGACGAAAAGTCAAAAATAAAATATTATTTTTTGTAAGACGAAAAATTCAAAATAATAATAGAATTGTTAGAAGATTGGTGAAAGTAGAGCATTGAACAAAAAAATAATAATTTAAAAACAACATAAAGTTCTACTACGTGAAATAGGAATTTAGGATATAATAATTCTACTACGTGAAATAGGAGTTTAGGGTATAATATAATTTATTTTAAAATAGATAATTATTTAAAAAAAACAAAATTAGGGGTGAAACCAAAAAAAAGATGGAACCAAAAAAAGTGCGAACCAAATTTGGTACCATGATAAAAGGGGGTTTCGCTTATTAATAAAGGTTATAGATTTATTTTAGAGATTCAACAATTACTAGGTAGTACTCATTTGAATAATAATTGTAAAGGATTTTTTTTATAGATTCTCTAATTTATTTATTTTTTGAAAAGATTCAAAATTTTAAATTCTAGCATTTATGTCTGATTTTTTTATTTTATTTTTGAATAATTAGACTTATTTACAGGTGAGTATATGTTCTAATTTTTTTTTTTCAAAATGAACGAGAATTGAAATCACGAAAGCTTCCGTATCAAAAAAGTTACATAATCATGACTAAAATTAGTACTTGAAATGGTCAACACTTACACAATAATTAACAAAACCACGAAATCTTACAAATGATTATTTAATACAGACGCAATCTAATAAAATTACAATATTGTGATAGGTTAAAGCAAAATAGAATTGCACTACCTTTCTAGCATGAAGGAGAATCGGAGGAAATTAAAGGACTTCCGTGCATAATTGTAAAAAAAGGAAAAAATGTTGCAAGGAAAAATTGTAATACATAGCTTATAAAAATAATTGAATTTCAAATTGTGCTTGAACCTGTCATAACCGTGTAAAATTTCTACAGTTGGAGAAAAATGAACAATAACAAAATAATGATGTGGCAATTCTTTTAATGTTATGCTCTTGTCTTTCAAAGTAGTTGCACAAGTCGGCTAACTTGGTGGCTCACAAAGATTGTTTTTTTGAAAGGTTGCAACCACGAAGTTTTACATAGCTTAATCAACCTGTTTAGCTCCTAGATGTTACCTTTTAAACCTTTTCTTTTGAGCATCACACAAGTCATGAATATCTTCTCCTGTTAAGAAAAATAGGAATATTATAAGATTAATTTAATCCTACAAATATTAAAAGATTTATTTATTGGTTCTATCTAATATTAAATTCGTCCATTGATTGTATATTTTGTGATGATGTAGATACCAAAAATACATAATTTAACATGGAATCTCATATAGATACCAAAATACATAGAATCTCCGAATATGATCTTGAGAAAAAAAACAGAATATTGCCAAGAATCTCATGTATCATCAAAAATTATTAAAATTATACTTCATACAACTAACCGTTAAAAACAAAGAACCACATTTTAAATGAACAAATAAACTTAACTTCGATACATGTAATATTTATGCAAAGAGCACAAACTAATATAGAATTTAGCACATAATCATTTTTGGATTGCACAAATAACATCAGTTGATAGGGAAAGAGGATGATCTAACATAGAATCACATATACAATTGTAAAATTAACATAAACTAGTTTAATTTAACTGACAAGTATTCACAAGAACAGAATCCAACATAGAATCACTTTTGGAGTGTGCATATAGTAATTACAATTATCTTAACGATTTGTTTGTTTGACACATTAATAGCTGAGTTTGCTAGAGAAGCACAATTTGTTTTCCACATGTTAAAAAGAGGTCCTATATAGCAATAGGTGTAATCGTTTAAGTAGCTTCGACGGAAGTGGAATTGGCTCTCGAAGTGAAGATGATGGATCCACAGGATTTGGTTGATTGGATGATAGTGATGATGACAACACATGACCAAAGTTAGCTATTCTAACTTTTGACGGTGTAAAAAAAAATCACTATTCAAAGGTCAAATTTAGCAAAATGGCACATGGAGCTTCCCGACAAACTCACGAGAAAGATACCATGGCTATTAAGCTGGCAGAAATTAAAAAAAAGAATATGATATATAATTTCAAAAATGCATCTGGTATTAAATCAGATAGTGGCTTAAAAGCCGGTAATGCTGGTTATGATCCATTTTCAAGGAGGTGGACGAGATCGAGAAATTACTATGTTCCGAAGACAAGTGGAGGAGATGAGGCTGCAATTGCAGAAAATGGTGAACAAGTAGTTACAAATCTAAAGCATATCTCAAAATACTAATTTGAAAACATGTGTTTATTCTATTGACAAACTGAACATATAATAACAGTTAGTCCTAGAATCAAATAGCAACAAATATAGAATCTAACATATAATCCAACCAATGATAAAAATAAGTTAAACAAGTACTTTCACACAAACACATAATCATCCTCAAAATTACGATACCCAAACAACACAACTTACGATTGCACAAATAACATAACTATGATCAAAATTTAACACAGAATCTAACACAGAATCTCACACAGAACCTAGTACAAAATTTAACACAGAATCTCACACAAATATCTAGAGTGAGAAACATAGAATCTAACCAAGTATAAAATTAATTTAAACAGTTATGCAAGCACGAAATCATGCTCAAAATTACAATTACGCAAACAACACAACTTACAATTGCACAAACATAACCTAGTAGAGAATGTAACACAGAATCTCAAATATGTATCTCCGATTAAAGAGAATCTAACACAGAATCTTACATTTATATCTAACATGTATCACAGAATCAACCGTATAATCACAAAACCGCAAAAAATAACTTTTAAGCATTTCACGTGGAATACATTTTCAAGTTTTTTTTATCCATCGGATCTTTAATCACCACTTATTTTTACCAAAAATAAGAGATTATAACATTATTTTAACATTCATTTGGTACAAAATCGGAAATAATCATCTCCAAACCCTAATTTCATGTAATTCACCGAAATAATAATTAATCTAAGATTTACGAATCATTACCTCGATGCATCCAACAATTTGGAGGAGATTCTTCAAAATTTCACTTTCTTTCGATTCTTCACAAATTTGCAGTTGTTCTTCACTTTAAAATATCGTACAATTCCTGCTTTTCGATAGAAATTAGATGCTCTGGATCGTCCGTCATGTATTGTGCTGGTATGTATAATTACAGAGATATATGTCTATACTTGACAATTGTTTTTTGTTTTTGTTAAATATTGTGTAATTTACCATTATATCCTTGATCTATCTTCAAATCTTGATCGTTTGTTTTTTCTGTTTTAAACGGTGATGATTGATGTTCTTTATTATTCTTTATATAAAATATTTTTTCTGGAGTGCAACTATATATAATAGTGAAATGTGTTTGCTATTAAAACATGAGTTTCACTGTCATCTATAATCTGCCCTGGGCTTCGCTTTCCTCTTCTTTATATATTGGTTGAACCTTTTTTTTGATAATTATATTGGTGAAACCTTATATTTATTGTTCCATTAAATAGTTTTTTCCTTTTAAAATTTATTACGCACACACATCTATTGTTAGGGGTGATCACTGTATGGGTTAAACCGCAAAAACCGCTTAAACCAATCCGATAATAATCCGATCCGAACCGAAACCGAAACGAGGTTCACGGTTTTGGTTCAACTAATTTAAAAACCCGTGGTTTTTGGGTTGGTTTCGGTTTAATATAAAACCAACCCGTTATTAAACCGAACCGCATATATATATATATATATATATATATATATATATGTATGTATGTATGTATGTATACATAATATTATATATATAAGAAACATTATAATTTAATTTTATACTTACCTTATCAACACAAACTGAATTTAAGCTAAGTGTTAAACCATACCAATCCAGTAATCCACGACCCAATCTTCCTCTATCTCTGCCGTATTATTCTGCCTCTCTCAGTCTCCCATGATTCCACGAAGTCTTTCTCCTCTCACTCTCTATATATTAAATTTTTTATTTCATCTACAGGTTATAACTTTGCAAGGTAAGACTAGGGTTTTACATGAATCAAGTTATTATTACTCAATTGTAAATTAGTTGTGCTAATTTCATTTAATATGATTGCAGATGTCAAGTTTTGCGTTCGATGAAGTTCCAACCCAAACAGGGGACCCCAATTTTACTTCAACACAGACAAATCAGTACACTACTACTCCAGATATTTTAATGGAACCAACGCAGCAAAAGGTTAGTGAAACTGAGCTCATCACAAATAGAAAAGATAATTCTGTTGTTTGGGTAGGCTTTGATAAACTAGTAGATGTTAGCAAAAAGATAACTAAGGCTAGATGCAAGTACTGTAAGAAACTTTACAAAGCAGGTAGCACAAATGGTACTAGTACTTTGTGGAAACACTTTCGTTCTTGTATCAAGAATCCTGATAGGGGAAAAAATAAAACACAGAAATGCCTAAGTTTGTTAAGGGAGGGTGGTAATAGTGCATCACTTATAAGCGTTAAATTTGACCAAGAGCTCTTAAAAAAAGAATTGTGCAAGATGATAGTTGTTGATGAGTTGCCTTTTATGTTTGTGGAACGAGAGGGTTTTCGTCATTTTATTCAACTTTGTGAACCTCGATTTAAGATACCTTCACGTCATACTGTAGCT
The DNA here is from genome assembly GCA_030848705.1 of Heracleum sosnowskyi. NCBI lineage: Eukaryota > Viridiplantae > Streptophyta > Magnoliopsida > Apiales > Apiaceae > Heracleum > Heracleum sosnowskyi. Next base: position 47,182 of record JAUIZM010000017.1, on the reverse strand, counting down.
AGAGGTTCTTTACAACTTTATTTGGATGAAAGAAAGAAGTTAACATCTGTTTTGCAAAAACGCAATCAACGAATTTCTTTCACAACTGATATATGGACATCTTTGCAAAACATTAGTTATATGTGTCTAACTGTTCATTTTATTGATGATGATTGGGAGTTGCATAAGAGAATTCTGAATTTTTGTCCAATTACTAGTCACAAGGGAGATGATATTGGTAGGGAAATTGAGAAATGTTTGCATTCTTGGAAAATAGAGCAAGTTTTTACTATTACCATGGATAATGCTAGCGCTAATGAAGTGGCTGCCGATTATTTGAAAAGAAAATTAGGGAGTCGTGATGGAAATGTCTTATCTTGTGAATTTATCCATATGTGTTGTATTGCTCACATCCTTAATCTTGTCGTAAATGAAGGATTAAAAGAATTAGATGTGTCGATTAAAAGAATTAGAGATGCTTTTAGGTATGTGAGGTCGTCTCCACAAAGACTTAAGCGATTCGAAGAATGTGTGAAAGAAGAAAAAATTGAAAGTAAGAGTCGTTTATGTTTAGACGTTGCAACAAGATGGAATTCAACTTATCTAATGCTTGAGTCTGCAATTAAATTTAAAAAGGCTTTTTACAGTTTGGAAGAGGTAGATTACAAATATAAAAAGGATCTTAGTGAAAAAATGGGCTGCCTGATGAAAAGGATTGGCAAAAGTCTGAAATTTTAGTTAAATTTCTTAAAGCTTTTTATGATGTTACTTTGAGGATTTCTGGCTCTTTATATGTTACTTCAAATAACTCGTTTCTTGAAATTTCCTCAATTTTGTGTCTAATTAATGAGTGGGCAGCAAGTTATAATGTGTTATTGAGATCCATGGCCATTAAAATGAAAGAGAAGTTTGACAAATATTGGGGAAATGTTGAAAAAATGAACATGTTATTGTTTGTTGCTATGTTGCTTGATCCTCGGTATAAGTTCAAGTATTTGAAAGCTATTTTTAATCAAATTTATGAAATGAGTCAAGCAAATTGGTCAGTTGAAAAGGTTAAGACAACCTTGCAAGAATTGTTTGAGTTTTATGGTTCTTTATGTTCGACTTGTGAGGGTGTCAATACGAACCAAAATTCTGATGGCATGGACATCGATAAACAAGATACTTCTTCGCACCTTTCTCTCTTGAAATCCATTTTAAGTGATAAATTGGAAGCAGAAGAATATGATGATATGAAATCTGAACTAGAAAAATATTTGGATGAACAACGAGAGAAAGATGTCGAAAAGTTTGACATCTTAAACTGGTGGAAAGTAAACGCCACAAAATATCCAGTTCTTTCGCTTATTGCCAAAGATGTGCTTGCCATTCCTGTTTCCACCGTTGCATCAGAATCTGCTTTTAGTGTTGGTGGAAGAGTTCTTGACTCATTTAGGAGTTCTTTGACTCCTAAAGTGGTAGAGGCTCTCATTTGCGGCCAGGATTGGATTCGGGCTTCCCCAGTGCCTTCAGTTGAAGAGAGCAACGATGACGTTGATAAACTAGAAGCAGGTAATTCAAGTCTATTTAGTTTCACAATTTACATATTAGTTGTCTTTAATAAGTACCATTTTTCATATATTAATTGTCTATGTTTTTTTAATTTCATTACAGACTTTAATAATTTAGTACTGGGACAAAGTGGCAGTACCACGGAAACTTTTCAGTCTCCCTGTACCTGAAAATTAGTGGCACAGAACAGGTAAATTTTGTTTTTCAATTCATTAAGCCTGCAATTCTCTTTATTTTCTTATTTATAAAATGTCTGGGAATGAAAACTGACTTATACATTTGACTCTTTACTTGTATGAAAGTTAAGGCTAGCTTTCAGAGAGGATTTTGGAAATGTACCGAGCACTTCAAATGAAGAGGTGAGTATTTGTTCAGGTCTTCTATAATTTACAATTCTTTCTTGCACTAATATTTGGTGTAAATCTCCTGGAAGTATATGTTCTGTGACAAGAGTTTAAATTTTGCCAACAATATAAATGTATTTTGGAAATTAAAATTTTATTTTATGGCAGGTATTATGTTGAAGTTGTTACATGCTGAAATTCTGTTGGAAACTGAAGTTTTTTTTTGATCTGTGCCTGATTCCATTGAACTTGGCGCTGTTTAATAAGACTTTTAGTCAGAGACTTACAAGTTGCCACTTTTTCATTTCTAGTCCTATTTAATATTTGTGGGAAGACTATACCCTCTTTTTAATATTTGTGGAAAAACTGAATCTTGCTTTTTTAATGTTTATGCCTATTTCTTTTAAGCACTATTGTAGTTGCCACTTTTTCATTTCTAATCCTATTTAATATTTGTGGGAAGACCTATACCCTCTTTTAATATTTGTGGAAAAACTGATTCCTTGCTTTTTTTAATGTTTATGCCTATTTCTTTTAAGCACTATTGTTAGTTCTTGAGTTGAAAAACTTTACTTTTTTTTTCCAAGTATTATACATGATTGTATTTATAATACAAACCGCTAAATCCGTTAATCCGAACCATGTAAAACCGAACCATTTGGTCCGGGTTGATTGGGTTATGGGTTGTGGTTTGGTTCAAAATTTTAAAAAACCGATGACATGTGGTTTGGTTCCGGTTTGACCCCTAATCCGAACCAAACCGGATCGTGATCACCCTTATCTATTGTGATTCCTTATCCCTTTATTTTATTGTTTGTTTTAATCTCTCTCCTCTTGGTGAACAAGTTCTCCGAGCATGCAATCCCAACGGAACAGCCAAGGGCCATCTCTTCCCGTTCTAGTTCAAACTAATTTGTCTCAACCAGGTCAACACTTACCCCAGAACTTCGCCAATAACATTGCCTCAGCTGGAATGCAAGGGTCTGCTGGGTACTAAGTTCCTCACGGCCCCGGCCTGCAGTTTATCGCAGACTAATATTCCTAACGTCAACGAGGATTCCAACAGGCAGAGCATACCAAGCATTTCTGGTATGATGCAGCCATCTCCTCCTTCCGACCTTCTGCTGAATCAGCAATCTTCGGCTCAACAATGCACTCAATCTGGGGTTCAGCAACATCTGCAGTCTGTCAGGCAACTGCAAGCCTCGAATATTCATCAACAACAGAAAGCATCTGAACAGCCACAGCAGCAGCAACATCTTCTGATGCAGTCCAAGGCTACAAATATACAACAAAACCAGCTAATTGGTGGAGCTCAGTCTGGTACTTCTATCATGCAACATTCGAAAGTTACACTGCAGCAATCTCAGCAGAGCATATTAGTGTTGCCAAGTCAAGTTCAACAGTCACAACAGCAGTCGCAGCAGCAGATGATGTCCAATCTGTTGTCAAAAGGCCCAAACCAAATTCAAACACAACAGCAGTCACAGATGATGTCTCAAATGCAATTACAACCAGTACAGTCGCAGCAGCAACTAGGTTTGCAACAACAGCCAAATCCCTTGCATCGTGACATCCCTTGTATTTCTAGCCTTCTGATTTTTACATATCTTGTGCTTCTTCAATATGCGATTTTTTGCGTGCTTCTGTAAATTTTTAATACATGTCTTCATGATTTCAATGATCAAACCAACAGGCTAACATCGATTTGCTGATGTACTTTTGCTTAACTGCTTTGTTAATTGATCTACTTTCTTAAAGTTTCAATTATGCAATACAGAGACTAGATTTTCTTTCTAGATTCTTCATACTATAAGTATTTCCTTTTAGTTCTTTAAACTATACGTACTCCCTTAAAGTTAGTAGTAATAGAATCATAACGTACCATTGTACTTCTCATTGATTTCCCACAATGGCTTTGCTCTCTCTCTCTCTCTCTCTCTCTCTCTCTCTCTCTCTCTCTCTCTCTCTCTCTCTCTCTCTCTCTCTCTCTCTCTCTCTCTCTCCTCTCTCTCTCTCTCTCTCTCTCTCTCTCTCTCTCTCTCTCTCTCTCTCTCTCTCTCTCTCTCTCTCTCTCTCTCTCTCCTCTCTCTCTCTCTCTCTCTCTCTCTCTCTCTCTCTCTCTCTCTCTCTCTCTCTCTCTCTCTCTCTCTCTCTCTCTCTCTCTCTCTCTCTTCATTGCGGGGGTTCTCACCCCACCGCAATGAATCATTGTGGGGGGTTTTTAACTTCTTTTTGGACAAAACTATCCCTCGAAACGTCTACTTCAAGTAACAAGCAAAGAAAGTGCGGAAAATGCGAGTTGATAGGAGGAAATCATGATAGAAGAAATTGTACTTTTCTACCCGGTCAATTTAAGTAATATTGTACTTTAATATTTGAATTTTATTATCTTAATTCATGTTAGGGATTTTTAATATTGTTTTCTTGTAATATTTGAACCTAATTTTACATTTTATGGGGTATAATTTTGTATTAAACTAAATTTAATTATAAAAAATAATTATAAATGAAAATAATTAAGTTAGTAAATATTCAAAACTAATAAAATAAAAATAAATGATTACATATTCAGAAAATAAATAAAATATTAAGAAATTCAGGGTGAACAGTTCTGGTGTGAACAGTTCCCCGCAATGCATCATTGCGGGGGGTCTTTTCTCCAGAAGATTTCCCATGTTTTCCCCTGTTTTCCCCCTGCCTCTAGCTATATCTCAAAATAATGTTTTTTTTATTTTTCTTCAAAAAATGAGATAATTAATATTTTATTTATTTTCTGAATTTCTTTATTTTAATAATTCAAAATAGTGAATATTTAAGTATTTTCAATGTTTTTTTTTATTTTTCTTCAAAAAATGAGATAATTAATATTTTATTTATTTTCTGACTTTCTTTATTTTAATAATTCAAAATAGTGAATATTTAAGTATTTTCAATGTTTTTTTTATTTTTCTTCAAAAATTGATATAATTAATATTTTATTTATTTTCTGAATTTCTTTATTTAAATAATTCAAAATAGTTAATTCAAAATAGTGAATTTCTCAATGCGGAGGTCTAGTTAACATTTTTTTACTTCTTATTTAATTCGAAAAAAGGAATATTTAAAAATTAGAAATTATCATATTTTTCAATTAATTTTTTTTTAAATTAATATGAAAATTAGTTTTCTTAATTTTTATTTTTTAATTTATTCGAAAATTAGTTTTTAAATTAAGAACACCATAAAAATGAGTTCATAAAACCATGATCAAATTCAACAAATTGAGTTCATAAGAAATCGATTACATTGAAATAAAAAGTACTAAACACAATAAAACAGCAACACAACGTTAATCCCACCCGGCGACACCGCGGAAATAGCTCAACTCCATTCGGAGATCACTCACTTCCTCTTGAAGAATCTCGATCCTCACCTCCAGTTCATCATGTTCATCATCGAAGGCTCGAATCTGCATCCGCAAATCTGCAATAATTGTCTGCAATTCCTCAACAGTTGGTCCTGGAGGAGGCGCCGGTGCTTCCTCAAACGCCGCTGTTGGAGGCGCCGGATTTTCTACCACCGGAATCTCCACCTCATTATTATGGATTTCAGCCATGATCTATATTATAAAACTGAAAATATAGAAGATGGATTACAAACACACACATATGTATATAAATATATATATAGGGATTTGGTACACTACCTAGGGAAGAAGATGGGTCTTCACCATATTAATGGCATGAAATTCCCAGAAAACTGAAAAGAAGAAGAAGAGTCTCGGTCAAAGGTCCCCGACTGTTGGATTCCCACCTGCAATGCGTCATTGCGGGGCTCGTGACTGTTTAAATGCCCTCCGCAATGAGTCATTGCGGGGATTGTGACTAGTAGAGGTGCGCACCTCTACCAGTTATTATTTTTTCATAATTCAATTTTTTCGAATTAAAAAAATAAAAAATAATATTTATAGTCAATGGTTTTTCAAATATTTCACTTTATATTGATAATATTCCACATTTTCCACCTTGAAAATATGTTTGACTTAATAATATAAAAATCAATTTTTTAACATTTTTTTCAATTTAATTATATAATTATGTTCTAATTTAATTAAATTTATTTTTTAATTTCTAATTATTTTTAAATTATTTTTTGTAAAATTCTATCAAAGTGTTTCAAATTCATCTCGATAAATTTCTGAATAAGGAAAGTAAAAATCATCTAAGTATTTAAATGCCCTCTGCAATGAGTCATTGCGGGGATTGTGATAGTAGAGGTACGCACCTCTACCCGTTATTATTTTTTATATTTTTTTTAATTCAATTTTTTCGAATTAGAAAAATAAAAAATAATATTTATAGTCAATTTTTTTCAAATATTTCACTTTATATTGATAATAGTCCACATTTTCCACCTTGAAAATATTTTTGACTTAATAATATAAAAATCAATTTTTTAAACTTTTTTTCAATGTAATTATATAATTATGAAACATTGCTGGTGTGAACAGTTCTCCAGAAGATTTCCCCTGCCTCTAGCTATCTCTCAAAATAATGTTTTTTTTTATTTTTCTTCAAAAAATGAGATAATTAATATTTTATTTATTTTCTGAATTTCTTTATTTTAATAATTCAAAATAGTGAATATTTAAGTATTTTCAATGTTTTTTTATTTTTCTTCAAAAAATGAGATAATTAATATTTTATTTATTTTCTGAATTTCTTTATTTTAATAATTCAAAATAGTGAATAATTAATTTAATTTTTCCTTTTTCGTTATAAAAAATTATTAAAATTATATTTATAGTTAATATTTAATTAAATATTTTATGAAAAATTATTAAATACTTTTTAAATTATTATCTCTAATTATTAATTTTATGATTTTATTTTAATTTTTGATAATGTAATTAATTAATTTAAGTTTTTACCTTATCACAATAAAAAAATATTAAATTTTTATTTATAATCAATATTTAATCAATACTTTATTGAATAGCTTTTAAATTATTAGCTATGATTATTAATTTTATAATTTTATTTTAATTTTTGATAATATAATTAATTATAAAAAACAAAAAATTAATATATATTAATTTAATAAAAAATTATTTTTGTACAAACCCAATATAAAATTATATCTAAGCCCAATACAATTATATGTAAGCCCAATACTATTTACATTAAATCCATAAAACTTGGCCCAGCAAGAAAAGAAGGGTGTTTTGGTAACTGAGATCACCCGTAATGTATTATTGCGGGGGTGAGGGGTATTTTGGTACTTTTTATCACCTCAATGTTTAGTTGCGGGTGGTGGTTGATAAATTTTTGCAGCCACCTGTGGTTGTGGAAGGGGACCCTATATATATATATCTCCCCCCCCCCTCTATATATATATATATATATATATATATATATATATATATATATATATATATATATATATTATAGCCCGTTGGCTATGAACTATTATACCGCCAACCCATCACAAGGAAAAACACTGCCATAATTATACATTGCTCGGGTTGCAATGATTCATCCTTTTGCTGTTAAGAGTCGTCTCCAAGGATCGAACTCATGACCTCTCCTAAAAATGAATGCAGTCTTACTACTGAACCAACACAAGCTACTTATTTTAAACTGATTTGTACCTAATATCATTTAATCCAAAAAAATAATTTATTTATTATTTATAAATTAAAAATTAATTGAATATCAATCTACATAAAATGTTACTTTAGTCGTAAAGGTGTATTGATGTTTATAAGTAAAGTGCTAATGAACTCGGAGTCACCCATTCGGAACTCGACAAGTTTAATTTAATAATTAATTAAATTTGAAAAATACAAACTATCAAATATAATAGTATAAGGTAAAATAAAAATAACGAATAGTTAAAATATTACTTTTTAAGTTTCAAATTTAAAAATAACATTGCTAGTAATTGTAAACATAGTATTTTTTTTTACAATCATAAATAACAACTAAGAAAGTGTATACATATTTAGGTCAATAGTCAGTAACAAAACGATTATTTCACATATCTTTGAGTATATTTCGATTAAATAATTTAATTAAAATACATATGGTGGGAAAAAATATCTACAAATTAGCATCTAATATATTTTCAAATTTAGATGATTTTAATTTAATTTTTATATGCATATTTAAAGATTAAAAGACAAAAAAGATTTTTTTTTTTTTAAAAGTAACCTCCAGCATTGTTACTTTGCGAGGCCCGCAATGAAACATTGTGGGATATTTTCCTGCCGCAATGAAACATTGTTTCTACCGCATTGTCACGGTCCAATAATTTTTTTACCAACCAACCAACATTAATTACGGTAGTTAGGGTGGTTGGGTAGCATTAAATACACCACTGCAACAATGATTCATTTCGGGGGTTGCAATATTTCATTGCCGCAGTAGTTCACCCTACAGGCCCTACATAACAAAAAAGTTTTCTTTTTCCCCCCATTTTCATGTACACTTTCCTATTAAATTAGGGCTGCGATTTTGGAGCTTTTTCAAGGTCAAAAATTCAACAAACAAGGTTAGCTCTCTAATTATTATGCCTTCATTTTTATTTGATGATTCTAGTTCATCTAGTGAGCATAATGAGTTCGATTATGTTACGCCCATTAGAAAAAATCCGGTGTTTCGTAAACTATTTCATGATGTAAACGATATTATAGATGTTGATAGTTATGATAACGATAATATGAGTGAAGAGAAAATAAATATGAATGATGTTGGTAAGAAGAAGGTGGATTATAATGAAGAAGAGGAGGATATTTGGATGTGAGAAAGTGATGATGTTGATGGTGATGATAATGGTGATGGTGGTGATGATGGTGACCATGATGATGATGTCGATGATGATATTAATATCGGAAACAAAAATTGTGAATTTACATTTCCGAATGTTAATAATTTTGTGCCTTGTGTTGGTATGATTTTTGATACATTAGAGGATGCAGAAATTTTTTATAGGGATCACGGTCGAAGTATCAGATTCGATATAATAATTCGGAGTACTCATAGATATGCAGGAAGTAAAGAACCATCATCTCGTATGTTTATTTGTATAGAAGAGTAGTACCGAGAGAATTGGATTTAGAAGGTCGTGGTAAATGAAAAAGAGTTAGAGATGTAATTCCACAGACACAATGTTGTGCTCGAATGTGTGTGGTTCATAACATAAAGACAAATAAATGGAGAGTTAGCTTGGTCAATTTGGAACACAATCATGGTATGGTAACATCGGAAAAAGTACAATTTTTTCAAAGATCACGCAACATAGACCCGTTGACCCGATCATTAATTGAGTTGTTTAACAAATCAGGGATCGAGACGGCAAAATTGATGAAATTTCTTGGTGAAGAAAGTGGCGGTATTGGAAATCTAGCTTTTTCAAATCAAGACATCTGTAATGTCATACGTGACATTCGACGTCGTGTGTTTGATTCCGGTGATGCGGAGTGTGGATTGGTCTTGCTTCAAGAATTAAAAGAAAATAATTCTGGGAATTTTTTCTATCGAGTGGATGTGGATGAAGATAATCATGTTAGGGGTTTGGTGCGGGTTGAACCTCGATCCATGAACGCCTACAAGAACTTCGGTGATGTGGTTACTTTCGACTCAACTTATCGGACGAATAGGTATTGTTAGTCCTTGTGTATTGCAGAAGGGGGGGGGGGGATGAATGCAATACTGATAAAATTCAATCTAAATTTCAACAACTAAAATCAAGATTAAACGTTATCAGCAATATATGCAATCACGAACAGTATTCAGTAAGAACAAGATTCACAAAATAAATGTTTTATTTATTTTGCAAAGTGTTGCTACAACCTCAAGAAAGAATTCTCGAGCTTCGGGTTTTCTTCAAAGACACTTGCTTGTCTTCGTTACAATTCTAGAATGAATTGATAGTAGGTATAAGACTAGCCCTATCACTATCAGTCACGGGTTTGTGAAGCTGCTGTCACTGTCAAGTGGCAGCTTCTTACAGATTGTCTTACCCATGTGACTTTCCTAAATTGCTAACATGTCAGATATACATTACAAAGAAAGCAACCTAGATTCATTCCATTTCCAGCTAAACCAATTCAGCAGATAAAGACTTGACCTTGCTCTTGAATTGATTCGCTTTTGTTTTGCAGTGCTTGAAGCTTCTGTCGTAGTCTTGCAGACTTGGTGCAGCTTAGGGATACTGCATCACGCCTGTTTCTTGAACATTTAAACTGTCACGGGATTTGACTGAGAAAGATACCTAGCATAAGGATCTTTATTGAGACAGTTACTTTTGCCGCAAAGCTTGCTGTCACAGGAATGATCTTTTGGTGACAGTATGAGTTCCCCGCATAGAGTGCTGTCGAGGATCCCAAACTTGCTGTCGAGGGCAATAGTTGTTGTCGCGTAGTCTTCCGCCAATGTTGCTATCAGAGTGAATATGCTGTCGTGACTTGCAACATTCTGTCTTCTTATAATCTTACTGTCACAGCTTTAGGACAGTAACCTTTATTCATGTTGTCATCCAAAAAGCATTCTTTGAGGCTTGAACACATAAGTGAACTTCTTTCAAACAATACAACTAGAATAACATTACATACTGATTACAAGAACATACTTTGGCTATGACAGTATGTTCTACTTAATTTGAAAAATTAAGTACAATCAAAGTTAAGTTATTTCAATGCTATCACCCATAAATCCCAACAATCTCCCCCAATTTGTTTTTATGGAAAATAACAACAAATTTACAATATGTGCTGACAACTTAACTAACAAGATCAGAATTTAAGAATTTTCACTTAGCTTGAGATCTCCTCTTCTGTCTTGCTGCATCCTCTCTTTTGAGAGCTTCTGCCAAGCAGCTTCTTAGACTTTCTACAAGAGAAATTTCAGCAGCAGACACTGCATCATCCTCTACTTCATCAATGATCTTCTTTATGGAAGGGGATATGAGAGAACTAACATCCCTGAGATTCAGCCATTGCTCTATATCATATGGATAGGTTCTGAAATGAAGTTCTTCATTAATGAGCTTGAATCTACTTCCAGGATAGGCATTGAGAGACTTCCTTCTTTGCTTGTCCAGTTTTGAGTCTTCTCCTTTTCTCCCTTCCAATAACTTCTCTATCTCATCAGAACAAATCTGTTCCAAGGGATGAATTGAACCAGCTACCATATACTGTAAATCCTTCAGAGTGGATGTTTTAAGCTTATGCAAGCTGCAAACATAGATTTCTTCTTTTAGGAACTTGACTCTTAGGGGATTTTCCAGTATATATGGTTGATAATTTGGAGCTTCACTTTCTGCCTTGTTAGAGGCCTTGTGTTTTTCCAGTAATTCAGCTTCCTTCTTATCAAGTTCTGACTGAGTTTGAGAATATTCAGAAGATTCAGGTTGTTTGCTTGGCTTGGGTTCCCCTTCCTTAGTTGGTTGGGTTTGCCCTTCTTCTGTGGGTAAATCATCAAACTCATAGTACCAGTGGTATGGTATAGGAGAGGCTGGGAGATCAGTAAGAATATCAGCATCATCAAAATCTGCAAAGTTATAGCCAAATTTCTGATAAAATTCAGCATCCCTATCTGCCTGATATTTTAGAACATGTTCCATGACAGCCTTTGAAACATCATCATAGCTCTCCAGCAACTCTACCATTCTTTCCAGGTAGAAGAAATCAATTCTTCTTTTATCTATGGTTGATGTACTTTTCTTGGTTGATGTGGCTACCAGATTGAAGTCCTTGTCAATCTTGGCTGACCTTGATTCTTCCCACCACAGAATGTACTCAGTGGCCTCTTGATTTGCATCCAGCTTAACCTCAACGCTCTTGATTTCTCTTGATTGCATTTGTTGAATCTTGAGACTGTTGGGAGGAATTGATTGAATTGGCTTTTTGAGATTCCTGCCAAATCCAGTGGCCTTTTCCTTTCCTGAGTACTTGTGCTTCCCTGTAGGTTTCTGTCTAGAAAACCATGCCTTAGCTTTAGCTTTCAGTCTTTTGGACTTGACAGTAGCCTTGGCTTCATCCTTGACAGAACCTTCCTTGACAGTACCCTTGTCGACAGCATCTTCTAAGACAGCATCTTCTATGACAGTATCCTTGTCGACAGTACCTTTGGTGACAGCATCTTTTTCAGCATTTATGCAGTCAATAGCACATCTAAGAATGCTTGCCTCCAAAGCTTCCAGTATTCTTGACTCCTCTTCATCTGTTGCACCAGCATCTTTCTTTTCCTGGCTAGGAGTTTCTTCATTGCCTTCATTCTGGGATTGAATACCAGTATTCCCAGAATTACTTCCACCAGCATTTCCAGCATTTCCAGAAGCTTCACCACCTCCATCCTCACCATCTTCATCATCATCATCATCATCATGGGGAGGAATGTTATAGAAGCAACTTCCACCTTGATCATTTCTTTTGGCATTGGCTCTAGTGATTAGCTCCTTCATTCTAGCTCCCAGTGCCTTGTCTCTCAACACCAGCATTTTGTAGATTTCTTGAACAACATGAACTCTTCCTGGATTGGCATTTGAACTGAGTATTCCATCTAGTACCTTCAGAATTGACTTGGTTTCCATTCTGGATGGGCTACCCAAATTCATGAAGTTGTTCCTTCTTGTGCCATCCTTAGTTTTGGATCTGTAAAAAACACTTGGTGGATTTGAGTAGACTTCAGGTAGCTTCTGTGTGATCAGGTTCTGGATTTGCATATCCAATATTTCATTGAATGGTGTTTGAGTTGCCCTGATCATTCCCTTCAAAGCACACAACACCTTTGCTGGCAGACTCTGCAATAGCTGCATTGTGATGAAATAAGATATGCCAGAAGTGAGATAAATACTTACAGCCCATCTTTTCTCATCATTCACCATTACACTGACACTAGTAATTTGTTCCTTTAACAGTTTTGTGGTGTTGGTTGGACGGTTGCTAGGAGCATTCATTGCTTCTTCCACCAAACTGCTAAACTTACTGTCATGGTTGTGTAATGTGCTCTCCCTGTAATCCACCATCAAGACATTGGCTTCCTCTTGATCAAATTCAGTGCCATTTGTCCAAATAATTCCACCATGAATGGATTCAGGCAGTTTCCCTTTACCTTTCCCAAGTTTGTTTTGTTCCTCCATTTCTCTCCATTTCTTCTGTAAAGCAGTTTCTTGAGTTTCTGGAGTAGGTTCTCTAATCACCACAGGAGGCAAGATTGGATGTCTAGATGCAGGTCTTCTTTGCAATGCATCTTGAGTTTCCTTTGACATTAACACCCTTTCTCCATCCATTTCCACTTCAACAGGCTTTTCAGCTTTATCCTGTGGTTTTGCACTGCTTGGTTTGACTTGCTCCCACTTAGACATTGCTTTCCTTTTAGCTCCCCCTCTGGTCTCCACAGCTACAGGCTCCCCCTGAGTTCCACCTGATTCTTGAATAGGCAATGATTCTGATCTTGCTACCTTCTCCCCCTTAGTTGAGTTGGCAGCTACCAGGTCAGTAAGGAACTGAATAGAGAGTTGAGTAGCAGCAAAACCATCAACCACCAGTTGAGAGAGAGAGTCCAGTTTGGAGTCCAAAGTAGCACACTGTCCTTCAAGAGCTGCAATCCTGTTACCAAAAGTAGCAGAGGGGCCACCAGACCTTAACCTTCTTGGAGGGGAAGGAAAAGACAGGGGCCTGAAGGCTATGGGGGTTCTCACACTTGCAGGGTGTTTTTGAGTGATCTCATCACCCCTCACAGTTTGACTCTCAAGGCCTAGTGCCTGAATAGTGTGGGCTCCCTCAATATCTCTCTGGACATGCTCAAGTCCCTCTCCTTTTGCCAGCTCATTTGGCTGCCTCTCATTTTTATGCTCACCTCTCTTTTCTTTTATCTCTCTTTTCTTTTGCACACCCTCACTCAACCTAGATGCATGGGTATGAGCAGTACTAACATGCATGGAAGGAGAAGATCTAGAATGTACCTTTAGGAGTTTGGCAAGAGGTAGGTCATCATCAGAGGCATCCTCAACAAGTACAGCATCAAAATCAGGCTGGGAGGGCTGGACAGCATCTTGAGTAGGAATGGTACTGTCAGTTGGAGTCTGGACAGCAGGTTCTGGCATGACAGCATCTTTGGGAGGTGGAGTGACAGTAGGTTCTGTAGTGACAGTATCTTTCTCTCCACCTTTGACAGTAGCTGTGTCCAGGACAGTAGCATCCCCAGTGTCTTTGACAGCAACAGAGGCTGTGACAGCATCTTCCTGAAGGTAAGATGCTCCTTGGAGATCAGACAAAGTGTTGGTTGTTTCATTTTCTGACAAAATACCACTTTGCCCTAGCTCAGTGTTTGGAGGAGTGGTGTCCATCTCACTTTGAGAAATGGGTTCTTGTGGACCACTAGATGGGGGCTCATCCATGATTGGAGATGGATGATCAAAACCTGAAGGGTTGGGACTGTCCCCTTCTCTAGGTTGTGGAGAAGAAACAAAAGAATGTGTAGGGAAGGAAGAAGGTGAAAGTGTAGTAGAGAGTGGGGGCTGATTCACAGATGAAACATGTGAACCATCAATAGGAGTAGAGAAATCCTCACTGTGCCCTAACTCACTGTGTGTTTCTTCAAGTGGGGGTATCTCAGGTTGGGAACCATGAGTTTGTGCAGACTCTGTACAGGGTGCCTTGGGAGACAGGCCAATTTCAATAGATGTCCCTTGTTGAGAAGGCACATCTAGGGAGGAGTTTATTTCCCTGGTTTCCTCTACAGTCTTTTGGGAGACTGCAGGGTGGCTGACAGTGGTTTTGGTCCTCCTAGCTCTCTTCTTCTTAGGCTCAGGGGGAACCACTGTGGGTTCTGTTTGACTACCTTCCTTATTTGCTGCACTAGGTGCAGTGTCTCCCTCTTGACTAACAGAGCTACCACCAACATCAGCTTCTAAGGATCTTTTTCTGGATTCTTGCAAGGCTTCTCTTTGGGCTTTGGGAAGTCTAGAGGGCCTAGGCTGAGTGTATGGTGTTGAATGGGGGTTAACTGAATTTGGGTCTAATTCAGTTTCATTCTCAAGAGAAAAAGAATCATAACCAGAAGGTAATGGATAATCAAGGTTGGACACTTGATCAACCATGTGCTGAGTGAAACAAATTGGAATATGTGCATTGAGATTGTGTGATGATAATAGTGTGTGTGTGTGTTCTTTTTCAAAACTGAGCAAGCCTCTAAACGAGGAGCAGCATCATTAAAATCACAGAATGAATTAATGCACAACATAAGAAAGCGAGGGTAGTGTGATACCTTCTTACCTATGGCAGCTTTGAGTTGTGCCATGAGGAGAGCTCCAACATTCACCTTGTATCCATGGACAAGAGAATGTGTCAGTTTCTTGATGTAGGAGGGTATCCCATTCCAGCCTGTGGACTTGGTAGAGAACACCTTGACCATTGCATCAAATATCATGCTCCACTCCTTCCTTAGATACTTCCTGTCCATTTCACCAGACGGGTACCACTTGGTTGTTCCCTCTTCGAGAATAGGGCATGCATACCCAATCTTCAAGAAGAGCTTCTTCAGAGTGTCATCATTAGCAAGTGGAGCAAAGTTTTGGCCTTCTTCCAGTGTAATTCCAAGAGCAGTATTGATGACCTCAGCTGTGAGAATGTATTGTTGCCCAGAGATTGTGAATTGAATACCAGGGTTCTCACCCTCAGTTTGAGCAACAGCAGTTTGCCAAAACGCCTCAAGTCTGTCTAAGTCGAGAATGGGGGTTGAGGTTATGGCATAACCGAGATAGGACTTGTTCAAGAAAAACACTAGTCCTTTGAAACCTTCACCAGCATCATTTGGGGAAAAGATGCCAGCAAAGTTTGTTTGAGAGAGAGTCTGTTTGGGGGCCATTGAGATTTCAAGAAAAGAAGAAAGTGAGAAAGTAGCTTTTTGCTTGAAGAAAAGTATTTTGCCTTGAGTTTTGTGAGAGTGATATGTCTGAGTAACTGGAGAATAAATATGGGTATCTCAAACGTTTGCTCAAAAAGTGGAGTTAAAGGACGTGTCTTAACCCACTCTCTTAACACGTGAGTTACTGCCCGTTATTCACTGTCAATCGTGGGGTGAATATCCAATTACAACGGTCCACTATTGTTGACAGTAACCTGTGCGCTAGAAACAATCTGTCAGTAATAAGTGGTGGTGACAGTAGGTTTTGCGCGACAGCAACTATTGCGCAAAAACATGCTGTCACCGTTAAGCATTTGAGTGACAGTATCCTTTAAAGGTCGTGACAGAAAGTCTTTCCCTGCTGTCAAGAAGGTTGCTGTCAAGAGACACGGGACAGTATCCTTCTTTGTGACAGTAATTTAAATGGGAAATTGTTTCTGTCAGGAACTAATTAGAATGCGTTGCTCATATACTTAACCTAAAATTAACAGAATATGAATTTAGCAATGTAATCTTTCAAACACAGATATTAAGCAAGTTACACAGACAAGTCATAAACTCAGTAACCACATAAACAGGAACTTTTATTATTGTTAATAAAATCATTAATATTGAACATTGAGTACATCATTCTATGATTTTATCAACTAGTTCTAAGACTTCTTCCTTAATCTCTTCTTCAGAGCGGCCTTCTTTTTCAAGAAGTGCCTGAAGCTCCTTCTCTTCTTCCATAGCCTTGGCCTCCTCTTCCTTAGCCTTGGCCTCCTTTTCCTCGTCTATCTCATCCATGGCGTCCAACAGCATTTCAAAGAGCTCATCGATCTCTTCATTGTCGGGTTCACTATCACACTTCTTTAGACCAACTTCGATTCCTACTTTGTTTTCCATTATTTACTTTAAAACTGAGAGCAGACTGGTGAAACCTAAGGTTAATTTATAGGCAAAACCGTCTAAGGATTAAAGTCTAATGGTCAACAGTTAGAGTACCCATACAACTACCACAAAAGTAATTAATGGTCGTGTCCTCCTTTAATCCTACAGATTAATGCAAAAGAGTGTGAAAGTCCAATGGAACAGATTTTTAACTCTCAAACTTAACGGATAACCACATTAAAGTCATACACGGTTTAAAAGTATGAGACTGGCACAAAATACTGACATGAAAAGTCAAATCAACACATGCTGTCAAATAACAGACATAAACCAAGTAGACAGTAACTTCTCTTGACAGCAGGTTTGAAGTTGCTGTCATGAGCTTCAGTAAGAATTGAAAATTTAGAAACCTTAGTAAATTAACATACCAGATTCAGCATTCCCAATTCACTTACCAACCTGTTGAAGGTTGCTTCATCCAATGGCTTAGTGAAGATGTCAGCAAGTTGCTTGTCAGTTGGGACATAAATCAGCTTCACAGTTCCTTGTTCAACATGCTCTCTGATAAAGTGATGTCTTATATCAATGTGCTTTGTCCTAGAGTGTTGAACTGGATTGTCTGAGATGGCTATGGCACTAGTGTTGTCACAGTAAATAGGAATTTCTCTTAACACTAGACCATAATCTAGAAGTTGACTTTTCATCCATAGAATTTGTGCACAGCAATTGCCTGCAGCAATGTACTCAGCTTCTGCAGTTGAGGTAGAAACTGAATGTTGCTTCTTGCTAAACCATGAGACCAATCTTCCACCAAGAAATTGACAGCTACCAGTAGTACTCTTTCTGTCAATCTTGCATCCAGCATAGTCTGAGTCTGAGTAACCAATTAGATCAAATCCAGTATTCTTAGGATACCAAAGGCCTAGGTTAGGAGTGCCTTTTAAGTATCTAAATATTCTCTTGATGGCTACCAAGTGTGACTCCTTTGGATCACTTTGAAACCTTGCACGGAGACATGTAGCAAACATGATGTCAGGTCTGCTAGCAGTTAGGTATAGGAGGGATCCTACCATGCCTCTATAGGTGCTTGAGTCAACTTTCTTTCCTTTAGGATCAAGATCCAGACTAGTTGCTGTGGACATTGGTGTCTTTGCAGGAGATGAATCTTCCAAGTTGAACTTTTTGAGAAGTTCCTTGATATACTTAGCTTGACTTATGAAGATTCCATCAGTTTGTTGAAGAATTTGTAACCCCGGAAAGAATGACAGTTCTCCCATCATGCTCATCTCATATTTGTTGCTCATGAGATGGGAAAACTTCTCACACAGCTTCTCATTTGTAGAACCAAAAATGATGTCATCCACATAGATTTGTACCAGAATGATGTCCTTGCCATGATGTTTGTAGAAAAGTGTCTTGTCCACCACTCCTCTGGTAAACTGGTTTTCCAGAAGAAAGGTGGAAAGTGTGTCATACCATGCCCTGGGTTCTTGCTTTAGTCCATACAAAGCTTTGAAGAGTTTGTACACAAAATTATGCATTTCAGCATCCTCAAACCCTGGTGGCTGTTCCACATACACTTCTTCTTCCAGCTCTCCATTTAGAAAGGCACTTTTGACATCCATCTGAAATACTTTGAAGTTGCAGTGTGCAGCATAAGCTAGAAAGATTCTTATAGCTTCAAGTCTTGCAACAGGAGCAAATGTCTCATCATAATCTATTCCCCCCTGTTGACAGTAACCTTTAGCCACTAGCCTTGCTTTGTTCCTTGTCACCAATCCATTTTCATCAAGTTTGTTTCTGAAAACCCACTTGGTCTCAATAACTGACTTTCCCTTAGGTCTTGGAACCAATTTCCATACATTGTTTCTTTCAAACTGATTTAGCTCTTCTTGCATGGCTATCACCCAGTCAGAATCCAACAATGCTTCATCAATTGTCTTGGGTTCCATTTGTGACAGGAAGCATGAAAACATGCTGTCAGCAGAGACTTTGTTCCTTGTCCTCACTCCAGAATTAGGATCACCAATGATAAGGTCATTTGTGTGATCCTTGTTCCACCTGGTGATTCTGGGCAAGCTACTTGATTGAACATGAACATTTGCTTCAGCTTGTTGAGTTGAATGCTCATCAATTCCATTGTCTCCACCATGTTCTTCATTGTCTCCAGAGTCATCACTGTCATGAATGTTAGAGGATATGGTCTATGATTGAGCTGGAGTTTGGTTGACAGTAGTGGCATTGACAGTATCTTTATCAACTTCAACAACTTGAGTGAAGCTAGGTTCTTCATCCACAATCTCCTCAGCTTCCAGGTATCCTTGATTCTCAAATCTGAATGTCTGCATCTTTCCTTCTTCATGCAGTCCTGGAAACTTGGTTTCATCAAATGTGACATTAACACTTTCTTCAATAATCCTGTGTTCCATAACATAAACTCTGTAGGCAGTCCTTTCTGTGCTGTAACCCATGAATAGTCCTTCAAAAGCCTTGGTGTCAAATTTTCCTTTCTTCTCATGATTGTCCTTCATCATAAAGCATTTGCTTCCAAACACATGAAAATATTTGACAGTAGGTTTCTTTCCAGTTAGCAGACAGTAAGGTGTGCTTGCATGAGTTTTGTTGATCATGGTTCTGTTCTGAGTATAACAGGCTGTGTTGATAGCTTCAGCCCAGAAATATGTTGGCAGCTTAGCATCATGCAACATAGTTCTAGCTGCTTCAATGAGAGTCCTGTTCTTTCTTTCTACAACTCCATTCCACTGTGGAGTTCTTGCAGCAGAGAATTGTTGTACAATTCCTTCATCTTTGCAGAAATTTCCAAGTGTGGCATTTCTGAATTCTGTACCATTGTCACTCCTCAAGATTTGAACTTTTGAGTTTGGGGTTCTATCAAGAACTCTGACTTGATCAATAATCACTTGAGCAGCTTCATCTTTGGATTCAAGAAGTTTCACCCAAGTGTACCTTGAGTAATCATCCACCATTACTAAGGCATATCTCTTTCTGGCCATAGATGGTACATTGACTGGTCCAAAGAGATCCATGTGAATTAACTTGAGTGCTTCTGTGTTGGTGTTTACTTGCTTGGACTTGTGCACAGCTCTTCTCAGTTTGCCCATTTGACAATCTTCACACAATCCTTCTTGACAGAATTCCTGTTGGGGCAAACCTCTCACTAACTCTTTCTTCATTAGAATGTTCATTGTTTTGAAGTTGAGATGTGAGAGCTTCCTGTGCCAAAGCATACTGTCACCAACAGTAGCTTTGCTGTAAAAACAGTAAACTTTATCCTTCTTTGTTGAGCTTAGATCAGCAACAAACAGGCTTCCTTTTCTGACCCCTTTTAGAGAGAGGCTTCCATCCTTCTTGTGATAGATGTTGCACACCATCATGTCAAAGTCAACCTTAAATCCTCTGTCACTGAATTGGCTGACACTGAGTAGGTTGTGCTTCAATCCATCCACAAGAGCAATATCTTCAATGACAACATTTCCAATTTCCAGACAGCCATATCCCACTGTGTAACCCTTGCTGTTGTCTCCAAAGGTTATGATTGGGCCATCTTTCTCTACATAATGTGATAGCAGGGCTTTATCACCTGTCATGTGTCTTGAGCAACCACTGTCAATAATCCACATGACCTGATTTTTCTTCTTACCCTGCAAAACAGAATGTTTCTAAGTTGCATATGGTACCCAATCTTTGTTGGGTCCTGCAGTTTCAGTGTTTCCTGAGTTTCTTTCAGTCACAACATCACAAGCATTATCAAAGACTTCCTGTTTGACTTCTCTTTTCACCCACTTAGGTTTAGAATTGGACTTGGTCCTTTTCTTAGTGGATGAAGCCTTTTTGCTGTTGCCAGCAGGCTCAGAAGTCTCAACAGTGTTTAGGTATGAGCATTTTTCAGTAGAGAGAACAGGTAAGTTAAAGCATGTACTCATGGCAGTGATTTTACATGGCATACAATCAATGTTATTACAGACACTCATAGTTCTATGCATAAGGGGGGTTCTGTGTAAGTTACCATTGAGTTCAGTAGCATTGATCTTATCCTCAATTGGTTTCTTACAAACATGTGTTAAGTGATGAGTAGATCCACAGTTATTGCACAGTTTCCTAGAAGCACCTCCAACATTAGTGTATCCATTTCCTTTATTGACACCTACCTTACCATTTCTGTTTTTAGACTTGGGAGTTACTGGATTGACAGTATGTTCAGAAGTTGCTGTCGAACTTTCCTTGACAGTATCTTTTATTCCTACTGTCTTGACAGAAGGTTTGAAAGTTGCTGTCTTGGAACCATTCTTGACAGTATCTTTGAAAGATTCTGTCTTGCCAACTGTGACAGCATCTTTTGAACTTACTGTCTGATTGCTTGGTAAGTTTACTGTCTTGGGGATTGTGACAGTATCCTTTCCATCCTTGAATGTGCTGTCAACACCTTCATCCTCATCAAGAATTTCTTGTTTGATGAGCATGGCTTCTTCATCAAACTCAATTTCAGCAGCTTTGAAAATAGGAGTTTTAACTTTCTTGAGAATGGTGGGTTTGACAGCAGCATTTCCAGGACAATCTTGAATCACAGTTTCCTTTCCAGGTCTTCTACCATAAGAAAAACCTATACCAACAGACTGATTTTCTGTATGCTTATCATTGTAATCCTGAACTATCTTTGATGAGTTTCTATAGGCCTTAATCTTAAATTCATTTTCAGCAATCTCATTCCTCAGGAATTCCTCAACCTCCTTAGCACATTTTAATTCATTTTTAAGTTTAGCATTCTCTTGAGCTAAAGAGCCTAGTGAACTGGTTTTGAGAACAAGAGAATCATTTTCAGACTGAAGTGTTTCATTTAGCTTACTTAGTCTAGAGATTTCCTCATTAGCAGCAGACAAGCTAGTATAGACATTGAACATTTCAGCACTTAAGTCTTTAATGGTTTTCTTATACTCATCAGTAGACATATCAAGTAAGACAAGTGAAGGTACCTGACTTGAAGGTGTTGATGCTACCTCATCAGTGCTAGCCATGAGAGCTAGGTTGACATATTCTTCCTCTTCTTCATCATCAGAATCATCCCAACACTTTCCTTCAGCCACATAGGCTCTACCTTGATTTTTCTTGGAGTATCCACCAGTTCCTTTCTCATATCTTTGAACCTGTTTGGGTCTTTTGCATTCAGTACCAAAATGACCAGGTTCTCCACAGTTGTAACATTTGAACTTTGATCTATCCACAAATCCAGTTTTGTATCCTCCTTTGGTTGAACTTCCCACAGCAGCCTTTGATGAGCTTCCTTTGCTGAACTTGGATGCTTGGCCTTGAGGCTTGTATGACCTATCCTTCTTGAACCTAAAGTTCTTGAACTTTTTGGCCATGTAAGCCATAGTAGGGTTGTCCATGCTTTCCAGTTCCTCCATTGTGTAGAAGTCTTCATCTTCCACATCTTTGAGCTGTAGTACCACTTTCTCATCATCTTCAACCACCTCTTCTATCTTCAAGGTCTGTGTTGGGGTTGATGGTGTGATCTGTAGTACTTCACTTGGCTGTGTGATCCTTGGCACATGTGCTACTAGGGCACTTGACATATTAGCCATCTTGTTCATTGTTCCACTTTGTATGGCTCTCTTTTGAAAGAGTTCGAGTTCATAAGATTTCAGAATACCATAAAGTGTCTCAAAAGTTATATTGTTGAGATCTCTTCCTTCTCGTATGGCTGTTGTCTTGTGTTCAAGGTGATCAGGCAGTGTGAGCAGGAACTTGACATTTAATTCTTTTCTGTCATAGTACTTGGCATGTATCTGTAATTCAGTTAAGAGCTTACTGAACCTTTCAAACATGGAGGTTAAGTCTTCACCAGGCTTGGCCATGAATGCCTCATATTGAGATATTAGAATTTGCCTTTGGTTGCCCTTAACCTCTTCACTTCCTTCACAGAGTAAGGCTAACCTGATCCACATCTCCTTGGCTGATGTGCAGCTTATCACACTTCCACACATGGCTTTATCCAGCGTGAGAGAATCGAGCAAGATAAGTTGCAAATGATCATCTAGCACCATTTTCTCCTTTTCAGGTTCCAAGATTTCTGAGGGATCTTTGGGAACCCAATGTGCAGGAACAATCTCACCATTCACTGTTGTGGCTTCAATTTCCTTTCTTGGTATGAAAGGACCATTCTCGAGTATACCTGGGTATAGTGGATTTGCAGCTTTGATAAACAACAAGATTTTTCTTTTCCAAATGTTGTAGTTCTCTTTATCAAATGCTGGGATCTTGATACTGTTTGATTTCTGCATTTTCTTCAGGATCTCAGATATGTATGTTAATCTGAAAGCTTTGATACCAGTTGTTAGTCCTTGTGTATTGCAGAAGGGGGGGATGAATGCAATACTGATAAAATTCAATCTAAATTTCAACAACTAAAATCAAGATTAAACGTTATCAGCAATATATGCAATCACGAACAGTATTCAGTAAGAACAAGATTCACAAAATAAATGTTTTATTTATTTTGCAAAGTGTTGCTACAACCTCAAGAAAGAATTCTCGAGCTTCGGGTTTTCTTCAAAGACACTTGCTTGTCTTCGTTACAATTCTAGAATGAATTGATAGTAGGTATAAGACTAACCCTATCACTATCAGTCACGGGTTTGTGAAGCTGCTGTCACTGTCAAGTGGCAGCTTCTTACAGATTGTCTTACCCATGTGACTTTCCTAAATTGCTAACATGTCAGATATACATTACAAAGAAAGCAACCTAGATTCATTCCATTTCCAGCTAAACCAATTCAGCAGATAAAGACTTGACCTTGCTCTTGAATTGATTCGCTTTTGTTTTGCAGTGCTTGAAGCTTCTGTCGTAGTCTTGCAGACTTGGTGCAGCTTAGGGATACTGCATCACGCCTGTTTCTTGAACATTTAAACTGTCACGGGATTTGACTGAGAAAGATACCTAGCATAAGGATCTTTATTGAGACAGTTACTTTTGCCGCAAAGCTTGCTGTCACAGGAATGATCTTTTGGTGACAGTATGACTGTATGAGTTCCCCGCATAGAGTGCTGTCGAGGATCCCAAACTTGCTGTCGAGGGCAATAGTTGCTGTCGCGTAGTCTTCCGCCAATGTTGCTGTCAGAGTGAATATGCTGTCGTGACTTGCAACATTCTGTCTTCTTGTAATCTTACTGTCACAGCTTTAGGACAGTAACCTTTATTCATGTTGTCATCCAAAAAGCATTCTTTGAGGCTTGAACACATAAGTGAACTTCTTTCAAACAATACAACTAGAATAACATTACATACTGATTATAAGAACATACTTTGGCTATGACAGTATGTTCTACTTAATTTGAAAAATTAAGTACAATCAAAGTTAAGTTATTTCAATGCTATCACCCATAAATCCCAACAGGTATTGTATGCCTTTCATACCTATTACGGGGGTAAATCACCACTATCAAAATATTTTGTTTGGATTTGCACTCATAAGGGATGAGAAAGAGACATCTTATAAATGAGTTTTCAAAACATGGTTAGAAGCCGTTGACAACAAAGCACCCATTACAATCATCACCGATCAAGACATTGCTTTGGGAAATGCTATTGTCGAGGTACTACCACAAACAAAGCATATATATTGTACATGGCATATAAGTAGTAAGTTCCCCGCAAAGTTATCTAGTTTGTACACCAACTATCTGGAATTCAACGAAGATTTTAATGCATGTGTGTACAAGTCATTGACACCCACGGAATTCGAAGGTCGGTGGGAGGAATTGGTCCAAAAGTATGACCTTGAGAGTCATATTTGGCTAAGTGAAATGTATCGTATTAGAAGTCAATGGATTGGTGCTTACACGAAACAATACTTTGCCGCCGGTATGACCACTACCTCAAGAAGCGAGTCCACACATTCTTTTTTTGATGAATATGTGGAACTTATTTTTTTAAATTGTACTTGGTCGAGAAGACTACGATTCCGGAGAATTATAGAAAAAGGTATCGGTTAACGGTTTCCGTGGATGGAACGATTAAATGTATTTGTAGGAAATTTGAGCATTCCGGGATGATTTGTAGACACATGATCCGTTACCTAGACAAGATGGATAAAACTGAAATACCAAACAATTACATCATGCCTAGGTGGACAATGAATGACAACAAAATTTTTGGACCTCTACCTTATACCCCTCCTGTTCTTGCTAAGGAAGGTGCTTCACAAACGTCAAGGTATAGTGCATTGTGCAAATCTTTTCAAAGTTTGGGTGCTATTGGTAGTTGCTCTGCCCCACGGTTCAAATACGTGATGAACTTAATTGAGAGAGAGAAGTGTAACGTGAAAAATGCTTTTCTGGAAGAGGAACATAATGAAAGAATGAATGAGTCATTTAATCAAGATGACTACCAACATGATCCAATATTCAATCCTCCAATGTCACAAACTACGGGACGAAAGAAAATGGGAAGATATAAAAGTGATGTTGAAACTTCGACTTCAAAAGCCAAGCCACAAAAGTGCGGAAAATGTAATGAGGAAGGAGCAAACCATGATAAAAGAAATTGTCCTTACCAATTCATGTATTAATATTTGAATTTATTTTGAATTTACTATGTGACATTCAAGTATTGATAATTGAAATTATTTTTGAACTTATTATGTGTCATTGAGTGGATAAACTTACTTTGCAATATAAGCTGAAAATATAATTAAAAATATTAAAATGAAATTACTTAGAAAAAGTGATGATTATCCGGTAAAATTTATTATTTAAAAATAAAAAAAGGACTTCAAATTCTAGGTGTTTGGCAGAAGCTTCTGCCTATTTTCCAACTGCAGCAATGAAACATAGTGGAGCTAGCAATGTTTCATTGCGACAAAAAAAAAATTGACAGAAGCTTCAATAACATTCCTCTGTTTTCCTCTGTTTTGCCAAAAGCTACTGCCTAATTTCCAACTGCAGCAATGAAACATAGCGGCAACCAAAAGTTTGACTGAGGCTTCAGTACTCTTGCTCTGTTTTTAACTTCACTTCGAATATTTTTTTAAAAAATATTAAAAATATTATTTTCATTTTTCTAAATGTAAAAATATTAATATCTAATTTATTAAAGAAATGGTAAAAAATGATTTAAAGAAAAAACTAATATTGCATGTAGCCGATGAAGTTCAAACTCGGGTGGTTCACGAGAGTGACGTGAGGTCAAACCACTACACCGCTAATTTATATATAACAATAGGGCGTACAATGTTTAAAAAAGTATTGGAGGGGGGATTCCAGTAGAGGTACGCACATCTACTAGTTTAATTTTTTTTTCTTTTTTGTTTAAATTTAAATAGATAAAAAATTTATTTTACTTTTTTTAAAATGAAAAATTACCATGTTAACTAAAATAATTTTAATTTTTTATTGGGTTTTGGTCCACAGCCCCCGTTGATTAACAAATGCTACACAACCAACCCATCACAACCCTTTAAAAACGATCATACGGCTAAGGAAACGCACTGGAGCAATGTTTCATTGCACCCCCCGCAATGTATCATTGCATCCCCCGCAATGATACATTGCTGGACCTCTTATATTTTTTTACCAAAACTACCCTTTTGGGTTTAAAATCATATAGATCCAAATAACTTGTTTATGCAATATTACCTCTTATACTTGTTTAAAATCATATATATCCAAATAACTTGTTTAAAATCATATGTATGCAAAATTACCACAGCACCAACACAAGTAACTTGTTTAAAAATGATTCGTACCAAATATATCCAAAAAGAAGAATTTATTTATTATTTGTAAATTGAAAATTAATTGAATATCAACCTAAATAAAATGTAACTTTAGTCGTAAAGGTGTGTTGGATGTTAAAAGTAAATGAGCTAATGGACCCGGAGTCACGGATTTCGAACTCGACAAGTTTAATTTCATAAATAATATTATTTTTTAAGGTAAAATGATATAAGGTAAAATAAAAATAAGAATATAATAATTTAAGGTAAAATAAAAATAAGAATAGTTAAAATATTATTTTTTAAGTTTAAAATTGAAATATAACATTGCTAGTAATTGTAAACATAGTATTTTATTTTTTTACAATCATAAATAACAACTGAGAAAGTATATACATATTTAGGTCAATAGTCCGTATGAAAACGATTGTTTCACATATCTTTGAGTATATTTCGATTAAATAACTTAAATTAAATACATATGATGGTAAAAAATATCCACAAATCAGCATCTAAGATATTTTGAAATTTAAATGAATGTAATTTAATTTTTATATACATATTTAATGATTAAAAGATAAAAAGAATTTTAAAAAAAAACACCACTGGAGCAATGAAACATTGCGGGGTACTTTATTGGAGCAATGAAACATTGCTGCTACCGCAATGTCATAGTCCCACAATTTTTTTACTAGCCAACATTAATTACGATAGTTGGGGTGGTTGGTTAGCATTAAATACACTACTGGAGCAATGAAACATTGCGGGGAACTTTACTGGAGCAATGATTCATTGCGGGGAACTGTACTGGAGCAATGATTCATTGCGGGGTACTTTCTGGAGCATTAACCCTGCCCTACATAACAAATAAACTTTATCATTTTCTCACTGGAGCAATGATTCATTACGGGGTACTTTCTGGAGCATTAACCATGCCTTACATAACAAATAAACTTTATCATTTTCTCACTTCACTTCGAATTTTACTTCATTGCGGGGTACATTCTGGAGCATTATTATTTTACTTCACTTCGAATTTTTCCTCTTTTTTCTACGGTTTCTTTAATAAATTTAATACTAATATTTTTGCAATTAGAAAAATAAAAAATAATATTTTAAGAATAATAAAAAAACTGATATTAAAATAATAATAAAAAATTAAAATTATTTCGGTTATCATGGTATTTTGAATTTTTAAAAAATGAAATAATATTTTTATCATTTTCTCGTTTTTTTACTTCACTTCGAATTTTCCCTCTTTTTTCTACGGTTTCTTTAATAAAATTAATACTAATATTTTCGCAATTAGAAAAATAAAAAATAATATTTTAAGAATAATAAAAACAACTGATATTAAAATAATAATAAAAAATTAAAATTATTTCGGTTGTCATGGTATTTTGCATTTTTTAAGAATAATAAAAAAATGATATTAAAATAATAATAAAAAATTAAAATTATTTCGGTTGTCATGGTATTTTGCATTTTTTAAGAATAATAAAAAATTAAAATTATTTCGGTTGTCATGGTATTTTGCATTTTTAAAAAATGAAATAATATTTTTATCTTTTTCTCCTTTTTTTACTTCACTTCGAATTTTCTCTCTTTTTTCTACGATTTCTTTAATAAATTTAATACTAATATTTTTGCAATTAGAAAAATGAAAATTAATATTTTAAGAAGAATAAAAAAAACTGATATTAAAATAATAATAAAAAATTAAAATTATTTCGGTTGTCATGGTATTTTGCATTTTTAAAACATGAAATAATATTTTTATCATTTTCTCCTTTTTTTACTCCGCTTCAAAATTTTCCTATTTTTTCTACGATTTCTTTAATAAATTTAATACTAATGTTTTTGCAATTAGAAAAATGAAAAATAATATTTTAAGAATAATAAAAAACTGATATTAAAATAATAATAAAAAATTGAAATTATTTCGATTGTCATGGTATTTTGCATTTTTTAAGAATAATAAAAAAACTGATATTAAAATAATAATAAAAAATTAAAATTATTTCGGCTGTCATGGTATTTTGAATTTTTAAAAAATGAAATAATATTTTTATCATTTTCTCGTTTTTTTACTTCACTTCGAATTTTTCCTCTTTTTTCTACGGTTTCTTTAATAAAAGTAATACTAATATTTTTTCAATTAGAAAATAAAAAATAATATTTTAAGAATAATAAAAACAACTGATATTAAAATAATAATAAAAAATTAAAATTATTTCGGTTGTCATGTTATTTTGCATTTTTTAAGAATAATAAAAAAATGATATTAAAATAATAATAAAAAATTAAAATTATTCCGGTTGTCATGGTATTTTGCATTTTTTAAAAATAATAAAAAATTAAAATTATTTCGGTTGTCATGGTATTTTGCATTTTTTAAAAATGAAATAATTTTTTTATCATTTTCTCTTTTTTTTACTTCACTTCGAATTTTCCCTCTTTTTTCTACGATTTTTTTAATAAATTTAATACTAATATATTTGCAATTAAAAAAATGAAAAATAATATTTTAAGAAGAATAAAAAAAACTGATATTAAAATAGTAATAAAAAATTAAAATTATTTCGGTTGTCATGGTATTTTCCATTTTTAAAAAATGAAATAATATTTTTATCATTTTCTCCTTTTTTTACTCCGCTTCAAAATTTTCCTCTTTTTTCTACGATTTCCTTAATAAATTTAATACTAATGTTTTTAAAATTAGAAAAAT
The DNA here is from genome assembly GCA_030848705.1 of Heracleum sosnowskyi. Lineage (NCBI taxonomy): Eukaryota > Viridiplantae > Streptophyta > Magnoliopsida > Apiales > Apiaceae > Heracleum > Heracleum sosnowskyi. The sequence continues at coordinate 18,081 of JAUIZM010000017.1, read as the reverse complement.
GAAAAATAATATTTTAAGAATAATAAAAAAACTGATATTAAAATAATAATAAAAAATTAAAATTATTTCGGTTGTCATGGTATTTTGTATTTTTTAAAAATGAAATAATATTTTTATCATTTTCTCTTTTTTTTACTTCACTTCGAATTTTCCCTCTTTTTTCTACGATTTCTTTAATAAATTTAATACTAATATTTTTGCAATTAGAAAAACGAAAAATAATATTTTAAGAATAATAAAAAAGCTGAAACAGTTTTTTTGTATCCTGCCCCGCAATGAAACATTGCACCCCCGCAATGAAACATTGCACCCCCGCAAAAAAAAGTAGTTTTGTGGCTAATTCTAAGGGCAAAAGAGTAAATTGCAGCCCCGCAATGAATCAATGCGGCAGCTATTGATCCCAACTGTCCAAATTTGAATTTAACGGATATGATCTGTTGGTTGGATGTCCCTTCCCAACCAACCGGGGTTGTGGAAGGGCACCCTTTTTTATTATTTTAAAATGCAAAATTTATTTTAATTTTTTCTTATTTTAATATCGACTTTTGTATTAATATTAAAATATTATTTTTCATCTTTCTAAATGTAAAAATATTAATATCTAATTTATCAAAGAAATGGTAAAAAATGACTTTAGACAATAGCTTCTGACATTCAAGTTTTGATAATTGAATTTATTTTCGAATTTTTTATGTTCCATTGAGTGAATTTTAAATTTATTATTTAAGAAATAAAAAAAATGGCTTAAAGAAAAAACGAATATTGCATGTAGTCGATGAAGTTCGAACCCGGGTGGTTCACGAGAGTGACATGCGGCTAAACCACTACACCACTAATTTATATATAACAATAGGGCATACAATATTTTAAAAAGTAATGAATTTAACGAATACGATATGTTGGTTGCATTTCCCATCCCAACTATATAGAGTTAAGTTCTATGGAGACCACCTTTTTTGTGGAGACCTGGAGACCACATACGCTATGCAATCTAAATTTAGCAAAATATAGTATTTTATAAATTATGTTCTATGAAAGTAACTATTTTCATTTAAAATTATATATGTTTTGCAAATAAAACATAGGAAAACATATTGTTCTGCAAAACATGTTCGGTTTACAGAACATTCATGTTTAGTTTGCAGAACTTACATGATTTTCAAGATTTTCAATGAAATAGTGATTTTCATAGAATATACTTTGCAAAACAGTAAGTTTTGCAAATTTTTAAATACAAAAAATGATCTATTTTGCCAAATTTAGATTGCAGAACGTATGTGGTCTCCACAAAAAAGGTGGTCTTCATATTATGTTCTAGGAAAATAACTATTTTCATTTAAAATCTTTAAAATTATATATGTTTTGCAAAACATGTTCGGTTTGCAGAACATTCATTTTAGTTTGCAGAACTTACATGATTTTCAAGATTTTCAATGAAATAATGATTTTCATAGAATATACTTTGCAAAACAGTACGTTTTGCAAATTTTTTATTACAAAATATAATCTATTTTGCCAAAATTTAGATTGCAGAACATATGTGGTCTTCAGGTCTCCACAAAAAACGTGGTCTCCATAGAACTTTATATATATATATAGAAAAAAGTTCTATGGAGACCATATTTAGTTGGAGACTTGGAGACCATATATGTTATGCAACTAAAATACATTCATAAAATGCTCTATAAAAATAATATGTAGAGTAATATTTAGTAAACATAACATATATGGTCTATAAAATATCCAATTTGATTGTAATTTTAGTTCTACAAAAATATTATGCACATATCTTATTTGCAGAACATTTATAATGGGGTAATATGCATGGCAATGTTCTGCAAATATAACATCCGTGATTTACAAAAATATTCAATTTGATGATGTCAGATTGGTAGCAGCTATGCCTAAACCCAGGCCAAATTCTCAAGTACCCAGTTCCATTATCAAGGCATTTTTGGTATATATAAAACCGGAAGCTTATAACCAGTTTTATTACTTTTAGCTGCAGTTTTTTTTTTCTTTGAGATGGTTGTACTGCTCATCTGGTAATGGGCATCTATGCTTGTATAGCGTCCCTCTGAGCCTGGTTGCCTTCACTGATATTCGTTACCCTCTATACTTTTATCTGATTTGATGAAGGAAATAGCTAGAACAATACTGTATAGTCTTGGATAAATATGAATGTCAGTACATTTCTGAGAGCTATCAGGGATGATTTTGAACTTTTCGATTTCTTTATTATATTTTTGCTTGTTATGTCGTCGGGATGTGAAGAGGGTTTTGTTGTACTTTGGTAGAGCAGATATACATGAAGTAGCAAAGATTTGCTGGCTTTGTGAGCAGTGCCTATGCACAGTTTCTGAAATTTTGGCGTTTTTCCAGAGAGCACCAAACTGTAACATAGACTGGTAATTGACAATTCTAGGGATTGAATACAGTTTATCATTGTTATGGACTGTTTAGCTAAATGACCGAGTATGGGTTGATCCAATAGACTGGTAATTGACAATTCTAGGGATTGAATACAGTTTATCATTGTTATGGACTGTTTAGCTAAATGACCGAGTATGGGTTGATCCAATGCAAGTGGCTGAGTGTCGAAGTGATTATTAATCTGGCTACATGTGTTGTCCCAGATAATAGTTGGGCCGTGGGGGATTTATCCAAACACATGTTATTATTCCCGAGAATGGACTTTCTAAGAGAAGAGTTTGCACTGTGTTAGGTAATATTTTGGCATAGTCCAAATTTCTCCGTTTAATAATTATTAATTCAGATTAATAATTAATTGCTTTATCACTAAGTAATATCCTCTTTCTGAAACGAGGAAAGAATCAATCTCAATCAACGAATAACGGAAAATATCTCCAAACGATATTCTTCAAATCATGGAAAGAAATGCGGAGATGCCGCAAGATTGTAGGAAAATATGTGAAGACCGGACTATTTATGGGAACGTGAGGTGGATTGATAATCCTTAAACTATTTATGGGAACGTGAGGTGGACTGATAATCCTTGAACTATTTATGGGAACATTGGATGGATAAACTTTGACTATTTATGGGTTTGGACTGAATGGACTTATCTAATGACTTGTTTTCCAAGAACTACGTGAGGCTTGATCCCTATATAAATGGGTACGTAGGCACCTTGTATGACACGGCAATTGACACTCGGGAAAGAGGAAGAGAAGGAACCCATTCTCTATTCAATTTCTGAGGAGTCATCATACGAGCTCAGCCCCCCTAAACATCCAAAAATCTCAAATCCCCCTATTTTCATAATTCGTTATACCAGCAATCTCCGATTTTGGTTGTTACGAAATTCCTCCAACAACAATTGGCGCTAGAAGGAGGGGATAATTTTTTATTGTGGAGGACAATCAATATATACAATACACATGGGGGTTAATATGGATCTGGAGTGGCTTTAATGGAGGAGCAAAACGATGGAGGCGGTGATTCATGATTCTTTTCAAAATTAAGATAAGTTTTCTTATGCTTTTGTCCGTATACATAAGTTATCTTATAAAATTCGTAGTTAATTTAATACATGTCAGATTTTGATGATTTTTTATGATCCGAAAAGCTTTTACGATTTCCTGCAACTTTCGTTCTTGGTGTTTTCTCGGATTATGTTTCGATCTATTCTCGAAATTACAAAACATAATCAGGTCCCGTTTTTCAGTATTGAGAAGTTAATCAGCAGATGTTTTTATTTGATTCCCGAATCATTATAAGTCCGTTTCTGACGAGCCATATATCATCGGAAAGCTCTTTTCGTTTTCTACAACTTTCATATTGTGTGTTTTCCAAGAAAACATCGTTTACAGGGTCAGAAAGGTAAAAAAACAGATCTGGGCAGAATCTGAATCATGGAGATGTTAAAGAATTTGTGATGCAATATTCGTAGCGCGTGATTTGATTACTTCACTAGCTCGTGCATGGACAAAAATAAGTGTGGAAGGTCCTTATCTGATAAGGGTAATGTTTTCGAAAACTCTCTTTTCCAAGGAGGATTAATATTGAAGACCCTACTCTCAGAGGAGAGTCCAAGAATAAAATTACAATATTGAAGGTCCATTGGTAGATGGATATTTCATGGTTGGCACGGGACATTCCTACAATCAAGGGAAGAAATGCGGAGATGCCACGAGATTGTAGGAAAACGTGTAGGACCGGACGTGATATGGTTGGCACGGGACATTCCTACAATCACGGGAAGAAATGCGGAAATGCCGCGAGATTGCAGGAAAACGTATGGGACCGGACGTGATATGGTTAGCACGAGACATTCCTACAATCACGGGAAGAAATGCGGAGATGCCGCGAGATTGCAGGAACATGTGTGGGACCGAACGTGATATGGTTGGCATGGGACATTCCTACAATCACGGGAAGAAATGCGGAGATGCCGCGAGATTGTTGGAAAATGTGTGTGACCGGATGTGATATGGGCTGAAAGCCTGACATTTGAAATTGGGTATCTTATTAAAGCCTCAGCTCGGGGGCTCGTGGAAAACGAAAACACATCCTTATGTGGACAATGACACTTGAAAAGCGTGTACGCCAATTCAGACTATATACAAAACTCTAAGCGACCGAAGAAATTTGGAAGCTCGAAGATTTTTAGTTCTCCACTACAGCAAGCTACACTGCAGAACTGGGGGCTTGTTGTTATGTCATATTTTGGCATAGTCCAAATTTCTCCGTTTAATAATTATTAATTCAGATTAATAATTAATTGCTTTATCACTAAGTAATATCCTCTCCCTGAAATGAGGAAAGAATCAATCTCAATCAACGAATAATGGAAAATATCTCCAAACGATATTCTTCAAATCATGGAAAGAAATGCGGAGATGCCGCAAGATTGTAGGAAAACATGTGAAGACCGGACTATTTATGGGAACGTGAGGTGGATTGATAATCCTTGAACTATTTATGGGAACGTGAGGTGGATTGATAATCCTTGAACTATTTATGGGAACATTGGATGGATAAACTTTGACTATTTATGGGTTTGGACTGAATGGACTTATCTAATGACTTGTTTTCCAAGAACTACGTGAGGCTTGATCCCTATATAAATAGGTAAGTAGGTACCTTGTATGACATGGCAATTGACACTCGGGAAAGAGGAAGAGAAGGAACCCATTCTCTATTCAATTTCTGAGGAGTCATCATACGAGCTCAGCCCCTAAACATCCAAAAATCTCAAATCCCCCTATTTTCATAATTCGTTATACCAGCAACCTCCGATTTTGATTGTTACGAAATTCCTCCAACAACACACTGCATATAAAAACATGAACAAATGTCAGACATGTTAAGCTATTCCAGCAGATATATTATTATCTGTCCCCAGCAGGCAGCAGCCCCTTATCTTTATTCCACTATCCACTAATATATTTCTGAACCCCGGTGCATGTCTTAGATGTTGTCAACTTTGAGAAATAGTTAGCAATTAGCTAGATTCTACAATGTTAGTTTTTAAACAAGTATATATGCATGTAGTCGTGCATCAAAGTAAATATAAATAAGGGAAATTCTCAATAGCACCATCGTGGTATTGACTTTTTCTGATGGTACCATCTCATATTTTTGACTTACAGATGGTACACCTAAACTTTTGACTCGTTAGTCTTATACTCTTATCTCCTTAGCTATCATTTAATATTTTATAAATAAAGATCAAGATAAATTCAGTTCAATATTCTTCGCTCATCGAGCAACAATCAATTTAGTACATTGTTCTTCAATTTTCTAATCTTTACCATCTTCTCTTTAACCATCTATTTGTTTACAATTGTTCTTATATTGTTGATTGCAATTAGAGGATTCTCAATGGTACCTAGACCATGCAATTTGATACACGACACGTGAACACAACACGGATAATTAGTGTTTGAGTGCAAAAATTTGGTACACGAACACGAAAGTACACGAACACGAAAAAACACGAATATAATTAGTGTCGGGTTTGGGTTTTCACAATAGGTACACGACACGGAACGAAATTACACGAATAATGAAGTAAATAAATAATTTTAAAAAATATATATTATTTATAGTATTGCATATTTAGAAAATATATAAGCAATTACATATGAACAATAAATAAAAATTTCACGACTAATTGGCAATAAGTTATATACATTTATATATAAGAAGTATATATATATATAGAGTCCTACTCAAATAGAAACCAATTTAAAATAAAAACTAGAAACTGCACCACACACAATTAAATACACCCTCTCACACACAATCCCACATAATCCCCTTCATTCGTAATTATATTTTTCCCGTTAATTGGTGATCTTTTTTTGAAATCTAACTTCACTGTATTTTTCTTCATCTCGCAACAATCAGTTTGCATACCATATTTGATATATTCCGACGATAAATCACTATTTATGCTTGCGAAAATCACTACATTTACGCAGAAATCACTATTTATTCTTACAAGAATCACCAACATTTTAGTGATTTTCGCAAGCATAAATAGTGATTTATCGTCGGAATATATCAAATATGGTATGCAAACTGATTGTTGCGAGATGAAGAAAAATACAGTGAAGTTAGATTTCAAAAAAAGATCACCAATTAACGGGAAAAATTAAATTAAAAACGAAGGGGATTAGGTGGGATTGTGTATGTGAGGGTGTATTTTAACTGTGTGTGGTGCAGTAGAGGACCATTAGATTAGATTAATCTAAGGGCTTAGATTAGTTTCTAGTTTCTATTTTAATTTTAGTTTCTATTTGATCACTAGCCTATATATATATATATATATATATATATATATATATAGGCCATTGCTCCATGAAGAACACTCTTATATAAAGAACAATAAAGAACACCATAGAATCTTACATAAATTGCATGTTGATTCTAATTTTCTCACCAAAAAAGGTTTATTACGAATAAAAATAGAATCTAACAAAAAATTAGAATCAAATGAAACATGATTACATGTAATTTCATTGTGATAAATATATATACAAGATTCTGTACTGGATTCTATACTGGATTATATGTAATGTTTAATTTTTAAATTTAGATGAGATTCTACGTTAAATTTGATATGTTAGGCTTAATTGTTGTTCAATTTTATGATTCTAATTTTAAAAAATCAATTTTTATGAAAAATAAAGTGTTTATGATGGTGTTCTTTATTGTTCTTTATATAAGGTGTTCTTCCTAGAGTGCAACTCTATATATATATATATATAGGCTAGTGATCAAATACAAACCTTTTTTAAAATACAAACTAAGAACCAATCTAAGCCCTTAGATTAATTTAATCTAATGGCCCCCCTATATGCACAACACACAACTAAAATACACCCTCCCATACTCAATCACACCTATTCCCCTTCGTTTTTAATTTGACTTTTCCCGTCAATCGGAGAGTTTTTTTTGAAATCCGACTTCACCGTATTTTTCTCCATCTCCCAACGATCGATTTGCATACCATATGTGCTATGTTTTGACGCGATTTGAAAAAAAAAATTATTTAATTTGTAGGTTTGTAGTCTAAGAGTGGTTTGTAGTAGAATAGCCCCCTATATATATATATATATAAGTTATATTTACAAATTTTTGTAAAATTGTATGTAATACATATTTAAAATAGTTTTATAATATATAAATTTTAATTAAATTAAATTTATATTTTTGTTTAATTTACACGAATACGACACGTAAAGTACACGACACGTTTTAAATTGGATATGTGTTTCAAATTTAGTACACGAATTCAAAACGGATCGAATATGAGTTTTACATTCAAGTACACGAAAACATGAAAGTACACGACACAAAAATACACGAAGGTCTAAATTGATACCATTGACACCCTTCGAAAAAAACCAATACTATGAAAAAGTCAAACCATAGTGGTACCATTAAGAATATCCCTATAAATAAATCATCTTTGCGAATTTCCTAATTGTATCAACAACATAACCTTAGATCTCCCCACAAAACTTTAAAGGTTCGGCTCCGAGTAAGATCACGATCATAACTCCTAAATACAACATTCACAATAATTCTCATATCAAAAGAAATAGCTCTTTGATGTTGTCGTTCATTCTCCTTATCCTTCATCCATGTGCCTCCTGCAATATATATTTTTTTATTCGCGTTCAGAGTTTGAAATTTGGAATTAAAACTTTTTCTTTCTTTCTTCCCCCCAAAAAATGGATTATCATAATTTTTGTCCAAAAAATGATCTTCATAAACCAATGTAGCTTCCACATAATCATACGAGACTTCGTACTTGTGGCTTGGATTTCTAACACTCACATTTGCACTCAATGTCGTGTTTAACGCCATGTTATTGAGATCAAAATATGTCATATCTATGATCAGTGGCGGAGCCAGCCTTTACGGAGGGTGGGGGCAAAAAAAATATTTTACCCCTATTAAATATAGTATAACTAGTACATTAACTTTTATTGCAATTATTTACATTAAAATTATGTTAATACAAAAGATTTAAAGGTGATAATTGTGATACATGATTACGAATACACATAAATGATACAATATATACACAGGGGAGTAAGAAAATAACTGAAGTCTGGGGGCACTAAAAAGCAACATGTATGTTAGTATTGTGAAATATATGAGTCTTACATATAAAATATTTTTTTTAAAAAACCTTATGGGGCACGTGCCCCCGGATGCCCCCATGTGCCTCCGCCTCTGTCTATGATTCCGTTTGAAATAAGGGATATCTGAGACATAAATAAATAGGATGATGCCCTTGGGGCATAATTTGGAGTCGAATGGCCCCAAAAAGAGCAGCTCAGGAAAATGGCCAACAAACGCACAAATAATAGCATTTTTTTTAATAAGAATATTCTCAGTACTTTATTGGTTTTGACTTTTTCAAATGGTACCCTTTTATATTTTTAACTTATGAGTGTTACCTTTGTATTTTAGGTTACACGTATATGATACCATTTTGATATCCAAACGTTAGTCAAATGTGAAAATATAAGTAAACGATCTAATTTCCCATTTAAATCTCAAATCTTCCGCACTTGTAACAACCTATTACATATGGAAACGTCATCCATCAAAATATTTGAACAAAAATAGTCCAAAACTTCAAAAAATATGTTTATGAATTTTTTCAATGGTACTATTGTTCTATTGACTTTTGTAGCTGATGTTATTATATTTTTTACTTTTAATTGTGATACCCTTATATTTAAACGTTTAACTATCATTTAGGGTATCATGTATGTCAAACATAAAATACAAGAGTACCACTCGTAAATAAAAAAAAGAAATGATACAATTTAGAAAAGCCAAAACCAAAATTGTACTATTAAGAATATCCCTTCTTAATATATAACACATGAGCAGATTTAGTGCAGTGGTTAGTAAGAGCATCTCCAATAGGGGTTTGCCAAGAGGTTGCCAACTCCTACGTGGCATGGCAATTTTGGTTGCCCACCTATTGGAGTTGCATGGTTGCCAATAAGTTGTTAAAAGTTGGCAACTTCCTCATCTAGTAAAATCACATATATTTTTTCAAAAGTGTATTTATCTTCATCATTTTTGTATCTTTAATATTTATTATCATTTATGTAGGGGATTACATAGTCAATTTTTAAAATTGCTAATTATTGATGTAGATTTTTAACAAAAGTTGCCAATAATGACATGGATGAGAAAGAGGATATAAAATTAATATATGAGATAATGTGTTAGAGATTGACAACTATTTTAACAAACAATATCGGAGATGCTCTAAGGCGTGCTGCAAGTCCGGACATCCTAATGACAAGGAATCTACCCCCACATCACGTGGTTTTATTTGTTTTGCTGATGACAAGGAATCTACCCCCACATCACGTGGTTTTATTTGTTTTGCTGATGACAAGGAATCTACCCCCACATCACGTGGTTTTATTTGTTTACAGCAAAATCAATCCATATAACGCATGAGACTCTGGCGTTAGTTGAAAAACACATAGAAAATATGTTTTCTTGAACTGGAAAAAATATTATATTATTAAAAGAAAATTCTACAAATTCAGAAAATAAAATAAAAGGGCTGAAAAATTAATTTAAAAAAGGAGTTCAAATAACTTGAGGGTTTGTGATAAACTTAAAAATAATTTGTTTTCCTCCTATAATTGAATATATACCAGTGGAATCAATTCTTTCGATTGGTTGGATAATAGATAAAAAAATGAGTTTCTAAATTAGAAGTTGACTTAAACCTTTTACAATCTCATAACGATTTATACTATAATTAAAAGTTCTATCGGAAGTAAAATTGGTTTCCGAATTTATATAGTAAAAAAGTTCGAATATATAATATATATATATATATATATATAATGTTTTATTGAAAGTAGAATAAGCATTTGTACGACATAATTAAAAATTTTATTGGAATGCGAATTTATATATGTATTTTTTCAAGGAGAGATCGGCTCATTATAAAGGAGTATATTAAACAGAAAATTAATATATAAGATAAGTATCTTATATATAAAATTTGAGATTTCGATCCAAACAATGAAAGTGTGTTTAACGGTAAAACAACTTATTAAGAAAAAATGAATAATTATTATAATTTTTTATAAATAAAATATTTTTTAAAAAATTATAACGCCGCCGCGAAACGCGGCTTTCTCAACTAATCAATATATATATATATAGGAGAGTTTAGTGAGGAACTCTTTTTTCTGGGTAACTGAGTAATTTGAACATTAACGTGACATGTGTCCTTAACGTGTAACCAAACCCTAGCTTGAGTCAAGTAACCACCTAGATTTACAAATGTCCAAAACACATGGAATAGAATATATACAATTGTTTATTTAATAAAGGACATGAAACTTATTTTATTTATGTATAACACATAGAAATTTAAGTTATTAAATTAAATAAAAAATAGTTTTTTGTTAAATAAAATACGGAATATAACATATTCTTAAACTACAGAACTTAGAATTTTGATTTTTTAAGATACAGGACATAGACTTTTGGTTCAATAAATACAGAACATAAAAATTCATTTTATTTGAAACACAATATAAAATTTACTTTATTTAAGTACTGAACAAAGAAATGTAATTTATTAAAACAAAAAAGTAAATAAATTTTGTTATATAAAATACAGAATATAACATATTTTTAAATTACAGAATTTTGAATCTTGAATTAATATTATACAAAACATTAATTATTAGTTAATTAAAAAACTGAACGTAGAAATTCAATTTTTTAAATTACAGAACATAGAAAATTGATTTATTAAAATACATAATTTAGAAATTTTACTTAATAAAATATTTAACATATTTGAAAATTATAGAAGTTAGCTATTTAATTTAAAAAAATATAATTCAAGATTATTCAAAGAATACAGGACACATTTGTTCTAAAATCAAATTCAACCTAAATACAGGTTTTGTTTTGTTATGATGAGAGCAAAGGGGCAGGTTGATGCTAATTAGGTGATGGTGATTAGGTTTCTATTAAAAAGACGTAAAAGAAGAAAAATGATCGAGCGAGAAGTTTTGTTGGAAAGTAAACGTGGGTGTTTTCTACCCAATGAGGACCATTAAGTTGAATTTCTAATCTAAAGGCTAATATTTAGTTCCTAAGTTACCCAAAATACTTGGTTCCTCCCCTATATATATAGAGGATGGTTCAATGAGAAACTCATTTTATTGAGTAACCAAGGAACTCAAGTACATGGTGACACGTGTACATAACGTCCAACTAAGCAAACTAATCATCAACTTGTGTTTTAACTGCCTGAAACACTTACACAGCACATGTGTTTTTATTTTTCCCAATTATAAATAATCACACATTATAATATAAGATAATATTAATAAAATTATATTATTTTTAAAAAAGCATTGTTATTTTACAGAACATAAAACTAACAAAAGTGTTACTTTTGTGGAACACAAAAAATTTACGAAACATATAAATAATATAGTTTTTATTTTTCTACAGATGTCATATATTTTTATTTTTTATTTTTTTACAGAACATATAAGTAATATAGTTTTAATTTTTTACAGAACCCATATATTTTTTATTTTCTTTTTAAGTTATTAAAATACAGAATATAACATATTTTTAAATTACAGAATCTTGAATTAATATTATACAGTACAAAAAATTTTAGAATCCAAAAAATTACAAAAAATACATAATTTAAATAATACAAATAATACAGAACATACAAAATAAAGTACAAAACTAATTATTAGTTAATTAAAAAACTGAACGTAAAAATTCAATTTTTTAAATTACAGAACATAGAAAATTGATTTATTAAAATACATAATTTAGAAATTTTATTTAATAAAATATTTAACATGTCTGAAAATTATAGAAGTTAGTTATTTAGTTAAAAAAATTATAATTCAAGATTCTTCAAAGAATACATAACACATTTGTTCTAAAATCAAATTTAACCTAAATACGTGGTTACGTGACTCAAGGCTAGGGTTTGGTTACAGGTTAATGACACATGTCGCGTTAACATTCAAAGTTACTCGGTTACCCAGAAAAAAAAGTTCCTCACTGAGACCGCCCCTATATATATATATATATAAAGGAGAATACGCGGGAGGTGAGGTGGCGCTTCTAAGATTGTCTCGATCTATTTTTCAAATTTTTTAGAATTTTAGAATTTTAAATAATAGTAAATGAAAAATATCCTTCAACCTATTAGAAGTAGAATAAGTGTTCAAATTTATTGAGGAGAAGAATTCGAATTAAAAGGGAAAATATATAAATAAAAAGTTTGATTTGAAGTAGAATAGGTGTTCGAATTTATAAAGGAGAATAATTTGAATTTATATGCAAGACATAAAATTAAAAGTTTTATTTAAAGTAGAATATGTGTTCGAATTTATAGAGTAGAAGAGTTCGAATATATAAGAGATATTTGCAATCAAAAGTTCTATTGGACGTAGAATAGGTGTTTGAATGTATAGAGGAGAAAAGTTCGATTTTATAGAGACTTTATACGTTAGACATATAATTAAAAGTTCTATCGGAAGTAGAATAAGTTTTCAAATTTACAGAGTAGAAGAATTCGAATTTATAAGAAATACATATTAAAAAAAAGCTTTATTAGAAGTAGAATATGTGTTTGTGAATTGTAAGGCATGTATAATTAAAAATTTTATTGAAAGTAAAATAGGAGTGCGAATTTATATAAATGTTTTTTCAACAAGAGAGCGGTTAATTAGAAAGGAGTATGTAAATAAGAAAATTAATATATGAGACACATTCGGTATATAAAATTTGCGATTTCGATCCTAACAAGGAAAATATGTTTAACGGGAGGACGGCTTATTAGGGAGAAATGACTGATTGTTTTAATTTTATAGACAGAGTTTTTTTTTAAAATTATAACGCCGCCGCGAAACGCGGTTTTATCAACTAGTTTTCTATTAAAATGTGAATTATGGATAAAAGATAAAAAAATGAGTTTCTAAAATAGAAGTTGACTTGAACCTTTTACAACCTCACAACGAGTTAACGCACACATACAACAACAAATAGATAAACACCAAATTACACGCTCAAGGCAAATTACAGCACACGATCACTAAAGCAAGCTATTAACCTAGCGGATACATATACTTACAAACCGCTTACTCAAATCTAATTCCAAACTATATCCCAGCCTTTATTTATAATTTAGTTCATTTATTTTAATTTATTACGCAACTATTATCCCGGACGGTTGATATTTCAATTGATTATTCATCTTTAATTAAAAACCCTCGAATCATCACCACAACATGAATCAAGACCCAACATATGCTATTTTTGAATTACCAGTTCATAAGTTTCTGCTAGTTGTGTAATTAACCTTCCAAAGTCCTCTCATTTTACTCCAAATTTGTTGCAAATTGACACAAAACTCAGTCCCCTCTGGTTCTCCTTAACTTGGTCTCCTGCCCTAGGGCCTTGGGGGATTTTAAAAATCGGAAGAGACCTTACGGACCGAATATTTATTAATATATTTTAACGTCTCTAATTATTAATAACTAATCTTCATTAACTATACTAATTATTTTGTAATCAATACTTGCATGATAATGAGTTAAATATAATTATAGATATTAATTATCTAATCATTTAAGTATTAGTAGATATATAAATATAATTATAAATTATAATATTTAATAATGATGGATTAATAAATATAGACGTGTTAATGATGATTAATGAATTAGATGTAATTAATACATGCATTCATTACAAAATTATTATTATATAATAAACATGGGTATTTTAGTAATTTCAGATTGAATAAATTGTCTCAAGCAACCCCTAATTGCTCTATTATATCAATACTTTTATATAATAGACGAAACATTAAAAGTTTGGTTGGTCGGTATGGTACGTTGTGATTTTACTTAATTAATCTTAATTAACTGTACTTCGTGTTTTTACTTAATTAACCTTACTTATTTATAGAAATATATTATTAAATAATAATAATACCTATTTATAACCAATTACATTATTTGCCTAAAATACATTATTTTTTCTTTTTTCTAACAAATTCCCCTACTTTTTCAAATATATCACGGGCAATTACCTTTTTTAACTAAAACATGTTTGTTTTTCTATTTTTCTTTAATAAAACCTCTCATTTTCCAAAAATATCACGAACAAACCTTAAGTTATTTATTTTTAAACCTATTTTCATATTATAATTTTTTTTTTAAAGTTTACCTATTTTAACATGTCTACTTATTTTTCATAATAAATGCAATTACTAAAAATATTAAAATATAAATAATCAAATACCTGTTTAAACTAAATATATGTTACATTCTTTATTTTTTTCTTACTAAAACCTCTCATTTTCCAAAAATATAACGGGCAAACCCATACTTATTTATTTTAAAATTTGTTTTAATGTTTTTAATTAATTAAAATTGTTTATCTATTTTAACATGCCTACTTATTTTTTGGACAATTACAATTAATAAAATATTTAAAAAATAATAATAAAATAACATTAACAATCCATGCATCGCACGGGTTTTAAGCTAGTATATAATAATAGATAGATGTGTTTTATAATTTCTATGTCATTTAACGCTACTTAGTTTATGCATACCTATACATTTCCCGTCTATAAACTGATGTCATAATGACGTTATAACTGCTTTACTATTTCATAACTTTATCAACATGTGCATGCAATTTTACTCGCATTCTTTTTTTCATCAAATTGCATCTTATTATCGTATCCACTGTAATAAATTTTTCATTAATTTATATATTATACTAACATTTTAATTTTAGTTTTTTTATTACTTTAACTAACACTCGCATGACTTTTCAATGTAGATGTTAAATTCTTTTAACCTTTACAATCCCAATTATATCTTATTCTTATTTTATATTTTTTTTTACTAAACAATACAAATCAACATCCTATTTAAAATAGTATAATTTTTTCTAAAAGTAAATAATTGTAGAATAAAATAATTCGTGAATAATGTAACTTTTTTCAATATATGCATTTTCTATTAAAATATGAATCATGGTGTGCAGTTGTTTTTTGAATTTAATGAATAATATAAAATTTAAAAATATTAGTTTGGTTACTTTCAAGTACAGTTATAATTTGGACACAATGATATTAATATGAATATATAATTAAGAAAAATTACAATTACAATTATATAAAATAAACACAACAATAAAATAAATAATTGTGTGTAATCACATAGTTTTACAACTACTGTAGTAACAGGGATGATAATCGGATCGGCTCGGGTTTTGCTGAATCCAAATCCAAACCCGAATTTTTATACCGAAACCGAACCCGAAAACTGATATTCAAACCCGATCCAATGGATTTCGGATCGGGTTTGGATATACCCGAAACCCGAAAATATTTGTATTGGATTTGGATAATATCCGAAACCCGAAATTCAAATCTGAAACCCAAAATTCATACCCGAAACCCGAAATTTTAAATTCAAGATTATAGATTTTAATATAAAGATTGTTTGATTTGAAGATAAAAATTGAGTATTAATGATACAAACTTACGAGTAAACATGAACACATATAATTCAAAATTTCTGAATCGCGATAACTGCGAATCTTCTTACGAGTAAGATTTAGCATCGAATTTACCATCTCTATCAATAGTTTTGAGTACAAAACACCTTGAGCCAAAAACCTTAAAATATCCAATGTTTGGCTTCTTATTCCTCAACAATTCATATGGAATTTTGTTGAGCATAGGCCTGATAAGCACCCCTGTTAAGAACATAGCTAGATGTCGTTGACAGCTTCTGCCTAGAAACTCCTTGGTAGCTTGCTTTCTTGCAGCAAAGTCCTCGGCAGTTTCTTGTAAAGATCTGTTCTTTTTCTCCACAACTCCGTTTTGCTGTGGTGTCCTTGGAGCAGAGAATTTGTTATTCCCAGAATAATGCAACCTAGATTGTAGGGGGATGGGAGGGGGAGGGGGGGGGGGGGGGTTGAATACAATCTAGTCAATTTACAAAAAACTTTTCAAAATCTTTTCGAGTATGAACAAGTGAATTTGTAAATTAACTAAAATCCAGTCATGCTTGGAACAAAAATGAATTCTTCAAGTTAAAAAGAAATGCAGGAGACAACCAATCTTTTTAAACTTTTCAGGTGGGTTTATTGGAAAAAGCCCACCTGAAATATATATATTTTGAAGAATTCTCTGGGTTTGTAAAAACAAACTCAGCTACTTACACAGATGATACAAGAGAGTCTAAGTGTTTTTCTTTTAGCTCTGTACTCTCTTGATATTTTTCTATGCTACACCATACAATCTTATATACATCAACTGTATGTTACAAACAAAACCTACAACATAATAAAATATTACATTATTGATTCTGCATGTTCACATGCTCGACTCTGAAGCTCTTCTATTCGGGAAATGCCTTGGCTGGCATAACAGATAAACTTGTACAGTCCCAAAGAAAGCTTTCTGGTCAAGTGTGTTTCTGTCTACAAGAATTACTAAGTTGATGCAATTGACTTAGCTTCCAAGCCCCACGCGACATCTGCATGAAAAAGACCTTTCCTTGGATACCCGACTGTCAGGTCACTATCAGCTGAGATAAGTGAACATGTAGTTTTGCATATAGGTCCTCATGCTTGTCAAGCTTTTCCTTTGCGTCCAGTTAGAAGGTACACTTCTAGGTAGCTGTTGTAACTCTTATTTGTCCTTCGAGACAGAGAAGGTAATGGATGACTTCACACTTCATTTGTAGGAATTTGAGCCTTCGAATATTTACAGTTTGACTCCCTATTCCATACATCTTTTATGTCGTTATCCACCATCTTGTAGTCACGGGTGTGTAATAGTGATCTCTGAGACTGTCCTCCATCCAACCTGTTAATTAAAGAAAACTTCAAAAGATTTCTTTATATAGATTTGTTTTTCCTGTTGAATGAGATGGGTATCAGTAGGCGAATTAATTCTTTATCCGTAGACCACTATTCTACTTATTTTATCCATAGAATAGTAATCTCAGAATATCAGTAGAAGTAATATCCTAAGCAGTATCCATAGATGGAACATGACATCTTTAGCTGCATCCATAGATAGAACACAACATCCTTAGCTGCATCCATAGATAGAACACAACATCCTTAGCTGCATCCATAGATCAACTTTCTTCAGCTTTATCCGTAAATGAGATAAGATGTCCTCATCTTCTATCCGTAGATAAGATGTCCTCAGCTTCTATCCGTAGATGAGATGTTCTCAACTTCTATCCGTAGATGAGATAAGACTTCCATAGCTTTATCCGTAGAACGGATATATTTAGCTTCATCCTTAGATAGAACATCTTTCATCTTTATTGACTCACCATTACTGAGTTGTTTTGGCAGACTCACCACTGAAACACTGGTTGCTTGATTAGACGACTGTTGGCTTGCTACTGAATTGCTTCCTAACTTGATGACAGAATATCTTCCATACATTAGATGTGGCTTTTAGACATTGGATAAATAAAGTGCCTTCTAGTTAGCTTCCTGATTATCAGCTGC